>JAIUSX010000046.1:31017500-32267500 GCA_026573805.1 Hesperophylax magnus
GAGTTTGGTTTGGTTTGGTTTTACGTTTGGTTCAAAGATGGAAAAATAATGACGCGAAGAATGCCAACCGAAAAAATAATTTATATAAAACATGTAGATGATATAAAAAATATTGTATAACAAAAGGGCACAAAAACGATTACGAAAAAAATATAAAAATGGCTGACATTATATTAACCTCGGAACCAAATGATCTATTGAATTTAAATAACAACTCTTTCAATATACTACACAAAAACATAAGAAGCATAAGAAAAAATTTTGATGAATTTCAAATTTTATTGAAATATTTAAAAGTTAATTTTCAAATAATAATACTTACTGAATGTTGGATAAATCATAAATACATGAAATTGGAAATTGCTGGATATACAACCTACTCAAGTTTGAATAACAAAAAACAAAACGACGGTGTAATTATATACATTAAAAACGAAATAAAAGCCGAAGTTGAAGAAATTATTATCACAAATGCCAATTGTTTAAAAATTAAAATCAGTAAAGAAAAAGCTATATTAGCAATCTATCGATCGCCCTCAACAAGAAACATCGACCCATTCCTTAAATCCGTAGACAAGGAACTCTGCCTTCTTAAAGAAACGAAAAACATATTTATTATTGGAGATGTAAATATAAATATTTTAGAAAATGGACACCCTAAGCGAATTCAATATCTGCAGATGCTAGCATCCCATGGACTGGAAAGCTTAATAAATGTTCCTACTCGAAAAGTGGACAACAGTGAAAGTTGCATAGACCATATAATGAGTAAAACAAAAGACATTACTCAAACTGTTGTATTTAATTCAACTATAACCGATCATTATACAACTATGCTTTCAATAAAAATAAACAAGTCAAATAAAATGAAGAAAAAACCATTAACAACAGAAAAAACAGAAATCAACTGGAACATCATTAAACATAATCTACAATGTACCGATTGGAAAAAACTGCAAAGTATGAACAATACAAATGATGCATGGAATTATTTCATAGAACTTCTTCAGAATAACATACTAGCTAATACCACAAAAATTAATAAGAAAATCTCACACAAAAATGTACATATTAAACCATGGATTACACAGAATGTTATAAACTGCATAAGAAAAAGAGACGAGTTACACAAGAAACTTAAAAAAATTCCATACGATATACACATGTTAAGATACTACAAAAGATACAGAAACATTTGCAAAAAAGTTATTATGTGTACAAAAGAAACCTACTATAAGAAAAAAATTGCAGATTGTAAACAAAATCCCAGGAAAATGTGGCAAATAATAAATGAAATAACCAGTTCTAAATCTGCCAACGTTACATCAATTGACGTGCTGAATATAAACAATGTTCCCAGGACATACGCTGATAATCCTGACCAAATACTTGAATACGTCAATAATTTTTTCATAAATATAGGATCAAATCTAGCAAAGCAAGTTACAAAATGTAATGAAGATGTACAAATAAACGAACCACCTGAGCAAGGAAATCAGCTCAATTTTAAACAAATTACAGCTGACGATATCAAAAACACAATTTCTTCTTTAAAATCAAATATTTCTTCAGGGGAGGACACAATCTCAACCAACGCAATAAAATATCTCTGTAAAGAACTTATCGAACCACTTACATACTTAGTCAACATGTCTATAACGAATAGCATATTCCCTACAGCCCTCAAAAAAGCGATTGTTATACCAATATTTAAACAAGGATGTAAAAATGACATAAACAATTACCGACCAATAAGCCTACTAAATACATTTTCAAAAATATTGGAAAGAATACTAAAAAAACAACTCTTATCCTACTTAGAAGACAATAAAAAATTATCAAAAACTCAGTATGGATTTAGGGAGAACTTAAGTACTAGTGACGCCATAGAAAAAATTACCGATATGATCACTAAAAGTTTAGACAGTGGAGAAAAAACTTTGGCAATCTTCATAGACTTACAAAAGGCTTTTGACACAATAGATCACAAAATACTTTTTTCAAAACTTTCAAAAATTGGTATGTCATGTACAACACTAAACTTACTAAAAAGCTATATGACGGAGCGTACACAGAGCGTCCAAATTAATAAGAGAAAAAGCAAACCTCTCCTAATCAACCATGGAGTACCACAAGGAAGCGTACTAGGTCCGATATTATTTTTAATATACATTAATGATATCTGTAACCTAGAAACAAGAGGAAAAATCATTAGTTTTGCTGATGACACAGTAATTTTATTTAAAGAAAAAGATTGGATAAATACCTACAAAGAAGCTGAACACGGACTTGGTCTCCTGCAAAACTGGCTTAAAAGAAACTCCCTGACGCTTAATGTCAATAAAACAAAATATCTGACATTTTCTAAAACAGCCAGAGGGCAGCCGTCAGAGGACCTTAATCTCAAATTACATTCATGCCAAGGAATTTATCAAAAAAATCAATCCTTATCATGCCCATGTCCCACTATAGCACACTCCAAAAGCATCAAATATCTTGGAATTGAAATTGATGATAATCTCCGTTGGAACTCACATATAGATGTAATTACAAAAAAACTAACCAGGTACATATACTTCTTTAGAAACATTCGCAATATCCTCAATATAAACGATATTAAAAAAGTATACTATGCTTTGTGTCAATCACAAATAGAGTACGGAATAACTGGATGGGGGTCTGCCTTGAGCACTCACACAGAGCGGCTCAATATAGCACAAAAAGGAGTATTAAAGACTATACTGAAAGTTCCGCTTAGAACTCCGACAGAAGAAATATTCAAAAACTTCAATGTTTACAATGTACAGAAACTATATTCAAAAAATATTTTATTTAAACTGAAAAAAAACATATCCGAATACTCCACTGCCCAACATAAATACACAACCAGGGCAAAAAGCGAAAATATCCTGATTACTCCCAGTTTGAACACATCCTTTGGACAGAGAAATAATAAATTCCATGCTATAAAATTGTTCAATGCTCTACCAAATGAAACCAAAAAAATAAACGAAATGAATATATTTAAAACAAAAGTCAAAACATGGCTTAGAGATCAAAGTAATAATCAACTTACAAACATTATGAAGACAATGTAAAGACAATTCAAAACTAAATACAAAAATTTAAGAAAAACTACAGGCCGCCTCAGAACAGGAAACCCTAGTGAGGAGGACTGTGAAAAAAATACAAAAAATATACTTATATTATACTTTAAACCTACATATTGTACAAATTTTGCTATTGATATTAATAAAAAAAAAAAAAAAAAAAAAAAAAAAAAAAAAAAAAAAAAAAAACAGGACTTATAGATGTCGGTCACCAAGTGAATCCACCAAAATTTTAGTCTAATTTATTTTTTTGAACTCGATTCAGAAGGAATATTATGTTAGGTATATTCCAAGATTAAAATTTTGTTACAACGGTTTGCTCTTAGTTATGCAGTAATTTATTCAAGTTTAGCACGCATTTTGCCGAGTTCTGATTTATAAAACCCCAATAGCCAAGCTAATAGGAACATAAAACTTTTCCCAAAAATCTATATCGCAGTTTACAATAAAAAGGGTATGTCCTTCCAATAATGCTAATACATCTCATTTCACCCCGAACCTCTCTTCCATAGAAACGGACAAATATTTTGATCGCTCAACCTTTTCATCCCCTACATGTATTTCATATTCTGACTAGAATTATGAATGAATATTTATTCCTGGACCTAACGAAAATGCGGGTCCCCGGTAAGATCATATCGTTCGGGATTTACATCAATGTGTACCTACCTGTATTCCTATCCGTTAGCAGATACGATACAATAGTACCTACCTCTAATTTTGGCAACCCCCACAACATAAACCGTACACCCTATTCTATGTTCATTCTACACCCCTACATGATAATATGTACTCGTAGATACCGCTAGTATTTTCTGCCTTTGATTCCAATCCATGTGCTACTGTGAATTGGAATGTTCCACGTGTAGTAACTTGCTCGCTCTGATTGCTACTTGGACGTTCAGTTTTCCTGGATATCGCTTGATGAGAAAATGTTTTCCATTGTTTCATCCGCCCACAAGCCATTAGCAGGCGACTGGCGTGTGCTTGTTTTAAAACTTCTCAATTTTCAAGCATACAACACAGATACTCCATTATCATTTGTTAAGCAGGCTGGTCCAATCTGCGGCCCTGGACAGTTCAGACTGCAGCCCACAAAATCGTAAAGTTTACCATGCAAACTTTTAACAACTACAAAAAATTTAGACTTGATTGCGCGTTCGAGTGCGGATTATTGCATAGACGCAATGACTGCAACGGAGTTATGTGTTTCAAACAGAAACAACGGTTAACATATTAACAGCATATTCTATAGGTAATTAGATCATCTATTCTGTGAGATACTTAAATCTATTGTCACAATAAATTTCTTATTAAGTCAGTTTAATAATAAAAAATCATAAAAAATCATCATAAAAATTGAATTTCGGCGAGGGTAAAAGAATCATAATAATAGGACGTCTCAATGGAGACTAACACAAAATGGCCTTAGACGCCGAAACAGCTGTCACAATAGTAAAAAAAATTTAAATACTTGCAGAACATAAAAGTACATACAATTTTCTAAAATACGATATATATAAATAAACCCAATTAGATGTTTAGGAGTTTTATAATTGTATAAATACTTAATAAAGATGTTTAAAAAAGCAATTAAACAATTCCTAAAATTTCCCCAATTTGGTGAATTCTTAAAGTAGGTACTTTTTAGTGTCAGCCAATCTCACCTGTTTTATTTTCCAGCTTAGGAAATAATCTGATAAAATTTTTATTCCAACGAACATCCGCAAACATTCGCGCTACATACCGGGCGTTATATTTTTTTACATTCATAATGATTATACATGTTTTATGTGCGACCCAAGACAATTTCCAGTTATCTACTCAATGTGACCCTGGTATGCAAAACGGTTGAACATCCATGTGGTAAAGGTTTCATGACTTCTTAGCTGCAATCAGGAAAAAATAAAAGTTCTGTTTTCAAATTTAGGATTAAGGGAACACATATAAATATAAATTAAACTTTCAGCAACAAATGGTATTTTCGAACGTATAAACGTATGCACTAAACGAACCCAAACGATGCGGATTCGCAATACAAAATTCGTAAAAAATATTATTTCTAAGGACGGTTTGTTTCACAGAATTTGTACAAATCATCAAATTTCGAAGTTAATTTTCAAGTTCTACTAAAGCTCTGTTATTATTTCGGTTATGTTATGTGTTGCAACTGGCCCATAGTGGTGTCATAATAGAACTTGAATGGGACTTTCTCAGAACTTGAACATTAACTTTTACCTTTTAAATTTGATGAATTGTTCAAATTTCGTGAAACAACCCGTTCTAAGTTTTGTTGGTCATGTCACATCATTTACGAAAAATATAACACAAAAAATCTTATCACATCTTGTGCCAAGGTACAAAAAAACTCTAATAAGAAACAAAAAAAAATTCTACAGCTTTGTTGAGAGATAATATGTTGTAGCGATATATTCTCAACATTCATGCTATCCTTACCATCCTACAATTCCTCCAGTTTCATTTCATTCTTCAAAATTATGCAAAAACTAAAATAAAAGACCTGATATACGATTTTCTGAAAATAATTGTTAATAAATGGTATTGAACAAGAATACTATTATTTAATCGTATTTCATAAAAGAGTATTAATTCTTCATTTCTTCACTTTCTTGTTAGTAATTTTTTTTTCATATAATTTATGAATCAATTAACTCACCTCTAACACTCCAACCCATCTCAAACTCTTCTGTTTTCCTTCCAAAAATCCGTTTGGGCAAACAATTCGTGTGCTTTGTTTACTTCAATTTAATGGAATAATTTCAAATATTGCGGAAAACGTGTATTCCAATTACTGGGTAAATTGCTACCCTTATCTCCTTACACTAAATATCTAATATCTTTTTTATAACAGCGGAACTTTACAAACCTGTGGCAGAGGTAATTAACAGTAATAAGTTTATGGACCTTATCATTCGAATCAACTCTAAAATTAACGATTATAATCAAAACCTTTTCACTCCACATGTGTTATGGCAGGAGCTGATTTTAGAAATTAAATGATTATTTATCTGAAAATTTCACTTGGAAATTAAACTAAATAAACAATAACAAAAAATACACTCCCTATGTCACACGAGGAGCGACAAAATAAATTTTATATTGAGCGACGAATATGTTTTATTAACTCATAATTCAGGATTAATTTCATAGGAGACGTTTAAGATAGAGGTGCAACGCAAGCTTCTAAATTGGCTTCTACGGTGGTTTCTAAACCCCTACTACTGAGTTGATCCAGGTTACAACCTGAAAGGCTTATATTTCCTCGGTGACAGCCAACCTCCAATTGGAGATAGAAATAAAAATATTACAAAATGACGTTTATATTGAAATAAATAATAGTTTAAAGATTTGTTCCAGGCAGCAATGTGCAAGGAAAAGGTAACAATAATGATAGCCAACCCCCGATTGGACAAGCCACCAGACAATAACATGGTATGTTTTACATGTTCGAAGAAAATTTGTTCCAAAATATAACCATGAAACATTTTCGGACCTCGTTGATAAAATATTTATTGTTCCTAAGTAATATCTCTTTTCCGTTTCAACCGTAGACAATTATTTATCTATTTTTATTAAATTATAGAAGCAAAGTTTGCGCAGTGTAGAAAAATTCGGTGCGTCGTGCCTTGGAGGGCGGGAAAAGGCTTTGGTTTTCTGTTTTGTTACACAAGCTGCGTAAAGACCTGTTGTCAAAAAACGATCAGTCAAACGTAATTGGTGTGTTACCTCTGTATATTGCGCGGTAAGTTAACCACCCAGGCAGGGGTATGAGTAAGCTGGTAGTAGATACTTTCACCCCTTATAGTGACACAATAACGACGATTAGGTTAGATTATTTTTATATTTTTTTGTTATTTTCCTCTAAATTTTCCAGTCATTTCGTGTAATCTTTTATGTCTGCGTTATTTTGATTTAAAAAAAAAATTGAAAAAAAAGAAAGACAAACATTCCCGGGTTACGAATAACCTGACAATATTTGAAAATCTCCTACTACCACCACAGTAAGCTGAAAATGTTGCTTGTGTTGTGATAGAGGACTTAGCCAGCCAGCCAGATTACATATGCTTTTTTTTAATGATTTTTGTCTTGTTTAAAAAAGCATCTAACAAACCTGAAATATAATGATGGCGATCTGTCAGATTATTTCTGGACAGATTAGTTGACTAATTATAAAATTAATTTCTCAGTATAAAATAACTTAAAATAGTAGAATTTCTGTACTTTATCAAACTCCTAGAATATTGTTTAACCCTTTAGGCTAATTTGTTCGCTTTCGGGAACAACTCACATGTTCTCATAGAAATATTTGTATCTCCCTTACTGCCACGGTGAGAAAGATATTTTGAACGGTATTAAAAAGAAAAAACGTTCATTTTCAAATCTCTCAGTTAACTACAGCTGCATTTAAATGTACACTTTTATGAAACCAAAGGTTTTAAACGCAATTTGATGGAAAAAAAGTAACTTTAAAGTGAATTTAAAATTAATTAATTTTTATATGAAATGAAAAAAATTGGGTAACGATAACGTTCGTAATGTATTTATTTAAAAAAATGGGTGTGTTTTTTTTTTTTTTTTTCGTTATCTGTAATTTCACTTTCGAAAAACGTAAGATGAGGAATTTTATGTGCGCATTAAAATTATCTAACTAACTAACTAACCAATACGCCGTTTCCCCGCAGAGATAGGCAGAGGAGGGACCGCCAAACAACTCGGTCTTGGCGCACACTCCTTGCCTCATTCATATTCATACATCGTATCATACATACTCTTCTATTATTTTGACTCTTGACATAGCCCGACTCAAGTATATGATTCACTTGGTAGTGCCATGTCTTCCTCAGGCGTCCCAGATTTCTGCTACCATTCACATTTTCATCGTATATTCTTCTTGCACTCCTTGCACTCTTTGCGGATCTCCACATTCCTCACACGATCATACATGGTTTTACCACATTAAAATTATCAATATAATATCTAAAATTATATTTTCATTTATAATGATAAAATTTTAAAAAGTTGTTTATCACTTTTCAAATTCAATGTATTCAGATAAACAAATCGTGTGTTCAGAAATACAAAACGAAGCAATTGTTTAAAGAAACAAAAAAACTAAGTAATGTGAACAAAGAAAGTAAAAAAAAGAACATAACACCTAAAAAATTTAATATTGACACCATAATAAATAGAGAGTGGGAATCCGGAATCACAATATTAATCCAAGTGTTGCTAAATGAACTCTGCGGTTAACTTTTATTTAAAAAAAAATAAAAATCTATATCTTAATAAAAAACAATTCATTAATTGTTTTACCGGCCAGTATCAGAGCAGGACAAAAATAACTTGTTGTTTGAATTAGTGGATGAATATAAAATGGGTGGTGAAGGAGATAGACAGAGTTATTTGATATTATAGAAAATTTTGTTGCTTTATTTTTAATTTGCTTCATTTTAATTTTTTTCTATCATAATGATTGAGGGATTTCTAACTTTCCACGGTTTCTATGTTACCGAATCGCTTACTAAAACGATAAGTAAATTGATATCGTGGTAAGATCGGAATAATTATTATGCCTGACGAAATTTGACTTACCCCGACTTATTAAAAGTTGAAAAATTTATAGGTACTTAATAAACTGGTAACTAAACAGAGATTCAAAAATATGAAGTAATGTAATGATCAGATCCTAAATGGCAGACTCTCTTCAAGATTATTCTGAGAGCGCATTCCAATCTTGGATTAGGTACAAATTTATTTCTTAAAATCTATAGTTGCTAGGAGCTAACCGATCTGCAACTGCGATCATCAAAGCATTTCAATATTTGATACTGACAATTCGTAGTGAAATTCCATTATAATGAAATGTTGAAACAATTTCAAACTCTTCCCACATCTTTTTTTTTTTATTTCTGACCTTTACCGGTTACAGCCTATCATGCGAGATCATTAAGATGTCAGTGATAGGCTAAAACTGGTATCGGTCTGAAATAAAAAAAAGTTTTTAATTTTTCCAAAACATCATTATAAATCTATTCGCCTTATTTCTATACTCACGTGCGCAGGTACATCACGATGAAAGCGTTTGTTAAATAAATGTCATCATAAAATATGTTTAATTATTTGTCTGAATAAATAAAATTTATCCTCCGAAATGCGAAAAAGAAAATTACAAGCTTTTTGCTTTCAAAAGAGCAACTTTATTACATTTCAAAATTTGGTATCCAGTGATATCTATTGACATAACAGAGTTAACAAAAAATAAGTCATGGAAAGACGAATTTCGTTTACCTGAAGAAGCGGGTCTTCATACATCCAGGCAGCGGCCAGGGGGAGGGGGTGAGGTGGTGATGGGGTAGGGGAAGGCAGGCTGACTCTGATTGAAAGATGGCCGGATTAGGAAGTGCCCTTCGCAGGTGGGGCTCCAAGTGACCTCAGATATTAAATACTTACGCTGAATATACTTCACTCAATACAGATAAAGCGTTCTTATGTGTCCCTTGGTGGGTTTGAGCTTTTATAAATGATCAACATTTTTTTATCTTAAAAAACAGACATTTTGCTTGAAATCTCTATAGCCGTGTTGTAAAGGTCTACACGCAGCGATTTGCAAGCGCAATCAATTTATGTAAAAAATTTACAAAAACACGGTACATATACGACAGCGACTCGCATGCGTAAAAAGTTTATGCAAAACGCGCAAACATTTCAGGTCTACGCAAGCCATTTTCGCACTAAACAGTTTTGCCGTCTTAACATATTTGCTTACTTGCGCAATTTAGAGAAAAATTAACGTTAGTTGAAGCCATGTGCGCGGGATATCGTTTTGCCGTCTTAATAAGAAACAATACCCTTAATTAAAGTCGGAATCCTCACGACGTAAGTGAAGAAGCCATGCACGAAAATATGAGACGCGCTGCCTTGGTGTATTGGACAGAATTGCAGTTGAATTTGCCTAAGCTAATCTCTAAAATAAAGTGGGAATCTTAACGAAATAGGTGAAAAAGTCATGTACACATAGTATTGGTAGCGCGGCCCAGCGTAATGAACGGACCTACGGTCGAAACTTCTTAGGCTTAGAAAATTGATCTTTCCGTGGGTTTTATTGTAATTGTTTCTGGCATTTTCATATGTGTCTAAAAGAATCCTTCGCAACGTTACTAATTCACCTTCTAGAAAAATGAAATCTGGTACTTACCGATAATTTTGCAGAAAAAACGTTTAATAAAATTTTCAAAAAGTTTTAAATAAAATATTGTAATGGAAAGGTGCTGTTTTTATTAATTTTAAATTTAAATAACTTTCGTCCATAGGGATTGCTCAAAAAAATATGTATTATAGTTACGAATTCGTCGGAATTAAATATAGTGTAAGCCTCGAGCAAACCCCCGTTATTAGAGTCTTATGTCGCCGTATGTTAGAGTGTGTGCAAGTGTGATTGAACGTGTAGATAGACCTTTAAGTATTTTTATCTGTGACAATGAGATTTTAGTTGCCATGTGTTTGTTATAATCGGGGGCTCAATATAAAAAAAGTTATCTACAAAAATACTTACAAACAATTTTAGGGCTTAAAGTCATACAATGTAATCTACGAAATAACGAATATTGGTATATATTTTTGTCGACAATAAGCCCACGAATTATTGGTATGTTTTTTGTAGATGTTTCACCTTAGGCAAATGATATGCCTTGGGCAGTTGAGAATCTTCTGCAGATAGCACCTTTTTAAACCTGAATAATTTATATTAAGATATTGATTTTATAGTGATTTATTTTTTGGGATACTATGCCGCGTTGCGCTACCTTCTTCTTTATCCAACGTTTTGGACAGCATTACAGTGTACATCATCAGGGCAGGTGCATATATGATGATGAACTCTCTAATACTGTCCAAAACGGAGGTAGTGCAATATGGCATAATATTCCAAAAATAAATCACCTTTATACTTTTGGTCGTGAAAATCTAAAATCGAGATATTGGTTATTTAAAGAAGGAAAAAAAATTTAAGTGTGAACTTTAGAATGATGAAAATTACACACCTTGTGTGTGTGGAATTTCCAATTTAAGTAAATCAAAGAAGGGTTTTGAAACTCCTGTAAAAATTTGTAGTGATATTATAAAAATAATTGACGTTTATTAATTTGTTAACCTTATTATTTCGAATTTCGGGGAAGGTAATATTATATTTCAGTTTAAAGATACCTTCTAAGGACTGATTTTCTGTACTCGGTGGCAAGATTTCATAATAACGGAATTTAATTTTCAAATTGAATTTATTTATTAGAAGCCTGTACGAGTTATTTTGAGAGATAAATATTTTTGATCCATATAATAACCTTTCAACCCTTTTCATCCTTTCGGCTGGGTAGGATCAGCAATCATCTGCGAATGCCAGCATTACTATTTAAGGATATTTATTATCCTGACAGATAATGAAATGTATTGTTGGAACTCAGCCGGGCTTTTACATGGATTTTAAAAACAGAACTGTGTGAAGAACCTAGTGAGCTATCGAAAATTATACACAAATATTAAAGCATGATACAACAGTAAACTGATAAACTGAAAATAAAACAAGTAACATCAACATAAAATAATACAGAAACTAGAACAATACTATACACAAGACAAATCACTAAAACTACATTACCAACGCTACTGTAATTTTTAGGACTCAACAGAGTGCGTTATCTATACTACGCTAAATTATATAAATGGAGTCAGTAAATATAACAACGGTACCCCCAAACGAGTGTGTCTAATAGTTGGCTGTGTATGTATTGCAGAAGAATGTTAAATTTTGTCTTGTATTCCTAGTCGGCACATGGAATTTAATAGTGGCAACGATGGCAGGACTGTTAATTAAGTTGGTAATGACTCTGTGTAACACAACCAGGTCTTAAATTGGAATTCTTAGAATTATTTGGAACTTTTTCTATATTGTTAGAGTGAACTTTATACAAAGGGGACCAAATAGGTGAATAGTACTTAAGTTTCACTTAATATATTGTGTCTGTGAGGATAGTGCGAACGTTCCACATTTGCGGTTTTGAGTTGACCTGTTTTGTGGGCACGATTCGTTTGAGGAAACTGATAAATGATTTTAATTTGATAAATTAAAACCTCTCTTTTTGGTGTAATTTTTATGGCTAACATCAAACTGGGTGACCACCCCAGTGACGGTGTTATCTACAAATAAACTGAGAACTAAAATCCAATTGAAAACGTTGAAAGGACGGAATACAGGCTATTAAATAATAATACTTTTATAATATTAAAATCAAATTTCTTAGAATTCATCAATATTCTTATCCTCTCTTATTACTGTTGACAAATAAAACACGCATTTAAAACGTTTGCAAAATCTTTTTCATGCAGAACTTTCGGGTCATTTTTGGGCTTTTATCCAATCACCGACGCTGTCAATCCTGCCCGTTCCAGCAGCGCCCATCCACTAACTCTGATATAAACTTAGCGTGTTCATTTTCCAGGGAGTTTCACTCAAACTGAGAACTATTATTTTTATGTTAACCTTCAAATCAATTACCTCTTCGACTAATAATTGTGTAGATCTCCAATCCAAAAAAGTAGATTTCTTATTATATTATTTATTAAATATATTTAAACCCAAAAAATTTCTTCAATAATCATAACATTTATTAGTAATAATATGTAACCTTTTTTATTTCAAAAAAAAATTATTATTGTACAATTTTTCCAAAAAAACGTCACCATTTAAAGAAAAAAAAATCAGGCAAGTGGTCATCCAGTTTAGGTAGGTACGGTAATATTTTAAATATGCAAATAAGAAAGTCCAAATGAAGACGATTTCTCATTAGAAAAAATAATCTTTTCTGAACCATTAAAATGGTCACTACATTGAAACGGAATATGCAAACAGATTTACGGACAAATGAAATGCAAAACGGTCGAGCTAAAACAAGACTTCAAAATTAACTAATCATGATGAAGTATTTATACATTTTTGCGAGTTAAAAATCCACTAGAATCAGATGGATAAATATTGTATTTTTGAATTTATTTTAATTCTTCTAAAATTTCGAATTTAAAAAGAGAAAGGAAAAAGGTTCTATGTCTTTATTTTTCCTTATGTTTTTATCCCCAAAAGAGATTTTGGTGGAAAAAATAAATATGGCCAACAGGCAACAGACGCACAGAGCGCCACTAACCTGTCATTTAGTCCAAGAGGCCTTTTAACGGAATCTCGGCAAAGAGAATCCTTGAGACTCTCGCACATAATAAGGCGAGAATATTTCTCCCAGGACATCATCCGTGTCCCCAAGCTCATTGAGTATTTTTTTATCTACTCATTGGCCCGAAAACGTAAAAGGAAATTTGTTGTTTCCTAGAGTAATCACTAACAGCCTTTCTGCCTTACTAATAACATGGTGAAAATTTTAGACAGTTGATAAACAACTTTGTATGTGAAAACCTTACTAATTGAAACTTAAAATTAAAACTGACATAAAATAGTTCATAGAAGAATAACATATACATTGCTTATCCAGCCAAAGAAGGGGTTGTTTATTTGTTGTATTAATGATAATAAATTCTCGTCAAATTTCGGAATTTTTCAAACGTATTTTAGACGATATATAGATTTCTTAATTTTGAAGACGTCGACAAAAAAATTTCACTTTAGAAACTAGATAAAATTATGTTTAAAATTTTGTATTTAAACTACACTTTATAAGTCGCAATAATTTAATTTTAAACATGAAAACAGCTAAATAATCTGTCCAAAATTATCTCGCTTTTTCCGATAACATCAAACTAAATTCATTACACAAATATTAGTAAAATTAATTAATTACAGTAATATCATTAGAAGTGGGATAGAAATTATGAATAAAAACATGATTTGAATCACACATCACAAATCAAATCTGTCATTTTGCCGGGAAACTCACACGCATGGTGTACGCGTCTGCCAAAATAAATGTTGCCAGTAATTTTGCAGCAAGAATATTTTGAAATAGAAATTGTACAGTCTTTATGCAATGTGGGAGGTGTTTTTCTATGTATTTTTTTTTATTTTGTTACAATATTATTTAACATTTCATAGTTATCCAGTAATGTTGGCCTCACTGGGTGACTTAACCGTGCATTATTTTATAATATAATAAAATAATACACATAATACATTTAAATAGAAATATATATAATCTTTTGTGTTTGTGAGTGATGTGTGTTTTATATTGGTTTTATGTGTTACGTGTATGTTTTATTATTTTATGGTATGAAATTTTGGTAATATTGTCTTTTTTATTCTTTAATTTTGTAATTTTGTGTCTACATTTATTTTTGTTTTCCTCAATTTTATTTTCAAGTGTTAGACTGTTGAATGCTTTTATAGCATGGTATTGATAGTGTCTTTGTCCAAAGATTGTATTTACTGTCGGAGTTTTTATATTTTCTTTATACGCTTGTCTAACTGATTTGTTACTGATATTTTGTGTATGTTGAAATTTGTTTTTTTGACTAAGGCTGTTAATAAGTAATAAACAACCTTTCACAAAATATTTTTGTTTATCAGTTGCGTAAAATTTGACAAGCACTTAATATTTAGTAAAGTTGTAAAGCGGTATAATATTTTTACCCTTCAGTGCGTGGCTACACAAAAACAGAACCCAATATTATAGGATATTAATCACAGGGTGATAAAATATATTTTGAATTAAGCATAAGCTTCTTATACAAAACTTTATTAAACAAAAAGCTTGACAGTAGGTGAATAAGAATAATATTTAATTATTTATTCAAAGACCATGGGGTTTTTACAAACATAATACATATCAAGCAATAATAAAGTTAAAAAAGTAGAGACATACAAAATAAAACAAAAACCATTGCAAAATAATAGCAGAAACCAAAAATTACAAAAATATATAGGTACATCAGGTACGTTCAAATAAATTATTTTGCTTTGTTGCAGGACGCAGAGAAATATCGAAAAGACCTGTGCAAATGTATTAGCAATTCAGTAAAATTGCGCTAGTAATGTGTTATTTGAATAGTTAGTCTTACCGTTGTCTCAGTGGAAAAGATGGTGGAGTGAGATTAAATAGGGACACGGATTGAGATTAGGCTATGAATTTATTCAATTAATTGTTTTATTAACATTAATTAAATAAAGACACGGTTGTATAGTTGGATTTAAAAATGTACGTTCGTTCACAAAGTGTTTTGTGTTCCGTTTAACAAAAATGTCAATTAAAGTGTTTTATATTATTATATTGAAGGTTCTTTCCAACATAAATTACTTTCAAGTATCTGGTACACCTTATAATGTATTTTTCATTCCCGTACAACATATTTCTAGTTCGTAGACACCTTCACAAGATCTATTGTCTTTGGAAATTCCCATTCATGTAAGGGAGGTAGTTATAAAACATTTTACCCACATTAAAAAGAAATACGTTTACGAAATAACAGTCACTCTCCCCCATTACTGAAAATTGATAGTGTGTATTTAAAATTCAAAGCATTCTATGGAAAGAGTTAAACGTACGTTATGCCTTACGAGACCTTTTCCAAATGTTTTTTATTTTAAAGATAATTTAATTTCTGTTTCCTTACGTGAATCGCCTTGGGTAAGTTAAAAATTGTTATTACTTTGTATACCCAAACATTGTTATAAACCTCATATGTACCGTGGTACCGACCACGATGGAAGGAATGATTGATTCTCTCTTTTTTTAAACTTTCTTTGTATTTGCTATTGATGAAATAAACGATAGAAATCGTGTCAAAGAGATAACGGTATTTTTTATTCGATTTCGATTTGTGTCGAAAGTGAGGCCTTCCATTTTGTTTGCACAACGTTAGGTTCCAGTACCTACCTGTATATTTTTACAATGTCAACTTTAAATATCATTGTTTATTTTTTTAATCCAATGCAAACATTTGATAATGAAGTCCACAAGGAGTACTCATAAGTCCTTGTGGCTTGTTACCACATTTTCTTTTATCCAGTCGTTTCGTCTGCATTCTGAATCTAGTCTTATTCTATATTACGCTGAAAGGGTACAATGCAATTATAAGTGAAGTCGATGATGATAACTTCACAAAAATGAATAATCTTTTAAAAGAGTCACATTCCATTGAAAAACTGTGAAACTCGACTTTGTTCTCTCTCTCGCGTCATCCAAAAAACTTCCGAAGAAGGCTTACTCGAAGTAATGAGTCTAAACTTTACTTTTCCCGGAGAGCAGCAGCGGTGGGAGATGAACCGAACCCGCATAATAAAATAATTTAATTGTATACAACGCTACCTAATAGTATGTAATGTACATTGTACACACAGGGCTGGTGGTACAGTGACCGGTCACCGAACTAGGAAAGCGGCACACAACGGTGCACACTGCACTCGGCTCCCATACTCCTGGCACTGACCAAACATTACGGATTCAGTTAATTGCGGCCCGCGCTGTCGACTGTTAGTGTTTCCAATGTGGCCCCGACTTCAACCGAGCATCAGGAAGGCTGACAATGGAAGTCCTGATTAATGTTAGCATTTAGAAACGTGCTTTATTATTAAGGAAGAATGCGCGAGTACGTAGACAGAAGATAATTCCGGCCATATCGACTGCAGTGTAAGTTAATAGTGGTTTATAAAATCAACTGATATCATTCCATTAAAATTTATGTTGAGAGGGTTTTTTTTGTACGCTAACTTACACATAAAATAATTATCTTAAGACCTATCTCACCTTTGGGGATGCTGTGTAGTGGGTATGTTTTAAGAGAGAAAAGGAAAGGAAGTTCTGGAAATGAAAAGAAGTATGTAATAGAAAACTTACTGATGTGAAATATGGTTAATTTATTAAAAAATCTGGTTAAATTATTAATTTTCCTGACAAAAATGGGACTAGAGGCCTATAACGAATGATTAGTAAACCACGAATGTGTCCTTCAAAATAATATTATTTTCACACCTCGTCCATTATATTCATTTGGACAAGGCCAGCTTCGTTGAACACGTGTTCAGATATATTCTGAATGACTAATATTTTATTAGGAAATGGTCATGCAGTCACATTTTTTATCTTGATAAAAAAGCGGTACTCATTTTTATCCGTGCGGTGTGTCCAGGAGTGTGGCATGAATCCATCCAACCTCACCCCCTGAACCCGTGCACCCCTGCTAAGTCACCAAACGTATCGAACCATCTATTGTGACCTATAGCACATGTGTTAGTTATCCTTTGATGTATGTATGTATTTCAATAAAAGGCTTCATTGCTTGAAAACAATTATGAAATATAACTTATTTAGTAGTTTACAACTTTTACGAGAGAGACTAATAACACATGATCAAAATATATGAAAAATGAATGATTAACAAAACATGAAGAAATAAAAATATTTTTGAAAATTATGTGTTCCTATTATAAAAAATGGTTTATTCTCAAGGACGGGTTGTTTCGGAGAATTTGAACAATTCATCAAATTTCAACGTTTATTTACGGGTTCTGTGAAAGTCCTATTCAAATTCTGTTATTATATCATTATAGTCTAGTTGCTTGACATAATTGAAATAAAAACAGAACTAAAAAAAATCTTTCACAGAACTTGAAAATTTACTTTGAAATTTGAAGAATTGTTCAAGTTCTCCGAAACAACCCGTCCTAAGATTTATATAACTGGCCTTTTTACTAGACAAAACTTGTGTTGAAATGGGAGAACGTCGGTAGCCTTTTGTTAGCATATCATTCAGTCCAGTCAAGTATTCAGCTGTCTCCTTGCATATTATAATAAAAACAAATAATACATACAGGGTATTAAGGGACGTACTTGACTTACAACCAGTGATTCCTGATATTATTTGAGGTAAAAAAATGTTATACAAATTTTGAAATCCGGTGACTGTTTTTATGCTTTTTTTTTCAAAACAAACCACTTTTTTTTCTTTCGCATATCATCACTGATCACTCAGCCTCAAATCCGACCGACCCCTCACCCGATCCTAACTATTTTTAAGATAAAAAAAGTTTAAAATAAGTCAAGGACGTCCCTAACACCCTGTATAATTCATAAATGACGTACTGTTGGAGAAGAGATGTGAAATTCTCGTAGAAAATGGAACCCCGATTAAAAAATAATCTGCTCGCTGTCACTGACATACACAACATATATATCTAATGAAGTTATGCCTGCTAGTACGGTCATCCCCAGACAAAGGTCGCCTAAAACACAGACAACTTACAAGTAAACAAGATTTACACAAAATAATAACTAACCCAACCCCCAACCCAAAACAAACAAAACTGTCTTCCTCCAGAACCTCATTACAGGGCAATACAAGTAAACAAACAAAAACAAAAAATCAGATGGTAACAATTATTTTTATAAGCAATAATTATTAGCCTTAAACACTCATCCACATTGAAAAATCTCCTGATAAAACATACATGACGCCAACGGGACTTGAACCCGTGTCCTTTCGATTTCCGGTCGACAGCTCTGACCACTGAGCTATGGCAGCTTCTCTCTTATCCGCGAAATAATTCAATATATACTAGTGATTCATTCAACAATTACTGCTTATTACAATTATTATGCTATGCATAAAAAATCTTGTCTTAAACATTAGTTTACCAAAAAAATAATAAAAAAATCAGATGTAAAACATTCTAGATTACAAAAGTAGGTACATAATTATATATCATTATCTTAAACGAATACGAACTTTTATGAAACCCAAAGTTAACCGACATATTACTTAGGGTTTCTTTTTTCTTTGAACATTGTTATATTGGTGTTATTTTTTGGTTTAGGTAATTAAATGTTTTTGTTTAAGAAGGGGTATTTTTTAAAAAATTAACTTCACGCGTTAATATAATATTATAATCTAACAAAAATATATATTTACATTTTTTAGGTTTGTTGGAAGAAATCGGTAAATGGTTAACCTGTTGAAAAATATTTGTTTTATTATAGCAATAAAGGTAATTAGATTGTGGGAAAATCTTTCTGAGGCATGGTTTGGTTGGAAAATTGTTTGTCGTGATTTAATTATTATAACAGTCTTAGCAGATATAGTTCACCATTATTAAGACAAAAACACCTATCGAATACTATAAAATTAGAAAAATACTTTAACGCTGGTGGGCTAATGGCTGATCGCTTACTAACAATTAAAACTTTACATGACCTCAAACTTTTGTTCTTCTTGCTCGCCTGCATATCTTCACCGCAACCGCACTTAATCCTTCAGTTTGCTCTTCAGTCCTCCCCTATGAGAAGGAATTTGTTGACAAAATAGCTTAAAACTAGAACCTGCATTCCAGGTAATACCGGAGGAGATATAATCTGAGAGCTATTTACACCCTAGCATAAAGCCGATGTAGCTATACGACGCGACTTGATTATGATTTTCACTATTCAGAACTTATGCTATATTTACTCAGCAATTATAAGTAAGACGTAATAAATAGCAATTCATAATATATTTAACGTTATAATATATGTAGACCCATCATGTATTATTGCGAAAATAACTCACTGTTTGATTCACTTTCAGAATTTTTGTAAATGACCCTCCAGAAAAAAGAGCGTGACTTCCTTCGATTAAAAATAATATAATGATTATATTCCATAGCGTTAAAAATATTCATCCCTTCATTTAACTACGTAGTTTTTGTTTTTTTTTTCCTTCGCTGTTCACCTAAATTGATCACTAGAGAGATGGCACACTAGGTGAAAGTTTCATGCTCTAAGCATATCTTCATAATTACATATTATACCTACAGTGTTGAAAGAAATATGTTCAAAAATAAAAGTGTTTCAAAATTGTAAAAACAGAATACTTGAAAGCTAAAAATTTTCCACAACATTTATAAAACGAAAATGATAAATAAACAGAAGCGCAAAATAGTAAATACTATCAGTTTGTCTTTTTCTCACGCATCCGTCAGCCTCGCAAGATAACACTTTTAGAGATGCCTCTGGTTGGCTCCGGGCAGTTGTGAGCCGTTGGATGTCTCATGAGGTATTTATTTTGCGGTCATCAAATCAGGTGATGCTGAGATTGTACTGTTGAGCCATATGTTCTGTTGAGATATAAAGCAATAAATTTGGTTGACCAAAGTGTCCGTAGCTGTAACTTCCAAAATTTCTGTAATTTAAAAAATATATATAACTAGCTGACCCGGCAAACGTTGTTCTACATTACTATAGTGAATATTTCGATTGTTAAATAAAAAATAACGTATGTAGTGTGTGGGGATGGGATCTATGGCAAAAAGATGAATGGAGCACTGAAGACGATGACCACCGATAAAAAAAAAAAAAAACGCCAACCATTAATTTTCTTAATTCAATGTGTTTCATTAAAGTAACGGACATATTCATTATTCGATCTTTTAAAATTTAAATGAAAAGTGAAAAAAATCAATATATTTTTTATCCTAAAGTAGGGAAATGAAATAAAGAAAATCAATATTAATCAATTGAGTGTACAATATTTTTTGTCAGTCCGTCTTTAGCTAACACAAATAAGCTAGATGGTTTGCCCACGCGAGAACATGCCAATTATAATTGTCCATGTGAAAAACATGGTGTGCCAAAATATAAGCAAAAAAAAATTGATTTCGTTCAGCTCGTTCCTCTTGAGATTGAGATTTACTCAATTGCGATATGCTCACACGCACATTTTCGGTATATTTTTGGATTTGTATGTCTGTTCTTTCTGCTCTACTATTTTGTATGTTTGTTTGCTTTATTCGTTCGACGGCCCAAAATGGGCCCCTTTGCGTCTTGCTGGCATTGTTCACTGTAATACACGCAAAAAATAGATAAATTAAAATAAATCGTACAAAATTATGCACGCACTGCGTTGTGATACATATGAAATGCCAAATGAAATGTCAAAATGTCGCGACGCTTCTCGTGAATGACTCGCGCATGTGTGGATAAATGTTCGATGAGGCGAACGCAGCGCCATCTGTTATTCAACAACGTCAATAATTTCGTTCTGTTTGAAATATGAACGACGCGACGGTTAAATTTTTTCATAAACAAATACTAAAATCACGATTAAAAAATGGTAGGGTGGGGGTAGGAGGGTGAAAATGAAGGTTATAGATATTTATTGATACCAAATAATAAAAAAATAAAAAAAATATTACTTACAAAAAAGCGAAAAAAAAATTCTGGATAGGGACAGATCCTAATCACCCTAATCACCTAACGGTATGAAATATACTTTCAAAACCTATTCTCATACATAACAATTATACATAAAAAATTTCATAAAAATCGGTCGAGCCGTTTCGGAGGAGTGCGACCACAAATACCGTGACACGAGATTTTTATATATATAGAAGATATACAGAATATCCGGTGATATAATGTAATATAATGTAATGTAATGTAATATAATGTAATGTAATGTAATGTAATGTAATGTAATATAATGTAATGTAAACTTCTCTCTTACCTTTAGAAATTATCCAAAGAATATTAATAAAAATAATTTTGAAAAAACCGTATAATTACCCCACAATTACATTATTTCAAGAATTTAAAGTCCCTTCACTTCATATTATTTATAAAAAAATAACTCTTTTTCAAATACATAAAGATTGTTTCAACAATGACAACTTAATAACTTTTTCGAACAGCAATAGACAAAGTATTCTTGGCTCTATAACTATCCCGCGCTGTAACACCACCACAGCCCAACAATTTTATAAATATTTTGGTGTCAAATGGTTTAACCAATTACATACCTCTTAACTTAAGATTGGAAGCGAATTATAAAAAAATCAAAAGCTCAATAAAAACACTACATCAATAGCATATTAAAATCGATTATACTTAAAAATACAATATAATCTCTCAATTATTATTATATTGAAATCCTTTTCTCTTATTTATTATTCTTATCTCTTTCCTTCTTTTACATCCTTTTCTCTTTTCTATTTGATATAATTTTGTTATATATATATATATATATATATATATATATATATATATATATATATAGTATGTAAAAAAATAAAAATTCTTTTCATGATCTTTACACTCTCTGAAAAATTATGTTAAATTATTATTTACACGCGTTTCTCCGCCTTTTTAACACGAGCATTTGCTCTAAAAAAAGGTGTATCGCGATGTACTGTAATGTATTAAAAATAAAACAAACTTAATGTAATGTAATAACATGTAATTTTAAATTTAATATTAAATAAAGAAATTTAAAAAAAAAAACATATTTTACGACGGTAGTAGTAAAAAAGATATCACTATATACATATTCTACATGAAATATGAGGTATGAAAAAAATTAACTATTTTAATATTTATTTTTTATTTATGTATTTATTTAAAAGCATTTTAATTTTAAATTAAAATTTAAAAAATTTCTACACATAAATTCAAATTCAACTTTTTTTGCCTTATCATTGTAAAAGTGACAAATATTTTGTATTTTACTATCGTGTAGAATCACGGTAGTAATTTATAACTGTTCACATATCACTAATATCACGAAGGAACATGACTTAAGCAATCCGATCAACGGTTACCAGCTATACTGTAGAGAAAGAATACAAAACACACCAAAACCACAGTGTATGTATGATGGCGGAAATGTTTAAAAAACACACCAAATAAAACGTTGTGTTGTGTTTGAATGAAATAACTCTTTGTAAAACAAGATAATTCACTTTGAATCATTCACACGTCATTAATATCATAAAATAACACGACATAACCATTTATTAATAGGAAGTGTTTAATCCGGTATGAGGGGAGTGTTTGTGGATTATAAAATGAGTAGGTGAATAAAATACATACGTAATGTCAACAAAAAATATGTGAAACACTAAAAAAAAAGAAGTACGTACTAATATAAATTCAATAAAAAAAATTGTAAGCTATTTAATAATCCGTACACTGTTACACCGTACTGTTGCCAGCGATACTATGCAGAAACAAGCTGATTTTTTTATGAGCGTATTTAATACGAGAGCAACACGAGTGTAAAACACACCCAAAAGAACGCCGTGTGACAGTGGAAATAAACATTCTGTGTTTGTAGGAAATAAATCTGGGTGCGACGCCAGCTGATGAGTCCTGCGGAGGTGCGGTGGGCGCGCGGACAGATGCCGGGGGACGCGGGCGTGCGGACGCGGGCCAACCGGGAATAGGGAATGGGGGATGGGATTTTTCGCGTGTTCAGTATACCGACAGCTCGTTGGTTTTTATTCTCACTGTATTTTTCAGTATGCAGCTACCTTGATAATTCTTCTTCTTTCGTATGATGGGAGGGGGTCAGAGCAGATATATTGGTCTGGGAGCCAGACCAGGGCCGCAGGCGTCGCCCTGTGGACCTCATCAATCCCTGTAGGGAATCAATGGAGCGAGCATTCGTAGATCACATATTTGGTGGTCTGCACCGCACCGCTTTTACACGCCGCCAAATCTTTAAGGCCCAGCCAGAGCATCATGTGGGCACAGCGGCTGTGGGAGCATCTTGACCTAGTGATTGTCCTTCATCCTAACGAATAAGTATTATTATGGAGTATTAAATTCCATTAGCCTTATGTTGGTCGAACTTATAAAATGACATATTAGTGATAATTATAATAAAACAAAAACTGCTTACCTATTTTTTTTCCTATTTAATAACCCCGTATAGTGGGACCATTAAAGTGATGGGTCTTGCATAATTAATAACACGATTAATTACTTAAATATTTATTCCCTTAATAAACGAAAGTATCATATATTATAATAAAACAAATAAAAAACTTTATTCCACTTAATTTTATTTTGACCGTAACCGGTTTCAGCTCGTCAAAGCCATCTTCAGACTGGTACACAAAATTCTTAGTCTACGGTTTATATACACAACATATGGGGGAGGGGGGAGAGGGGTAGTTTATAGGGTTTTAATCAATTTTATTTGTTACTAAGTCGTTTAAGATTGTGGAATTTCTAAACATTTGGTAATTCCAGTAAGCTAATTACCTTGGGTTTGTAGTTCATTTCAATATTTATTAGGGAAAAAACCTCACAGGTAATATGCATTAGACATAATTTTATTGTCAAATCATTATTTATGATGGGATTATATTTGCTTTTTGAAAAGATACATGTTTACATTTGAGAAATTATTATAGGAATTAAGAAAGTAGGGACTTAGCAACTGATACTAATAGCTTATTAATTACAAAGTTACTTATTGAAGGGGTACATGTTTACATTGAAGTAGGGATGGTCTAACCTAACTACATATTTTAATGTCGAAATTATTATGAAAATTACAATGGATACAAGAGCGGAGACTTGGCAAATGATTCTAATTGTTTATTCATTACAAAGTTAGGGTCTATTTTATTAATTAAGCGAGTAATTTCTAAAGATTCTAATCTATCAAGCTTGTGGCCTTTATTGCAAGTATGGAGGACTTTAACATCTCTGTCTTTATCAAACGAGTGTTTGTTTTCTAATAAATGTGATGCTACATTTGACAATTCGCCTTTATTATTTACCCAATTTGTAAAATGTTCTTTAATACGGGTTTTGAAAGATCTCCCTGTTTGACCAACGTAATATGCTGGGCAGTTGGCGCAGTTCACTTGGTAAACGCCTGAGTTCTCGAGTTTTTCTCTTTTATCTTTGTTGTTAATTAAAATTCTACCTAGAGAGTTTACATTATAAAAAGCTGTTTTGCATTTATCATTATTGGTTAATCTAGATATTTTTGTTGATATTTCACCAATATAAGGGATTTTAACCCATTGTTTATTACTATCTTTTTCATTTTTATTTTCAAGGCCTTGTGAAATGATTGTTAATGTAAGTTTTTTATCCTTTTTCTCTATTAGCCTATCAATAGTTTCGCTTTTGTATCCGTTGTTATTGGCGATAGTTTTAATAATATTTAATTCATTATTATAATTTATATAATTCAAAGGCACGTGTAAAAGTCTGTGAATGAGTGAATAAAATACTGATAATTTATGTGAAATGTGGTGTCTAGATGTATTGTGTATGATATTATCACTATATGTAGGTTTTCTATAAATTGAAAATTCTAATTTATTGTTAATGATTTCGATACCTATGTCGAGAAAGTTAATCTTATTACCCCCCATTTCCATTGTGAACTGGATTGATTTGTTAATTTTATTGATTTCTTTTAGAAAAATATCTAATTGTCTGTTTGTTCCTGTCCAGATAATCAGAATGTCATCTACATATCTACGGTAGAAGGCGACTTTATTAAACGATTTTAGTTTTTCGATGGATTCTTCGATATAATCCATGAAGAATTCAGCTAAGACCGGTGAAATCGGGCTCCCCATAGCTAACCCACTAGATTGGATGTAATAGTTATTATCAGTATCAGTTACATTATTTTATTTTTATTTTTAAATACTTTTATTGAACCTTATCTATCTTAATATAATTTTAATCCGTATTTTTCTATCAATTCCACTATTTGAATTTTCTTTAATCGTTAATTTATATTTTCTTCTGTGAAATATGTATCACACATTAATGCCCATGCTATTAAAATAACATCAAATAATATCACTGCTGACATAACATTATATTCTGCGTATCAAATGATTTACTTTGGGAGTGTACCAATCTACCTTCCATTCAAAACATCGTCGGCTACATTTCAGAATAACTCTGAATCATATTTCTGGTTTGGGTCGCGGTATTGGGACCATTCATTACGTTTTTCCACAATAAAGAGCACAGAAGCGTTCATGAAATATTGTAAAGCAAACTTCTTTGTGCGAATAATCGCATAGTTGGGAGGTCGCACAAATACACTGAGCGGGCGAGGGCAAGGCGAAGGTGGCGGGGAGGAGGAGAGGGAGAGACACGTATTGCCTAAGGATGATCTACACCACCTGCCGGACAAAGCCTGGTCGGGTCTATGCCGTATCAAGCGGCTTAGCGGATATCATTTAACGTTACATGAAAATACGTTCTCCGAGTAAGGAAAAATCTCTATGAACATTTTTAATGTCGGTTTTTT
Organism: Hesperophylax magnus; assembly: GCA_026573805.1. Classification (NCBI taxonomy): domain Eukaryota; kingdom Metazoa; phylum Arthropoda; class Insecta; order Trichoptera; family Limnephilidae; genus Hesperophylax; species Hesperophylax magnus. The sequence continues at coordinate 31,043,660 of JAIUSX010000046.1, forward strand.
GGAGCAATTTATTGTCGAATCGAATACAAATTAATGTTTTAGATATGTATGTGCTTTGGGTTAAATGACTGCTCTCGGGAAAATTGTTTAAAATGTGTTTAATTTCCGTGTATATCGAAAAAAACTGGTTTTGTGGAGAGATAACCATATCTTAAATATGTATTTTATCGCATTCAAAACTGTCTCCATGAATCTCAAGACTCTTTCTTAATCAACACCGAGATATTGCAGACCTAATAATGCTTCATAAGAAAATTCATAATTTTTTGGATAGACTTATTACAAAATATTAATTACAGATGTTTATTAAGAATGCTCAACCTCCGTAATCCTTTAATGTTCCAAAAACCACAGTAATCATCGTGAAAATTTATTTATAAGAAGAAGCTGAAGCACCTAATAGACTACGCACAGACTGAATTTAACACAAACATCTCAAAATTCATAACATTCTTAAAAATAACATTAGGATAAAATATGCATCACAGAAAACTTAATAACATAATTTTTTCAGAATCTATTATTTTTTTGTTTTCAGTAGTAAAATGTTTAAAATTGAATAGAATCGCTTCTTCTTATTGTTTGTTGTTTATTTCTTGTTGTTTGTTGATTGTTGTTTTCTTATTGATGATGTTTTAGCTAGGTTAGAGCTGTTTTATATAATGTTTGAATTCTCATTTTTTTGTTTGCTTTGGTCTTCAGTTTGGTGGTCACAAGTTTGTAATATTCATATATTTTTGTGCTATCTTTCATTTGATATTTTTTATTGGCTTTATCAAAAGTTTTTGTAATTACATAGGTAAAACAAAATGTTAATAATATTTATTCCAAGGCTAATAAGGTTATATTAATAGCCAATAAAAAACGATATAAAATAAAATTGTATCATTTTATGTATCATCGTATTTAACTCTCTTATTTTAACTTGTATTTAACTTAATCTGACTTGTATTTAATTAATTAATCTGACTTGTATCATTTTATGTATCACCGTATTTAACTAACAAGAATGCGAAGTTATTTATTTAACTAATTGAACTATTAAAAAATGCAAATAAATATTAATATATATAAATTTTAAGTTTTCTAAAAATTAAATTGGCAATGCCTATAATGATCATGGGTATTGGTAAATGTTTGAAAGTTATATAAAATGATTTTCAACTATAAAATAACTTTTATTTTTTACAAACACACTTCCTCTTACCTTTTAACGAGTTTTTTTTAAGTGAATACTGCACAAGAGTTCCCCGCTAACCGGAGCAAGTGAGACTACGGCAGTCCCAATTGGGTATGTTGTGAGGCTGAAGGATGAATATATGAGGAGGAAGATGGATTAGTACTTAACTGTTCAGATCTGAGCACCAAACACAGCTGAAGTCATTTCAAGAAACGTTTCAATTCTAATCACCAAGGCGAGATTGAGAATATCTACCACTTTGGAACATTCCATTCCAACATTTTCTGTATATTAGTTTATATGAATTAAATGTGGAATAACACGATTTAAACAAAATAAAATTTTAATTTACACATGTAGTAAACACTTTGTTGATGTACATAATTATAGTAAAATAACTTTGTTTTTAATACCAATTTTTGTATTAATTTTTTTAATACCAATTTTTATAAAACCCTGTTAGTTTTTATGTAACCCTGATGAAGGTTCAGGGTGAACCGAAACCGGTTGGTTTTTATATATTGAAAAGATATACAATAAAGTGGTTTAAATAAAAAAGTCATTTTATTCTTATTTTTATAAAATATAATTTGCTTACGCACGTCGGAATTCAAACCCTTGACCTCCGGATTCGTAGTCGGAGAACTCAACTCTCGGCCGAGCTGTTAAAGTAATCTGTACTATTTTGTAAAAAAAATCACTAATAAAACTTTGTATAAATAAGGCTACAACACAAAATATTTGGCAGGTTCCTATAAAATGATACAAATTTATTCGAGGTGAGCTGATAGTGATTTGCACTTTGCTGTATAGAATCCCTAATATATTTATTGAAAAAAATGTAAAAACTACAATAATAGTTTGTATAGCATCAAAAAATAACAAAACATTATTTAGAAAACCTTAAATTATTGTTAAGGTAAATCAATGGATAGAGGAAAAAATAACATATATTCATAAAATTGAAAGGCAAGGGATTAAATTTATCATTTATAAAGTAAGCTCTAAAAGAAAATTAAATCAATATGCAATTTTCATTAATAAATTTCGAAACACGAACATTGGATTAGCTAACCATTGCACGACATTAGTTTAAAATGATGAAAAGTTAAAAGTTTCACTTTGACTTCAATAGCCATCAATAGTTTTGACGTCTAGGTATTTGAGTTGCAGAATTTTGCTCTGTCGTAACATTTGATAGCTAGATGGAATCCAGTAATCCTTCGCTAAGTTTTGATTTACGAAAGCGGCCATTAAAGTTAGCAATAATGAAGGTGCCCATGTAAATGGAGTAGGAATTCACGAGTACACGAATACAGGACAAGTTTATATGAGCATGATGCGCAACACTTAAAACTTCTAAAGCACATTATTATGTCGGTAGCTTCTTTGGGGCTTTCAGCGCGGGGCTTGCCTGTGCCTCGGAGTCAAGCTCGAATTACTCGAGGATATTGCAAGCACCGCATTAATGAAACACCTCCATTTAGTTTTATAAACACGGGTATAATGTACAAAACCACATACATAGAAAGAATCACCTGCTGCCAGTGAAAACATTTTTGTGGAACGCTTTTCATTAATGTCTTTCGCGATTCTTTTCAGTGGCGGTTTTCTCCAAAGAACGTTTATGCAGTCAGCTTCCATAAAAAAACCATATGATTATAAGAGCCTGTATTATATTTTTTGTATATTCAACACATACTTTCGAACAGTCTGTCCTAATAAATAGTTCGCCACAAACATACTAGCGGAGCTTTAGCGGTAGACTTGCAAACCTCGAGAATCTTCTAGCTGCGCTAGTGCGCAGCGACTTTTAAATCAAGAATCAACAGATTTTTTTCCTGTGATTATCGTTGGTGTTATTAAATAAAGGGTTTCCGCACTTGAAAAAACATACACAATACGACTACACCCGTTAGAGGCAACATTTTCTGGTTTCAGTGACATTCTGTGGAAGTTCTGGGTATTTTTTTTATTTTCTAATAGGGGTGATTTTTTTAACTGTCCGATTGATATTGGCTAAGAACTACCATTTAAAAGTTATTTTTCTGATAAGTATTGTAAAATATCTTATCCAAAACATGAAAAAAATCAATGAATTAATGAAATTTAAAACATTTTAATATTCCAGTATTATGTCACTTCTTATCTAGAACTCATCACCAGATGAATTATTTAATAGATAATTCACTTTGAGGAAGGTAGCTTTGAGTTCGGTCATGTCAAGAGTTTAAATAACAGAAGAGTATGAACCGGTAAATAAATGTGAATGAAGCAAGAAGTGCATGATAAGAGAGAGTTGTGAGGAGATCTCTCCTGCCTGCCTTCGCCATTCAGGGCATCGGATAGTTAGTTAGAAATTGAATTTACTCTGCCTATATTTTAGGTATATTACGAACGTATAATTTGTTTTGGTTAGAAATACGAAGAACAACATTTTTTTTTCGAATGTCCGTTCTAATATTTTATATTTGTGTACAGCAATATTGATTGGAGTAATGTAAAGAGAGTAATATGGATGAGACGATGTAAGAATGAAAGTAATGAAAGCAAAGAATATCAACCAGAACAGACTTGTGAGACGTACAATCAAATCTGCCTAAATATGGGAGTGAAAAAGCATATTGTTCAGTTAAATAGTTCGTTTTTTAAATATGTGTCTTATTGCAAACGTAGTTGGCTCAGGATTAGTGTATTTGATCCACTGTAGAAGGCAGGTAGGCAGAAAGCATATTATATTATCAATCCTAGTAATTTATTATATTTCTTTGTGTTGCGTTTTCCCCAAACTGTGATAAATCGTATCTCATGTTCTGTTAAGGCCAGGACGGGTAAAGTGGAGCGGAGTTTGGTTAGCCTCACGGGAAGCTTCAAGTGAACAGAGTTCTCCCCCGCCATCCGCCCTACGATACTCAATACCCCCAGTTACCCCATCTTTGAACCCCCACCCAACCCCTAGACCCAGGTAGTTTACAGTTGAAGTCAGTAGCTAACATATTTCATCTCTCCGTCCATTTGTTGTGATAAGATAATAAGCTCCGCAGGATATCCCCTGAGTCTGTTGATCCCCGGCTGAGACTTGGTTGAGAATGGACCGGGCGTGTTATGTTTAAAGAAGGGCAGGGTTAAATAGATATGGGTATTATACGGGCCCCGACATAAAAACCTGACACGTTTCAAAACGGATTTATTTCACAGTGAATAGGGGTTCTAGCCTCGGTACCCGGCTCCGTACCTTGATGACCGCGTGGTACCCACCTTGCCTGATGCCTGTACATCTGAAGAGGGATCAGTCCGCATGCGAGCTCAGCGGCACGTAAAATAATGACCAGTCAATGAGATTTATTCTCGGTCTACCTTTTTTCTTTAAAAATATATGAACAGGGGGTTATTCTGTATTTTTTACGTTATCTAAATCGGCATTTAATCGGCCGCGTGTAATTATCTAAACAGAAATTCTTTGGTGTCTTGATCCTCGTCAGATCCATCTTCATCAAAACTCTTGTAATGTACGTAACATGCGACTAATTTAACGCCGTTAAGCTTACGTTAGGATGAGCTTACATTGAAGAGGATTTCTCGAAAAACTCGAGATACTTGTACAATTGAAGCAACACGGAAACAAAAACGGTTTTATAATCGGTCAATTGTACATGCACATCGAACAAGTTTCAATGCTGATTGTGATAATTCAGAAAAGGGTTTCAGAAATGAATACTCTCGATAATAGTATTGTATATACAATTGAAGGGTGATAGAAAATCTGAAGTAGTATTGTATCGGGCAATTGTTGGTAAACAAAGAAAAACATTTAACCCTTTCAATACCAGACTTTTTCCAGCCAACGAAAAAAATGTTTGTCTACATTATTGAGTTCTGTGATTTTTTTTCAATATTTTTACAAAAATTTTTTTTTTTTTTTTCCATACGGTTTTCGAAATATTTCATGTTCCTGAGGAAGAACATTGGGGCTTAGGGGGTGTAAGTCAAATAACGGGTAGTACAAGGAGCATACATAATTTTAAAGTGTTTTTAATTGTTTAAATAGAAAATAAATACACAAAAATCAATTCTATTAATCTGTATAGGCAAGCATATTAAATTGCAATTTAATATTATGCTAAAATGATTTTAGTAAAAAAGAAAAAAAAAATATATATATTTTTTTAAAAACGGACCATTACCCTAAATTAACGTAAGAAAAACAAATAGAACAAAAAATATTAGTGGTGAAATAAAACAAAACAATTTTTTTCTCTTTGGAGACACACACCGACATTCGTGCTTTTGCCCGTGGAAATTTCAAAATCATAGACGAGCCCACTGGCTCCCGCTCGGGAGAAGACTTCGATGCCCCACTTGTGTGGCTTGTTTTTAATATATTTTTTCAAATTACTTCTCCCTTTGAACGGTATCATGAGCTCGTCTACAGAATTGAATTCCTCAGGTTCGATCTTGGCCATATTTTCAAGGAGGGCATTTACCATCGGCCTTATTTTAAATAATTTGTCGTTACCCTCTTGTCCTCTTGAAATCAAGGAGCTATTGTCATTTAAATGAAGATACCAGTGTCATTTAAATGAAGATACTTAGTGAAACGATTTCTAGGCATGACATCAACGATGAGAGAGAGCCTCGTATCATTGGCCCAGTAAAGGTGGAATGCCGGATACTTAAGGATACCCATCATGATGTGGTGTTGACGCTGGTGCTAAATTCTTGAACTGAATACAAATTTGTCTGCTCAACAATATATTTATAATATTTTCACCTATGAAACATAAAAAAATATTGTAGAGCAGACATATCCAGTGGTGGTTTTGAGAAAGTGACATCACAATAGGAGTCCACATGATCGACATCTTTCTTGATCCACCGTAGATCGGTTCTCCGTCCATGGGAAGCTGAGGCTTCACTGGGCTGTCCTTGCGGCACGGTGCAGGACTCTGGCTCGTCTTCCAACTGGCTGCTGCCTCTCTTCCAAAGTCTATAATGAAAAATATATACTTTATGGTTTCAATTAAAACCCAAATTTGTTCATACTTAATTCTACTTCAAACGCAATAATCACTGTAATATAACAATAAGAAATAATGACAAAAGTACTTACATGGACTTCCACATCCATTCCAAGAGCTTGGCTTAATGTCTCCACATTGGTTTCCTCTGCAGCATCCTGGAAATATTCAACTGACCAGCCCTCTTCATCTTCATCTTCCAACTCCAACTCTACGTTGGAAATATCTCCTTCCAGCATCACGGTGATCTCCTCATGTGTCAAACCACGATGCTCCATCTATAAAAATGAATAAAATAAGTTAAAGTCTACCGGAAAATAATAAAATAAATTAATATATCTTGAAAGAATCAAATAAAATCAAGTAAAACAATATTAAAGGCCAAAGAAAGATTTCTATGAAAAACATCCACGAACGACCAAAGTGCCAGCTCAGGAACATGAATGTTATTACCGAAAACCAAATGAAAAACCAATGTTTTTGAATGGAAATCATATTTACATATCAGATTAGACTTGTATATACAATATAATAATTATTTTCAACAGAAATATGCGATATCTTACCTTTAAAATAATGTTGAAATCCAAGAAATGTCAAACCGTTAAAAGCTGCAAAAAACGCGTTTTTAATTCGAAATAACAGTAATATTACGTGTTTCCAGTACGACATTTGTTCTATTCCTTATAAGCAATATTTTCCTCAAGCGATATGCAAAATATGGGGCTATTTGGTTCATAAAATCAAGAGAAATAATTTTTTTTCCTTCGTGTTCCTCCAGAAGAACTCTGGTAAGGAAAGGGTTAATTGTACCCTGTTTACAACAACTTGATGCAACAATGCTTAAAATATAAAAAACAGCCGTTAGAGAAAATTTGTAAAATTTTTTATTGATTTGCTGTTTTTTTTTTTTCTTAGATAATTAACTGAGCGTAGCAACGTCCAGTTTTAACTTGACCACTTTTTATTTCGTTTGTCTGTATTTTTTTTACTGTGTTCCGTGTCAGGTCAATCCTTTCAATATGATATAGCTTTTTATTCCTAGAGCTGTCGAGGCTACTATCCACTGAACTACAATTTGAACTGATTTTTACAGTCGACAAAGGAAAGAAAAAACGCTGCCAGTTTCATAAAAAGTTCGTTTTAAATACATTGTATTGAAAACAAATATTGACTAATAATCTTGAAATAAAATTTGTATGAATCCGTCAACAGTGAATAATGTGATTTTTTTATTCATCCATTTGAAAACTGACAATAGTGTTTTGAATTATTGTGGACATTGTTTAATTTGAATTGGAATATTTCTGAATCTGATTTCATCTGCCGCCATGAGTGAAGCCACAGAATCATCTTGAAAAATCTCAAGGACGATGCTGTGTTTTAACTGATGACGGCATAATTAAGCTTACAACATGGGAACACGTCAGTACAAGTTAAAATCCAAACGGTAGTTAAATTATAAATGCTCTATTAACTTTTTTCCTAATTTTGCCAAACATTGTTTTCTTTGTTTCCATCCACCGCAATATTGTACAACTGATAAGCGTAGAAAACAATAATATTTTTACGAGTGGGTATCGTATGTTGTGTTTTTCCATCGCAGCGCTACAGTGTTTCTGTATAGCGATAGCGTAATGAATAGTATGGTCTGTATTTATATGTCTAGCGAGTAGTATGTAGGCGTGTTTATAGTATGTGTTGCGGGCACTCGCTGTTCTGCCCTAAGCGCTGTGCGGATAATGGGGCATCAGGGAGATTGGGGAGACCGGGGAGATTGGGAGGATTGGGGAGATTGGGAGGATCGGGAGATTGGGCATAGCTGCGTGCTGAAAGTGTAACCATTAGTTGTTGTTCTTCACTCCACTCCGCCACACCTTCCCTCCGCGGGAAAAAATAAACATATCCCCCGTAATTACCGGTCAGTTACCGGCCACGCTTTTACCAAAATACTTCCACTAACACGAAATATGTTTTTGTGCATTAGCGTTAGAGTAAGTAAGCGACAAGAAGGCAGTTTGTTTAAATTAAGAGCGGTAAACAGGCTTAACACCAGGGAATGACCTATTGGAAATGTTTCTCTCTCACTTTCTAGCTTCGTATTCAACTGGCAGCAGGCAGCTCGCAGCTACCAGCCAAGGAAATGCACTAAATAATTCAGGGTATCGCTAAGACAACGAGTAAGACTAGATAGAACCCTCTTTATTTCATGAAGTAGTTCAACTGGTTTCTATACACAAGTAAAAGAGTTACCAACTGTTCAAATTCTGACTTATTGATAATACGCTGATATTGACCTCTATTCAAAATACATCATTAGAATAATTTCAAGCAATAGTACGAAAATTTAACAATGTGAGGATATTTGTTCAATACAATAGATACTGCTTGTAGAGGTTAGGTACGATTTAAACGTCATGGCAAATAATTAAAAATGCTAATTTCCATACATCCTCAGGTCACTAATGGGTAAACATTTTAGTAACACACAGCGGCGGTTTTTTCTAGTGTGCGTTTGTGAAATGAACTCAAAAAAAAAAAATAGAAAATAAGACAAAATTGTATTATAATTTTACGAAACTCTAAACAGTCCGCTGTTCGAAATCCCCCCGTCCGTATCAATACTGTCCTAAAGTGAGTGCGAAATAAATCCCATATGTGCGTTAAAAATTCAGTAACTATGGAACTTTCTGTTCTTCGCAGTAGTAGTTCATACAAAACATATTCGTGGCGTCTAACTTCGGTAAACCGTGCGAGTATTCAAACCATAGGATTATGTTAGCCGCCCGGGTGCGCAGCGACTATGATATTTGATAACACCAAATTTGAACCGAATCGTACATATTTTGAAAGAATCGATTTTTTTTGGGCGATTAAAATAAGTTATAAGTTAGTAAATTGTTATTAAATTTGGCCAGCGTGAGCAAACAGCGTTTGAAAATTGACCAAAATGTGGCTAAATAAGGTCTAGTGGTTAACGCATCTCCAAATTGTATAGTGTCACTATGTAGTTCGCTAATTGGAAAATTTCTTAAGATCAAGGAAAATATATGTTATTATGAAAAAGACCAACGCAGGATTTATAGATGTAATAATTTTATCTCTCATGGAACTCACAATGAGATGCATCACTAAGTATAATTTTTAATATGTGTGGTTATATTATGTCAGATCTGTGTTCTTACGTCAAAGTACAACTCGAAATTAAGGAATGGAAAATCTCATTAAAACCATTTGAAAACCTACCAATAAATCAAATGAAAAATCCTCAATTTGTTGTTTGGCCTACCCGCATTAATTTATCTTATTTGAAACACAATAAGTTCTTAATAAAGCCAATGAAATGACGTACCATTTAAGCGATTTTGTATATTATATCATGTTTGCTAAAACATTTTGAGCGATCGCTTGCCATAACGCGCTGAATTTAAAGAACCTAATAATATGAGATAAAAAGTAAAATATAGGTGGATTCATTTGGCTTTAAGCCGCAGTGAACAGTTACATATGTTTCCATATTAATATCTTAAGGAATGGTTTCCATTAAATAATATGTATATATGTGACATTAATCGCTTGAGTGGATATATTAACACAACTTTGCCATTTATACACTAAACTTAGAATATACCTTATTTTAGATACGTTTTAGTAAAGGACTGCTCTTAGACATAAGGGGTGCCCTCACAAAAACCAGCAAGTACTTAATATTCCGGCTAGCACAATGTTTCAATTCCACCTCACCATCATTTCTCGTTTCCCTACCCTATCGCTTCCCACATGACTAAGTTATATTTATTTTTTCATCTGGGTCACCTATCTTTCGTGTTTTTGGGTTTACCCATCCTGCGACTGAAATCGCTACATCATCTGATTGCCACAGAATAGATACACGAAATATTTAGACGAAAAATATCCACCTTTGTAAAATAATTATTCAATTATTCGAATCTCGTCTTCCAGATACCGAAACTTAAAAAAATATGTTTTAACGCATTATGCTACCATCCACCAATATTTTTTTATTTATATTCAGGTAATTCATCAGAATAACTATGCCATGAGAAAGACCACAATTCAAACATTCCTTTAAATAATGTATTTAGGGGTATTTAGTGAGATGGTTTGAACAACTAGGTACTTCTTACCTTAACGTACCCGATTGAGGATGCAATAATAATAATATCTGGTATATTTGGGGCACGTTCTAGAGTGAAAGATTCTCTTAGTATCAAAATGGTGTAAGACCACCATATATTATTGAAAAGTTTCTTGAAATGGCTTTAGCCATTTCACTTTTTAGCAAGATCACTCTTCACCTCCTCCATTCTAGTCTAGCTGGCTCCAGTCGGTTAATATTCAGAAAAAAAAGTATTTTTATAAGACCACGCATTCCGAATTTTTTCAAACATAACTTCTCTAGAAAACTTTTTGAATAAGTTTTTTGGTGCTAAGACAACTGTCTGAAGATTTTAACTCTATTTTAAACCATCTGTATCCCGACACGTGTAGTTGTGGCTCAGTCTGTCTGTGCAGATAGATAAACAATAGCGCGTGTTGCTTTTATATCCAACAGACGGCGCGGTTTTTTTTTTTAAAGCACATTTTTACTTGTCACAGGTAACATCTATGTAATAGAGAATTAAAAAAAAAACTAAATTTTTTGGGATCTGTACTGCTATTCATATGGTGAATCGAAATAATTACTCAACCGAATTGATGTACAAACGTACACGTAACTTTATTTGAGAATTACGGTTTTCACATATTATGTAGTTTAAAGGGGTCCCGTTAAAAATTAACTATCCAGACAATTGTTTATTTTTTTTCACTGATATAATTGAAAGTGGCGGCTCGTGACTTTTGGGTGTACTAGAGTGCTAATATTATTAAAAATTAAATTTCTGGTATTGTAGCTGAAAACTTTTAAAAACATTTTTAATCGATTTTTTATATGAAGAGTTTCAGGAAATTTCAGTTAAGCGGTGCGCCATACGGATTTCCCGAAAATATTTTTTACGAAAAAATAAAAAATCGTCACAAAAACATCAATAACCCCATGTTTTGTAATATTAGAACTCTAGTAACTCTGATAATTGATATCATTTCACGGAAAATAGTAAAAGAGTGTAGTAAACCAAATCGTACCTTTTGTTTATCTTCTGGCAGAATGTGTTTGCATTAAGATCTTTGTAAATATGGATATAACTAAGTCCTTGAATAGTTTGTAGACTTTATAACACCAACACAACTGCTGACCCTATACAAATCATAAGAACATTCTAATGCTAATGTTTATTTTGTTTCTACCTTTGACCTGAATCCCTAAATTACCTGAAAAATATTAAAATCAGTGCAAAAATATCTAATTTGTTAGATAGATTCCCAAAATACAGATTGCAATAATCTTTATAATATGGTAGTTTGTTAAGTGATTGTTTCTGCCTATTTTTTTTCCTGATTGAGTAAAAATAGATTGTGCCCCGAAGAGGTAGGGTCACTGTTCCGTACAATCGAAAGGTGAACGTTTATGCGTTGTTGATATTTACCGCACTACTATTCTAGTTTTTTTAAGTTCTTTTTTTAATTCTGTTGGCTACAGGAAAAATAATATTTGTAAAATTTGTGTGTTTTAAAAATCCTATGAGCTGTTTTTTTTATGTGAAACCGCACAAGAATCTCAACTGCTCCCAACCGTCTGGAGCCAGTGAGACTATGGCATCCCCAATTGGGGTATGTTGTGAGGCACTACTTTCAAGTGAGGAGGAGAAAAATATGGGGAAGAGGAAGGTGAGGGAAGTTTTTTTTACCAAATTAAAGACGGGGTTAACAACTGTGGGCTGTGACGACTGACTTTTTGACGAATTTGTGTTTTCTACGACATGTTAGTTCGAAACCTTTAACCTTTTACTTCTCCCTCTCTTTAAACATGCCCTGTATACAACTTCTCCTTATTTCATGACGTACACCCCCAGGGAAAGCCTCAAGACCTTATGTATTGAGTTAAAAATATAATAAAAAACCCAAAATAGTATTTCAAGCAGTAGTTTGGTCCGAGAAAACAAGAAGAAAATAATATCAGTGTGAGGCTATTCTTATTAAAGAATTGTAAGAGTATTTGTTTCAAGATGAAATGAGGTGGAAGTGGGGAGATGGAGTAGTGGGGGTGAGGGTACCTGCCCATTAGTACAGACCAGCACAAGGATAGGGGAAGAGATGGTAATCAGCGGATCCGACATTATGTGGAATTATTTAATCCCTCTGGCTAACTTCCTCTAATTGTTAGCCAGGATTACTCCCATTAAAAAAGGCCAATCGTTAATTTCGTTAATGTTTATTTACTCCGCAGTGCCATCCCTGTAATTTGTAATGGATAATAGGGCGATGCTTTGTGCAAACTTTTAAATCTTAATCTAATATGGGAGCTTAACGATGCAAAAGCTCGCTAAGTATTGTGTCCGTTTAATGGGCTAATTATTTTGGGGCAATTTTAACATGTATCCTTTGAAAGGGTGTTAAAATTTGTTTTAAATCATTTTGTTGTGAGTTAAGGTTGTTAGATGTCAAATAACTAGCCCGAAAATAATCATATTTTTATATTTAATAGAAATATTTTAGATTTTGATTTGTAACCAAATCGTATTTCTTAAATGAACCCTTTTTTATCAAATTTCACAATGATAACGTATTTTTTCAATAATTTTAAAAACTAGGTTAACTGTACATATAGGTGTGGGAAGGTTAGATTTTTGGGGTAGTTTTTATAATTTTTATTTTACCACTTTTAATTACTTTGTTTCACTTCAACACAAAAGTTTCATTGAATCCTTAGGTTTTTTGGGAATGGTATTGTCTCTTAATATTGTCTTGGTGAAAGACAACCATCCAGAATAACAAAAAAAATACTTAAAATGTCTTTACCTGTGTTTAGAGATCAGATCTGAGTAGCCATATACTTCCCGGTCATTCTGTTCCGCATCTACTTCGTCCCCTTCCTTAAACCTACATATTGCCTGAAAGAATCTGCCTTGAAAAAAGCCTGCTTTCAAGAATAGCGGTCATCCTTTAGAAACTATGTCAGTAGCATTATAGATAACCTGGAAGTTACGGTACAAGAATGTACCTCGTCATCGAAACCACTGGAGATGGTTGTCGGATCAATCAAATCGTTCGCCACCAACGTTAACAAAATCAACTCTATACTGGACAAAAGTATAACATATGCAAATGTTACAGCCAGGCCGAGAACTCCTCGATAGAGTCACGCTGTAGAGATCAGCTCAGATGGCCCGGGGAACAATTCCAATGATTTGGACCAGCTGATAAAGAAGCATGTTGATGTTTGATCTCTTGGTATAGGTGTATCGGGGATGCAAAAAACTAACTGCGAAAACTCATTTTTAAAATGGCCTCACTACATGACAAAAATAATTTTTAGTCAGAGCTAAGCAAAGAAGGATTCCGCAATTCGATCCGCTTATAATTATAAAAGGGCTGATAAAAGAAGCTTCCAACAATGACTTATTGAAATCACTCGAAAGTCAAAACAAAGGACGTTAATTACACTTTCAATATAATCTAAAAATAAAGTATGATAAAAATCATAGAAAAAAACTTCATTGTAACGTTGTCCTAAAAGCATCAATCACCAAAAAATTGGAATTATCTTTGAAAGATGCTAGACAAATAAACGAAGGATATCAACGTTTTGTGGTCGAAGATCAATCAGCGTTTAAGCAATGCTACCAATGCCTGGGTTTTAGTAACACCCAACGTTTTTGTATGAAAAACTAACATGAATTCACTGTAGTGAATGTCATCAATATGACACATATCCTAACAAGGGGAAAGAACCAACGCATTCAAATTGCAGTGGGGCAACAAATCTGGTTTGCCCACTCTGTAAGCTCATAGATGAGTGCTTCAGAGAAAGAGTAGACTACGTAGGCCACCACTAAAGGCAACATCAAGGAAATATAATTTTTAAAAATTTAAGAATACTCCACAAAAAGGTCCTGGATGGATTTTATGTTCATGCACGCTAGAAGTATTAGAGATAAAATTGACGAAATCGAAGAAACCATAAAAAATGTTACAGTAACAATACGTATTCTCGTGATAACGGAAACCTGACTACGTAGACAAGAGGTTTTATTTTAATATTGCTGACTACTCCAGATTTTTTGCTGAACAGAGGAGGAGGAGTATACATGCACAATACACTCAACAATAAGAAAATCAAAAAATTAGAATTAATATTAAAAATTAACAACAAATTAATATTAAACAAAACACACTAATTTTTGGAGATTTCAATATCGATATCTCAAAAGACACTGATACTGTGCGGAGATATATCTATACCTTAAAATCGTATAACTGTCATGTGTGTAACACAATGTTTCCCACAAGGGTAACTAAGATCAAATCATTAAAAATGGAACAAATGTTTCCAGCAAAATCTCAAATATTGATGATCCCCTTAGTGACCATAATATACTCATATTGGATTATAAAAATTCCCTGAGAAACCTTCCCAAACCCTTACAAAACAAATTATTAAAAATTAAATAACTTACTTAAAACTTGTAACTTTACCCACTAGTCTGACGATATACCAAAATTATAATAATTTCATTGTAATTAATGCAAAAGAAAAAAGTCTAATAAATGAGACAACAAACTGAACAACACTCCATGGTTTGATGCCAAATTTGATACACTGATTAAAAAACGAAATTGACAGTGGACAGTTCAGTCGCAGGAATTCAGCGACGGCATGGTCATTTGATTTTAAGGGCCGGCACACGGAGACGCCCCATTATTGTAATGATAACAGATGCGTCTGGCTCAGATGATAGAGTGCCGGCCGTAAACAGCTCGTTGCACATAGTTGTAATCTTTAAAATGATTGTGCCGTGATGGAGGAACAAAAGCGACTACAGATTTCAGTTGACACTCAGGAATTTTTAATTTTAAATTATAATTAACAGATCGCGTTGTAACTGAAGGTGTTCCGTCCACTCGTGGAAATTTTTGAAACTTGAATGCCCAATATTGTGTTTGTTTTTGCTATTAATAAATTCTTTTACAAGCGTTCTTGTGACGTCAATATCATCACCACAACTTGTTTACCGTTCCAGACGCAGGTGTTTTTAGGTGCGAATAATATTTCGCCTGGCGACTGGCTTTGTAAATATTTGAATTTCGTTTAAGAAAATAGGGTTATCGAACTGTTTTAGTCTTTTTTGCAGCCTGGTAACAGATTGATGCATTTTCAACTGGTAAATATTATGATTTGGAAAAAGGGGGTCATCAAAACTTGCAGGTGTTTACTTCTAGTTATTGACACAGTGAGTGGCAACAACTTAATCTAGTTGTATGATATGATGTTCGATACACTCACGAAGGCTTTTGACACAATGGATTATAAGATATTGGTAGAAAAACTGAAACATTTAGGCACTGTTGGCACTTCCCTGGAACTTTTCCAATCTTACCTATCGAATCGCTTTTCAGCAGTAGATCTGGGTGGAGTCACTTAGGTAAAATATCATGTGGAGTGTCACAGTGATCAGTTTTCTTACCGTTGCTGTTCTTAATCTATGTTAATGACATAACAAAGTGGATTATTAAAGGAACTCTACAGCTTTATGCTGATGACATAGTATTTTTTTATAACAAACGGATTTCAGCGGAGCTCGAAACTTAAAGAAATATTGATGTTTCTCATCTCACAAGCTGGTTGGGAATAAACAAACTGACCATTAACGTAAAAAAACTCAATAAATACTTTTTGACAATAATAAAAATTGCAGCCTCAACATCAAAAAGTGTGACAAATGTATCGAAAAGAAAACGAACACAAAATATTTGAGCCTGAGTCTAGCTATCGTGAGATTTCCACGAAAATCATGTGAAGGAAAAAATTACCCCCGTAACTGGTGTAATATATACCCATTTATTTTCTAATTTTGGTGTATTATTCCATGGTGCCTATCCTATCTCTGCTGTATCTGTTTCTTTATCTCAAATAAACTAAAAGCTGACCTGCGCGTAGTCTACAATGGGACACACATGCCAAGGAGATCCATTCAGTTTCCAGTTTTCCTTCCCAAACATGAAATTATGAGCACCATCCTTTGTACAAATTACTCTGAATTCAACATACACTAACATCAAGCTACTTTACAATCAAGAAATTCACAACCACAATACTCCTAACTCCTATATAAATAAAAAAAAATCCGCAATTCCGCAAATCCGCATTCCCCTAATACACTTCAAAATATGGGATAAAATCTCCTAAATATATTGCCTACCCACTCTATATATCTATCCTTTGTATTTGTAATCGAGCATAATCTATTTTTACGAATGTATTAGTGGGTAAGTACCTTTTGGAAAATATTAACCTTGGCTTTGTGCTTATGTGTATATATCCCTGTTTTTTTTAAACTTTTTTGTTGTTTGTTATACTTTTTTTTCTATTTTTGTACTGTTTTTTATGTGAAATTTATAATTTTTATATCGACATACCATTCTAAAATTGTACCTGTTAAGATCCACCTACGTATTGTAAGTTCTTTCCTTTCTACGATGAATTTTGTTAGTCATCAGAATTGCTCTAGCAAGAAATAAATATAATAAAAAAATATACCCATCCCAGATGCACATAGATAATAGATACCATGGGCAGATGAAACTCTTGTACAGTATCCAAAAACATATATAAATATTCATTTAAAACTGATAAAGAAGTTTTGGGGAGTTAAGCCGGAGATTAGAGGTTCTTTCTTAAAAAAAAACAATTCTCAATTTTGTTTGAATCTGATACCTATCAATGTTATTTGCCTTTTTTTAATTTCCGCTCTGTTTCTCTTATATTAAAAGTTAAATTGAATATTCACTCCAGATTTGTAGAAAAGGTCAATAGGCACCCTACATAATACATTTGTCCGGGCCACTATTTCGGTTACAAATAAATTTGTTAAATACTTTGAAATCATTCAATAATATACCAACCAAATATTAATGAGAAAAAATTTGAAGATAATATTTTCAATTCTGAGTTTGAAATATGTGCCACAATGGCCAAGTCGATAGAGGCTTTGTCTAGTTAAGACAGAGAGCCTTAGTTCGATTTCCAGTTGCGATCGTTACCTATTTTATTGTCTGTGTCTTGTTCTGTTTCGTGTTTCGCTAATATTTATATAAAACTATCTTCTTCAATGTTTAAAAATAACAATACATTCCTGTTGATAAAATAAAGTTCCAACTCGCTATAGTGAATGAATAGGTATGGTCAAAACTATTTTCAGCATCTGTAGGAGCAATTTGAAATAATTATAAGTTTAGAGAGAAGTTTCAGATGGTGAATAAGTGAGCGAAAAATACAATTTTTCAGCCGACAAGCGCCCCGGTGCAATTACTAACTTTCTCCACTACCCGGGAACATCATTTCTCAAGTTGTATGGAAGCCACCCAAGGAATATCAAGACGCGCACCAACCGGGGGTGTTCTACCTCAAATGCAATTTTGAAAAATCCCTGCAGAGATACGTGAGACTTAAACAAATATTGAAATCTATTTAAACGCTTTGTAAAGTTTCGCTTAAAACATATTGAGAAAACGATTCGTTTTTCTGCACTTGGGGTACTCATGCATGATAAGGAAGGGTGTGAATTACAGTTTAAATAAATACCACATCATGATAAATATCAATTTAAGAGGCGGGTTTGGGTACAGCCGCCCCGGGGACCATTTATTGGATAACCAACACCTCTGCCATAGGTGGTTCTTCTCATACCAAGTGGTTTGCTATGTTTTTTGACTCAGCGGGGGAGCCGAGGTTTATAGGGTGAGGTGTGTTCAGGATGTTCCTGCCCATTAGCAGCATGCGTGCCAGATCGGGATGTGCTGGCTTGAGGAGACTCTTTGACCTCTCCAACTGGTCTCTCGACACATCGCCTTGTGCCGCATTTAGAGGGATATATTCATATGTCCTTCACTCCTGGATACAATGATCCCTAGATTTCTACCCAACCTTTCACATTTTTAGGATTTCCTTTTCTTAAAAAAGACCATCCACACAACTTCCCAAAATATGACATAAGCCCTGAGGGAAATTATTTTCCTCAGTGTGAGTTAATCTAATAAGTTTTTTTAAATATAAATAATGTGTCCAACTCTGGTAAAATTTTGTAAATATTGACAACTCCGGTCGCTAGAGGCGTGAGTGTAGCATACTGACGTTGACGTTTCTATCGATGGCGGCTAGTTGAATTTATTGAGTACTTGGTCCTTGAGGTGATTTGTCACGAAAAAGGCCCTATATAAATTTGCCAAATATTTTTTGTTTTTTTTTTTTTTTTTAATTTGTATTTTGATCAATGTTGATAAAAAAATATGCAAAAATATGATAAAAAGTAGATTCATGTACAGTTTACAGATGAAATTACAAATAAAATTTTTTTATTTTTTTATTTGGTTCAATATTTTTTACATTTTAAATTTTCCAGTAATGTAGGCCTCACTGGGTGGCTTGCCCGTGCTGAGGCCTTCATTTTATAATATGAAAATATAATCTACATAATAAATTTAAAGAGAAAATAATAATATTAATATTGAAAAATAAAAAAATTAAAAGATTACATACAATAAAAATACCACAAGTCGTTTATTTCGATCCAAAAAACGTTGTTAGGTTAGTTGGTGAAATATAATATAAGTTCGTTAAATCCCAACAAATAAAATATTATTGATTAAGTAAAAACTGGATTATACCACGAAACACATAGTGATGGTCTATAAACCCAACCTTAATTAAAAACTTATAACTTATTGATGAAATATTGGTAATTTATAAAAAATTGGGTAAAATTTTCCGTTTTCCTGTTAACAATGGGACTGGAGGCCTATGGCGAATGATTTGACAACTTTTATAACAAACTCTCAATAAAGCATGAATATGTTATAAAAAAGTCGGAACACGTGTTGTTCAAAATATTAATAGTTTCACATCTCGTCCATTATTTTTAATTCGGACACGGGCACCTGCGTGAACACGTGTTCAGATATATTCTGAATTATCAATATTTTATTCGGAAATGATAATGCAGTCACATTTTTAACAGCATTTTCATAAAAAAGCCGTAGTAATTTTTCTTCGTGTATTTAATTAAAAATAAACACATAAACCAACCCATTAAACCGATTTAATTTATTATAAAACTACATATATTCAAAACCATATCTATTAAAACCTACATCTATTCAAAACAACATCTATTCAAAACTACATATATTCAAAAATTTTATATTTTTACCTCCTTACCAATGGGCGTGTTGTAGATATTGTGCAGCTCAAAAATAACCATTACTCTACATTAAAGGTTGGTTATCAGTTGTATTGGATTTGAAACACATTTATTTGTAAGGCCCAAAATCTTACATTATATCGTACCTTATAAAATAACTATGATGTATTGGTCACCATGAAACAGGCAGTTGCTTTGTATGGTGATCAATGTATGAATGTCTTGTAAATGTTAATTACATACAAAATATTGTATACTTTATTAATTAGATGGTGTGATGAAAACAAAGTAATTTATGCGTTGAGGTCTTTTAATGACGTAGGTAAGTAACTTTTCGGTTATATTAAAACATGAGAATTCATTCTTCTAATGATTTAGGTTGTCTAGGTTGGCTTAATGCCTAAAGTTATCAAAAGATCTCAAGAGATATCGGTATTTTTTAATAGTAAAATTAATTTAAAAAATATGTAATACGCATGAATTTCCAGAATCTACTTATCTTCTGATTTCCAAGATAAAGATCAAGACACTACCTTTTTGTATAGGTGGCACTCCACGGAATCGAAAATAATTAGAAGGCAGAGCTACAATTTGTATTTAATTTACTAAATAGGAAGCCCGAACAACCTAAGAAATTCAACAACAAAAAAATAGTTTATAACTTGTCCAGTTTGTCAGCAGACAAAACCTCAGAAGTTTCAAGTAGTATTATGCCACTGTGTCGAGAAAACTTCTCCCAGAAGACATCATCATCGGTGTTGAATCAGCAGTTTCTTAAAAATATTTTTTTCGACAGAAGTTGAGACCATTCGTGAAAAGAGATGGAGTTTTCTGTAGAGCGCGATGAGACTGAGTCCAATAGAAATAATATGACAAGTGAAATTTAACTTCACAGAAAACTACTTCAAACAATGGATATTGTTTTCAGGGAACTGACGAAAATACCAAATTTATAATGAACAAAAACAATTAATAATAAAAAAAGAATATGTTTTGATATTGTTTGTTTTCAAACTTATTGGGAATGTAGATATTATGTATTATTTGAAGTTAAGATAGGGATTAAACAATAAATAAAAAATAATTTGATGATCTTACGATCCGACTCACAAACGAACCATACATAAATTAAGCCCTACTGAATGAACGAATACTCTTTTTTATAAAGGTAGCATTACTCGCTGTGAGAAAACAAACTCTGACAGAGTTGCGTGCGAAAAAATAAGCCGTCACTTATAACAAAACAATCCATTCAAATTAAGATAAATAATAACTTCTTATATTATTATCAAAAATATTTATTTCGTATGTGTGTCTGTCCGTGTAACTCTGGTTCAATAAAATCAGAGTTGAATAGAATTTAATTCTCTTTTTCAAAATTAACTCTGATAGTGTGAAGCGGTAAAGTAACTTTATATAGCATGATAATTTTATTTTAACTGTCATTTTCAAAATGGGAACTGATTTGTCCAGAATTCAGACTATTCCAACTATCAAGTTATCATAATTTTCAATACAATTTTCACACCTCATTCGAATATTTAAGTGATTTTTAAATCACGGTTCATCGCACGGTTTCATTAAATAATATTTAATGAAACTAGTAACAACCGTTGAAAGGGACACGTAACGTTACACACATGTCGTATGACACGTCGTACGACATGTCGTAAAGAGCCGATTGATAATTGATTTGGACAATGTATTTTTGCATTCGTCGAACTATATATTAGCCATGTTTGTTTAACGTGTCCCTTTCCATTGTTTGTTAGAAATTATCAGCTATTTATGAAAGTTCCATCAAATATTACCCGTACGATTTAAAAATCACCATCATAACTGCGTTAAAGGTTTTCACAGTATGATTAACAGAACTCTACTTAGTATACAACTTGTTTCCAACCCCAAATAATTCAGATTTTTTTCTTATATTCCTCAAAGCTAAGAAAAGTTTGTAGCCCTTCAAAAGTTGAACAGCCGCATATTTAGAATATTCACACAAATTTCCCGGAACTCTTCAAGCGCGGAGGTTAATTATTTATCCGCTTTTCCGAGAGAAATACTTTCCAATGCACTTGAAAATAAAGAATCATTTTTCCATAAGACAATTCCTACGTCCTTTTTCATCTGAGTAATCTTGTACAAACAGATTATCCTCCTTAGTATATTGCGTTCTCTGAAGAAACTGCGGAGGGGAGAGAGAGAGGTAAGAGAGAGACTAAATCGCACTGGGATAGAAAAAGCTTTCAAATAAATGGGAGATAAAACCAGAGTCAGTGAAAGGTCGGCAGGAGCTTGTGAGGTGGGTGGTGGTTGGGTGGTGGTAGGCGGTGGTAGGTGAGGGAGGGTAGGAGGGAACTGAGAACTAGTTCTAGTCCTGTCGGCCGACGTTCATTCGCGTTCATTTCAAGTTATATAAAATCTAATGTTCGTGTTCTCGGGTAGGGCGAGGGAGAGGATGTCTCGGGGAGAGAATCGTTTTCACGGAATCGACGTCACATAAAATCATTCCTTATACACCTCCAAGATGTCTTATTCTTCTATACTTGAGTGAGATTTCCTCGGGAAGTCGTGGGGGGAAATCAAATATCGGTTAGTGATAAAATTGACTTTTCGTTTCGAAAGATGACCACGCGTATATTTGGAACCTTTTAAGAATTACAGCTTGCTCAGTGGGGGAGATATAATGACATTGAAGGGATGTCCACAGCTAGCGAAATGATTTTCTTCACATTACAGCTAAAGAGCTTTTCGTGAAGTAATTTAGGCTGGTTGATTTCGGAGTGTAACTATCGGAAAGATCATCATTTTATCTCAAAAAAATAATACTCGGAACGCTTTTTGGAAGCGAAGGTAAAGTTAATTTAACTTTTTAATTCAGAACACTACATTTGTTTTTTTTACTGTAGGCAACCTAAATGTGTATATTTTAAAAATGATACGTAATTAATATCCGCGTCAGAATTGTATTTTCAATGCTCACAACCCAGAACACCCCGAGATAAGAAATAGTTTTTGGATTGAAAATCGGACTATTTGGGCTCTCCAGGACCCACATCAATATTATTATTCCTTTGTCCTTAGACTCTATGGAACACTGATTGTGATGACTGAAGGATTTGGATCTGTGATAAAATGTCCATGGAAATAAATTTTGGTTTTTTTTTTCTCTTAGGGAAAAAATATATGTATAACATAAGGTGTTCAACCTTTGACGCGAAAGGAGACCAATAAAATTATTATGAGTGTAAAATTTTCAATAAAATTTCCAGTGATTTAAAAATGAGCGTTATTTACGCTCGACCTATGATTTAAGATCCATTGGTCTCACGGAGACATTTTTTAAAGCTCACATCTAGTTGTCTAGTACATAGCGTAATTGATAAAAATGGTTGAATAATTTTGGTTTGAAAAATCTGACGATCATTGAATAGAGAATAAAGAGAGGAAGTGCCCTTTATAACACAGAATGAGAAAACAAATAGATTACTTATTAGCATCGCATAATTGCACTCTTCTTTTGCCATCCTGTCTTAATAGACAGAGACTAGAATAATGTCATCGCCTACGTTCCTCTTTTAAAACTACATTATGAAATTTCAATTGTTTGTCCAGTATGACGTGTCGAAGCCATTTTCGATAGTCCATTTTTTTGAACTGTCAGTTGGCAAAAACAATATAAAGTTTATTTAATAAACATTCAAGATGCCGCAAATCAACAAATGATTACAACAGCTATTAGAATAAAAAAAATGGCAGGAATATCATTTGCAGGTAAGTGAAATTTTATGGAAGCATTCTTGTCAAAAAAATTTCAGTTTATTTGATCGTTTAGACATGTTTGGGAGTACGATATTTAAGTATGTTGTGAGTTAATATTCTATTCACCGAGAAATTTATTCTTTAAGAACATAAAACCAGCCAAATTTAAATGAAAATACAGAGGCTCAGCAAAAATGCGGCACGACCCGCTCTAGTATATTTAGGCTTAACAATTTATTTTTAACTGTACCAATAATGACACCTTTATAAATTTAATTCTTAGAACTTACTTAAATAAATTAATTCATGTAGGATTAATAGGATTGATAGGACATATTTTTATAAATATTTCTATTGAGGGATCAGTAGGATTTATAGGTCTAATTAGAAGTTCTACCGAACCCTCTGATATGAAAATATCTGGAGTCGGTGAATTATTTTCCCATTTGATCTCTGTTGATTTGACGTGTTGTTTTTGTATTTATTATGCTTATATAATTCACTTGCATAATGTCGATTGACTAGATGATCATTTGTGGAAAAGTGTGTGGAAGGGTTTAGTTTTCCTGTGGGGAAGATTTAACCCGGACATAAAGACGAAAAATTAATAAAGCACCATTCAATAATGTATCATATACCTGTGATTAAGATTTTAAATTTTAGATAAAAAAAGGAAATTATTTAATTATATTTGTTACACTTTAAGAGTGGAATCTTAAGAACTCACCATTCCAACTGTTAAAACTTCCGTAACTGGTGAATGTTCCTATTCAAGTTGTGTTATGATCTGTTTTGTTCCATTTTCACGGGAATATGTATAATATATTTGTGATATAAGTGCACTTTTCATTTTTCCAAGCGGTACACCTAGCAACAAAAAAAATTGCATCAAAGCTATGCGAACTCAGTTTTTCAAAATACTTTGAAGAATTTTTCGTAAAAAGAACATTGAATGTAATTCTATACATTACGCAGTGCTCACAACAAAATATGTTGGTATAATTACGTTTATTGGGATATGGATTAAAAAACACATATTATAACAAATTATGTATCCACGTTTGGAAAATCGAAAAGTTCTAGGTTTACCAGAAAAATATTATATGATACTTAAATACAGTATTGTACAAACAACAATGCATTTTATTTCTACGGTATGGGTTATGATAAGTACGAAATAATTATTTTTTCCACCAAATGTCAATAAAATATCAATCTACTGAATAATAACCATCGAAACGGTCAGGCGTTGCCACCATCTGGGCAGCCATGTTTATGTTACTATTTTGAAAGAATTTTTTATTTGTATGCCATGCTCTCTTATACCTGCTTTAAACAATACTAATCATTATTTTCACACATATGATTTCATACAGATAGTTGCCAGAAGAGAATAAATAATATTTTGAGACGGTACTATATCGTCAAAAAATACCTTGAACATAACATAACCCCTAAGCATCTTTCACCGTCTTTTGCGAGCTTTTTCACGTGCTTGGTCATTATTCAATGGATGTTTTTGTTTACCCATTCGTCTTTGAACCTATATTACAATGATTTTCATACGTACCTATGCCTTAACAAAACTGCTTACCTGATCATTGTATTTTGATCGGTACGATATTCGTATAATATATGAAGTGGAACCCCCAAAACACAGCAGTGCAGGAGCCTAAGCAATAGCTCTCCCAACCCTGTCTATGTTCATTGATTGAAAAGCATGTTACAATATTAAGTAAATACACCTAGATTTCCTATAAAATATGAGTTAACAGTATGTATGTAAAGTCTTCGTGTATTATTTCCTCAAAACAAATGGTCAAATCACCAAAAAATTACAATACCTAACAGTAATATACATTCAAAATCAGTAACAAATACATTTTATTAATATTTTACTTGTAAAACTGAATAAAATACAACATTTTCACTTAATTATAGTTACATACGTAAAACAATAAGAGATGGCAGATGCAAATTGACAATACCCATCGGTAATACGCATTCACAATCAGATAAAAATATAAATTAAAGTCTTTTTATTAATATTTTAAATATGAAAATGAATAAACGCCAATGAGAGATGGCAGATGTCAAAAAATGGCCGCCATCTTAAACAGTACGAAAATCGATAATACCATAATATATAAGATACATAATAAATCGACAATACCATAATATATATGATACATAATAAATCGACAATATCATATGTAATAAATCGAAATTATTATAATATATTTCATGTATACTAAATCGATAATAACATAATAGAACACATCCCTTTTTTCATCCCGATTTGACCAACTGGATGAAAAAAGGTGTCATGTAAAACGGGTATTTTCGTTAGTCGTTGCTGACGGTAGATCAATTTGAATCGAACATACTGCAGATAAAGCAAAGCACTTTTTAAAATGTTCCTAAAATGTTACAACTTATTTTTTGTATGAAAATTTGGATTAAAACCAAATATTATTACGTTCCTACTGAACGTTAAAAAAAAACATGTCGAACAGCAATATCAATGGCTCAGAAAAACCAAGTTTCTCACGTACCTAGTTAAGTATAATTTTATTATCTCCCATAAAGGCTACCCTTAAGGATATGATAGCCATGCTCACGCATTTCAGAATCTTCAATAAGTTAAGTAGGTATTACTTCGATTCAACAGTTAGGTCTACCCCCATTACATGAACCTAAAAGGTGAAATCTTGTAAAGATTCAATATTACAATAACCTTATTTATAAAAGAGAAATCTGGTAAAATGAAGGAAAAATTCTCAAACAGTTAGCTTTAATGACACATTTTAGAATCGCACACATGTCCGGATTTTTTTGGTTACTGTGCGCGGAGAATAATGAGTAATGCTAATTTTTTTTAAATCTCTTCAAATTATCGGTAAGCCTATAGAAAATAAGACTGAAAGCCGCTTCTTGATAAAGTGTTAGTACATTCATAATAATATCGAAACACGTGTTCATCCACCTGCGTTTGTCGTAAAAATATATTATGACAATATTCAAAAATGTTGGACATGATGCCAAATTTTAGTTTTTTTACTTTAAGTTTGTGGGGAAACTTACATTTTTAACCGGATTACGAATAATTTCAAGAAATTCTTAGTAAATTAACAATATCAGAAAGTTTTCTTATTTCAATAAAACTTTATTATATAACATTAGGTATTACAATGAGTTATTTTGTATCTTACGATTTATACTGCTCTTCCATCGCATTTGCTTGTGAATAGAACAGGAGTATGTGTTCTACTGGTTACGTCAATTTCAATCAATGAAATTTTGAAATTTTTTTAGAATTTATAAGAACAGGCAGTTTTTTAGCTATCAAAAAAATATAGGTTAGAGGCAACATAGTATGATTATTTAAAAATACATATTTCACGAAAATTGAGTAAATGTAATGTGTGAATAGTTACTACTAGCACAGCATAAAACCATCACGTTTTCGTTAACCCTAAATTACGAGGCTTCGTGAAAAAAGTGTTACGTTATCAACTAATTACTTTCGTGGCTTTGACGGGGTTAAGGTCAAATGGGGATCGTTAATTTTATGTTTGTACTATAGACGCTGTAATTTTCTGATATAGACTGTAGAATACTGTATGTAGAACCAGTGTAGAAGATATTTTAAGCAGAAAACCACTGAATACAGGGTGCAGCAAAACAGACAGTGCAGTTTTAAAGGGCTGGTACATCCCGTGTGGTGGGGTAGAAACCTGGAAGGGGAATCATTGTATTGGGAGGGTAGTGCCGTGTTTAGTCGTGACCATGGTTTGGATTGGAAAACACCGGACTTCGCGGTTTGAACGTTTCTTGAAAATGGCCGTTTTCTCGTCGACACCCATCGGGCCTTCCGGCTGCAGTTTGCGACTTCTTTCTGTCAAGCTACTAAAAGGAAAATGTTTTTAAACATCGGCCTCACATCTAAGAAGAACTCAATGATCGAATTCGGGAAAAAATCGCCGCAATAACCGTCGAGATGTGCCAAAATTCGGCGGAAAACTTCTAAAATCTTCTTCATCGATGTATCGCTGCTGGATGCCATCATCTTTCTGATGTTATCTTCAGGGCATGATGCATACGACGGCAGGAAGTTTCATATAAAATAAAATAAACCCTATTTCTGTAAGTTGTGCCATTTTCTTAAATAGCCCTTCAAAACTGCACTGTCTGTTTTGCCGAACCCTGTAGATTATCTAAGCAAGTATATTGTGTAAAATTGGTTAATTTATTGGTGTTAAGCACACTTGGGGTGAAATATCACTTTATTGCTCTGTATTAATGTGATTGTTATTGTTCAGGAGCAGAAGTCATGGTACAGGATTAAAGGTACGAGTGGGCTGTAAATGTTGGCTCTAGGGAACTACCGCTCAGGGGCTTGTACCTACGTATAGCAGGTAGGCACCTGATACGGTAAGCAGATTTACAATAGAGATGAACGTTCAATTTTATCACGTGGTCTCCGTGGTCGATGAGTAAGGCTCTCGACTAGTAAGCCGAATTTCGCGGGTTTAAATCCCGCAAGTTATTTTTATTTGATTAATTTATGTTATTTTATAAATTATTAATTAAAAATAACATATTGTATACTAGCGGCATGTTCCAGAATAGAAGATACTCTCAGTATTTTCCTGGTGTAAATCACCATTCAGAATTGAAAAGGTTCTTGAACTGGCTTTAGCCATGATTGGTTACCAGATTCAAATAGCCAGGTACTCCCTCACCTTCCTTCTCCTCCCTGCTACCTTCTGGCTCACAACATACCCCATTTGGGGTTGCCATAGTTTCACTAGCTCCAGACGGTTGGGCGCAGTTAAGACTCCTGTGCGGTATTTCCATAAAAAAAATTAAAATTGTGGATGCACTGATGGCAGTAATAAAAAAAACCCACTCCCGAACATGAGGAGCATTTATGCAACTGAACGGGAAAAGTCCGCAAACGTTAAATAAATTAAATTATTTTTATACCTATTCAATTTTTAAATAATTAAATACATCCCCATAATTTCTAGATTGTATTTCAAAGTAGATTAAGTAGGTTTGAATGCAAATTATTGTATCTTAATTGAAAAAACACCACTTTTTATTTGAATTAATAATGCCAGCCATCCGGGTTTTGCTTATCTCAATCTTCATCAGGGCTTATTATATTAACCAACTATTATTGTAATAATAAAAATGTAATATTTAGGCTATTTAACATGGATAATGATAAGAATATTACTTCGTTTTGAAATGTGTAAATATCGCACTTGTGTGTATTGCCTCAAAATAACCAGGTATTTTTTGTTTACTTTTCAAAGAACAGAATCAAAAATATCCATGACATTAAATAGTTTTGATAAAGCCGAACCCGGAAGCGAAATTGGAATTCATTCGCAAAAACAACAAAATACGATACATAGCTTGTTCAAGCCTTTGTTGGGCAAAACTGACAAAATGAAACAATGTTTTCATGATTTTATTAGCCGAGCTCGGATAACGTAGAATTGCTAGCATACGTTTCCGGATTGTTGGTAGCAGTGTTCTTTTTATACTACCACGCCTTCCGATGCACTATTATTGGTACAACAGGTCTGTCATTTAAGAAAAACCCATTTTATCAATGTTGTGTTGTAAATTTATCCGGTTCACCATACCGATTAATGCAATGCTCTGATTACGCATATCCTAGAAAATTGAGACTTTATTACCTTCGACGACTTCTGCTATCAAATTAAAAATTAGGACATTGACAAGTTAAGAAACATCTAGAAATTCTAGGCAGTTATCTACCCAGTATCTAATAAATTGGTGGAAACCAACAATAATTATAGGCAAAATAAATGTTTAGGTTTGAAATTAAAATTTCATGCGATGGAATTTCACAACGAATTTGCGGTATCGGAAATAGACATTTCCATGTAATCTCATTAAATAATCATAATTAATTTGTTCATTGGGGTATGGATAAATACTTTGAATTTAATGAATTATTGAAATATTTATTCTAATGATGGGTTGTTTCACAGAAATTGAACAATTCATCAAATTTCAACGTTCATTTTCGGGTTCTATGAAAATTTAATTCAAGTTCTGTTATTATTTCACTATAGGCTAGTTGCTTGATAGAACTTAAATAATAACAGAACTTGAAAAAATTGAAAAAATTTTTAATTTGAAGAATTGTTCAAATTCTCTGAAACAACCCGTCCTAACTTGATCATATTTTGTTAAATGAAGAACTTTTAAAAATATTATATGTAAAGTTTTATGCAACTACTTAGGCCATTGAAATGATTTTACTTAGTTCAGTTGGAGTTAGAGTGGTTAATCGTTTAAAATTAATCAAATCTCATGCATTTCATCCTGTTTCTTATCTAATTGATGTGTTAATGAATACATGAGATATTCAGATCACTGGGTTTGCAACACCTTATGTTGTATGATTATATTTATAAATTCACAATATTGAAGTAAGACAGTTCCTTCAAGGCTTCAGACAAAATGGTGATCTACCTTCACAATTTAAGTTAGAAAAAATCGCACGCTGATTTGACCAAATTTTTCTCAGAACAAGGCTCCGTGGCAAAGAAAACCTTCTTTCACGGGTTAAACAAGATAAATATTGAAAATGATACATATCAATATATGTGTTGATGAATTCATGGGACATGTACATTGGCGTGGAGCAAAAATCAAATGACAGTAGTATAATAGCAAAAAAGGTTGCGGTATAACATCCACATTCTAGTAAAAATACTTACATTTGTTTTATGCATATGTCTTTATTCGGCAACCATTCATTTATGAATGCAGATATAATAAGTTTTGCGTTTTTTAATGAAAGGTGTCAAAATAATCTGAAATTATGAACTTCTTCAATACGTAAGATTACTTTGTGGCGTTTAATTATATGAAAATAAAATACTTTTTACACACCACCATTTAATCAAAAGTTTCAAAAAATATATATACCAAGTATATTATTTACGTATAATAAAAACACTATGGTCTTAAAATTTTAGTTACTTGATTGAACAGTATGTGCTACAAAAATCTTTTTTATTTTTGTATGCTTGCATAGTTGAATTATTTGGGCGCAGAGGAGGCAAACAGAGGATGCAATTACTTTTCCATCACTATTTTAGCTTTTATTAATTGTAATAGCAAAAGAAAAGTTACTTTATATCATCTTCATTCTCGTAAAAATACTTAAAAAGTGCATGATTATAACCATCTGCACTCTAAATTATCTTGCGTTATGTTATAAAAACAAATAATCTCACTGGCTTTCTCTGGGTAGAAGCTTTGGTTATTGACCCAAAATCCAAAAAAAAAGTTCCATGCATTGTGGCTCCAGCCTAATATACATAATAAACTGCTTTTTCAGAAGAGATGTAAATTGTAGATGATGCGACTGAACAATTAATATATATTATACTTATCGTATGTAGAGGTGAGATGAAACACAAGGATTTTTCATCATTATTTTTTAGAATTTGTGAACAAAATTACAAACAGTCGATAATATTAAAGTAACATAGGAAAATTAATTAGATGATTATGTGTGAAAAATACATTTTCAATCCACTGCAGTAGACCGTTATAACCTTCATTAGCATACGTTTAGTGATACAATACGAGTAGAAGCTAACTCATTGTACCTATCACTCAACGAAGGTACGCGATAAAAGTCCAAAAAAGATCATAGCTTAGAATCGCATATGCGTTCGTAAACCGACAAACTGTTTTATTTTATTTTATATTATAGAAACAAAAGTACATGATTTACAGAGATGATATACAGGAATAAGATACTTCATGTTGGGTACCTATGATATGTTTCCTTGTAAAGTGGTATGTTTATTCCATTACCAGGTGACGTGTGTAGTATATAGGTGTGTGTGTGTGACGTGTGTAATGTATGTGTGAGTATTTGTGTATCTGTATGTATGCGCATTAAACAGTTTAAATTATTGACATGATGCCCCGTTTGAATATGGGCAGTGAATCCGAAAAAATGTCGAGTTAAGACAAATATTATTTAGAGTATGAAGAGCTCGGTTAATTGGCGAATTAGATGCTGCATTTGTTTTATAATTAAGCGTGTGAAATAGCACTGTATGTCGTGTACGTCTCAAAGGTATGTTAAAGTTAATAAAGGACAGAAGTTCGGAAGTATGTCATTGTTTAAAATTCTGTGTATAAATATTGAGTCAGCTACTGCTCGTTTTCGCTGCAAAGTTTCAAATGTACACTCAAATTTATTGTTGAATTTTAGGTAATATATTTTATAAATTTGTTTTGGATATGTTCTATACCATTTATGTAAAGTTTATATTTTGAAATGATTTTTTTCATTCTTCCTTTCTCTTGCAGAAAAATATAAATGAAACATATTAAACATCTTTAGTGATGAGTTACTTCCTTTAAAAGCATTATAACGACATTCTATCAATAAACACACTAATCTCGAATATAGGTGCAATAATATAAGTTCAATGAATATTTAATATACAAAATTAGAATTAGTAAATATAACTCACATCAGACAAATGATAAAGTAGGTAACAAAATTATTTTATTCATTAATCATTCTTTATATTTTTACATATCTAATTTTTACTTGCGGTGTTCAATCAAACGGTATTTCTTGTATAGAGATAGCTTTTTTTTTGTCAACAAAAAAACATTAAATTACTTAAATTTTAGTATTTATTCTGATGCAATTTTTTTATAAATACTTTCAGCGTCAAAATCTTACTTTTATAATAACATAATTATTAGTATTCTGTAAAAGAAGCACGTTTTAAATTAAATGCACATGGTTTTTTTTTTATCAAAGTTTACTGTTAATGGTTGACTATATTAATAAAGTTTCGTCTGGTGTATATCCACAGTTTGTGGCTCATCGAAGCCAGCTCATTAGTGAATTGGGCTACGGGTTTAGCGAGTAATGGCCTCACAACCCTCAGTGAGCAAACAAAGCGGATTATTATTCATTCATTGTTCTGTAAAGACCTGTTGCCACTCCAGTGTTAGTTGGTGGCTGGTGCTTGGTGGTATATAGGGGCTTCAGCTAGTGGTACGAGGGTGAGACTGGGACTAGGGAGGGTTACACCATCGCACCAGTATGTAATAATCCAATATCACTTCATAAATCCGTTCAATGTCTAACCTACTTATGCAGCGCCTATTCGCTTAACCATGACATTGATACATGAATACAGATCTTCTATTTAATACTTCGTTTTTTTTTCGTAAAAAGGCAAAAACAAATTTCACAGCTGCGTTGCACGCTTAATAGGGGCGACACATTACGCTATACGCACCAAAGCGTTTTAAATTCAATATAGCTTACCACACAATCCCACGTATACATATCATACCTGAAAGATGATGTGTTATAAGAGTGGGCGTGGCGACGATGATACGCCATAATCTGCTAGCCAGGCGATATTTGAAAATGATGTGGATAGTTCTCACGTAAGTGAGAACATCTGTAAAAACCCAGTATAAATAAATAAATGTGACCCTCATATTAATGTACGGAGCGTTGTGATCACGCAGCTGTCATCTGTCAAGGTTATAGATCCCATAAAAAGAAATGATATACCGCGGCAGTTCCCAAATTCGATCTAACCCCCTCTCCTGAGGAAAATTATAGCATAATTAACATATAATCTGTATAGGCCACTCCCAAAAAAGCGTTGATACGTGTAGCGTAATGTGTCTTAAGCTTAAAGTTAATCGATTATCAAGATACATGACTTGCAAAATACTTGTTTACAAACCCTAGGATTTTTTTGGGTAATTTATCGATTTACCAGCCAATTTATGTATGAAAACGGCTTCGTATGCGCCAAATGTATGTTATAAAACAGACTGGATATTACAAAATTACAATATTATTTAATGTTAGACTAAAACCATTTTTCGCTTTTTTATTATTTAGAAAAATCTTGATGTAATTTAATGTTTGATGGTTAAAATGTGAAATTACTCTAAAACGCTTGCTCCATGTTAAAAATTTCCCACACACTGAGTTGACTGGTTTGTAAATTAAACTATAAAATAATAAATAATTTAAATATTGTATTATTAATAGTGTATCAATATAATTTTGTTATTGTTTTGAAAAATTTTAAATTTAACAAACACAGATAAACATAAAATTCAAGCATCCCTTCATAATGTTCAAAGTATGATTTTAGTGCTGTGAAATTTTCCTTATACGTTTGTGATTAACGTGTTGATATTCATAAAATCTTTCTAATGGGATTTATAGTTGAAAAAAAATTAATCTGAAAGTTTTCAATATGTTTGGTAATTTTTTTACAATTTTTGCTATTGATTATAGGAAATGAATTGATGATCTGAGGAATCGTTACATAGTTTTTTAGTGATTTTTTTAATACAGAATGGTCGTATTATGGATTCTATAAGGGATAGATTACCGATACTCTGAATGCGCTCAGCGTATTTTCAATAATATGATATGGATAAACGAATGGTTGTCAATGTATAAAAAGCGTTTTTTTTTCTTTTGAACCGATTGCAATATTAGTATAGTTATAGTATATCAATCATACAAGCATTTGCGTTAGAAAACCATAATCCATAATCGTGAAAACAAGATATTTCATGAATTGCCAACACATTTCCGTTGTTCACTTGTCTTCACTTGTCTACTGGTTTTAAATATCATTCGCTGATTTTAAATAGCCTTGTATTCTTCCTTAAAAGATGTATTTTGAAATGCATTGCGTTAGTGGCTAGACCCGCCCCTGAAGCCTAATAAGAGATTTATATAAATTTCTTAACCATTTCATATCATTTTAATCGAGTGTGTTTTCAGAGAATTTAGTTGCTGTGTGCAGTTTGTTCAACTGGAAAATTAATAGCAACAACGTTATTAATTATCTCAAATGAAAAGACCTAATATATGAATCGATTAATTAAAAATGTAAATTAAAAGATACAACGTAACAAAGGGGGCTGCTCAATTTTATTCGAAGCTCCGCCATCCAAAGGTTATATTAAATATTTAATTAAATATTTACGACCGAAATATAATGTTCATTAAATGCTGAGTTTATGAGAGTCCATGGGCGTGGGAGTAGTAGGTACTCCTCCCCGCTACCTCCGCGTTCCGGGGCTGCCTGTAAGCGACGTACTTTACTGCGGTGCCCGCAACCGGTGTGCTGTGAGATGTTGGTAGTTGTGCCAGGGCACATTGCTTTTCTGATAGAGGAAAGGGTCTCAAACTTAGATACAAGAAACAGTAGACAAGCCATAACACAATATCTGAGTATCATTTCTATGAGCAGGAAGCGATCCACGTTACAATCATTTTAGTACCAGGGGACATCTAGCATGTTTTGAATAAACTACGACATCATTCGTAAATTGACTGCCACGAGCGAACATTGAAATAACCAAACCTTGCACAGAAAAGAAAAGTTCGCTAAATTAAGGTAACGGTTTGCAGCGCAATCCATTGAGGGGCTTTTCTGTGCAGGGTCTGAATGTACGTTTCTAACCAAACCGAATAGGACTATCACAACGGGTTGCATGGCGATATAAGAGTTTAAATAAATTTATAGAGAATTACCCTGTGCACTTTAAAATATACATATAATAATAACTGTATATTTTGCTTTCATAACCATATGTACATATTCCTCCGTGGTATTATATATTTTGTGTGGTTTAATTTCAATGTTTATTTATTTATTTATTGGCAAAATCATTGTACCTTCAAAAAAATATAGCTTTTTTCCGAAGCCTACTCACGCAAGATGCATATCATTTTATAACCGTATAAAAATTATGGCTAAAGGTGTTTATAAATTGTTTTAATTAAATTATGTGTGAAATAATTCACATAAATTTATTATATTCAAGAGATTGCGAACTGGTGGTAATGGTGACAAATAGTAAATCGGGCCACTAAATACGACTAAAGTCATTTCAAGCAACCAGGGCGATACTAAGAGTATCTACTACACATAGGGACAAATAAAAATGTACCTACTATATATTATTTTAATTGAATTATTTATGCGAAAAAATATTATATAAATCAATTTAAATTAAAGGAGATGATTGTAATATTTTAATGATAGCTCCGCGCAACATGGTTTGTTGCCTTCGCCCTTATCGGCATGTCTGTAGTTTTTTATGTCTATGGTCACAAATAAATAGTCTTTAATATGTATGCTGTATATTTCAGCTATGATAGGCCAGCTGCAGTGAGGTGTGACTATTGAGACCTAGACTGTTTATTAGGCCATGATATTCCCTTTTGACCCCCAAAATAAGTAATAAGAATGAAATGAAAATTCATGTTGATATAATAAGCTATTCAATATGGGTACCAACATATTTTTTGTTATTTTAAAGAAAAATCGACATCAAACATTTTTACGTTACAAATAACCTGAATATCTTTGAAAACCTTATACTACCAGTAAAACCTAAAATGTTACTTGTTCAATGATGTAGGACTTGGTGGAAGTAGAACAGGATTGAACTAGCGACGCCTGGGTGGGATCCCCGATGTATTTATCCACTCGGCTCCTACTTAATCAACAAAGACTTAAACAGTTTTTAGACTACTGTGTAGCAGTTTAGCAAAATTTCTATCAGGAATTACACAAATTAATCAAGGGAATCTGTCACAAATAATTAGATTATATTAAAACACAATGTTTAAGATGTTTAAAATGGAACCATTTATTTAGTGGATAATCAACACCTCTACCATAGATCACCCCAAGTGATTCGTTACGTTCGGTGATTCAGCAAGAGTGACCGGATTCATCGGGTGAAATGTAATCTAAACGCGCCTGCGTATCTGCGAGGCGTGCCAGATCAGGAGAGGCTGGTTTTGGGAGACCCTTTCCCTTTCCAACTGGTTTCTCGACCCATCGTCTTGCGCCGCATTGGGAGGGATATATTCATATGTTCATCACTCTTGGACACACTGACCTCTAGATTCCTAACCAATTCACTTACCTTTTGCCCAGAACTTCCTCTCCTTCCTTTCCTTAAAAAATACCCTCTACACTGCATCATATTTTTATTTTTGTATGAAGTAAGTAACAATTATATTTTATTTAAATATTGAAGACAATATTAGTGATTTCTAAACGAAAATCTGAAGCAGAAAAATCAGAAAAGGAAACGGTCACATCTGGGACTCGAACCCAGGACCCTTGTCTTTCCGGGACAGTGCTCTACCGACTGAGCTAATGGGACCCTATTCCCCTCGGTCACTTTTAACTGTATCATACTTCGAATAAGAACTACCAAGATTGTCTTCATTTTTTCACCGCACATTTTTACTGGCAACTATCTTTATGTATGATCAAACAATAATCCTGGTGTTTCGCAAAACGATAGAAATGGCATTTTTTAATCCGACGATCAAAAAAGGTTGCAGAGCACTACTGTATAGTATTTTATTCGTGTTTTCGCGTCGGTTCAACAAAAATTAATTACCTATTTCTTATCATGCGACAGTACTAAAATTTTTACAAATTAAAATTTGAGCACTAACAATGTAAAAGCTGTTTACGTTGCACGTTGCAAGTAACAATGGTCCTGCCCAATAAAATCTCTGTCGAACAAGAATCACTATTTGATCTTGTTATTTAATTTTCTTTTTCCTAATGCATATTTAAGTTATCTCTAAGTAGTATGAAACGAAGTCAAGTGCGCAAGTTATTTGCATTTAATTAATTATTTCACAATTTATTCATTAAAAATAATATTTAGTATACTTGCGGAACGTTCCAGAGTGAAATATACTCTCAGTATCTTGCTGTTGTAATCCCACCATTCAGAATTGAAACAGCCATGTTTGGTGAACAGATCTGAATAGCCAGGTACTCTTCCACCTTTTTCTTCTCCATCCCATCCCTACTACCTTCAGCCTCACAACATACCTCAATTGGGGATTCCATGGTCTCACTGTCTCCAGACGGTTAAAACTCTTTTGCGGTATTCACTTAAAAAAAGAAAATCTTGAATGGATTTATTTTTTATTATATCTTTACATTTTAAAATCTATTGTTTTATAATCAAATTATTAATAAGCTCACTAAGACAAAGCATGTATTAAGATCACACGGATAAAAGGTTTTACATGGATAAATACGACAATGCTTTTAAGACAAATGCTTCTTTTTGTCCAATTCATTTCACAAACACCAAAAAAGATCTTTGTATGACGACATAGAAATAAGGATAACACGCCTGTGTTATGTCGCCATGATTCTTAAATTCCTTCATGAATAATGAATGTGTGTGCAAGAACTATAACTATAGGTATAGAACGGTCTATGTAGGTGATGAAATTAATAATCTGAAGGTGTTCTGGAAATTTAACAGTGTATAATATCTGCAGTCTCTCGTGTCTGGGATGAGCGAAGCTGGAATGTGAAATAATTTATTGATGAAAGTCTCAAGTCAAAGTATTTGAAGGAGAGGATGTGAACTGAATAGGCTGTTAAAGGGGACTTCTTGGAGCAAGTCGACGTGTTTGTAGAAATATATGAAAAACATGCTCGCGAGATACGGAAATGCTGATAAACGGCTAGAAATTCATTGAATGGAGAGCTGAATGCATTTAAAGGTAGTAAAATATGTCACTGTAAACGGGAGATAGCAGTTCACAATGATATTCTGATATCAACTGTGATGTGTAGCAGTGAGAATCGGAACTAACGAAGGAAATGATCAGGAGGTTACACCAACAAACAGTATTTGCGTCTATCTATCTATGTATACTTTATTAATAAATAATTAAAACAAATACTTAGTGCACAGTTTCAACACAAAAAAATAGTTTTCTGGAGCATATTATGGGTTATGAACAAAATTATGAATGGTAGAAGAAGTCTGCAACATCAAGTAAACCAAATACTTAGGTCGGCCATGTCAAAAGTCAGAAAAATAGAAGAGTCTGTATGAGAGGATGTATGAATGTGAATGAGGCAAAGAGTGTGTGCCAAGACTACTTATTTGGCGATCTGTTTTCTTTGCCTACTCCTGCGGGGAAACGTCGTGATGGGCAATAAGTTAAATGAAGAGATTTAAACATGTTAAACAAAATAAACATATCATAAATAAGTCATTAAAAAAGATTATGTAATTAACCGCTTTCAATAATTAAATAAATGACAGCCAACAAGGGTTCGCTTATGTCAAGCTTCATCAGAGCTATTATATAAACTAGTTATAATTACACACAGACATATTTACAAATAGTAAAGAGGGAGACAAATTATTATACCCCTCGAACAGTTAAATTTGATTATAAATTATGTTGGAGTACGGCTCTCTTAATTTTTAGTATTTTGGATTTATTTCTGTCACCAATAAAGTTTATTCATCTATATTTATCTCTTTCTCTCATGGTATTATTTTCTATATATAGAAAATATATATATATATGTGTGTCTGTACGTTCGCCCTGACAAAGCTTGAGATAAGCGAAACTTGGTTGGCTGTCATTTATTAATTCAATAAAAGAGGTGTCTTACTAAGTATATTTTTTTCATTTGATAAAATAACCTCATACCCCAAAGCCCTTGATTCCTTCAAAAAAATGTATAAAACTGCTTTTACGTAATGTAAAAAACATTTTGCACACGATAATTAACAATATTATTTGTGATATACTTTTTTAAATATTTTTTTCACTATCACCATGAAACGGACTATATTTACCTATTTAAATATTGAAGACAATATTAGTGATTTCTAAACGAAAATCTGAAACAGAAAAATCAGAAAAGGAAACGGTCACATCTGGGACCAGATGTGACCGTTTCCTTTTCTGATTTTTTCTGTTTCAGATTTTCGTTTAGAAATCACTAATATTGTCTTCAATATTTAAATATTACAATTTGAGGTTTTACTCAATAAAGTTATTCCGAAAAATAAATATATTTACCTAGTTTACTGGGTATATTTAATAAATAATTTAAATTAAATTAATGTTAAAAAATACCTGTAAATAAAATTTGCTGAAATGCAGACCATCCGCGCGCCGGTTTTATAGTCCAGCGATATTATTAATTAATATTTACCGATCATTGGCAATTCTATCAGGCTTTGAAAAAAAAGGGATTAGGCATTAGGATAAAATAACACTGAGGGCTCTGATATTTGAATACCAAATTTGATTGAACATTAGTTTCCTTTGAAAATTTCATATCTGGTCGTATCTATACTATTTTTGTTTGTTGTTGTTA
The DNA here is from genome assembly GCA_026573805.1 of Hesperophylax magnus. NCBI lineage: Eukaryota > Metazoa > Arthropoda > Insecta > Trichoptera > Limnephilidae > Hesperophylax > Hesperophylax magnus. The sequence goes on from JAIUSX010000046.1 coordinate 31,083,207, forward strand.
TTATTTGATCAGAATAAATAACGTGTTCACCATACTTTAAAATATAATAAAATGAACAATAAAAAATCTTTCTTATTCAAACACGGGTTAAAGTGGGAAAAGTATTTTTTTTTATTCCTATCCAATAGAAAGAAGTATTTCAGGAACCGACCAGAGTGGTGAAACAAAGGCCCAGTCCCGTTACGACCATAAACATGAATAGTACGCTAGTTCCATATATAAAGCTACATGTTATTTAAAAGACGTAAGGAATTTGATTTGAATAAAGAATTGCTCACGTAGCGCCCACATACACGTGCGTGGCGGGTGCGCGTGGTGTGTGTGTACCGTGTACAACACGCACGCAGCACATCCCCCGCCGTAAGGTATCCAGACACGACACAAACCATTTATCATGTTGGCGTTCACAATAGCCAGGCGAGTATACAATCCTAAGTGGTGTTTGGGGGTGTAATACCCCGCATTATGCGGCCGTGCGGTTTTTCTAGGGATTTTTTGGCCTGTTGAAGCCTTAATCATTTTATTTGATGGCCAGAAACAAAAAAAGTTTCCGAGTGAATTCGCACCGAATGCTCAACTTATACAAAGGCTTCTTTCATGCCCCCTCCACCTTCTTTTAGTGAGTTTACAGCCTCTCAGAGAATCTCCCAGGAGGATCTCCCGACACCCTCCCGGGAACTCTACGCCGTGCCCCGTGCTCCGTGCTACTACATCCGAGGTATTATAAGCGAACGATATTACTCTATTCGCTGAGTGAAAATATTATCGGATCGAGATTTCCCTTCCGATGCTCGTGACTCGTGACGCGGCCTTATTCCCAAAGCCCCATCCAAGAAACAATATTCTGCCGCAACCGAGTGTCGCACTATAATAACATAATATTATATACACAAGTGATACCGGAAAACTGAACGCGTGATTGACATTACATTATTATTTGGAAATTCTAGAGAAGCTTTAAAATCGAGGGTAAAAAGTGTTTCCTCATTTTCTAAGTGTTTTTGGAATAAATGGATGATTATTTTATTACATTTTGGTGGGATTTGTTCTATTCTAGAATTATATTATAAATAATTTTGTTTGATTCTCTCAATATAAAACTCCTACTCAAATACTTACTACCTTGGAAGAGCAGTAGTTTTTGCATTTGACTTCGAGTAGGCGATTGTGGTTTCGATTCCTTCAGTCCCGTCCGATATGTGGTTTTGACATAGTTTGCCGCCACAAGGAACGTTGAATAATACATTATTAGTTTACTTTTCACTCATCAACCCTGTGTACTAAATGTAGGGCAGGTAATGACATGGGTTTAGTCCCTGTGAATGCGTAGTTTTGTTACGTAACTACCTAGTTCCGTTAATACCTACTAGAATATTCAAGTTGTGAGTGTACATTATGCTTATTTATAGTTTATTGTTGGAAAACAATGAATCATTTGAATAAATTTTCCGATATCTGCACGAGAGAAACAGCATTGTATATTTGGCAATAAAAATAAATTATGTTTCGAACAGATATTAATTTAACTGAAAAATATTCCTTCCGCTATGCGAGCATGTACGGGTTAGTACCTACGAGGTTTTCAGCCAGTGCTGTCATCCAGTTTCCAAGATTTTCCGGAAACCTTTACAAATATTTTAAATATATATACCCCAATTGGGGTATGTTTTGAGGCTGAAGGTAGTGGGGAGGGGAAGGAAACGCGGAATAGGAAGTAGGAGAGTACCTGGCTGTTCCGATCTGGTCACTAAACACGGCTAATACCATTCAAGCAAGGTTTCAATTCTTAATGGTGGTCTTAAGCCAGGGCGATACTGAGAGTATCTTCCAATCTGGAAAGTGCCGCAAGTATAGTATTTTGGGAATCTGGTAAGGAGATGAATGAAGGATGTTGGAAGGTCCTAGCATCGGTTTTACTGAGGTAGTCGAATTACAGAGTACAAATAGAGTAGCCAGAGTAGTCACAGTTGTTGCTGACGATGAATGACGATGTCGTCATAGTTGTTGATGTGCATGTAGTTCACATCACGGAGGGATGTGAATTCGTGGTGCATGATCACGGCAATGAATTCGGTGTCTCGACACCGCGTCGGTGGAGACCTGATTGCACGAGGTTCATCACTGGTGAAGACCATGGGTCTTCCTGGTACTCCAGTGTTAAGGAAGCCAAATTTACGGTGGACCTGGTTGGCTGATGACTGGCTCCAACCACGCTAGCGATGCTGGGTATACGCAATAGGTACTGCGGCTTGATGCGGGTGCGGGCCGCCTGTCATTAGTTGCACCTGGACGCTTGAATGGTACTTACTCTAGGTACCTCGATATTGCCATGTTAATATATGTCAACTCGTTCGAGAACAAATCGTAAGTAGGTAGGTTGGTGGCTTTGTTTATTCTAGATAGATATATGCAGCGTACACGCCGTCTTACTCGTAGGTTCCAATGTGATGCGCGCTGCAGGTATAGATTTCCTAGAAATTAATAGTAGCTGCCGCTACACTATGTATTATTTTAAATCAATAAATTGTCAAAGAGCACAAATTCATCAAATAAAAATTATATGCGCAAGCAGGGATTTGTACCCTGATTGCTAGCCAATAGCCTCACCACCCCACCATGGATGCCATCATTGCCAGCAATGCGCTTTTCATGGAACGGTAATATAATTTATTTAAGAAAAGTTAAATTGCATCGTATTATTGAATAGTTAGCAGGTATTTTTGATCTTTACCTTTTCATTTTTTTACCGCAGACGACTTATTTTATAACAATGTTTATATAGCCGTAAAGGCCGTGGATATTTTTTTTACATTAATTTAATTTGATTAGAACCCCGTCGAGAACCGACCGAAGAACTAACATACCTATATTTTATTATGAAAAATATAAAATTTGTTGCATTAGTTAAACACAGCATTAAAATATTAGTGGCATTATTATTAAATGTGTTTAACGTTACACAACTGATTAACAACTATTAGAGTAAGGTTAATTGTTATTTATCATTTGTGTAATATTTAAATATGTTTTTTAGTGAAGGGGAAAGTAAATATATTTGCCACTAACAGAAAATTTTTTAAATGTCGTCACAAATATTTTTATGGAATCCCTTCGTTGATACTAACTAACTTATTATTTAACCATCACGCCGTTTCCTTGCAGGGGTGGGCAGAGAGGACTGACCGCCAAATAATTCGATATTGGCACACACTCCTAGCCTCATTTACTTTCATACATCGTCTAATACATACTCTATTATTCTGACTCTTGACCTGGCCCGACTCAAGTACGTATCAACTGATTCACTTGATCGTGCCTTTCTTAATCCTACTCATTAAGCTTACATCATGCCTTGCATTATTTGCGGATCTCCATATTTCTCACACTATCATGCATGGTTTTACCACACATACGCCTCGGGGATCTCATTTCTACAGTATTCAGTCTACTTGTATCCTTCGGCCAGTTCCATGCCTCACTGCCATACATAACCAGGTACCAGCACTCCATTGTAGACTGCTGGCTTCGCTTTTTTGGACAGCTTTTTGCTAGCGCCGACAGCGTTCAGTCCTCCATTAATGGAGTTACCTGCATTTACCCTTTTTTTCAATATCTCTATCAGCCTTCCCATCTTTCGTTAACATACTTCCCGAATTTCCTAAATTCGTTGATGCCCTTATAATAAATAATAACACAAGAAGTGCCTGTGGGCGTGTTTCGTGATCCAAATATTTGCCTTAAATTTCTAATACAAAAATGTTTTTTTTACCACGATTACGAAATTCAAACGGTTTAGCTACATACAATGTTAGGCAAATGTATGAGAGACAGACTGCGTGCTAAATGGTCTAGAATCAAAAGGGACTTAGTCAGTGGCAACACTTGTTTCCATTCAAATTCGTATGGAATTCCCAACTAGTTTTATTATTTATTCTATATTTATCCACGTGAGGTTGTATGGAATTATAAAATAAATATGAAAACTAGTTGGGAATTCCATACACTTGTTTCCATTGAAATTTGTATGGAATTCCCAACTAGTTTTCTTATTTATTCTATAATTGATCCACTTTATGTAAAAACATAATAATGTTATAGTTATCATTTTTGAAAAAAAATAAATATATAAAAACAATAAAATTAAAATTTGAAAAAAACATTTGTATCCACGTGTAGCTAGTTCAACACGGACAACCTCACCCCTGAAACGGCATTTCACCATTTCAGGGTGAGGTTGTTAAAGGCAGTTAATGCAAAATGCCATTTATGTAGACATTAAAAATAAATAATTGTAAATTCTCCGATACCTTCAATACACGGGAAGCACGGAGTACAGACCTGGGCCGGGGGATGTTTTCATTTAAATCGTGATTAATCTGCTGTGTTCGTTATCCGCCCCAGCCGGCTGTGCCTCCCTCGCGCTGGGGGCGGAGTGACCGCTTTTTGTCCCACTATTTCATCTTTTTGCGTCGGGACATTACGGACAAGGGGACATTTTCTCTTACAATGATTGCAGACTTCCGAAACCCAGTTGAGTGTTGTACCGAGTCAGCTTTTCTTGGGAAGACACAGTTTACAAGGCGTTTCGACTAATATTCACAGATTACGTTTACGATGAATGGGGAAAAAAGGAAAAATACTTTTTGTAAACGTTTTCAAATTTGATCGAATTGGTTCTTTCTATACAGATATTCATTATTTGTTTCTATTATTATTTTTTTGTGGTAGCTTACTACTCATAGATTGCTATTTTTTTAATAATACATAATCATACAGTATACTTTATATGACGATAAAGGAACTATTGGTTCGTAAACATGTTGATATTTTAAAATATAGTAGTGGTCAAAGGTGACATTTATTGTCAAGAAATTCATAAATATTTAAAACTACACTGGTCATATCAATGTTAAGTTGTGGGAATTGATCCAATTTTTTTTTTAAATAAACAGTGATTAGGAAGAAAAGGGGCGGACAATGCCGCAGACTTATCTTGTTCCGCTGCTTGCTGCTCAATGCTTCTTCTGGTGGTCACAGAATTTTTCTGTGATAACACTAAAGATTCACAAATTGTTCACTTCCCGTAAGCCGTGTGCAACGGAGTTCGGAAACCACAATTTGGGGAATGTTTGAACCTTGAAAGAAGTAGTTGGGAAAGTAAATAGCTGGTTGAGAGATTGTTACTCATCACAGCCATTTAACTATTTCATCATTATACTCGTTTCGATTGTGAAAAGAAATATGAAAATGTACCCTATATAACATTTAAGGTATTTAAAATTAACAAATATTTTCTGAGCTTGTCCATCATTTTTAAAAATCATAATTAGTCTGATTGTTTTTTAATTAAAATTCCTTCAAATTAATTTAAAATACTGCATTATTAAAACACACAGGTAGGAAAATTCAAATCCAATAGATAGGACATATTTTATTTTATCTTGTTATATAAACTAAATCAAGTTTTTGCTTGTAGATTTATATCACTTAGGAAAATTTATTGTTCACTAAATTCACTTGCTCTTATAGGAGAACACTCATTTATATGTTTTCGCTCCTAGCGAATGTTTTTTTTTTACACATAGATGTTTTCAACACTTATACTTGTCTTTTGGTCAAGCAATATGCATATCTCACTTTTAAACTGTATTGTAATACATAACATTTAACACGAAGTTTTAAAAAACTGCCTACAAACTCTCAAAAGACAAAATGTCTAATTTAATGTTTCGTACTTTAAATCGCTTTTATAAAAAAAATGATACTGGGATTAATGCAGAGCCGGAAACAATATAATTAAATTAAATTAATGTTTCAGTTTTGTTGGTTTGCCCACAAATTAATGTTTCAGTGTTGTTGTTTTTCCCACAAGTCAATGCTTCAATTTTGTTGGTTTGCCCACAAGTTAATGTTTCAGTCTTGTTGATTTGCCTACAAGTCAATGTTTCAGTCTTGTTGGTTTGCCCACAAGTCAATGTTTCAGTCTTGTTGGTTTGCCAGCAAGTCAATTTAGCATAGACTTTTTTTTTATTTTATAATTATTCAATACAATCTAGAACAAATTGTTATTTAATGATCATCCATAAAATTGACTAATTTCACTGATTAAATCATGAAAAACATGCTATTCCAATATTATTAAGTAAGTACCTATGTGACTTAGTTAGGCGTAGCGCGGCGGAACGGAACAGCTATAGAGTTGAATCGAAATGTGCTTTCCGCCACGTTCCGCCATGCTCCGCCAGATATAAGTTCAAATTGTTAAACTATTCGCAATTACCTAATTAATTTCATAAAAATGTCATTTAGGGGTTGTACACATGAATAGTAAAATTTACATAGTATTTATTAATCAGAACGGCCCCTCGGCAAGGCTCTCGACTGGAGTTCGCGGGTTCAAATCTCAAAAATAATTTTATTTGATTAATTTGTTTTATTTCAGTATCGCCCTGGTGTGAGACCACCATAAAGAAATTGAAAAGTTCCTTGAAATGGCTTTGGCCGTGTTTGGTGACCAGATCTGAATATACAGGTACTTCCGCACCTTCTCCTTCCCCATATCCTACACCTCCCCTCTACTTTCAGCATATCCTAATTGGGGATTCTTTAGTCTCACAGGTTTCAGACGGTTGGTGGCAGTTGCGACTCTTGTGAGGGATAAAATTTAAAAAAACACATTACCTCAGAAACAATCGTTTGTGTTCGGTTAGTGATAAATTGAAGTCGTCTGACTAATTATAAACCTTCATAGGTAATCTGGGCAGTGAGCAATACATATGGTAGTTAGTTCCAGAATTTCATCACTGAAATAAATCCAGACTTCCAGTATTTAAAGTTTATCAGAGCAAGCAATTCTAGACTATCAAATGCATGATTAAGAATTTTATATAGAAACACCAAGCCAGTGAAGATCCTTCTTTCAAACAATTTAAGCATATTCATTCCATTGAAAAAATTGTGTTGTAGTTCATTAAAATAGCTCAATTATCTATCCATTTTAAAACTTAATTTCGAAAAATAATTATTGTACCTGAATATTGTTCTGTGGGTTTCAGATGGGAGAATTGTATTCAAGTCGACTTATAAGAAAGGCAAAATATATAATTTTAATTCGCTTAATATTAAAATTTCTGGTTAACCTAGATATAAAACCAAACATTTGTAAACCCTTGTTAGATATTTCTGTTATGTGGTTAAGAATTGAAAGATTTTATTGAAATACGAAGCCTAAGTCCTTAATTTGTGTTAATGTCTCAAGAGCATTGTAATCAACGTTGTAATTAAAGATCACTTGATTTTTTATTCGAAAAAATTCGACTTTTTGACATTTTGAGATATTTATATAAAGTCTATTTTCATTGCGTCATATTAGAATTATTATATTATGCAATTAACTTTTAATATCTTTCTTTCTTCTTCTTTGTAAGCTTTCTGGCGCTCGTTTAGATTTTGACATAGGCTTCCCAAAATATCCAGCTTAGCCGGTTCTTGGAAGCTCTCAAATTAAGTCAATAATGATTTCGTACAATCATGTCGTTTTACAGATAATGCGGCTTTTCATTGATTTAGCGTAATAAATTTGCTTATTACTAATTTGAATTTGAAACGAGCTTTTGAAGACTTTTTCAAAGGAGATCAGTTGGTCGAAATCAAAAGTTTTTTGTTAGACTGCTGTAATAAATATACTCTAATTATCTCTCTGGTGACAGACCACCAATCATAATCGAGATGTTAGTTGCTTTAAGTGATTTATAAAAAAAATTATGACCAAATCTGAACTAATAATAGTTTGACGGCAACCCGGTCGTTTATTGTATTGAAAAAGAGTTTTTTGACAATGTTGGTAAGTAAGTTTCCCGTCTCACTAGACAACGTCTGTTCCAAGAAGAGTAATAAAATAAATATAAAATAAATAAATAAATATAGAAGAGATAACTGAAACGAGATAACTGCCTGGTGCTTTCCAAATTTCCTCTTCCCGGTTGTCTTCCCATCCTCACTATCATCCTCCATGACGCAATATAGAACTCCAGTCCCATTTTTATTTATTTTTTATAGGTTAAAGTGAGTTTTAATAGTTTTATAATTTTCGAATTTATTTTGTCCGTGTGACGTCACAAGCCACCACTATCAGCCGGTGAATACCAGAACACCTTTTGGACAAAGGAGTTTTTCTTATGAAGGTTATATGTTCGGTGAAAATATAAAAAAAACTATAGGTTCGTTGAATCTATTCAAGAAAATGGTAAAACATTCCATACTGGCTGAGAGTGGTGATGTTTGTTGGATTGCCCATGTCGTGGCTTCTGGCATGAATCCCTAGTGAGATGAGCAGCGGAAGAACAAAAAAAAATTACATCGACGAATACGAGGTAAAATGTTATCATCTCGTCACTAATTTTATTGTGTTAAACAAAAGTCAAACAACTAACCGGTGTTAACTCGATGTTTTAATGTGATAGGGTTTTACTCGTTTTTAAATGACGTTTTATAAATTCTACCAATAGATATTATGTAATAAAACTTACCTACATAGTTAGAAGCAGTGTTTATTGTTCTAGGTATGGGAATATTTTTTAACTGTTAATATTTTTCACTTGACTTCGTTATTATGGATTTCATAGTACTTGGTTGTAGTTATGACTTATATTAACACTTATTTTTTTAAATGGTCAATAACTAAGGTAATAGAGAAGTAGAAGTTGTATTCCATTCATTTTCAATATCAATTTCCTTTTTTTAATAAATTGTGATATTTAAATTGATAAACTTTAATTTACTCACCCAAAATCTTACATTTGATGGAGCGTTTTCATAAATTTTGTGCAATAAATTTGTGAATTTATAATCCCCCAGTATACGGCAGCTTAATAATTCATTAGCAAAATGCATTAGATTCTGTATGAATTCATAATAAATGAAGCTGCTAGTGATATTTCAGCGAGGGGATCATAACTTTTCATACAAACTTTCAGAAATATGAAGTTATTCATGTAACACCGCGCGCCCCCCTCCCGAGGGACGGTTCCCGGGGAGGATTGTTTGGTGGCTGCATTACCATAGTCGCTGCTACATCCTAGCCCCGCTTCACCCCTGGTACTCCCGTACCTTCCGGGTAATGTACGCATCTGTCACGTTATATTTATACTCGCTGATACGCGATAAACAAGCATGTTTCGAGGCTAATTTATACCAGTATCTGCTTCACGGCGGTAATGCATGTTATTTCAAATCTTTGTTTACGTTCCCCTGTGATAATATTCCACATTGATACATTAACCCCAAATTAGAGCAGGTGGATTGAAGTAACGTGATTTTTTTTGCATTTACCCTACACAGGAGGCACTGAGCAAAAAATAATTTTCTTCAGGGCATATGTCATCTTTGAGGATGCTGGGGGAGTTTTTTTAAGGAAAAGAATAAGAAGGAGTTCTTGCAAGGAAAAAAGGTATGAGGGGTGGATAGGAATCTAGGGATTAGTGTGTCCAGGAGTAGCGGATCTATGAATATATCCCTCGCTCTGCGGCACAAGGATAGCCTCCCCCCAAACTAGCCTCTAAATTTGTCTTAAAGTTTGGCTAAATACCACGCGTATTTTGCATTCAGTGTTGTCAAGAATAAATAAAATTCATTTACAATTCGTTCTCTCAAGTCTGTTCTATTGTCGAGTGTGTATTGCATTCGAAATTCAAAATTTTAATCTCATTATCTCAGATGATTTGAGATTTTCACGGCCAAAAGTATAATAGTGATTTATTTTTGGGGTATTATGCCTTATTGCGCTACCTTTTTCTTCAGCAAATATTTCTGACAACATTTCGAACGTCATCGATTTGAGAAGCGGGTTTAGGTACCACAGCCCCGGGAACCATTTGTTGGATAACCAACACCTCTGCCATAGGTCACCCCAAGTGGTTCGCTACGTTTGGTGATTTAGCAAGTGTGCCCGGGTTCATCGGGTGAGGTGTGTTCAAGATGCGCCTGCCCACCAACTACATGGCGTGCCAGATTGAGAGAATGGAAGGAGCTTATATTAAATTGGATCACCACATTACCCAAATATTGTCAGGACATGGTGAGTTCAGGGGGAGACTACATATACTCTCCCTGTCCCCACATCCAAACTGCGCATATGGTAGTTCTGATCAAACCGCTGAGCACATTCTGTGGCACTGTGAGATTATGACGGATGCAAGAAATACATTATTGGCCGGTTTGGAATTCTGATCTTGTTTCGAACAAAGTGAATTTCGAGTGTCTGAGGAAGTATACAAAGATTTGGGTTGAGAGGTGGTCTAGTCTTAGGACGGGTTGTTTCGGAGAATTTGAACAATTCATCAAATTTCAACGTTCATTTACAAGTTCTGTGAAAGATTTTTTCAAGTTCTATTTTTATTTCAGTTTTGTCAAGCAATTAGCCTACAATGATATTATAACAGAACTTGAATAGGACTTTCACAGAACCCGAAAATGAACGTTGAAATTTGATGAATTGTTCAAATTCTCCGAAACAACCCGTCCTTAGAGTCGAGTATTAGATTAAAATCAATAGCTTTTAATGCCAGGTGTTGCTCCTGGACTTAATGAACTACGAGATTATTATTTTTCATGTACATAGTTATTACTTGCTTTGCTTGTTTATTCCTTTTGTTTATTTACTGTTTATATTCAGTATTCTATTGTTTCCTTATTCTACCTTTTATTCTAGGTCATTTTGGGAATCTCGTGACAGATTAATTCTGCTTGTAATTTTCTTGCAATTTTCTTTTCTTTTTATACAGTGTTCTGTATCTTTTTTCTTTACTATACAGAGTGACGTGCTTGCTGGTAGCAGCACTGAACTGTTATTTTTCTTGTGTCTGTCCGGCGTACCGCAACTCTGGGGTGACATAAGACCTCGTCCGTGCATACCAAACATGGAAGATTTAATCACGATGAGGGATCTGTGTCCTCGTCTGCTGGCAGCGCCTCCCTTGAGGTCAGGAACTGGACTGAGGACTGGCTGAACATGGATTTGCGACCTTCCGCCCTGCCTCCAGGTATTCCGAAGCTTTCTCTTCATGGTCTTCGGCATATTCCCAACCCCAACTCATACATCTCGTCGAGGCGCCCTAGGTCTGCCTGTTAGTGAGTTTTGACACCACCTTCACCACAAAAAGAGGCGCACATTTTTACCATTTCTCTTTATTTTTTCAAGGTGGCTGTATATTGTTTTCATTTTTCTTTTCCTATTGTTGACATCTTGTATATATGTTTTTGTTATACTAACCAAGTAGAATAGATCTTACTAACAAGTTACTAATACGCTGCACTTGCATACTGCGAATAACATCGTTTGCATGGACATTTTGGAGGTCTTGTTTTGAAATTTTCAATCTAGACTCGTTTTATCAAAAAAAATTAGCGTCCTTGCGAGAGCTCTGAAGGGGTACCATCAGTACCTAAAACAGGGTGGGGAAGTGGTGGGCCTCCTCCAAATGGCCAGGAATGCTGAGGCTAGGGCGCTGTGATGATCCCGTTGGAGTACGTGGATAAACCGTGCAAAGCCGGTGTATCGTCCTGTGCGCGGGAAGGCGCGCCGGTTGTTATTCGCGAGACTGCCTATTCATAACTGACTAATGACTGACTGACTGCTCGCTGCGTTGGGTCTATTTATATAAGCTGACGGCGGTGGTAGCAACGTGAGACCGCTGGTAAACTCACGACCTCACTGTATCTAGATGTTTTGGTGACGCTGGAATTAAGCCTAAGCAATTACCTACAACCTTTTGGAGAATGCGCGAAATGTACTTGGTCAAACTAGCAATATATTGACCTAGGTAGTTCACTCGGACGTAGCAGCAAGAAGGTACTTGTAGGCAGGTAGGTAGCAAGGTAGGAACGCCAATCGCTTCGCATTGCGTCTGGAGTGTTATAGATAAATCTCGTAGCTCTTGCTACAGATCTCTCCAACTGGTCTCTCGACCCATTACCTTGCGCCGCAGTGGGAGGAATATATTTAAATGTCCGTCACTCCTGGACACACTGATCCCTAGATTCCTATCTAACCCTCATACCTTTTAAATTTTTTTGAGTTAGTGTGAAAATTACTGACAGCCATTAGTTATCAGCCAAAGCATATTAATTTTCAGTAGCTAAGTGAAGATACAAAACGTTTCTGCATAGTAAGTAAGTGTCATAATAAGCCCGGCTTTGCTCTTAATTCATCTTTTCTGAGCTATTTTCTAATCATGGAAGGTTTATTTATAAATTTTCTGTAATCTTTCTAACTCAGTAGTGGTTTATGGTTATTATCTATGGGGGTTCAAACAAATTTTACAGAGGGAAAATAAATCAATTTAAATCTCCGTTCACATAAAAATCTAATAAATTACATGAAAATACTTGGTTTTAAGTCACTTTATTGATAAATTTTATTGTCTATCAGTTTCGGTACCACTGTACCATCATCAGGACATGTTATAATGTCCTGAGGTCCTAATGTACCAGTTTCAGTACCTCCGGACATTTCATTTATTTAAAATGTCAAGTCACAATGTATTTGCTTCTTTTGAAAAATTAAAAATCTAATTTTGCAAATGCATCAAATATTTGTGAACTTGTTATTTTTTTCTAAATAACAAATTTTTTTCCACCCGATAATAATTTCGTATTTTTTATTGTGTTTCGCTTTCATTGAGAATATATGATATTATTCGAAGTTGAATTTTATAAACGCCAAAATTTCACTTGCACAATACAATTGGTACATGCTAGTGGAAGGAGCTCCGCGACAAAGTACGAATATTTTGGCCATGGAGATAGAAAAAAACATACTCCTCACTCTCCGAGACAAAATATTACTTGCACGGAATATCCCACTGGAATTTTGTCCCACTGGTGCGTTCTGGAGTCTGCTCCTACGAACGGATTTTCACACGGTTGGGTGGATTTGTGAATTAACAGCAGTGATGCACTGTTCTAAATGTAGTATAAATTAACATTTTCAATAAAACTTTTGAAGCAGCTAGAGGCTGCGTGGAGCTGGAAATTATATATATAAAAATAATTTCAAATTGCATAACGCCAGAGCTCACCATTGTAAAATTTTTGCTACCTAATTCAATCTAATTAAAGTTTCAAAATAAATAAAAATTGGAAAACAAACCGTCTACTTTAAAAAAAACCTACATCAACATTCATATGTAATATGAAAAATTATTACATCATGTCATTTTATAAAAGTCAAATTCCTAAGAAATATTATACGTCTTAAAAAAATGAAAGTACAAATCGTTTATTATTTGATTGGGTACAAAAATTGTATTTAATTGAGATCCATTAGATATTTCAAAGGTGATACATTACCCTGTTGACAACCGTCGATTTAATTAGGTACTTTTTCTGACGCTTTGTTGGTATTTTATTATATTTCGCGGGAGTTTGTTGGAAGTTAATATGTGAAATCTCCATAAAAACCTTGCTACGGGCGCTGCCAGTAACAAGTGTAAATATCCACATGCATTATTCATGGGTCGGTACTGCTGGCGAGGGGTAGGTAGGGGTGAGGATGGTGGTGACGGGTGGGGCAGCCAAGTGATGTGGGAAAGCGGGAGGTATCGGAGGTGATAAGGAAGGTGAGCCGAACCCTCACCCTGTGGCTTCATGTTTTCCTGATACTGAGAATTCTAAAAGGCAATTACATTCTAGTTTTCTTTGGTTCGTGTATTTCTGGGCATTTTCTTCGCCTGGGCAGAATTCACGCGAGATTATTATGTGATAATTAAGTATCATTTTATTGAGTGATTTAAATTTTTGTTTGTGAGACCGCTTTGTATTCATAACTGTCATTATGCCATCTCCAAATATAAGATATTATAGAGGCTAAAAGAAGTAGGGATTGGAAAGAGACGGGGTAGAGGATGTCTCTGCATGTGGTCAAATAACAAAAAAAATCTGATTTCAATTTGTGAGGTGGGTATGAGTACACCTGTCCCGTAAACCATTCAACGGATAACCAACACATCTGTCATATGTCATCCGAAGTCATTCGCTCCGTTTGGTGACTTTGCAGGGGTGTCCGAGTTCAAGGGGTAAGGTTTTTCCCTGTTTTGAATGAACCCCTCGACCTCTCCAGGCCGACTCTCTCAACTATCTCGAGGGGTGTATTCGTATGTTACTTAATTTTGGACACATGACCCCTAGATTCCTACGCCCTGTCGTACTGTTTTACACGATATAAATTCCTCTCTTTTTATTACATTACGGAAAGAGAGAACGATATTTAAAACCCTCCCCGCACTATCCCCAAAGATTGCATAAGCAATGAACAAAATTATTTCCTTGGGGCCTCCCGTGTAGAGTTATTTAAAAAAATATTTATTAAAAAATGTTTTGAGACTGAAGAATAGAGAATTTTGATCCGTTTCAAAAAAATCATCCACATCGAAACTTAAATACTGGTATTATTCCATTCGTTAAGTTTAGTTCATGTTTAAAATAATACACTAACTTTGAATATTTTTTAGCCCGAAAAAACGATTGCAATCCGAGCGGTAAGAAGCGGGAGGGTGCGTGACGTCATCCGTGCGCTGAATGTGGTTAATGCATTTTGTATGGAGATTTTTTTTACTCTTTAGTAATAAAAAAAAAGAATTCGATTACATTTTTACCAATGTGTACTGTCTAACTAAATTGATTGTATTTTTTTAAATATCAGAATTTAATACTGTATATAATTGTTAACGTTAGAATTTGTAATTCCCACCTGAAACATCGCCAGAAAAATTCCGTACACTAAGTCTACGCGGTATTTATATTCCTACGTAGCTCAGGTCATTGTCATTGATTTTATTTAAATTCCTACTCAATCATTTTCGAAAAACCTTAAATTGGCATGTAGGTGATGTTATTCGCTGTCGCGTTACTTGTTTGAGTTGCATTGTATTATGGAATAGTTTCAATTTTACCGCTTTGAATATAACAAAACTTTATTAAATGTTAAGAGATTCTACAATGTAAGTTAAAACAATCAATAAAACAAAAAAGACGAGCACAAATCATCTCATAAACTTAGATCAACATACCTAACTACGCCATTCAAAACTGTAAAGCGACCTCTCCCTCTTATTATTAGAGTACGTTTAGGTTCTTAATAATCCTCAATTGGAATCGTACTGAGAAAAAATTTCACTATAAAACGCGGTGCAAATGAACCAAATATTTTTGTTAGTTTATTATATACAGGTTCCGTACACATGACCCGAATATTATACATAGGTTCGGTACACATGACTTGAATATTATACACAGGTTCTGTACGCATGACCTGAATATTATACACAGGTTCTGTACACATGATAACATTAATATGA
Organism: Hesperophylax magnus; assembly: GCA_026573805.1. Lineage (NCBI taxonomy): Eukaryota > Metazoa > Arthropoda > Insecta > Trichoptera > Limnephilidae > Hesperophylax > Hesperophylax magnus. The sequence continues at coordinate 31,098,560 of JAIUSX010000046.1, forward strand.
TAACATTACATTCTTGTAATTAAATTTATTATTACTGTAACTAAACAATTACTATTACACAAATAATATTGAGATGAATGTTGTGCTCACCTATAATTAGAAACATCATTATAACCATATATAAATGTAAATTACTGTTAAAATTATGTGATGTATTCTGTTGGCGAGCCAATAAATAAATAAATAAATGACCTGAATATTATACACTGGTTCTGTACGCATGACCTGAATATTATACACAGGTTCTGTACACATGACCGAAATAAAGAAGCCAAATAGTATATTCAGCAATAATTTTTTCTTTTGAACATGTTTTGAAAGTTATACCCACCAATGCAATATATCATTGAAGAAGAAGATACAATGCATATAAATCTAAACGAAACATGAAATGGAACAGAACACAGAAAAATGAAAAGATAACGGTCACAACCAGGAATCGAACCGACGATCTTTTGTCTTACCAGGATAGGCGTCTTAATTCACTTGACCATTAGGACCTATTTATTAAACGTCATATTGGTCGAAATCATTTTTCAAATTCAGAATTAACAATATCATTTTGCAACAATTTTTTTTCCATATTTTTGGCAGCTACCTTTTTTAAATGGTTACAAAACTTCTAATAAAATTGAATTGTAACCTTAATAGTGTGTCGGATAACATAATAATTTTTTATTAAGTTGTAACCGTTATCTTTTTTTGACTGTGTTTGTTCTATTTCGTGTTTCGTTTAGATTTATTAGTATTATCTTCTTGTTCAACGGTAAAGTATAAATTATTTCAATTCTGGGTCCAATACCAAAGGAGCTTACCGCTCCGCCACGGAGATCGTCGAGAGACGCGCGATATAATGAATTCATCATGAAGAGAGATAGGTATGATACGCCGTGGGGGTAGTTCCCAAGTGTTTTCCTGCTGCTAGAATGAACTATGAACCCGTATAATTCCAGCGCCCGGTCCGCGTTGACCTCGCTCTCAGGTGACCTGGCGAACTGTACTTACTGACAAATATTTAACCAGCAATTCTGCCAACACCTCGCAAACTTTTTATTTACCCGACTAATGCCGAGTGGCTGGCTTCCGCATTATGCCTTTCTTGTTGAATTTTTCAGTGATTGTGTCTGCCGCCATTTACTGTAGTAATGGTGATGAGATTCATTTTTTACGCTCCGTCCCCGTAAATTCTCCCTACACCCCCCACGGGCTGGTGGGAGTGTCGAGTGTTGATTGAGCACCGATAAGGGAGTAGACAAGAACAGGTGAACATGGGCAAAATTATGAGGAATTACACTTTTGCAGTAATTCCTAAACAACAACAAAAAAACTCTTTTTTGGTGCGAACAAATTTCTCAAATTAATTGATTACTTTCAACGAAACGATGTTTTGTCCTGGATTCGGGATTCGACAAGAAATGATGAATAATAATGATAACTGTAATTTATATTATCTAAAGTAATATATATTCTTGACCAAATTATTGATATCCACTCTTAAAATATACGCAACAGTAACGTAGTAAACAGAAGCACAATTTTGACGAGTTTTGTATGACCTAATGGTCAGAGGCGGCCGTGACTGAAATTGCCAGCAGTGTATTTTATTTTTAAAATGTACATTATATGTAATTTAAGTGGAGCAAATAAATGAATACCTACTGTGATTCATTCTTTTTACTAAATTATAGATTAAATAATACAACTACGTCAGCGTTCCAATAATAATCTCGAGAGAATTAACCCCGCACGAGTTCCAATGTGTGAATGTCGTAGCGCTAACATTGTAAATTAGTATTTTTAAGCAAATACATTTCAGACGCATTGGATTATGCATGATCAGAGTGTTGCAAACTTCACTCGCCGTCCAGGCATTATTCACGGGGTGAATTATATATATGCACTGCTCTTGAGCCACGAATTACGGGAAAGAAAAAAAGCAACTGCAAATTTTGCCTTGTCTTGCAAGACTAAATTACATCAAACTGCTAAAATATGTGACGTTTTCTAAATTCACGTATTTTTGAATGAAGTGATTAAATTATTGAGTCTTAATTTTTTCCCAAGATATGATTTGAGTCAGAGTTTCTAAGATATTATGTAACTAATTAAGATAACTAATTTATGTTTTTTTCTTATGCCTTCTGCTTCTTTTACCGTTAGTTAGAAGGTTAAAAATAATTTCAAATATTTTTTCTAAATGTATTTTTGTTAACCCACTGATTTATTTAAAATTCCTAAATATTTCTAAAATGGGTTCATTAGGTGACTTTAAAGGTAGTTAATATTTTTGTAGAGATTTGTGGAATGCCTTATACCAATCTCTTCCAGAAGATTTATGTGCAACTTGAAACATGAATGTTATCTGTACATTTTAACCAGGTATCACTCCGCTATGAATAAAACCCTAACGAAGAAATTTCCTACACAACTGAGTTCCAAAATCCGTATTAATGTGTTTAACACTTGAAGTCTTACTTATTAGATTCTAATACTCCTGTACAATGTTGGTGTGGTAAAACCAGCCTCGAGTCTGGTTTGAAGCCGTTTTAACCAAACAAACGTCATGGTAATAAGTCAAGTTTTTCACTGTTCCGACCTTACGCGCCGCGTAATATTTACACCACGTTATATTATAAGGCTGGTATTTTTCACAATTTTAGCAGCGCACGTAATTCGATATCTGATCATCCACAATTGTCTTTTACATCGACTATTATAAACTCCACGAAATTCATCGAAATACTAATTATACAGATTTCGAAAGTACCATCGAAAAATCAATCTGAAAATTCCCTGTAAACATCTCGGTATATTTTTATTACCAAGAATTATTTCCAATAAGTTCCATTTCAGATGTTTCCGGCAGCTCAGTTTTATCATTCCTTAAATAACTTAAATTCAATAACTTAACGCATACCACTCCAGAGAGCACTGTCAGAAAACGGGAATCGGGATAGTGTGAATAACAAGGTTCTATCTGCCATTTATATAACTCTGGGTGATTAATTTTTGGGATAGTATGCCATTTTGCATTGCAGCATTACAGCATTACAGCATACATCATCAGGCAGATGTGTAATGATGTTGGGTACTTTAATACTGTCTGAAACATTGGCTAAAGAAGGAGGTAGCGCAACATAGCATAATACCCTAAAAATAAATCACTATTATACTTTCAGCCGTGAAAATTTCAAATCATCTGAGATAATGAGATTAAAATTTTGAATTCCGAATACAAAACACACTCGGCATTAAAACAGACTTGACAGAACGTATAGTCAATGAATTTTATTTCTGCTTAAAAACATTGAATGCAAAAAAACACGTAGTATTTTTCGTCAAATTTTAGAGGCTGGTTTGGGGAGACCCTTTGACCTCTTCAACTGGTGTCTCGATGTATTCATACATCCGTTGCTCCTGGACTCACTGATTCCTAGATTCTTACCCAATGCTAATAAATTTTACCTTCCGACAACTTCTTCTCCTTCCTTTATTTAAAAAAGACCCCCACACAGCATCTTTAAAGATGACATAGGCCATGAGGGAAATAATTTCTCTTATGGCCTCTTGTGTGGGGTTGATGTTAAAAATAAAATAAATTAATTAAATTAAACAGATATAACTTTAATTACGTTAATACTTTGACAAATAGCAGAACTCAGAGCAACATTTTTTTGCAAATAATGTTCTTAAGCCCAAAAATAAATCAATTACAGTACTTTCTCCATATTCACTTACCATTTATTTTGTCAGTTCCACGCAATCGGCAGATAGAACCTTGCTGCCCCAAGTGAATAAGCTCGAAATACAACGCAAACAAAACCATCTTGATTCAAAAATATTTTATCTAAAACCTTATGATTTGAAAATTTCTTTTATAAATTTTTAAATATGTTTCTCTTAAAATACATATTATAGAACATTGTTGTTAAAAAAAAAGTATTATTTTGAATATAACTTTGATGCGTAATTAACTTCGAAGTTAATTATTAAGTTGGACATATACACGGTTAGAGAAAACATATACAAAAAGTTACATATTGATTTTGTCAGATAGAACCTTGTTGTCCAAAGGGAACGGTACAAGTCAGGATACAAGTATTTGCATTTAGTTTGCATTTGCGTGCTGTAATTTTCTTATATAATTATGTAAACTAAATGTTTCATCCCTGCGGTAAGTTATTATAATAATCTGGCTTGTGAAACCAACAAATATTTACAGTTTTCATCCAACAGATTATTTTAATTTAGTTTGCGAGTGGCTTTGTGTAATTTAATAAATAATGTGTTGTTTAAGTTCAAGTTCTAAATGCTCTATTAACTCAAAAAAAAAACTTCTAGCAATGTTTTTATAAAATTTTAAATAATGAGACAAACGATAATATTCACTCATCTGTGTCTCATCTCATTCTGCCATTTTTTTTTTCTAGGAATGTAAACCAATTTGTCTGCGCTTACTTTTGAATAATTTAAAAATATATTATCGAAGGTATACAAAATACGAATAATTTACAAACGATTTTTTCTTAATTTTTTAAGTGTAAATTTGTTGTTTTTGTGTGGTATTTGTATATTTAAAAAAATATTTTTTCTTATTTTTGGGTTGATGTATCGCATTAATTAATGTTCTCGCGCGGCTGCTTTGGTTTATAAAATAAATGCTTTCAAAATATTATTGCTGCCTGTTAAAACCAAAACGTTTTTATGTAAAAAAAATAAAATTCAGGCTCGGCCACAATCAAAAGAATCGTCGCAGCTTTTAAAATAAAAAAATTTAAAAAAGATTAAATTTCTTCGCACTTCGTTTATTGTTGTTTATTATGTTAAGATGCCGTATTATTTATTTGAAAAGTTCGCTCATTTCTCAATTTGAGTAATAATTGAAATGTTTTCTTTATAGGGAGCACACGACAAGATAAATGACCTAAACAACATAAATTTTTATTCCTGAATACTGTTTGATTCCAAACAGTTGTACATGACAGCCTCCGTAGTAGAGGGGTGAGGATCTTGATTATCAAACCGGAGGTCTGTGGTTCTCTTCTGGCTTGCGTTTTAAATTATTCATTTGTATATTTGCTGCATGTTCCAGAATGGAAGATTCTCTCAATGTCGCCCTTTTATAAGAAGACCATTCAGAATTGAAACTTTACTTAAAATGGCTCAAGCCGTTTTGTGACCAGACCTGAGTATCCAGATACTTCACCACTTTCCTCTCCATCATTTTCTTCCCCTTACCACTACCTACAGCCTCATAACATACCCCAACTGGGGATGCCATAGTCTCACTGGCTCTGGACGATTAGGAGAAGTTGTGACTCTATTATTATCTAAAAATCTAATAAGAAAATTGTACCATTGTAAGTAGAACTCTTCTGATAAATAAATGGTTGGATTTTGCAAGATTTATTTCAACCCCCCAATTCATGGTCCAGCCAGCCTCATAATCTCAAAGTTCGCTCTGGACCGTTATAAAACAAGCTTTTAAAAATATGTCACCGGTCACGTTATCCTGTCTTGTAGCCACTCTTCTGCCATCCGCTGACAAATGGTAATCTCTGTAGGTGGAGTATAGGTAAATCTGCTGATGGTTGTTGGAAAACGTCTTTTGCTGATAAACACTTACTTTTAAGTAAAGAATTAAAAATTTTCACAGTGTTTCTCAAATTTGCTACGTGCCAGCGCAAATTGTATTTTATTGTAAATAAGAAAGTCTGTTTTTTTCTTACCTTAAAATACATTTAAAATATATATCTGGCAAAAATTGTACATGATGTTAGTATAAAGCATAATATAAGTATAAATATATATAGTGTTCAAAGTTCTCCTCACTAGGGTTTCCTGGTCTAATTTGGCTAGTTTTATATTTAATTTCTAGTTGTCTTTACACTATCTTCTACATGTTTGCAATTTAATAATCACACTGTTATCTGAATCATAGTTTTACTTTTGTATTATATTATTAATTTCTATTATTTTTTGTTTGTTTTGATAGAGCATTACATAGTTTAGTAACATGCAATTTAATATAACTCTGTCCTAAAGATGTAGGTATTAAAACTGGAAGTAACCATTTTTGTTGTTTGTTTTTGGGGTGTTATGCCGTGTTGCGCTAACTCCTTCTTTAGCCGACGTAAAACTTACCTGGAAGTAACCAGTATTTTTGTCTTATTGCCCGGGTTGGGTATTTATTTTGGGAAGTGGAGCATTCAGATATGTTTTTTTTAGTTTAAATATATTTTTAAAAAAAATTCTACCTTCAAAACTTAAAATATATATATTTTTTATATTTCGTCTTGAAAATATAAAAAAAATTTAACTTTCAGAATTGTTTAAGAACTTGTTTTGGGCTTTGTTTTTTTTTGCATTATTCCGCCTTGTGTTTTGTTAATAATTTTTTTTTGTTAATTTCTCATCAAAACAAAACTCATTTAATAGCATAGCACTATTTTTGTCAAAAACCATAAAATAACTTATACTATGATAACATAAAATTTCCTTTACTTCCCCGTTCTAATTAGACTAATCCAAATAATTAACGATATTTAGTTTTTTCGTATTCACAAATAAAATGTATAAAATAATGAATACACAGTTGATCTTAAATTGCACAGAACTTTAAATGTAAAACACCTTGCCATCAAATGTTACCATATGCGAGCTGTAAAGTATGCGCGGAAATCTAAGGGTACGTATACATTTGCGAACCGAAAGGAGAACCGTACCACGAATTACGGGAAAGGAACGAAGCAACTACAAGCGGCGTTTCGCACCATTTGCGGTTGTTCCTTTATTTCTATTTTGAGGCTCAGTTTGGCTCGCGGATACATAGCATAAGTTTCGCACTGTAAATAAATTTTGTCAAAATTCAATGAGTTTTATTTTTTTTATATAATTTTATTTTTTCTTTCAGAATGAATATCGCCCTGATGATTGGAAAAATCTGAAAATTATGTATTTTATGATAGTAAGTAAATAATTGGTTGTTAATCTCTTAAGAATCAGTACGCAGGATGTGGATGGTGAAGTTATAACGCAGCATAAATACGATGTAATCCCCGTTGTTCACGGAGTACGTACAATGTACATCGCCTCGTTGGGCAGTAGTATGGTAGCTACCTAGAAACAGTGGGCGGGAGCATGTGGGGAAATGAAGCAATATTTCACAGTGGCCTCCGATACTGCACTATTAATAATAACAGCTATCACATTAACTTGGAAGGCTATCCATCACGGGGCGGGTAGGCCCATAGGGACAGTTCTTCACTCTCATCAATAACCCCACCTTAGTCTGCCCATTGCTTGAGAAAGGCCGCACTCCTGTTCCTACAAAGTTATGTATGTTGGCCACAATATCACAATTACTTGGATCAACCTGTTTTGTTACGGCTTTTATTCTGATGGTCTCTAGAATTGGAATTTTGGCGATTGTTTGATTTATTTATTGTTCTTCAAAAGTATACTGTGTGAATTGTAAATATAAGTACATATATTTATAAATTTATAGTTAATTACAATTGACATGCATATTAGATGATACTAAATCTAGAGGCTACATTGAATATTATACAATTAGGATTAAATTCATTAATATAATTGCCTTCTAGTAAAAAGTATCCCTGCTTAGAAGCCTTTTGATGTTATTTGGTAACATGTTGAATATTTTGGATACGTCACACTCCAGAATTTGCTGTATCCGCATCGTTATCCGTATCGTAATCCATATTTATTATTATATTTTGGTACAAGCATGCTTCCATTCTTTGTGATTCTATTATTGTGTTCACATTTTACTTAAACTAACTAGTTAACACTTTTTATTAGATACTGATTTCCACCTTATCCCCATTAATGTTTTCAGTATCTGCGATATCATTCGATGACTCTTTGGAAGTCATTATTCTCTTCTTGAAGTTTGGTTCATTTGTTATACTTTAGAATCAGAGTAGATACTGGATCAAAAAGTAACTCTTATTATTGGTTTTAAATGCCACTCTTTCCTTTTTCAGTGGACAACGCCTGTGATATTACTTTATGCTAATTCTGAGATCATCACACTGTCTTTGCTATTGTCTTTCAAATGGTTTTTAATGTATCGGTCTTATTAGTATTGCACTGATAGTCCGTTATCCTGGTTTGTTGTGGTCTTAAATATTCTCAATTTGGTTGTGCCGTCATTGTAGAAATGATGTTAGAGTGTCAATTTTTGGTATCCATGTGTTGTTTTTGAAATTCAGGCGGGAATAATTTATTTTTGACTTCGTCAACAGTTTAAGCCTTTGAATTTCAATGCGAATGCGCTTTTTGGATTGAAGAATACAATAGTCAATAGTTTTTCTTTTTCTTCTTGTTTCTTCCTATGAAAGTATTTAATATAACACGGGCAACTCACTTCACCCTTCGAGATCTATTTTACCACTTTTGTTTTTATTTGAGAAATGCCATTTCCTTGTCCATATTATTAAAACATTAACGCAAACCCGTTAAAATTAACGGGATATTATAATTAATTAATTTTAAATAAAATATTGGCATTGGAATCATTGCATATCAAAAAAATTAATAAACTTCCAATGAACACCGATAGTAAGTTTAAAAAATCATTAGCGATTCAGATTAAAATATGCCAAAATTTTTAACAAAAGATATACCGCTGCCTTAGTGCTTGTATGTTCAATAGACCATTTAGCAAATTTTACAGGAGACTTTTTTTTTGTTTTTACAGGCAAATTCTAAAACATTCTCGATTTTGGTCATTTCTTTTAATACATATGTGTAACAGGAAATTTTTAAACATCATTTTTCGAAGATTGAAGCTATAATATACCCATATTAAGAATTTAAAGGTGGACGTTGAACATGGCATGAAAATGATAAATGATTATTTTGGATATTGAACATATCGTCTGGAGATTGAACAATTCGGCTCCCATAAGTTTGAGGTATTTTTTGTTCAATTAGCCAATTAGTGGTAAATTGTATGTACAGGATGATTTTCAGATTTCAAACACGTTACTTTTATCTTAGTTAGTAGTTGACTTAAAGTATTACTTTAAAATATACAAACAGCGTCCTTGAGGTGATTTTTCACAAAAACTGCTCTACATAAATCATCCAAAAAAGTAAGTTTGAAAACAATGCACAAGTACAAAGGTACCTACCGCTAATATACTACTATCGGCTGTCGGTGCATGCGTGATGTGAAATATTCTTACATCGTACGTATTACGGCCTCCGTGCTCTAGGGGTAATCTCGACTAGAAATCCGGAGGTCGCGGATTCAAACCCCAGCGTTCGCAAGTAAATTTTATTTGATTCATTTATGTTATTTCACAAATTATTCATTTAAAATAACATATAGTCTATTTGCGGCATGTTCCAGAGAGCAGGATATGGTGAAAAGACCACCATAAGAATTGAAATGGCTTTAGCCGTGTTTAGTGATCAGATCTGAATAGATACTCACATACCATCTCTCTTCTCTTTCCTCCTCCTCCCTCTCTTTCTCCTCTCCATCTCCTTCCCCTCCACACTACCTTCAGCCTCACAATATACTAATATACCCCAATTGGGGATTCCATAGTCTCACTGGCTCCACATGGTTGGGAGCAGTGGAGACTGTGTGCGGTATTCAATCAAAAAAAATCTCGATTGATGCGTAAAATTATTGAAGTTCAATTTTCAGTTGAAAAATTGGTTTGTTTTTTATTGTTTCGTTACCTACATTTGACAAATGTAATTTTTAAAGTTTACTTACTTTAGAAAGATTTTTTTTTCTTTCGGAAGGTCTTATTTGCCGTGAACTTATTATTTATGTTGATTAACCTGAGTAAAATATTATTTTTTTAAATAGTTTCAGCTTTTAAAATCCTAAAATTATAATATCCCGCGATTTGGGTTATGGGTGTGCGCTATTTAACATTACATTTATTATTGTTAGTCGTGTGCCTAGTTGATTTTATTATAGTTCCTACATAAGAATATGTTTATTGTTTTTTATGTGACTAAAAAACAAAAAATCGGAAACTTTTAATTGAATGAATTCAAAATTGAAAGATTTGGACTTCGTTTTCATTAGCGATCTCAGCAGTGATAACGGACTAAATATGTGTCGTAGATGTCTTTCAATCAGACTATGAGGACAGTCGACTTTTTGCACATTTCCATGTCCTGGCTCATTCGTTGTATTTCTTGAATAAAAATAAGTTTTAATGCACTAATATAATTTATTAAGACTCATTTTAGGTAAAAGTACTAAGTTTGTAAATAAATAAATAATAAATGAAGTATCCTGTATATTTTCCTAGCAAATTCAAGAAGTACATGTAAAATATGTTGAAAAACTTATAAATGACATCATTTTTAGACTTACCTTTCTATTTGAACTACTGTTCTAAGGTTTATTGATTCTGGAGTTGGTGAAGTCATTTTTTAGTTAAATCATTTTTTAGTTGAATAACAGTATATATTCGCAATTAAACGTATTTTTAGTGGAACAATTTCATTGCTGGAAAACAACTAAAAATCAACATCGCCGCACATTTTAACTAGCCGGCTCCTGATTGGTTGAAAATGGAAATTGAATAATAATAATACCTGGATGACTTTTATAGCGCCGTTTTTGTGCAAAAACACCTCAAGGGCGCTGGGTGAGGTGTTTTGTGCAAAAAAACCTCAAGGGCGCTGAACATTCAAGACCTCAACCTTCTGCGGGATGTTGAACAAATATCTATGAACTTTTTAAAAAATATTATATTCATAACGTTGAGTGTTTGAATGTTCAATATCCGGGAGTTTGAACAAATAAGAACTAAAACATTGTTCCGTGCGTGGATATTGGCACCCAAAAAATGCTTAAAAATTCACTTTGAAACCAAAAAATATGTTTTTTTTTAACTTCATTAGTGCGCAATAGGCTAATGTACATATTGGCATTCATAACTCAGTTTTACAAGAAATGGTCTATTGAACATACAAGAACTAGGACAGGAATACGTATTTAAAATATTGAATTATTAATAAAAATATCGCTGGTGCCTACTTTATCGCTTGGTTTCAATAATCAGTTCTAAAATGTGAAAAAAAGGTCCTTGAACGTGAATAATTTTATGTATTTGGCGTATCTCTAGCATTTTGGCCAAAGTTTGTACACGCTTTTTAACATATTTTTTAAGCTTTCCATTACATACGTTACTTTAACGTTTTATTTTTAAGTTTTTATAATTTCCAGATAACTATTTAAGTCGGGATTTTTTTACCAAAGCAGTAATTCTGGGAGTACCTACCATAATGTATACTTCTAATTGCCCAGAGTAATATTAACATTATTGTAATAATGTTACCCCAGGGTTAAAACGTCGATTATTAAGCGGACTAAAAAATATTGTTGCTTAGGCAGTTCAGTTATGTTAAAAAATCGTTTACAAGAAATATAATTATATACAATTTTATAAAATATTCCAAAAACGGAATTAAAAATTTGTACGTTGTCACGGAATGAAATTCATACGTCGTCACGGAATAAAACTAACGGAATCTGTACCAGAAATTTAAGACACCACAAAAATTTTATACATCTTGTACACCTAAAATTAATTTCTAAACCAATTTTTTTTTCATTGCATGTAGAAATGGGACGTGGTAAAAAAGCGATGCCTCTTGATATAAATAATTAATTAAACATATATATATTCGACAGTTGTATTTAACTGACAAAATAGAGTAAATTCATACATCTATTTGTTAAAAACATAATTTTTTTAATATTCTATAATACATAACCATGAAAAGTGCAATCAAAATTGTGTTACATGTCAAAAACTCAATTGACGCAATTAAAAATTTCCTGCCTTGTTTTGTTACTGACTAAACTGATCAAAAAAATATCTTCACCTATGTGATTATTACTTATCCATACTATAGTTTTACTGAACTTGTCAAGTACCAACATCGATAGACTTGTTTCGATTAAGGAGGCGGGTATGGGTACCGCTGCCTCGGTAACCATTAATTCGGATAACCAACACCTCTGGGCGAGACTCAGTTTTTAAGGGGGGGCTAGGGTTAATTCGTACGAAAAAAGGCATTTTTTTTGTGAATTTTTTGTGACAACACAGTTAAAATTTCTTTATTAAATCTAATAGGACAGTAAAGTATGACATTTTAAAAATGTTGTGTAAAATTTTCACGGAGATATATTAAAAAACACGGCAATGGCAGCAATTATTCGGACGTGTCTCAAAAAAAAGTAGAATGGCGGTGCCCCTCATAACTCGGTGCTGGGTCATCTGAAATCAAAAAATCAAAGTTCATTCGTTAGATAATAGTTTTTCCCAGGTAACGCTGGGAGGGTTTTTCGAAATTTTAATTTTTCACTTTTTTGGAACACTTTGAAGGGAAAAACGCTATTTTTAGTGAAAAAAATCGGCTAATTTGTTATTGTAAAATAATAATTATTAACAAATTTGAAAAAAACTCTCCAGCGTTACCTTGTAAATTATGTACAAAAATATTTTACAAAATTTCAAAAGGATCGGTGCAGTAGTTTTGAAGTTATGACGGTCACCGACTTTGAAAACGTGAGTTGTGGGAAAAACGCTATAAAGTTTTGAACACTAAAAAATCTGGTATTAAACGTTTATAAGCAAATTTTATCGGCTTACCTCACACTGAATCATCAATTCCAGGTCCATAAAGGATGTTGCTATCATCCATGATGTCTAAAGCACCTTTTTGCTCCTGTCTACGACGAATCCTGCCTTCTTTAGTTTGTTTCTCAGCTTCCTGCTCTGCTCGGCCTATACGTATGGTCGGGTAGGGATTAAAATCCGACAGGTATAAAAATACTCGTAACTTCGTCAATTTTGCTCCAGTGAACTTGAAATTTGAACACAATATTTTTAACATATTAAGCATTTATTTTTAAAAAAATTTAAAAAATGCAAAAAAATATTTTTTAAAACCCTAGCCCCCCCTTAAGAGACTGAAGTTTAAAACGTATCTCCACTATGATTTACTATAAAACATGACTCCAAACATTTTGGGATCAGTTACCGTTATTTGATGACTTAACAGGGGTGCCCGGGTTCATGAGGTGATGTTTGTCCAGGTCTCGGTGGCGGATGTGTCTACCCTCCAGCCGCCTGGCGGGCCAGATTGCAAGAGGCCGGTTCAGAGATGCCCTTTAACCTCTCCATTCGCAATCTCACGACCAAACGCGCTGCATCACAGTGAAAAGGATGGATTTAAAAATCATTCCTGGAAAATAAAGATCCCTGAATTCTAGATTCCAACCCACCCCTCGTACCTTTCTCGTTTTCCTTTACTCAAAAAAACCTTCCTCACAGCATCCCCCAAGATGCCCTAGAGTAAAATATTATGTTTAACAACTTAATTTAGAATAATAAATTTAGATTTAATCTAAAAAATGTAAATAACAATATTCTCATACATTTTATGCAATGTTTTAATCTATTGGAGAGAAACTCAGAAATTAGTGCAGTTAAGAGTACTTAAAAAAATATGTTTTATATAGATCTAGACTATCTAGAGTGTTGTATTTGCAAAAAATAAGAACAACCATGTGCAATATTATATTTTATTGTTAAGTGATATCATATAAAGGGATATTGTATAAGTCAAAAGTTTTGATGTACGGAGCCATTAAGATATTTGGCGAATTATCAAAAGAAATAAAATTAGAACAAAACATTAACAAATTTATAGTTAAATTTGCGTGAATATGTGATTGATTCACACTAAAAAATGTTTTTAAAACAAAATACGAATTAGATTTGTAACTATTTAAATACCACAAAAAAATGTAAAACTCAAAAAAACGAGCTCTCAGAACCACACCAGATGGAAATCATCAAAATTTTATTGTGCTTTTGTTTCCGATAATATTGCCAAAGCAACATTTACTGGCCTGAACTGCTTTGCTTGTTTTGTAATTTTGATCTGTACGTTAAACTGTAACACAGTTTAATTATTGCAAAAAAAATCCCAAGATTCTGAATACCTCTGTACTGTAGCGGAGTTCAAACTGAAAGTGGCCAGAGGTTGTTTTGTTTAATTTCCTTAATTCGAAAATTCCCTTAAAGCCAAATAACCAGCGGGCGGAAATTTAAATTTTCTCTCCCGTTAGGACAATTCTAGAGCGAGATAGATACACCGTATTCATTCCGCTATAAGAAGCTTGCACTGCGCAGCTGGCCGCAACAGGCCATGTCTACAGCATGGTTCAGAAGAAATTAATTATGATGAATTCTCTGTTCCAGAATTTTACCGAATAAGTGATTGGACAATGAAGTAAGTAAACATACAAATTGAAAACAAATATTTTACATATTTATTAATATTTGTTCATGAATTTTATCATCAAAAACATAACAGGATTATAAACATACATTATTATTTTTTTGGTAAACTAATGTTTTAAGACAAGATTTTTTTATGCATAAAGGGTAACAATTATTTTTATAAGCAAAGTCCCGTTGGCGTCATGTATCTTTTATCAGGAGATTTTTCAATGTGGATGAGTGTTTCAGGCTAATAATTATTTTTTATTAAAACACAAATAACATTGTTTACATCACTTTATTTCGATACAAAATCTCAACATGTTTCATGAACCAAGTTCACTTCAGCAGGGTGAACTTGGTTCATGAAACATGTTGACATTTTGTATCGAAATAAAGTGATGTATACAATATTATTTGTGTTTTAATAAAAAATAAATAATGCCATCACAAAGTGAAAAGCAGTTAGAAGAAGTTTTCTTCGAAAAATTAATAATTATTGCTTATAAAAATAATAAACATAGTATTCAAGACAACATTTGATATAAGAGCAGTAATAAATCGCGCTTTAGGAGTATCTGGGCCGAAGTCTTGGTATAAACTCCCTCCGGAACTAAGATCCATAACAAGTCCAACAGAGTTCAGGTCTAAACTAAAAACTTACCGATTTAAGCTGATATACCCTTAAATTAAATATACTATTCCTGAGGTAAGTCCAGTTATATACAATTTTCCAATTATGTACTAAATCCTGTATCTTAATTTCGCTAATAAACCATTAGTTAATGTTAATTTAGTGCTAATCTCAAGTGACCTACCAGGTAAGTATTGTACTGTATATTATCTCCATAAATAGTTAGAAATAACATAGATCACTGTAGAAATGTATTATAAATTTGTACAGCGCCCTTGTGGTGATTGTGCACAAAGACGGCGCTATACAAGTCATCCAAATATTAAATTTTGATCAAAATTAATTCGTACACTGTTTATTGTTTACCAATACATACAGGGCGTCCTGGGCTAAAGTGCGATAACTTTTGTAGTTGTCTCTACATGATGCTAGAAGTAGAAAATAAAAATATTTTTTTGAAATATCAATATTTATTTTGGCATACAAAAATATTTTTCCATAGAAGAATATTTATTTTCCCACACAAATAATTCAATTTTTTTACCAGAAGAACTACCATAAAACATTGGAATTTCAAAAAAGTTAACTCCCCCCAAGTTAAGCGTACTTTACCCCCGGACATCCTGTATAGCAAAAGTGTTCCTATAAAAGCATTTACTTTCTAGTACAACATTACTCATCGTTCATCGTACAACCGTGTATACTAGGTCATATTGTATGCTTGCAACTCACGCAACGCCGGTTCTAATGATATTATTGTTTACAATTACCTCGGTATTTACTAGTAGGTAGGTACCTAGAACATATAATCATTCTCCGAAGATAGCGCACTTTACACCCGGACATCCTGTATAACTCCCATAAAAGCATTCATTTTCTAGTAAGTACCTACAACCTTACTCATCTTCCATCGTACAACCGTTTCTAATACATACTAGGCCATGTTCTATGCTTGTAATTATTGGTGTTATGGATATTATTGTTTACAATAACCTCGGTTTTACGGTTGAATCGGTCAATTTAATATTACATACTAATATAATATCATATAATTACACATACCGATGGAACATACTTTGCCTTAGAACAAAAAATATATTCTTAAGTTGGTTCTTTTCCTAGAAAATAAACAACACAAAATGATCTCTAAATGTTATGAAAAATATATTTAATATATCTGACTGAATAACAATAGATCGTTCCGACAACCCTTGAAAAGTACGACAGTTTATATGGAAAATTAAATTTCACTAATCTTTTTTTTTCTCAAAATAGGAATAGTGGGGTGCTTAGAGCGTGTGTCGCTCATGGCAAATACATTAGAATAACACACTTTTAAAAATAATTTTTGGTTAATAATTAATAATAATATTGTAAAATATGTGTGTAAAAAAACCTAAATTTTATCAATTTGTAAGTGCGTAAATAAATAGACAAATTGGTGGATTTTATTAACAATTATTTTATTAGAAGTAAAGTAAGTAAAATTACAATTCTAAAAAGTGCTAAAGATAGAAAAAAATGATTATTTTATAATAAAGTAATATGCGTTGTTTATTACAACATTACGTTTAAAATTTAAAAAAAGGGCAACGACAAAATTTATTTTTAAAAAAATTACATACTTTAAATTCTAAAAGATACTAAGATAAAGCAACAATCTTTCGAAATGAATTTATGTTTTTTCCATAGAAAGAGTCAATACGTCTATAATTCGATTTAAAATCACAAATTTTCGGCTGTTTTTTTGTAAAAAAGAGTTGATACGTCTTGAATTCGATTTTAAATCACTAATTTTCGACTGTTATTTTGTAGAAAAGAGTCGATACGTCTTGAATTCGATTTTAAATCACTAATTTTCGGCTGTGTCTTGTAATACTACCTTAACTAAAAATCACATCTTTTGAAAACTTCCTTTTATAAAGATATTAATGTTCCCTAAATTCAGGGAAAATCTGTAAAAATTACATCACCATAACCGCTGTTTCAGGCCGTTCAATGTTATCATTAACCTGAATAACACTAAGTTTGAAGTACCATAAAGATAGCGGTGTAAAAGGTTGCAGTTAATGTGTGAATTACGTACATTAACGGCCGTTCATTTAATAGTTACCAGTTTTCAAGCGCATTTATTTATTATTTATTTTTCTGAACAAAATCTGTCTGCCATAGTTTAAAAAAGTAAATGTGTTCAGAAAAAAAATCATCGCATCGACAACATCATGAAGCGCAAAAACACGACATTTCTCTGAACATTCATTGTAAGATTCATTGAACAAGTGCTAGAAGAAGATATCTAGAAACTAACCTGAAGAAACATTCTTTTCGGCCACATGTGATCGAAGGTTTTAAATAAAATTTAACTATTCGAAAAAAAGCATTTAATTAATAATAGATGGCGAATTGAACAAATATTCTATTCTTCAATCCACAAACTGTTCAGTAGTGTTGACCTCTGTGAGCCGGATTTGAGCTTTGGTAGCAAAGTCAGGGGATTCCAAGTTGGATAACAGTAGATTTATTACAGCAGAATTCAAATAACCTGCATCTCTATTATCCCAGTTCATACTCATCCTCTTTGCATACTTTAAGACTATCCGCTGTGAATTCTCACTTTAAGGTATTCCATGAGGTCATCATTAAAAATGATAATTTTGTTTGTGCCTCTATCTGTAACTTCAGTTCAATAAACCATTCAACTTATTTTAAATGTAAGCCTATTTTCAAAATTTAAAATGTTTTTTTTTAGAATCAGACAAGAGATAAAGTACCTAACTTAGTATAATATATTTAACGGAAAATTATTTCAATCAATTTTTCGTAATGGTAACTGATGTATCTATAATTTAGACTATCTTCATTGATTTTGCCTTTGTTTATAATAAAAATGGTAGAGCATGCAGACAAGCTGCCAAGGGGTAGCTTTGAGTGATTTTTTATTTGTTTTCATGAAAGCTTTATATTAAACAAAGTAAATAATTTGATATTTTATTTATTTATTTGCATTATAAACAATCTTTATACATTCATATTTTACAGTTTTAAGAATAGATTATATCATTGACCAATAACATAAAAACATAAAAAATTTATAACCAACTTAAATAAAAACAACATAAGCAGTTCTAATAAAATGCATCTACTTAAATATACAATAAGCGTTTATTTTTTAAATTTTCTAGGCTTACATTTAAACATGAAGTGAGTTTCAATAATGATAATGAGGAAAAGTGATGTTATCAAATTTAAACTGTTGTTATTCAATTGTGCTGTAATTCTGCTTTTCAAACATATTTTTTTCAAATCAAACTGAAAGCAGAACAGGAAAAAATAATGAAATGTTAATGTCAAAAAAATAATGTTTATATATCAATAAAATAATAAGTCTTCTAACATATTCGATCAATGTTATTTTTAAAAGAATTTTTTGAATTTAGTGAGTTTCGTGTTAAACAAATCAATGATGAGCATAATCTTTTAAACTTGCTACAGCTTCTTACAAATACGTTTTCAAGATAATTAGTATTGCTCTTAGGAATATAAAATGTGAAAACAAGCTCCTTGTTTACTAACGATAAGTAAATCTGAACTGCTGTTTAAATTAGTTACTACTTAAGAAAATTACCTCCAGTAAAGATTGTTATTTTACCTCGTTCCAATAAGTAAGCGAAAATCAATATTACCTGATAGTGTAGCTGTATTGATTTTTACTCGTACACCATGATTTCTTTTGGGAACGAAAGATCAGCATTTAGCTATTCAATTTTACTATTATATTAGAGTGATAGATGCTTTGAATATATCATCCAGCAGAAAAACCAACGTACATAATCGAAAAGTTGCTTGAATATTTGGTGACCAAGTGAGAATAGACAGGAACTCTTAAACGCAATTGGAGAAGCATTAGATTTAAAACTTAATTTAAAATTATTTTAATATACAAACATAATTAATTAATTAATTTTTTAAAAATAGAATAGACAAAAAGCGACATCTCTTGTCAATTTCGCATAGTATTTTCTCTGCAGGTGAATGATAACCAAATTGCGGTCACCTGTTACATCTGTTCAGTAGATTCATCTGAGACATGATATTTCGTCAAAAGAGGTCTATTTAAGATAAAAATAATTAAAATATATATTTTTGACAAAATAAAATGTCACAAATTCGACACTGTGTGTTACGATGAATGTGCTGATTCATCTCGAACATTAATAATTCTTCTCTCTTGTGAGCTGGTTGTTCCTTATAACCTTATCTAGTGCAAATGCAAAGTGATTGCTGATTGCTGCCTGAAACCGAATCTGATGACAAAAATAGAAGACCTCAATTTGTGAATGCCATTCTTGGGTGAGTTTTTCTGTTCATTTGTATTTTGGTGACTGGTTTGTTATTTTTCTCCCTGCAGAGATAATTTATTAATCCACAATATATTTTCATAGGGAAATATTATATTCCCTTAGATGATCTGTGCTACCTACACGCCGGATCATCATCCATAAGTTTGGTCCCACGTAGCTCGGATATATTGCTAGCGAAGATTAATTAATATTTAGTGATTTAGATTTGGACACATGATAAATGGAAGTTCTATTCACGTAATTTTTTTGGTGATTTAAGAAGTACCTATCAGTACCAATTTCTAGCATACATAAATAATTTTTTCTAGCATTAGAAATTTGCGTACTTTTTTTGGGAAATTTCATTAAAGCTCAAATTACTTAATATTATTTAGGTATAGTGAATTTAGTTTCGTTTTTTTTACGTATTCTTTGGTAGATTCGAAACATATAATATATTGGAATTGTCGTAATTTTTGGAGAATTCTAATTTACAATACTTACAACATTATTGTATACTTTTTGGTTAAGAATATTTTGTCATCTCATTAAAAATGCCGAGAATTGCTGAAGAAGTTTCTGGAGATATTCAGGATAGAACGTTGACTCTTTTGACGGCAAAAAAGGAAAATCTTTTTTTGCGGATGAATGAATTGTATAATTTATCAAATAATTTAAATAACTTCGAGTCAAGAAAAAATGAAGACTTCATGACAAAGTCGGATATGATTGAAGACTTGAGAGTTCAGTTTGAAACCGTTATTGATAAACTTAACGACCGTCAGTTGACTTTGGACGACTCATTTAAACCGGATTTCCAACAATTAAATGCATTTGATGATATTTATTTGAAGGTCAAACGAAGTCGATTTAACCTTCAAAACGCGTCACGCAACGATTCGCGGGATCATTGTATTATTAAATTGCCACCTTTGGAATTACCATCATTTGATGGTAAAATGGGAAATTGGCCTACTTTCTACCAAGCTTTCAAATCTAATGTACATAATAATAGACAATTAACCGACGCCCAGCGTGTTCAATATTTAATTGGTAAATTGACACACGGCGCTTTAAAGGTTACTTCAGGCATTGTACCTGGAGGTGACACAAACAATATAATCTGGAATGCTTTGGTAAACAAATTTCAAAATAAACGTGCACTAGGCACACATTATTTAAATAATATTCTTGATGCAAAAAATTGTACAAATACATCTGGCAGTCTTGACTTTTTTATTGAAAATTTTTCTGCATCAGTAGCAGCGTTAAAACAATTAGAGATTGAAAATTTAACTGATTTTATCTTATTTCATTGTGCATTTAGAAAAATTGATTTTCAAATCGCACAGATTTTCGAGCTGTCAGTCAGGAATAAAGAGATTCCGACATATGACGATTTAGTCTCGTTTGTTCAAGATCAGGTTAAGATTTTAGAACGTTTAGGCAATTCAAATGAAGCCGGTAAAAAACTGTCCACCACGTCATCATTTCGTTCTAATAAAAATTTTAAATCGTTCCTTGCTAGCAACGAGAATGTACCTCGGTTTACGGCTTCGCGCACAAATTGTTGTCTTGTTTGTAATAAAACTAATCATACAATTAAAGATTGCGTTAAATTTAAAAATATGAGCTCTTCACAGGCGCGTTTTGAATTTATAAAGTCAAAACATGCTTGCGTAAATTGCCTTAGTGGAGGGCATACAATAAACGCGTGTAAATCGGTTTTAACTTGTGAGTTTTGTAAAAAACGTCATCACACTTTGTTGCATTTTGGCAGTGCTGATAACAATGCTAAAACTCCATCAAGTACCCACGCACACACGTCGCGAACATCTACAGGGACTTCTGAAAATTGTGATACACAATTAGAAGAACCTCCGCTAAACATAAATAACTCATGTTCCCTTTCTGTGAAAGCGACACATAATACGATTCTATTATCAACCGCGCAAGTATTCGCAAAGAGTAAAAATGGAAATAAAGTTATTGTTCGGTGCTTAATGGATAACGGTTCACAGAACAATTTAATTACTGTTGATTGTTGTAAGATCCTCAACTTACCAATAATTCCTTTAAACAATTCCTTTGTAAAAGGAATCGGTTCAGCATCCAAACCAATTTTGGGTTACGTTTATTTGGACATTGAGTCCCGCGTGTACCCGAATAATAAATATAATATTTATGCGCTTGTCATTGACAGTATTACAGATCAGCTACCTAATCACTATATAACCAAGGGTGATATGAGTTACTTAAAGGGTATACCTCTCGCTGACTTAACGTGGAATATTCCTGGATGCGTGGATATAGTATTAGGTGCACAACTGTTCCCATATATTTATTTAGGGAACAGGGTTGAATCTGGTAACGGCGAACCTCCGGCATTAGCGACTACTTTCGGTTTTGTGTTGATGGGTGACTACCCTAGTAATGTGCTTAATACAAGTACGTCATTTTCGGCACTTGCGCTTAATGACTTAGTACAAAAATTTTGGCTGTTAGAGGAAATACCCAACATGCAATTTCTAAGTCCGGAAGAGACGGAATGTGAGAATTTATTTATATCATCCATTTCTCGCACCGCCGACGGAAGGTATTCTGTTGCTTTACCTTTCTGTAAAGACCCGAAGCAATTGGGTAATTCCCTTGCTACTGCTCAGCGCCGATTTATGGCTTTGGAGCGAAAATTTAAACATTCACCGGCTTTGCGGGAGAATTATAATAAAGTTATTCATGAGTACATTGAAAACGGTTATTTAGCAAAAGTTTCAAGGTCGGATATTACCGATGACGGATATTACATTCCGCATCACGCTGTCACTCGCCCGGATAAACCTATGCCTCGGATTGTACTTGACGCGAGCGCTAAGACACATACAGGATTGTCATTAAATGACGTGATTTATACTGGTCCGAATTTGCAAGCCGATCTGTTTTTGCTTCTGTTAGACTTTCGTCTTTTTCCCATTGCTATCACTGCAGACATAAAGCAGATGTATTTGCAGATTGAGGTTCCAAGCAAGCATCGCAAATATTTGAAAATTCTATTTCGGTTCGCGGACAACGATCCCATACAAACCTTTCAATTCAATCGGGTCCCTTTCGGACTAACAGCTAGTCCATACTTGGCAATGCGCACTGTTCGACAGTTGGCCCAGGATATGAGACAACATTTTCCGGACGCTGCCAATGTGGCAGAGTCTAAGTTGTATATGGACGACCTGGTATATTCTATTGTAGATGAACCCAGTGCCGTACGTCTGTCGCGAGAATTGATCTCGTTGTTTAAGTCCGGTGCCTTTGATTTGGTAAAATGGACTAGTAATTCTTCAGTGGTACTTGAGAATCTTCCAGATTCGCACCGAAGCCCTGTGGACTTTACTGTTGGTTCTAACAATGCCGCTAAGGTGTTAGGCCTTTCGTGGGAACCAGCTGATGACAGCTTCTTCTTTACGTCTTCTTATGTTCAGGAGAAGTGCACGAAGCGGAACATACTCTCCATAGTAGCCCGCTTGTTCGATGTTCTCGGCTTGGTCGCCCCTGTCATTCTGTATGCGAAATTACTTATTAAGGAGCTATGGCTGTGTAACATTGGTTGGGATGATATACCCCCTGAGAGCGTTATTCAAAGGTTTTCGGCTCTCACACAGGAATTTCCTTTAATTTCGACAGTAAAAATCCCCCGCCATGTTGGCGTCCTAAAGGACAGTACAGTGCTCGTTGTCGCCTTCTGCGATGCGAGCATGAATGGTTATGGCTGCGTGATTTATTTGCACACCACTGATCTCTCTGGAAATATTTCAGTGAGGTTATTGTGTGCAAAATCAAAGGTTTCTCCCACGAGAGTGACAACTCTCGCTCGTTTGGAGCTTTGTGCCGCAGTTTTGATGTCAAAATTAATACGGACGGTGCAAGAGAATTATCGTGCGCGTCTTTCTATTGCAGGAACATACGCGTTTTCAGATTCTACCATTGCGCTCTCCTGGATACATTCCTCACCGCATCGTTGGTCGGTGTTTGTTAGCAATCGTGTAGCTCAGTGCCAGGAAAATTTGTCTCCGGAAAATTTTTACCATGTCGCCGGTATTGAAAACCCGAGCGATTGCCTTTCTCGTGGCATGCTACCCTCTCAACTCGTTTCACATGATTTATGGTGGAACGGCCCATCATGGATTCGCCACCCACCTTTGGAATGGCCAGTAAAACCGTTTCGCCCCACCAATACCGGTGAAATGCCTGAACACAAAGTTAATGTGCTCACTGCAATGGTTCTGGGTGAACAATCGGTTCTGGGTGAACTGGCCCAGCGTATATCCACTTGGGATAAACTACTAAGGAGTTTCGTTTATATTCTCCGATTCATAAAAAAGATATCACCTTCCTCTGGAATTGTCAATAATCTTGTGACTGCTGAAAAGGCTGTACTTCGTTCCGTGCAAAATGCTCATTTTTCAAAGGATATTGCTGCACTTCAGAAAGGCAAATTCCACTCCAAAAGGCTTCAGGGTTTGTCTTTATTTCTTGATGAGGACAATTTGTTACGTATCGGGGGACGCCTTTCTAAATCGGACTTACCTTTTGAGGTTAAACATCCGATATTACTACCTAAACATGACTGTGTTGTAAATCTTATCATAGATCACTTTCATGTCATGAACTGTCATACCGGTCCAGGACTTCTTATATCTATATTACGTCAGCGCTATTGGATATTAGATGCTAGGACGGTTATTAGGGCAAGGGTGCGGAAATGCAACTGCTGCTTCCGCTCAAATCCATCACATCCTACGCCAAAGATGGCAGATTTACCTTCATATCGTATTACTGAAGCAAAAGCCTTCGTTCACACCGGTGTTGATTACGCGGGTCCTCTACGTATTACGCTTGCTCGTCGGAGAGGACAACATTCGCAGAAGGCATATATTTGTCTGTTTGTATGCCTTGTGACTAAGGCCATTCATATTGAGTTGGTCTCTGACTTAACTTCAAATGCTTTCCTGGCTGCTTTCAGCCGTTTTATTTCACGGCGTGGCCCTGTGTCGTGCTTGTATTCGGATAATGGTACCAATTTCGTGGGTGCAAAGGCACAATTGGATGACCTTTACAAGTTTTTAGTTGAATCGGAATATGAGCCCGCGTTAAAACGAGAACTCGCCAAGCGTCGTATCGAGTGGAAAATGATTCCACCCCGCACACCCCATTTCGGAGGTATGTGGGAGTCTAACGTGAAAAGCATGAAAACTCACTTATACCGAGTGATCGGAACTCAGCTTCTCACTTATGAGGAGCTTCAGACTGTGTTGGTGCAAATAGAGTGCATAATGAACTCTCGCCCGCTCACAGCCGTATCTTCCGACCCTGATCCGGAAATCATAACACCTGCGCATTTTTTAATGACTACACCATTACAATACTTACCTGCATCTATCCCGACGGGCAGTAAAATTAATTTCGCTCAGCGCAAACGATTATTGGATAGTATGGTTCAGTCTTTCTGGAAAAAATGGCGTGTGGAGTATCTGCACACTTTGCAAGTCAGGCAGAAGTGGGCTACCCCTGATCATCCGATTGAGATCGGAACTGTCGTTCTGGTGGGACAGGAAGATTCCCCTCCATTGAACTGGCCTTTGGGTGTAATCACTGAGGTCCATCCCGGATTGGACAAAATTGTTCGCGTTGCGACGGTGAAGACACGATTTGGGTTCTTCAAACGACCGGTTATCAAGTTATACCCCCTTCCGACTCAATAATTTGCTTACTTCTATTTTTTGTTTTTATTTTTTGTTATTTTTTTTGGTAGTTCAAATTATCTCCGACTATGCCATGATATTCCGTTACAGTTAATTGTACTCTTGTCAGTTGAACTTTATTAAGTTTTTACTTTTCGTTCTGTTGAAAGCTTTTTTTGGTGACCTTCCGACGTAATTCTTGGATATTATATGTGAATAGAGTCACTTGAAATGATTTGACGTTTATTTATTTGTACGTTGTTCTCTTACTTCTTTGCAAGTTCTGAGAACTTCCAAGGCGGGGAGTATGGAGAAGCATTAGATTTAAAACTTAATTTAAAATTATTTTAATATACAAACATAATTAATTAATTAATTTTTTAAAAATAGAATAGACAAAAAGCGACATCTCTTGTCAATTTCGCATAGTATTTTCTCTGCAGGTGAATGATAACCAAATTGCGGTCACCTGTTACATCTGTTCAGTAGATTCATCTGAGACATGATATTTCGTCAAAAGAGGTCTATTTAAGATAAAAATAATTAAAATATATATTTTTGACAAAATAAAATGTCACAAATTCGACACTGTGTGTTACGATGAATGTGCTGATTCATCTCGAACATTAATAATTCTTCTCTCTTGTGAGCTGGTTGTTCCTTATAACCTTATCTAGTGCAAATGCAAAGTGATTGCTGATTGCTGCCTGAAACCGAATCTGATGACAAAAATAGAAGACCTCAATTTGTGAATGCCATTCTTGGGTGAGTTTTTCTGTTCATTTGTATTTTGGTGACTGGTTTGTTATTTTTCTCCCTGCAGAGATAATTTATTAATCCACAATATATTTTCATAGGGAAATATTATATTCCCTAGATGATCTGTGCTACCTACACGCCAGATCATCAACCAGCAATCTTCATTCATTTTTCACTGTCTTAAATATTTCAACATACCACTAATCGGAATACCACAGTATAGTCTCACTGATTTCGGGGAATTGCGATTCTGATTACTATTTTGATTAAAAAGATTTACTCATGAATGTTTTAAATATTCATATCTTTGTATGTATGTTAGTATAATTTTATCATTAAAAACGAACGATAAAATTCTATGCCTTCTCTAAAAAGATGTATGGAATTTATGGTTCAGACATATCACGGTTGAACGAACGATTTCAATTTTTTTATTAAATTTGTGTAATGAAATTTTAACAGGAATCAACAGATTGAAAAACTCTAGCATCGAACTTTAATTGTTGAAAAATTCAGAGAATTTTAGCTATTTGGAAAAAATGTAAAAAATTCAAATTAAATAAAACAAGAATTAACTATAAATAGAATGTTGCCCAATTGAGCATTTCACAAACAATGAATACCGTTAGAGATGGGTGGAAGAGTTAAAGTAAACAAGTCGTTTTGGTAGGAAATTGAAAATGGCACATTTTAAATCTTTATAAAAAATTGGTCTACAAAAAAAATAATAAAACTTTCACAATCGTTTTTTTTCAAGAATTAAAAACTACAGTGAAAAGACTTAATTGTTATTTTTTCTAGAATAAAAAACAACTGTAAAAAAACTTTGATAATGGTTACTTTTTTTAAAGAATAAAAAACAACAGTGAAAATGCCCTTTTTCATTTTAATTTTATTTTATTTGGCTTAACGCCCAGCCGAGCTTTTAAGAACAAAATATACCTAGTGAGCTATCGAAAATTATGCACACAATTCTGAAAGCATGAAATAAAAGAAAACTGATAAACTTTATACGAAACAATATTCAGTAAAACATTGGGAACGTTGTGGTTCCAATAGATCTGCGCAGTTCTGAAAAGGCTTTGAACTAAAAATAATAAATACACGTGTTTACAGGTGCATTAATTTAAATCACGGTGTCTCAAAAAAAACATTGTCAATGCTTTCGAATTGGCGCAATGATACAAAAAAAATGTAATTCGAGTGGACTGTCCCCTTTTGTGTCAGTTTATAGCAGCCATTTGACACTTAGATGTGACCGTTTCCCCATCCCCTTCCCTCGAGGCTGATGATGTGGACGTCCCCTGGAACAGTGTGTGAGGCAGTAAGCTGTAAGGCTTGTGTCAAACGTAGCGATTTTGTCGCTGCTTCGTTGCCGCGGTGAATAATAGCATTTACCTGTAGCCGCTAATGGACAGTCGCCAGAAGCTACTGGAATAGGAGAAGGTGAAATAGTAGTGCGTGAAATGTCCTTGAGTATATTTATACGAATAATTTAATTTTTATTTAAACTGCGTGTATTTTCAACTAGTAGTTCTGTGCACAAAAGTAATAAATCAAAATAAATTTTTCCTTTGAAATCAAAAGATATAATTAGGTTTTCAAATATCTACCTGCTTATTAACTATATATTTATCGTTGCATGTTTTTATTTCAAATAAGGAATTGCATATTTTGCCTCAAGAAACGTCACTACCTCAATGACAATTCTTTATGCGAAATAACATATGAAACAAGACATATGAAATGCCAAACGTGCCAGCTAAAACAGGTCATAGCTACGCTCATTCAACAATCTTTAATTTTTACATTTGTAATTTATGTAGATATTTCTGTTGTTAAATTGTAAATTCAATCACACAAACTAAAACAATCACACAAACTAAATAAATTTTAATTTACAAATTAAAGT
Source organism: Hesperophylax magnus (assembly GCA_026573805.1). Taxonomy (NCBI): domain Eukaryota; kingdom Metazoa; phylum Arthropoda; class Insecta; order Trichoptera; family Limnephilidae; genus Hesperophylax; species Hesperophylax magnus. The sequence goes on from JAIUSX010000046.1 coordinate 31,126,237, forward strand.
TGCGCTGCGGCTACTAGGTCACATAAGCACCACACTCACAAGCTTCAGACGACTAGAATCGTTCTAATCTAGTCGCTGCTACTTTTGATAGTAGCTAGTCAACTAACTCGAAGCGATTTTGTGGCTACTATTTTAGTAGCAACCACAAAATCGTCCCGTGTGACACCGGCTTAAGGGTAGGGCAACTGGCAACTCCAGTTCCATGTTTGTTGATTCGACCATAATGAAGGTTTTCGGGGTCACAAGTTTTATTCGGGATGGTAGTTTTTATATGGGGAAGTGGGCTTAAGGCAGGCTGTAAATTCCAAAGAGAGTTTTAGCCTCTGCGCACCGCTCTGATAAAAAAAGGTTTATTTAGTGAAGGGCATCTTTGTAAGAAGTTTATTATGTTGCCTCGTACATAGAAAGGATGGGGTTGCCATGTGTTTAGTTTTGGGAAAGGATGAATTTTATTATACTAACTAATCATTTTAGAATCAGATAACGTTCGAATGTAACTTGTAAATGAGAACTAACAATAACTGGCACGTTATCGCTTTGGCAATATGTACAAAAAATATAATAAGTAGTTTAAAAGTTTTATGATCATTATCCCTCTAAATCGAAAACTATTGGTTATCACTGGTTCCTTTTATCGGTGAATCATTCAAGAATAAATTGAAAAAAAATCATAGTAATATCAAACAAACACAAAATCTATTTAACTCAGGACTAGTACGATTATCAAGTTTTGACCAAAGAGAAAAGACTCCTTAACAAATAATTACAAATAGATTGACAATCTAATCAAAATAACGATTATTTATGGAGCCTTTGATTCAATTCAATTAAAAATCCTTTTTTTTAAATTGAGCCCTTCAAAAGAAAAAAAAACATAATGTGGCGAAAAGACTTTTTTCCGAATTTTTTATTATCACTTTTTAAATAGATAAATATAGGTTTAACGTTGTGCTATGGTTTATGCCGTAACCATTTCTTTAAGTCTGCACAGATTATTTTTTTAACATACCACACCATTAATCATAGCATCATTTTCTTATAAAATGTCAATGAAAATTCACACGACAAGTATTAAAGACAAAGTACTTGAAACATTCTGAGAGTGACGAAGAGAAAGATGATTTTTGGACTGGTGTGAATGATGTGATGAGACTGAAAAATATTAATGAAAGGATTATAATGGCAGGCGATTTGAATGGGTGGGTAGGAATTAGACGTGATGGATTTGAATCGGCCTTAGGTATGTTTGGGGACAAAAGAACGAATGACAACGGGAACAGAATACTTGAAGTATGTTTACAGTGAAACCTGTTTGTGTCCAATACTTTTTTCGATCATAAAGGTATCCACCAATATACGTGGGAAAGAGGAAATGAGAGGTCAATTATCGATTTTGTAGTAATTGACTCTAGGTTGAGAGCTGTTACCGAGGACACGAGAGTTTTCAGAGGGGCAGAGGTTGAAACTGACCACTTTTTGGTGGTTTCGAGAGTAAACCTCTTTCGCGGTTGGCGCTCTAAAGTGAAAACGGTGCTTACTCCAACAAGAATCAAAATAGAAAAACTACAAAACGATAATGAGAGAAGTAAGTATGTAAATTGTGCAGAGATGAGATTGAATGAGAAGAAAATGGACGGTCTAAGCATAGACGAAACATGGAACCACATAAAATTGAGTCTTTGTGAATCTGCTAGAGAGGTTTGTGGAATAAGTACGCAAGGTAGGAAGAAAGGTGATGCATGGTGGGATGATGAGATTAAAGCACTGGTCTCAGAGAAGAAGAAAGCATGGTTATGTCTGATTGCGGCTGGCAGTGCTTCCAGCAAAGAGAAGGATCGAGCGAAAGAAGTATATAAGGAATGTAAGAAAAAAGTAAGAGTTGGAGTGAAAGAACGAAAGAAACGCCTGAAAGAGGAAGAAGGAATGAAAATGACAAACCATTTCCAAGAAAACATTAAGTTATTTTGGAAGGAAGTCAAAAGGTCCCGGTGTGGCCCTGAAACCGGAAGCATGAAAGTGATAAAATCGAAAGATGGAAAAATGTTGACGAATGAGGAAAAAATAAAAGAGAGATGGATGAAGTATTTCGAGGAAGTCTTTGAAAGCAAAGTGAGTGACAGTGATTCTAGCGGCGAATCAGATATGAATGATGATGGACTGAATGTTACCGAAATTAGCTTGGATGAGATAGAAAGATCAATTAAGTGTATGAAGAATGGTAAGGCTGTCGGTTTCGACAATATTGCTGCTGAATATTTTAAAGGAGGTAGCCGTATAATTCTCACATGGTTGTGCAATATTTTTAACCAATGTTTAAAGGAAGGTTACACGCCTTTAGATTGGAGAAGGGCAGTGATCATGCCATTATACAAAGGTAAAGGGTCACGTATGGAATGTGGGAATCATAGGGCTATTAGCCTGCTAAGTTCAGTTGGCAAGCTGTTCAGACTTTAGCCAATAATCAAACCAACGAAAAATGCCACCTGTATCTGTATTGAGTAATTGAAATATCCGACAGATGTCTCCCCTAAGGGCAATAATTCTGATTATATATTCCAATACATTCAAATGAATTAGGTTATAAATAGGCTTGCAAGCCCATTTTCTTCCTCTTCTCTCTCTAAATAACGGATCAATAACAACCATGAAATAATTAAGGAATTCGAGGGTCGTTGTTTTTTGTTACCAGTGATGTGTGTTTTAAAGAATAAAACTTATCAATTATATTTCTTGGTATCATTAATTTAACGAGGCCATTACTGTAACATATGGTCCTTCGAGCCGGATCGTGCACCAGAAAGAGCCGAATTATGAACCAGCAAAAAACCAAGAAGATGCAGATCATCATCAGATAAGTATCCCAACGCCATCCTATCAAAACTGTGACCGAATCCCGAATCCTTCCTATTTCAAATTATCCCAAATGAAATATTTAAATATGCAACAAAGATTAAAAAAAATTATTGTTGTTTCTGATTTTTCAGTTGCATAAAATTTTAATAGCTACCTACATTGCAAATTGATACGATTATTGTTAAATGAGCATCTCAATTGTAAGAGTTTTGTCATTGGATTTATTTAATTAAAAATAATTCACGCGAATGTTCAAATTTACCGGGCAAAATAATTTCAGCGAATTTCTGATTTAAAAAGTTGTCAGTGGTGAGTGGTTGTTCTGATTTAAAAAGTTGTCAGCCCTGGCAAGCATTTTTACTAACACCGCCGTGTTTTCATTCGTAAACTGTCAGTTGTTTGAGGTTAAAAGTTAAATTGTTTATTATTTACCAAAAGATGGAAAAGTTAAAGCCGTTAATCAACAAGCGTGGAATTTTGAAAGCGAAATTGACAAGGTTTAATGATATTTTAAAGACACTCGATAAAACGGAACTAGAATTACGTTATCAAAAGGTCGAAAAATTGTTAGATGACTTTGAAAAAATTCAATCTCAAATCGAAGAACTTTCGGATGACGAGGCAGAACACGTAAGTCAACGTGAATCCTTTGAAAATCAATATTTCTCTGTACTTGCATTAGCAAAAGGTTTATTGAATTCAGTAAATCATGAAAAATGTGAAATTAAATTACCAACTTTGAAACTTATTGAATTTCATGGTGAAATTACTGAGTATGCTAAATTCGCTGAGACCTTTAAAGCATTGGTTCATGAAAATAATACGTTAAACAATTCTCAAAAATTCTTTTATTTACAATCGTGCCTTAAAAAAGACGCAGCTAAATTGATTGCCTCCTTGACCATATCGCACGACAATTACGAATCTGCGTGGCAGATACTGCAGGAACGTTACGCGAATAAAAAAATAATAGTTCATAGGCATGTTGCATCTTTATTTCAGTTAAAAGATATGAAACAAGAATGTCCAGTCGCGTTAAGGCATATTATTGATCAGGCTAATATAAATTTAGAAGCGTTAAAAAATCTAGGATTACATGTTGATTCCTGGGACGCGATTATGATATATTTAATATCTAATAAATTGGATGGATCAACTCGTAGATTTTGGGAAGAGCAGCCAATAGATGGTGCACTCCCAACGTTGAAAGAATTTATTACATGTCTAACCAAACGTGTTGAGGTACTGGAGTTCACAAATTTGCAAGAAAAAAGGCCTACCTACAAGAATGTTACAACACGTGATGATCGCAAGAAAGATTTGTCTGTCTCATTGATAGCAAACAAACACGGATGCATCCTATGTAAAGAAAATCATCCAGTGTATTATTGTAAAAAATTTCTCAAATTAAATATCCAGGGAAGATTAGAATTTTTAAGAAAGGCCCGAGCCTGTTTCAAATCTTTGAGGGTAGGACATTTTACACAAGATTGCAAAAATAAATTCAAATGTAAAATCTGTGCAAGTGATCAACATAATACTTTGATACATGTTAATGAATTAAATAGTGAAAACACAAATGAAGAGGCACACAGCTCGACATCAGTGGCAAATCATACGGTGTTAAATAAAAATGAAAAGATAATTTTATTATCTACAGCGATCGTGAATATCGTAGGTAGCGACAACTGTTTACACAAAGCGAGGGTATTATTGGATTCAGGCGCCCAATCGAATTTCATAAGAGAGAGTTTTGCAAAAAAATTAAAATTAAAAACAGAAAAAATAAATACGCCGGTGTCTGGAATACAAAATCGCATCACACATATCAATCGAAGAGTTACAATTGACATGTTAGCAGTGAATAGTGATTATAATAAGAAAATTTCTTGTTTAGTATTGCAGGCTATAACAACCGACCTACCCCAAATGACCTTCAGGAAACAAGAGTTGAAGATCCCATCTGGCTTGCAACTAGCGGATAAGGATTTCAATGTCACGTCTCCAATTGACATCCTGTTGGGTGCGGAAGTTTTTTGGGAAATAATGAATAATGATCGAATACGCTTAACGGAGGGCGGGCCAACTATTCAAAGGACTGAACTCGGTTGGATTGTTTCCGGAGCGATCGACATCATCACTAAAACAAGGCCAGTATCAATTAATTGTAATCTAGCCATTAATAAAATAGGTAACCAGATGGAAAGATTCTGGAAACTAGAAGAGGTGGATGCCATGAAACCTCAGAATTTTGAAGAAAAGGCTTGCGAAGTCAACTTTACAGAGTGTCATAGTAGAGACACGGAGGGCAGATTTACGGTAGCCTTACCAACCCGCCCTTGTATAGACCAACTAGGGAGTTCTTTGTCAATGGCTGAAAAAAGGTTTCATACATTGGAAAGAAAATTTTCCACCAATAAAGAATTGAAATGTCAATATAGCATGTTTATGAGAGAATATTTACAATTGGGTCATATGGAAGAGTGCCGAAAATCCGAATGCGATGCGAGATCATATTTTTTACCACATCATGCGGTGATGAAGGAGTCAAGCACCACTACTAAAGTTCGCGTGGTGTTCGATGGATCGGCAAAAACATCTTCTGGTATTTCCCTTAATGATGCTCTGATGGTCGGACCTAACATACAAAAGGATTTAAATATGCAAATTTTACATTTCAGAAAACATCCTGTAGTCATAACTGCGGACATAGAGAAAATGTACCGTCAGATAAACGTGCAGGAAAGCGACCGCAATCTACAGAAAATTGTTTGGCGCTTTTCACAGGATGAGGATTTGAAGCATTACAAGCTAAGGACAGTGACTTATGGATTAGGACCGTCATCTTTCCTGGCGACAAGATGCCTGAAGCAAATAGGTATTGAAAATAGACTTTCATTTCCTATAGCAAGCAATGTCATTGAAAATGACTTTTACATGGACGACCTATTAACGGGAGGAAATGACGTTGAATCGTGCCACCTTCTAAAACAACAGGTAATCAGTTTACTAAAATCTGCAGGGATGAATCTAAGAAAATGGAGATCGAACGTGGCAGAATTATCTTCCGAACCAGGTCAAGATATGCAAGGATTGATATCTAAAGAACCCCAAGAAGAAAAAATACTAGGATTAATCTGGAACAGTGAGTTTGATTACTTTTCATATGTAGTGAAAAAACCAGTATGTACCGTACAAAGCAAACGGCGGATATTGTCAAGTATCGCCTCAAGGTTCGATCCTTTAGGACTGCTAGGACCAGTAACGGTTGTAGCAAAACTAATTATGCAGAGATTATGGATATCTAAGACTTCCTGGGACGAAGAAATACCCGAGGGAATATTAAAAGATTGGGAAAATTACATGAAAAATTTATCTCAAATAAACCTGTTGAAAATAAAGAGAAGAATCTTGTGGGGTCAAAACAGCCTACAAATCCATGGTTTTTGCGACGCATCAGAAAAGGCCTACGGAGCCTGTGCGTATCTAGTATCCAGGGACGCCGAGGGTAAGATGCACTCTCAGTTAATATCTTCCAGGTCCAGGATAGCGCCATTAAAAAACATATCCCTGCCAAAATTGGAACTTTGTGGTGCGGTGCTGTTAACGAAATTATTAAAAAACATCAAAGAAGCACTCAACATGGTTGAGGTGGATACATACTACTGGTGTGACTCTACCATCGCACTATGCTGGATAAGAGGACAGCCAGCTAGATGGAATACCTTTGTGGCCAACAGGGTTGCCGAGATACAAGAGGCCGGCGATCCCGCCCATTAGCGACATGTTTCATCGCAGGAAAACACCGCTGATATTTTATCAAGAGGAGTTACAGCAAACAAACTATTACAAGCAGATATTTGGTGGAAGGGTCCAGATTGGCTAATAAGAGAGGCCGATCACTGGCCGAAGCCAGAAAATTCCTGTATAAATCCTCCAGAGATAAAAACCAAGGCGGTATGCGTGTCTACTAATGTCACGGAGTGGGACATCTTTTCAAAATTTTCCTCTCTCAACAAGCTAAAGAGAGTAACTGCATATATATTGCGTTTCTTTAATAATTGTAACACAAAAAACTGTAAATTAACCGGGAGGTTAAGCGTGCCGGAGCTGGACAATACATTGCATCGTCTAATAGCAATAATTCAACGCTACCATTTTAAGGATGAGTTCAGGGCTTTGAGTAATAAATGTTCACTGGATAAACGTAGCGTTATTTTGTCGCTTAATCCATTTATAAATAATGGATTAATTTGTGTCGGGGGCAGGCTAACAAAGGCGAAACATTTATCATACCAGCAACGACACCCAATAATTTTACCAAAAAATAATAAGTTAACAGAATTAATTATTCGACATCTTCATTATGTACATTTACATGCAGGGACACAAACTTTGTTATCTCTAGTGAGATTACAGTTCTGGCCGATTGCCGGAAAAACCACTGTAAAGCAAATATTACATAAATGTATAGTATGTTTCAGAAAAAATCCAGTAACCAGTCAAGTTATCATGGGTGACTTGCCGGAAAACAGAATAACACCTAGCAGGCCGTTCGAGGTTACCGGGATTGATTACGCAGGTCCTATCATGATGAAAAGCGGTATCACCAGGAAGGCTCCATTGGTGAAATCTTATTTATGCATTTTTGTTTGTTTCTCAACGAAAGCTGTGCATTTGGAACTGGTAACGGACCTCACCACTGACAACTTTTTAAATTGTTTAAAACGTTTCATTGCGCGGAGGGGCAAACCCTTTAAAATATATTCAGATAATGCGACCAATTTTAAGGGAGCATATAATCAACTGAGAGAATTGTATGATAAATTAAAGGAATCTGATGACAAGATTCAAAAATATTTAGCTGATTTGTCAATACTGTGGGGATTTATTCCACCACGGTCACCGAATTTCGCTGGACTCTGGGAAGCAGCAGTGAAATCCGCCAAATATCATTTAAAAAGAATAACCGATAATTCAAGTTTAACCTTTGAACAATTATATACTTTATTGTGTCAGGTAGAATGCTGTTTAAATTCACGTCCGCTCACTCCTCTGTCCAACGATCCGACTGACCTGAATCCTTTGACTCCAAATCATTTCCTGATTGGCGGAGGGATAGCTTCTATCTCTGAGAAGGATGTTCGGGAGATACAATATAATCGATTGAATCAATATCAAAAATTAAATGCACTGATTCAAACATTTTGGTGCAGGTGGAAACTGGAATATCTTGCAGAATTACAAAGACGTACCAAATGGAAGGAAGACAAGGGCCTCAGGACTGTTGAGAGGGACGACATGGTCATACTAAAGGAGGACAACCTGCCGCCTAATATGTGGAAACTAGCCAGGATCCTAGCTACTCACCCTGGAGCTGATGGGAAAGTGCGGGTGGTTACCCTCAAAACCGCACAAGGAACATTTAAGAGACCTATCAGCAAAATATGTTTATTACCCATGGAAAGGGATTCAAGCATTGCTACAGGGACGCCCGATGTACCCCCCGGACTGAATAAATAAGTTCCTGCAGTCATAAACAAGAGAAAAATCAACAACCTACCTGAAGGATGACCTTGGACCATCAAATTTTTGCTAGCAGTCATAAGAAGGAGAAAAATTAGCAACCTACCTGAAGGATGACCTAGGAACATCGAATTAACTTGTTCATATTATGATTCTCTTATTTTAGAACTTTTTTGTTCATATTCATCTCATGATTGTTTTTCAAATTAATTTGTCCATATTTATATTATGTTTATTTTTCAAATTATTTTTGTTTATATTATGGTTATTTTAAAAAAATTATTTTTTGTTTATGTGTAAAAAAATAAATTCTTCCGTGCCCTGGCAGCATGTTCAGACTTTAGCCAAGAATCAAACCAACGAAAAATGCCACCTGTATCTGTATTGAGTAATTGAAATATCCGACAGATGTCTCCCCTAAGGGCAATAATTTTGATTATATATTCCAATACATTCAAATGAATTAGGTTATAAATAGGCTTGCAAGCCCATTTTCTTCCTCTTCTCTCTCTAAATAACGGATCAATAACAACCATGAAATAATTAAGGAATTCGAGGGTCGTTGTTTTTTGTTACCAGTGATGTGTGTTTTAAAGAATAAAACTTATCAATTATATTTCTTGGTATCATTAATTTAACGAGGCCATTACTGTAACACAAGCTATATGGTAGAATTTTGATTGAAAGGGTAAGAAAGGAAACAAAGGATAAAATATGGGATGTGCAAGGTGCCTTTATGAGTGGAAGGGGGTGCATGGACCAGATCTTCTCATTGCGTATGCTCACCGAGAAGTTTCTGGCAAAAAACCAAAAACTTTTCTGTGCCTTTGTAGATCTACAAAAAGCATACGACCGAGTCGACAGGAAAAAGCTATGGAAGGTGTTGTCCAAGTATGGAGTGAATGCGAATCTGACTCAGGCAATTGCGTGTCTATATGAGGGAAGCGTTGCATGTGTTAGGGTGAACGGTGGTTTTACGGGGTGGTTTGATATCACAAAAGGTGTTAAACAAGGCTGTGTAATGTCACCATGGTTATTCAATCTATACATGGATAATTGTATGCAAGAATTGAAAGAGGTGGGATTGGGCGCGAATTTGAGTAATCTGAAAGTTTGTTGCCTGTTGTACGCTGATGATGCGGTGCTGATTGCTAATAGTATGGATGATCTGCAGTCTCTCGTGTCTAGGATGAACGAAGTATGCATGATGAATGAGTTAATGATGAATGTAAGTAAGTCTAAAGTAATGGTGTTTGAAAGAGAAAGTATGAAAACAGTGTGCAATATAGCTGTGAATGAGGAATACTTGGAGCAAGTGGATGAATTTGTGTATTTAGGAAGCATGTTTACGAGAGATGGGAAGGCTGACAGAGATATTGAAAGAAGAGTAAATGCAGGTAACTCCATTAATGGAGGACTGAACGCAGTTGGCGCTAACAAAAAATTGTCAAAAGAAGCGAAGTTAGCAGTCCACAATGGAGTGCTGGTACCTACCCTGATGTATGGAAGTGAGGCATGGAACTGGCAAAGAAAGGATGAAAGTAGATTGAATGCTGTTGAAATGAGATCCCTGAGGCGTATGTGTGGTAAAACCATGTATGATCGTGTGAGGAATGTGGATATCCGCAAAGAGTGCAAAGCTGATGTAAGCGTAATGAGTAAGATCAAGAAAGGGACGCTTAGATGGTTTGGGCATGTAGAGCGAATGAGCGAAGAAAGGAGTGTAAGGATAATATACGATGCAAATGTGAATGGTAGCAGAAGTCGGGGACGCCCGAGGAAGACATGGCACGACCAAGTGAATCAGATACTTGAGTCGGGCCATGTCAAGAGTCAGAACAATAGAAGAGTATGTATGAGACGATGTATGAATGTGAATGAGGCAAGGAATGTGTGCCAAGACCGAGTTGTTTGGCGGTCCGTCCTCTCTGCCTACCCCTGCGGGGAAACGGCGTGATGGTTAGTTAGTTAGTTAGTTAGTTACTTGAAACACTTCATATTCAGACTAAGCTTAATAGAATCTTCCATTTGTTGCTTTGGACACTTATCTCTGTCAGTGTTTAAATGAATTATTTGTATATTATTTTACACTACCTTCTGAACTATTTATAATTATGTTATGTCTCATGCACGGTATCTAAGGTTATCTTAGAAATCAATTCTTCAAAAGCAATTCTTCGAAAATCTATTCGTCGAATAAATTAATTCTTAGAATTTTAAATAACTTAAACTAACACCTAAAAAAGCTGTTTTGTTCAAGTTTATTTGAACCCCACCTAAATAGTTGTCTCTATTAGATATTAAAGTTGAAATCAAGTGCTGTTTTTTTAAAGAAACTTTACATGCAAAACTTCAAGAATTCGAAGAATTGCTGTTCTAAGAATTGAGAATTCGAAAAATGTGTATTTCGGAGACTTTGAACAATTGATTTCGGTAAATTGATTTCGAAGAATTGATTTCGAAGAATTGATTTCGAAGAATTGATTTTTGAAAATTTTACCAATAATCATCAGATGCCACAATAATATAAGCTCTGTAGGTACTATAAAGCCATCATTGTTTGTTTGTCTTGTAAATGGGAGTACTGATAACAAAGCACTCGGTACTGAGGCCTCACATATTGCGCAGTGTTACTATTGCAAAGACCGGTCATCAGCTTGTCAGTAACATAAAACCAGCCTATCTATTGGTGGTCTAAGCCCATCTCACGTTCCGTTTATATGATTGGATAATCAAAGACCAGGCGAATTCTGCTCCTCAATGATTGTTATTGGTCAAAGGACCAAAATGCAACGTCATTATGAACTAGAGGAGTTCTGATTCGAGTGTACTCATATATACAGAGTAGCAATATGCAGCATATATTATGTTTCAACAACAACAATGACCAGTGTTTGATACCAAAATAATGAATTGTCAAGGGAAAATGATTGTCGTGTGAACTATCATGAAAAAATTATGCATTTAACTTATTTCATTGTTACCTACATCAAATTAGCAATCGACAGTTAATGATATTACTAAATTTTATTTCGGATTATAATGCAACAAGTCCCATATCTTACCTCCACTGGATTTTCTGAGCACAGCCACCGAAGCAGAATGAAAAACTATGGATAGCTTAAAACACATTTTTAAGCAAATTTAGTCATTACAGTGTAAAATATCTGTATTTGGCATTTTCTCGAAGGTGTATAATGAAAATGACAATACCATTATAACAATAATATGAATGTGACTACTTAATTATAATGATTAAAGTGGATTCAGTGTTTTGTTTGAACCGTCAATGTGTCGAATTCGCTCATAAAAATGTCAAATGAAACAATAAATTTACTGCCGTGCTTACAGTTTTTTTAATACTTTTTTAGATATTACGCAGATATTATTGATATTACGTAGTGTATCAAGTCGCAATTGATTCATAATGAAACAATACATTGATTTGTAATTTTTGATCACCTTTCCCACTAAACGGAATAATATAATCGGATTAATATATCACAAAATATCCAATATCTTCATCAGGAGCTGCGAATCTTTCAAATATACATTGACCTGTTTAATACGGCAAAAGTTACGATGTATTATTTTTTACATCTTTGTCAATCATTCAATAGTGAAAATATTGTTCAAACGCGTGCGATAATTATTTTTTCCGGTGACTCGTTTATTGCTTGCGACTGCGTATTGAAATAATTTATTTAGTTTAGCCTTTAGTTCAGCTTAGGTTAGCAAAACCTAGTAAAAATATAAATATAAAAGACAGTAACCACCATTTCTACACAACAATAGCTACTGACGCATTAAAGGAGGATGTCTCCCGCCAAAGTAGCTTCTCACATTTCCGACTTTTCCTGCGTCCGAAATATCAATCACATTTTCATCGACCGCAACCCCTTTACAATGCGACCCTCTGTGGTTGTCTGCCGGGAGCCGAGCCGAATAGGAGGGTGTGGGGGGCTTCCGCTTTCTTTTAGCCCGTCAGTTTACGACAGTGGCGGTGGTGGGCAGAGGGTAGTGGTCCGGCTCTTGGATACGGAGGAGGGGTAGCAAAAAATGGCAAATGTTTCAGAAATAAAGCCCGCACGCGGTCGGTCACGGCGCTGAATATTAAAGAAACAAGATTTATTCGTAGAGTCAGTATGTTACCTTGACCGGAGTATTATTTTCTCCGAGTCACTGGGCGCCCGCCGGCAATTTTGGGTCCACTGATCCGAGCGATTTATGAAGGGCATTTATCTAAAAGGCGCCCACCGTTTCGGTTGAAGCAAACCTATGAAAAATTTTCGCAATTCATTTATCATCTGCGGACTCTATCATTTTGTTAAAATGATTCATATCTAGTAATGTATTAATCTTTAGGAAAACAACAGTTGAATTTTAATGTTTTTTTAATTATATCTACCACAACAACAAATTATCGATATCCTCCTTTTTTTAAGAAATTAACAGGACAGAATTACATAAACAAATTAAATTAATATTGTAATTATATTTATAAAAAAACAACAGAATATTTACTCTGCATATGTCAGAAAATACATTATTTTATGGACTTTTGCAATATTTATTCAGCTTGCAATTGTATCTACATATATATAGTTTTAACTGGATAGCATTATAAAGGAAAAAAAAAAGAAAAATGTTTCTTTTTTGTGAATATTGAACAGAAGTACCAACTCCCAGGAGGCAGTGAAGTAATGGGATCTTTTGGAGGGGTGTTTTTTGAAATTAAAAGGTGTGAAGAAGGGAAGAAAATGGATAAAAAATCGGTTGGGAAGTACCTGGCTATTCAAATCTGGTTACCAAAGATAGATAAAGCTATTTTAAGTACCGTTTCTTCTACGATTACCATCTTGGTTGAATTTTTTCATCGATTTATTTATCAATTGCAAAGTCTATCGTTATATAATTAGCGTTAGTACATAATTTTAAAACTAACATTATAGAATGAATTGTTTTTTTTTCATCATCAATCGGTGTCATATTATTCTACTACATACCTACATAACGTTTCCTTCGTCGGAATTGAAATGGTTCTGGACTTTTTCAGAACTCGGAATGGAAGCCATTCGAGCCATTAGCAGGCCAATAAAGTTAAATGATTGCTAAAGTTGCCCATCGTTATTTATTTGCAAAAAAAACGAATTATCGATACTCCTATCAAAGAACACTTAAGTTCTTAAAATAACAGTTTCTCTAATTTTACCATTCACTTTAACATCTACTGCAATTCAATAGATGTTTGGGAAATAATATCTTACAAATCAGCAACAAAGTAAAGTTTGAAAATACATAATGTTATTGAATGAATAATAAACACTCGAAATTTAGAAATCCAATCACGTACTTAACGTGACGGAAAACTTAATTTGGAAAAGTATTAATAATGTATTAAACTTAGCGTGTTTTCATGCATGACATATTTCTGGATACCCTTGAATTTCTCCCTCTCCCCATTCCTTTTCAATATTGTCTCTGTATCTCTTCATGCATAACATATTTCTGGAAACCCTAAAATTTTCCCCTCCCACCATTCTTTTTCAAACATGTCTTTGTATCTCTTCGTGCTTAACATATTTCTGGATACCCTCGAATTTCCCCCTCTCCCCATTCCCTTTCAAACATGTCTCTGTATCTCTTCATGCTTAACATATTTCTGGAAACCCTAAAATTTTCCCCTTCCACCATCCTTTTTCAAACATGTCTTTGTATCTCTTCATGCTTAACATATTTCTGGATACCCTTGAATTTCCCTCTCTCCCCATCCCCTTTCAAACATGTCTCTTTATATCTTTCACCAACGGTAACTACTTTAACAACGTACATAATATTATCATCGTATTTTATAAACTTATGTTTAGTATTATACCCGCCCAGAAGAATTGCTAAATATGAGTAGGCAAGGATGCGTTCCAAACATTTTGACTTTATGAAGTGGTTTATTTGCAAAATATAAACGTTTTTTAATCTTCCACCACAAGTCAGGGTTGTTTTCTTTCTAAATATATTAGACCGGTCAGTAGTTGAGTTGGCATCGCGTTTGGATCACACCCAGGCGTAGCACGTTCAATTCCTCGGCTGGCTAAATCCTCCATCACAACACAGGCAATATTTTTCGCTTACTGTGGTGGTAGTAGGAGATTTTCAAATATTATTGATAGTAATTCGTAACCAGGGAAATTTTCTTGAAAAAAAAATGTGGCATAGTAATTTATTTATACGGGTGTCAACACAAATCCTGTCGTTAAAGAAATTTTCAATTCACTAGTATAATAATTGTTTTACGAAAATTAATCATATTTTACTGTACAAATCTGTACGGACTTTCCACGAGAATGCATGCTTTCCGATAGAAACTATATTCATAAAAACAACAAAAACATAGAGGTAAAGAGGTATCATAATATGTATGGTATCGGTGTATTAGTCATGAATACTCATTTTTTATTGATTATTTAATGAACACCACAGGGCTTTTAAAAACATAATACACGTCAAATATTTACAAAAATCATACAGAAACAACATATCGGTACATACTTTTCATTCTTCAAACATTCACAACTAATTATTTTTGATTTGATGTAGGACTTTTTTTAGTATTTACTTTTAACCTCTCCAGCAGGACTCTTTCGACCCATCGCCCTGCACCGTATTGGGAGGGATGTACTCAAAATTCCGTCAGTCCTCGACATATTGACCCCCAGATACCTAACCACCCCTCATTCCTTTTTTCTTCGAGATCTTCCTCTCCTTCTACTTCTTTTCCTTAAAAAAACTCCCACACAGCATCCCCAAAGACGACACTGGCCTTGAAGGAAATAACTTCCTTTAATGCCTTCTGTGTGGGGTTTATGTAAAAAATAAAATAAATAGAGCGAATGTTAAAAAGGACGGAGAGGTTTTAAATATATCGGAAAGATCTGTCATTTGCAGTTCGGTGAAATCGCGCCATAAGGGAGTGATTTAAATAATGTATTCTATGTTTGTCACGATGGAAAAGATTAATACTAATTTAATATTACTTAAGACAACATTTAAAAATTTATTAAGGTCTTAAACGGTCAAATTTGTCAATTCTTTACAACGATTAAAAAACTACTACAAGAATTTAAAAGGATCTAAACCGCCAGCAGCTGCCAGTATAAAGAAATCACAAAACGAGTTGTATTGCTTTACTCTCTCTTCTGCCCGACGAACAGTTTCCGAACGCATGACCTTTCTAGGAGAACGGAGAGGAAGAGGAAGCTCACTTCCGATGGGTTATGCGATGGTTCCGGCTGTTTATTCAGGAAACTTTCCGGCCCAGAGCACTCCAGCC
This sequence comes from Hesperophylax magnus, assembly GCA_026573805.1. Lineage (NCBI taxonomy): Eukaryota > Metazoa > Arthropoda > Insecta > Trichoptera > Limnephilidae > Hesperophylax > Hesperophylax magnus. The sequence goes on from JAIUSX010000046.1 coordinate 31,141,943, forward strand.
TCCCCGATGTTAGAGGGAGACACGTGCCAGAGGTTAGACATATTAGATAGAAATGCAAATAACGCGGGACAAGTAAATTGAATAGATATCTTTAGCCTTTAGGACGCAATCTAATTATTCATAGAATTCATTTACAGGAGTAGATCTAACAAAAATATAAATACATACAAAAGCTTTCTGCTGTAACTTATTTATTGACACAGGCCCTTTTGACATACGTGAAGAGCACGTTGTGGTTTTACATTGTGTGGTCAGATTTCTACCCAACTGGCCCTTCCATTCCTTTGAACCAGACTCGGATCTTTGATCCTTTTCTAATTATTATTCTTACTGCGTCCCTTGCTTTGTCTGAATCCGCAGGATAGCTAAAGATTTTCTTGTTTCAACATTATTTTTTCCAGTTCAGTTACAAGTGGATAACTCAGCCAGCATCCAGCAACTGACTTTTCCAAATGACATGTTTTTCTTGTGGTCTTATGAAATCTGCAATGTCATGCAGGATTAAAACACTTACTTATTATTTATAATCACGGGGGTAAATAATTTTTACAATAATATACAATATGTTAGTACAACTAACTGACTTACTACGGCGTAGATATGAAACGACTTTATACTGGGCTAAAAACCGGCACAACTATACCAACGCTGAACCGGCTCGTAAAATTCAGCTAATAATAAGTAAAGTAAGACGGTATGTTACAAAGATACTCAAAGTAGTAAATTTTAATATAACTCCGCATCCAAAACCTTCATTAATTTATTTTGATGAACTATTTTATTATTTCTGAGAAATAATCGAATGGAAGGAAGTTAAAATGATTTTTCGGCATATTATAATATTGATTTGCCAAATATACGAGAGAAACTTTATAAATCATAATTATTATTACATCACCCAATTTTAAGGAAAATTTTCCCATCCCAAATGTATCAAACACTATTCAGTACAAGACAGAGTTTGACAATTTACAAGAAACTTATAATTTTATATCTTGATATACTTTTACCTAATAACGATGTGGTCGATTGATAGCCAAGTGAGTTAGAATATCGGATTTCAAATTAATGGCAATAACAACTTATTAACTTTTTAGGAAAATCAATCAAAATTATATTATTATTAGTCTGATGTTCTGTATTACACATTTTATTACACCTATTATTGCACTTATAATTACACCTATTATTATACATTTTATTGTACCATTATTTTACTTTTTTTAATACCTATTATTGTACCTTTTATTAGACCAATAATTATATCTTTTATAATACCTATTATAGTACCTTTTATTAATCCAATTATAATACTTACTATTGTACCTATTATTAAACATATTATTTAATCTATTATTTTACCTATTATTATAGCTATTTGGTATCTGATAGTATTTTACCTATCTCCACAGAGTATCGGTAGCAGTATAAACTTTGGAAAAAACAACAATAAAATCGGTGTAATTTCAACTTCTACAAAGTGTTTCAAATCTAAAAAAAAGAGGTATCTAGCCTTTTGTTCTCAAGTCTTAAGTTTATACAGGTGGTCTTACATAAAAAGTGGATAAAAGCTAAAAATTACTTAATGTTATTATGAGACGCTAATTTTTCACGCGTGTAAATAAACGAGTTTTTTAAGAAATAAAAATTAACAAGCAATAGATTGTATAAAATTCTTCGGAAATAATAAATGAGATGAACCGAATAAGGCACACTTTTATATGAGATAGCGATGTTTTTCAAAAGCTAACCAAGGCCCCCTCTGTTAATACAGCGTTCCCGCTTCTCCACCGACCCACACAAATTAAAGTAAATTATTAATTAACTACACAAAAAAAATTTTATTTAATAATCTGATCAAAAATATTTGTGACGAGAGGACCTATGAAAATCTTTCAGAAAAATAGCTAATTAGGGTTTGTTGGGGTCTTGTAGTATACTAATTTTTTTGATAAAATATTTCGTATTAATTTTTTTTGTCTTTTGAATTTGTGAGATAGGTAAATATAACATATTATTATGATTAAATTTTAAAGTGGTAATAACTTGTAGAACTGTTCATTCTTCAACATTACAATTATGTAGTTCTTTTCTCTTAATCTTCAATTCCTTTGGAGCTGTGTCGCCAAGACTACCTGAAAAGAATACGCACGATTTAACAAAGGAAGAAAAAGAGGGACATACATTTTACGTTTTTATATACCTTGTAAGATGTTTTTTTAGAAGTAGTAAGAAAATGACGTGGAACTATTTCATAAAACTCTAGCTAAGGTAAGCATTTCAATTCTTTTTTTAACAAAAATAGTGTTTCATAAAACATACATTTTATCCATTGACAGCAGATGGATGTACCTAATAATTATTAAATAATTAAGAAAATGAATATTCTGATATCAAACATTTTACAATGCCGACTCCTTTGGGGATTGTCTCGCACAATGATAAGATTTTTAATCACCGCACACGTGTCATATCGCCAGTTCAAGAATGAATTACTCGCACGAAAAATTGTGGGACCTTAGTAATTAATTCTCGGCGCTGTGACGCCTTATCATATTTCTGTCTATTGAACCCAATAAATACGCAAACAACTCGCCAACCAGTCAGTTGTCCGACGATATTCGCAAGTTGTGTTTCATTGCAAATCCTTACCCAAGGTAGCCCCGAGAGGAAACCGTCATTTACAGTCAATGTCACTGGCGTAGGTGTCCAGTACATCCACATTACGTTAAAACTGTAATGTTCAAAATGATTTCGGGTTAAACACATACCTGACGCTTAAATATCCGTGTTGAAAAATTTCTGATTTTAAAATAGGCAAAATAGGACAAGCGTAGTTACCCCGTCAACGAATTAGGACGCAATTAAACAATATTGACCAAACGAAAAATAACTCAGCTTTGCGCACGTGCGTAGACTATTGGGTTGCGCTCATAAAATAATTTCTTGCGTTTCAATTTCAACTGTTTTATAGAAAACGTTTGAATAATAATTATGATAAGTTTGAAGACAATGCTTTCACCTATTTTTAGCGCTGTAATTTCCTTTAGCCGTTCTTATGTAGCGACCGGCCAAAACCGGTCTGCACGCGCCCGCGTCCGTATGCTGGCTGCACCACACGTGTAGTAGAGAGTGATGCGACCCTACAATCAGAAAACAGCCTACCGTCATTGGGGCCATATTTAGTGATCAGGGGACGATAATATTAATTTAAAATGTGTCCAATAATAGGAGAACCTTTTAGAAAAATGATTTACTTTTTGTGAAATAAAGACTTTTTTATTTATTTTTTAATTCTTACTAACTGAAGGCTATCATCACTATGCTCCCAAAGATTTCAATGAGTAATATTTAACCCATAAAGCTTCTGTAATTATCTTTCTTAAATACGCTGTACGCTGGTTGGAGAATTCGAGTGTATTTCCGCTTTGCAATAAAATAAAAATAAACGGAATATTTCTTAACGTGTCCTAAAACTACGTTTTTTGGAAGAGATGAAATAGGCTTACAAATTTCCTTCTCAGAAATTAACATATAATTTTTTATTATTATTGTAGAAAGCAATTTTTAAATATTAACATTTTGAATGCACACACTCAACTAAAATTGTGGAGAGCGGAAAAAAATATCAATTTTATTAAGCAAATATATTATAATCATCGCTGCCATCCATTGACATATTACATTCTCTAAGCTGGAATCGCATTTTTTGTCATTTTATGTAAAAAAAACCCAAAGTTTCATAATTTTTTTATCAAATTGCAGTCGGAACCTTTGATTTTATATTACAGGAGGATTTGAATATAAAGTATAAAATTTGTTATTTCTTTTAACACCGTTTAAATCATATTTCTGACTATGACAGTACGGGAGACACAACGATTCCATATGAGATGTTCCCAAAAGCGAAAAAATTGACTCTTCTGGTAACAGCTGTTTATTTGCAAAACCGAGCAAATTAGCCCGAGGGGTTAATAAAAATGAATTAGTTGTTTTTTCTTTAGTTATTAGGTACATCTCCTCTACGTACGCAAATATATTACATTGTTTACTTCTGATGCTGTTTTGTTAAGGGTGGTTGCAGTTCAGTGGCTAGGCCCGGAAAGGAACTGTCATTGTGATGGAGAGATTGAGGATGGGAATAGAAGAAATAAGATTCAGGTGAAGCGGTAGATAACGAATGGAAAAGGAGATACTGTCTTATCCCTTATCTAACAGGAGAAAATGTTGGTTACCGATAAAACAATCTAACCGAACGAATAAGAGTACCTAGTTGACGCAGCTCCAATTGCTTTGTTTAACATGTCTTATTTTAGAATGATAAAAAGAGGTATGCGCACACGCAGCTAAGCATGAAAATAATAAACGTGGGCCCGACCTTCAACAATTTACAGATAATAAAATTTGCACACAATAACCTCTGTCGATGCAATCTCCAATAATGGTCCTTTATCTCTCTAAATTTCAGATAAAATTAGTACGACATGACATAAATAATGATTTTAACTAATGAGTTCAATATTTTGCATGATTTAGTTTTACTTCTTCTTACATCAAAATGGATCCGTAATGATTTGTACACTTCTTACTTTTCTACAAAAACAATAGGAATTCCATAGCCAGGGTATATGTGAGGGGTTGGGTGGTTACTCGGCTGAGTTACTAGTGTCGATATGTGGAAGAATTTTCTTTTAAATTGTTTAAAAAAAAACAATGATTAATTTTGAAAATAAAAACATGAAAGTAACCGGAGATCAAAATTTTAATAACATTTTTTTACTCCAAATAATGACGGGAGTCACCGGTAAGTCGAGTACGTCCCTTAACACCCTGTTAACGACAACGCAATTTGGTAGGCGGTTTTTTGCACCGCCGCCCCGGGAACCATTTATTGGATAACCTCTGCCAAGTGGTTCACTACGTTTGGTGATTTAATAGGGGTTCCCGGATTCACCAGGGGATGTTCAGGATAGGCCTGACTGCCAGCTGCGTGCCAGATCGGGAGAGACTGGTTTGGGGAGATTCCTACCCGACCCTCACTCCTTTTTCCTTCCCAGCACTTTCTAAACTTATTTTCCTTAAAAATTCTCTCCACACAGCATCCCCAAAGACAACACAGGCCCTGCGGGAAATATTTTCCCATGGAGGGCCTGTGTGGGTTTAATGTTAAAAAAACGCACTTCCTAATATTTGAAGTTTTTTTTCTGTTATCATTAATTCTTATTGTATTTTATTTAATTTATTATCAGTTTTATTTTATTTAAATTTATAAGGCTTATTCTCGGGTGAACCCACCTAGTGAATTTCACATTACCATAGAATGATTTAATTTATTTTTATACAATGTTATTGTATCACATAAATAAAAATATTAATAATTTATTGCTGCATAATATACTAATAAGATTTTAACATTAGAGAAACTACAATAATAAAATTGTATTATAATGTAAATAAACAATTCTTTTTAAAAGTCAGCTTCTTTTCTGAGTTTTCAATTCGCAAGTGAAAGCTTTTTTAAACATTGAAAAATACGTAAATAGCTTACATGTAATGTTTCTAACGGTAATTTTTCCAATGGTGTCTTTAAAATCATTTCCGTTTTCCAGACATCTATGAATGGTACGACGGTGAATAAACTATGATAGACAACATAATACCTGATGAATATGTTATGTAATATCACCACTAACGTCCGAACGGGTCATGGTCCGCCCTAATAAACCCTATCAGAGGTGTGTGTATAACTACGTCATATTACGCTATACTATGTTAACGTGTTCGTTACACCACCTGGCAACTGGCTACTGGTTATTTCGACCGCTTGCCGACTGCTACGCGACGCGAGAGAACCTAAATTGACCTGGACATGCAAACCATGTTAGACTTCAATCAATCTTCCAAGCTAATTTATATTTACTGTCCTACATACGGCATAAAAAATAATTTCCGAATGTAATATTATTCTGTACCGCGTGGTTCATAATATGCTATTTTTCATTAAATTCCTGGGATACAAAATGAGGTTAAATTTGTGTAATACGTTCACTTTAACAGAGTTTCAGAGAGTCATACTTTATGTAATGAATTTTGTGAACCTATTAGCTTTAAGTCACTAGTTATAGTTTTCTTACATTAGCTCCAAACAGGAGGCCCTCGGGGGAAATTATTTCCATTGTGGCCTATCTTTAAGGATGCTATGTAGAAGGTCTTTTTAGAAATAAAGGAGAGTGTTTAGAAAGAAGTCACTAACTATAGGTCTTAGATGAAAGTTTCAGTAGTTTGTTATAAGTCAATAGATGTCAATCTTAATCGCTAGTCACTAGTAATAAATCTTAGCAGTAAGTTGTAAGTTATAATATAAGTGTAAGTGATAAGATAAGTGACATGTATAGTAAATTAAGCTATAAAGCGCCCTTCAGGTAATTATACTACCCGTGAAAACTCAAGGGACATTATAATTCCAATTTTGAATACTACACTTAAATTAAAAATTTCCCGAAGAAATAACGCACATCACATATAACCGAATTAATATGTTTCCCAACTACTCCCAACTCCCCTAAGCCAGGGAGACTTGCATCACCAGTTGAAAGGCTGAATATAGTGGGAAGGGAAGAAGATGGGGAAGAGGAAATAACCTACTTTTATATAATTTTGTTTGATGGTGATTTGTTATTTCCTTATAGAAATCTATCTAATTATTCCATCCATATAATATATCTGAGACTGGTGTGGTAACAGTGGGTACACTGAGAAAAATGAATAATGCTGATTTATTGAAAAGTTCTTTAAAGCGGGGACTGTAGGCCGCCTCCTGATAAAGTGTTGGTGTATTCATAATACCATCGGAACACGTGTCCACTGTCCATCCATGGGTGTTGGTTTAAATAATTTATAGGACGAATGGCAAAAATTTTAGGGCTTACAAGCACGGACATCCTGACAAAACATTAGTATTTTGTTAAGGATACCTATCAACAGTGACGGCTCGTGACTTTTGAATGTGATAGAGTGCTCAGTTTGAAAAATTTGACATACTCATATTTGATGTTGTTTAGTCCAAAACGATTTTCAATTTTTTTTTCGAAAATTGGATTTTTTGAGTGATGATTTTCGGGAATCTTCTTTTTCAAAAAAAGAAAACTTTTTTAGCCACAACATCATTAATGTCATTTTTTTATCTTTATAGGCTATCAATTCATTCGTTAATGGGCTTCAATCCCGTTTTTAAGAGGGATGAGAATAATTTGTAGAGATTTTTAACATTATTTCAGGTTTCTTCGTGTACCGGTAGTGAAAAAACAGCAACTTCTATTCATGTATTTACTGCCCAGCTGTAAAATAATTAGTGTTGCTATTTCTATAATAATTAAGTAAGCTTAATTTTTTTTAATTTGGTCTTTTTTAATTATTATAATATAGACCAAAAAGCTGCTCATCTTTTATTTACAATAACTCCACATAGAAGGCTCACACAGAGGCTGTGTGAAAGGTCTTTGTGTGGGGGTCAGTGTGTCCAGAAGTGACGGATGTATGAATCTATCCCTCCAACTGCGGTGCAAGGCGATGGGTCGAGAGAATCCGGCTAGAGAGGTCAAAAATCTTTCTACAAGAGTCTCTCTCGATCCGGCACGCCACGCAGTAAGTGGGCAGACGCAACTGCCTCCTGGAAAGACATAACAATAACCCGGGCACCCCTGCTAAGTCACTAAACGAAGCGAACCGCTTGGAGTAGCCTATAATAGAGATGTTGGTTATCCAATAAATGTTTACCGAGGCAGCGGTACCCAAACCCGCCTCCCAAATTGTAAAATTCGATTCGACACAGGATTGACGTACAAAGATAAGCATATATATTTTTGCTTTAACAAACCCATTTTTTTAATAAATCAATCAAACATGTACTCCGTATAATATCTCATGGGATTAAAATATAAACACTTAGGCAATATTCTTATTATTAATTCCATCGTGTGGAAAAAAGTGATTTTCTGAAACTGGGCAAAAATGGTTTTGTTCAAGAAATAATTTATATATATATTTGTCCTACGGTTGGTATGTTATGCACGTCACTGATTCCATAGTATTTAGTTTAATTTACACCGTCTTTTATTAGAAACTCTATTGAATTCTGAATTGCTGGTTTTCTCATACAAATATGTCTACGTTCATTCACCTTATGAAATGAAATATTTTCTCTTAACACTTTAGTATAATTTAGAGTAGCGTAAAGCTCACCACACTAACTACACACCATTCTGAACTCCCTGGCATAATACCCAGTACTTACAACTGCACTTTACATTACTAACGCTACGATGGAGTGCATTTATGTAGTCACAGATGTTCATTCCGTTTCAAATTAAGCACCCAATTTTAACAAGGTATGCTTCGTAAAATCTTACTTCACTAAAATGGTAATCATTAAAAATATATTAATTAAAAAAAATAGTATCATTTTCGATGCACAATGAATATCTTAATTTCTATTTATGAGCTTGCTATCGACAGTAAATGCGGAAATGAAAAAATGTAGAAAAACCTTATTTTTGTGTTAAATTGTGGTAAAACAAGAAAAATGGTCTAAAACATCGTAAGTCGTCGAAAAACACTGAAAATTATTGAAAAACCATGCAAAATGTGTAAAAACGTAATAAAACCTCCAAAATTGTAGGAAAACTTTATTTTTGTGTAAAATTGTGGTAAAACAAGAAAAATGGTCTAAAACATCGTAAATCGTCGAAAAACACTGAAAAATATTGAAAAACCATGCAAAATGTGTAAAAACGTCATAAAACCTCAAAAATTGTAGAAACACGTTATTTTTGTGTAAAATTGTGCTAAAACAAGAAAAATGGTCTAAAACATCGTAAATCATCGAAAAACACTGAAAAATATTGAAAAACCATGCAAAATGTGTAAAAAGGTCATAAAACTTCAAAAATTGTAGATAAACGTTATTTTTGTGTAAAATTGTGCTAAAACATGAAAAAATGTAGAAAAACGGTATTTTTTGTACTGGAAAACATAGTTAGACTAGAAAACATTTTTTGTTTTGGAAAACATACTTAGGAGATTATTGGACCCGCGAAGCCGGGGTAGATATCTATGGTTTTAAGACCATTTTGCAAAGCCTTTAAAAAGGTAAGGTGATGTTATGTTTTAAGCCTAATTTTTCTTTGAAAATATCCTAATTAACCCATAAAGATTTAGAAAAAATACGTAGACCTCTACGGTAATTATTTTTTTTTAATTCTGTGTATATAGAAAACCTTATTGATACCGTAAATATAAAATACCCAAATGATTCTTTACATTTATATAGATTACGTATATATGTATATAATTATTAAAATGCAATAAAATTTGAAGAGTTGTGACTTACTTTTGCGAGTCGTAATGCATGTTTTCAAATAACATCCGAGAGGCGAATCTGAAATTTCCAAAAATAATCAAAATTATTCATTAATTTAAAATCAATTTAATTCAACGAACAGCTAACCGAGGGCATAGATGTAGTAAATAAATGAAGGTGTGCATAACCATCACCCCCACCCCCGCTATCTGGAAGTTACTTTGGACAGGAGCCTAAAGAACTGCATGGCTTTGGACACGAGCTAGAAGAACGGCATATATAGCATTGTTGTTTCAACAGCTGAATACTGTTCTTCAGTTTGGGCTAAAATCGCCCACACTCACAGGGTCGATGTCCAACTTAATGCCACAGTGCGAACAATCAGCGAGACTTTAAATTGTACACCTCCCCTTTGGCTCCCAGTACTTTTAAATTTAACCCTGCCAAATATCAGGCGGGAGATTGCAACACTGAGGGAACACAAGAAGGCACTTCAAAAAAAGGGCAATACCTTTGCACGATGATGTCATCTCTCACCCTGTATGCCGTTCGAAGTCCCGAAAACTATTCTGGATGGAAGAAGAGAGGCTCTTCCGAATAATTCTCACTCCAGAAGTTAGGGGGAAACTTGAGTGGCCGACCTGAGAAATGCCCATCTCGTGCACGATCCCACTGAGAGACAACCTGTATTCTCACTGCCTCGTAAACTCTGGTCCACCATTAACAGGATAAGGTCCTTCCACAGCCGCTGTTCCCATATGATGCACAGTTGAGCCTTAAAGAGTCGACGATGTGTGAATGCGGTGCGGTACAGACCACCAACTGGCTCACTAACCCCTCTGACTCCCCCACCATACAAGAGAAGTAGAAGATCAAGGTAAGCTTATAAGAACGTTTTGTAAACCGCACCAAAAATTTTTTTCATGAATAGTCATAATAATCACTTGTTTCGCGGTATGAACGTGGAACACGGCGTATAATTCACAAAATATTATTATTCAACGTATTTCAAGGTACGAGAAGAGAGATATTGATTTAACACGACTGAACTGCGACAAAATAATGATGTAAAATAAACCAGTGATTGTTATTAAATACCAAATAATATTAGTAGTACGTCCAAATCCAGTTAAATATTTGCAATATTAACAACGCTGGCCGCTAGAGGCGCCAGGGTAGCACGTTGACATTGCCATTCCTTTAAAAGGCGACCAATTGAATTTATTTAGTACTTCGTGGCGGTGTTTGTAATTCTAATCTAATTTATATTTTGAGTATTATAGTGATTTATTTTCAGGGTACTACGCCATGGTTATGCTACTTCCTTTTTTAATCAAAGTTTATAATACCATTACAGTTTCCATCATCAGGAATCCGCCCACATCTTCCCAGATGATGGACACTCTTATGCTATCCGAAACGTTGGCTAAAGCAGAAGGTAGAGCAACACGGCTTAAAACCGAAAAATAAATCACTGTAATAAGTAAAATGTGTATTACACCATGAAAATATAACTATATGTTTTACGCCATGTTAGTTCCATGTAGCTTTCTGTGTCAATGTTGGTGTTCAAAACATTACCTTTTTTAATTTATGTAAATTTTATTAAAAAAATTAAAATACTAGCAGAAGTTTTTTTTAATATTGTGACAGCTGTTTCAGCGTTCAAGGCCAATTTAAAACTGTGGTAAGGCCACGTTGAGGCGACTTATTTATATGATTCTATTTACCATTGCTCATTTTCAATTTTTTCGATGTCTAAAATGATTTATTACCTGTTAAACCGATTTACTGAGAAAGCAATTGTGAAAAAAGATTCTCTATTCTGTGGGGTACTTTGAAATCTGTTTTTCCTATACTGAAATCTTTTACCATCATATTTCCAAACCATCAAAGACATAGTTAAAAGCCGCTTTAATATTTTTAATGTATGAGCAAAAAAGCAGTAAGGTCGTATGTGGGTTATCTAAATTTTTTATTTTATTTTTCAGATCGATTTCTATAATTTATTTACGTAAAATAAAGAATGTGTATATTTCAAATAAAATCCAATAAAATTTTTGAAAAAAAAACCAAGACGCACAACTCTTGTCGCTAGAAGGCGATCATGTGCCATTTTGCTTCAGAATGTATCGGAAATGTCAGAACTTGGAAGTTTTATTAATATTATAGGATGTTTGTTATAATAGCTTGATGAATGCCGCTAGCAATTTCTTGAGGTCTTGAATTGATAAAAATGGTTAGTTAAAAATCTTAGCTAGTTGTCTTCCAAGTAGGTAGCAACAGCATAATTTAGGAAAGAGTATCTACCGGAGAGGTATACGTAGCAGGTACTGCTACAAAGCCAGAGTTTTAAAAAAACTATCCACGTTTCTGTAGTGGTAATAATACAGAATAGAACACCTACAAATCTATCCACATTCCTACATTATTCTTGCCTCATCTAAGTTCCTGAACCTTCTCAAAAATGAGACTAAGGCCCAGTTGTTTGATGTAAAGCTGAAACACATCTAGAATCGGCGTTTAACGGGGACAAATGTCAGAAATGGCGCTGAATGGCTATTTTATTTAAATTTCTGCGAAATAAACGTGCTTATAGATACGTCGATGCTGAGTGTAATGAACTGGCTGACAGTGTCAGCAAAAGGAATTTTATTTGAATTATTATTTGAATTTAGCAGTGGCGAGGGGTGCAGGTTGCAAATATAAGGTGGTAGGTGGTAGATTATAGGTGGTGGGTGGCAGAGAGTAGGTGTCAGGTGGTCGGTCTTCGAGTAACGAAATCAGATGGTTGTTTGCTGCAGGAAACTAATTATTTGCCCAGTTAGTCACAGGAAGATGGACACAGTATGGACAGAGATGCATACTGTATTAGTTTTATGAACTGATGTAACTGTTGGAAGTTTATATCGCTGTACTGATTTGATTTCCATGTATTGAGATTAAGTTCACAATTACAAAACATTATTAGATGAGGGTTTTATGATTTATTTATGTAGAGTTTTACAGCAAACGGGAAAGTGCCGGGTCGCACCGACCTGATCATGGCCTGACGTATTTTGTCGACCTCTTCGGTTTTTTTGTGAATAACCATGTTAGATTATATTTAACCGTGCTAAACATTTGTCAGAATATATATTTTTATTAATTTATTCTGTTTTCAATCTTACAGATTTTTTCTAAACAAACTCATTTAATATTGAGAATAGTGTTCTATATCCATTGGCGACGGCAAAATTATTGCATTCATTGTGACACGCTTCAGTTGAATGATTTTTAATATTTGTGGAAAAGTTGTGGAGCACTGAGCTCTATTTAATATTACAAATCCATTTGAGATGAGTGCATAATAATCTCACGTTTATATAAAGTATACTCTAGGTAAGGTTATTGTTTAGGTGAGTAATTCTAGAAAGCGCTATGGTGGTTGAGAGTACCCCCGGAAGAATAAACCTTGTTATCAAGGAAGGAACTCATATAGCGGTCGTAGAAAATAGTGTAACACATGTAACCGCCTCAACAAAGAAAAGAAATTGAAGTAACACTTTTAGCCACCGGAGTGCCAAGGCATTTACAATAAAATGCGTTGAGCGCTGGAGATTTTCGTATATTTGGTTTTGAATTGATAAAAAAAAACAAATAAAATGTTAACTGCCTGTATAAAAAAAATAATAAATAATCAATTAAAAACAATATATCCCGAAAAAAAAATGCCGCCAACTGGAATTGAACCCATGCCTTCTGATGTCCGGTCAGGTGCTCTGAAACCACTGAGCTATGTCGGCTTATTTCCAACCCGCCAAATAATTCAATATATACTAGTACCTCAATCAATAATTACTGCGTATTGTATTTTTTCCACCTGTAAATAACCAACTTTATTTTTGTAGGAAAGGCTTTGTTAGTGCTAAATTTCTCACTAGATGGCGTCGAGACATATATATCTTAAATACCAGTCGGTTAAACTTCTACCTCCTTCCCATCTTTCCAAGTTCTAATTAATCAGTTCACCCAGGTGTACCGGTTTCACCGGGGCAGGAGTGGTACATATTCCATCGTATCGTATTGTATGGTTTTACGGCGGACGTTTAAAATATTTAATGCGTTTTAAGATATATGATACTTTTTTTAAAGAAAGAAAAACATTCCCGCGTTACGAGTAACATGAAAATATTTTTAAATCTCCCACTACCACCACAGAAAGCGAAAAATATTGCTTATATAGTGATGGAAAACTAAGCCAGCCGAGGAATTGAACGCACTACGCCTGGGTCTCGATTCGTTGAATAGAAAACTACAACCATTTAATATATTTTTTATTTTGTGGTTTAAAAAATTAAAATTGATTGCGTTCAAATCGGCAGGTAAAGATATTGTTGAACATTGTTTATTAGGCACTCTAACCAACTTAAAAACATAACCATTAGTTAATGGAAAATCATTACTTTATTAGTGACCGCCTTTTTAATAAACACTGTCGACAGTTCATGCCTAGGCCACTTCATTAAAATAAAGAGGCGTTTTCAATACTTTTAAAAACATTTTGGTCTAATACGTGTACTCGTATATTAAATAGGTACCTACATATTTGAAGACGTAATAAAAATAATAAAAATTGTAAATTATTATTATTTGTATAAAACTGGTTTGTCCAATCACTTTAAGGTGGCTCTTATATAACTTTCTACAAATTCAGCATAATTTGCTTTCATTCATCCCTTAACAATTTAAAATGATTAGTTCATTGATATGTGAAGACATTGTCCAAGTGGAAGCCAGAGGCTCCGCAAAGCGCCCCGCCCCCTTGTTAGGGCTGCATTATGTCCCAAGCTCTCTGTGATTACCTCCCCGGGGGCATGACGATGAGACAGGACGAGCCACTGGGCGGAACAGGCCAGTAGAGGTAATCAGGTTACACAAACGCCCCACTAAACGGTTTGGGTTGCCTTCTGTGACGTCATATTAAATACCCTTATTGACGAGTATTTAAACTAAAACACGACGTGTGCTTGTCGCCATTTTTGGTCGAAACCTGGGCTCACGTGAAAACTGCCTAATCTCTCGCTCCGATCAGGGCGGGCGATATATTTTGTAGCGTTACTTAAATTATGTAGCTTTTATATTAAAACTGCCATTTTTCTTGTTTTTGTTGATTCTCTTGAGTTTTATGGTCAGCACGTGTTGATGGTTGATGTATCGGGAAAAGTTTCCTTCAATAAATACAAAGTTAGCTTTCATCCCCTAGTTTATTTCATTTTTCCCTTCGTATGGGGCGCTTAAAGCTTACAGCCTTCTAGCGCAAACAACTCCTATGCCAACCTAGATCGGAATATGGTTGAAGTAGACCAGCATTATACGCCTACTATCTTCATTCGTAGGTATTGGCTTTTCCGACTAACGCAACTGATTGTTTTTCCCTCGGATTGGATTTCATTTAATTGTCTTAGTAGTTATTTTGTAAACTTCATAACAATTTTGGCCTAATTTACAAATAGGAATTAGGGGATAATGTAGCAACTAGATTCTTCTAACTAAAATCGATTAAATTTTAAAACATTCATTGTGGTCATTATCAAAAAGGTTTTTACTTAGAAATATAAAAACTGCGATAAAATAAATCAGATGGTATAGACTCCGTCTTCCGTGAACCGGATTAATAGCACGCTGGCAAACTTCAATGTGTCGATAGTAGCTGGTGCCTGGCATCTGGTGCCTGATGCCCGCTGACTATTGACTGGTGGCGGGTGACAGTACGGCGGGCGCTATCGCGTCACCAGAGCCGAAAAGGCCGAAACCCATTTTATTGCATCAAAGAGTTATCTTGTTCGGCCTGAATACAAATTGGGGCTATCACTCAAAGGGGCGCTCAAAGGACGGCCTTTGGCGGAAAATTGCCCTCCCCCACCGACCCTCCCACGCGTCAATAGGGGGACGATTTATTTCAATTGAAAATCCAGTTTCCTTTTAGTTGGGTACAATGTTTAGCCGATTGATGTATTAAGCTACCTTTAAATAGTGGTGTATTCTAATATATTTGTAAGGCATTGAGAGGATGTACTGTATTACAAACTTTTATGAAAAATATCTACTACTTTCGGAAAGCAATTTTAAAAATACTAGCATCAATACGGTGTAATAATTCATCACATTTTTAAAAAGTTATATAAAGTCATGAAAAGTGATGAAACAAAAACTTTATTAACTGGGTTAAGTGGGTTAGATTAGGTTACGTTAGGTTTAATTTTTTTTTATCGTTTGTAATGACTTTATATCACTTTATACTCTTTTTAAAGGTGTTTTGAATTGTCACTGTGTTGAGTTATCATGGAACCCATCAATACGTGTCATGATTTTTTTTAATATCATTTCTCAAGATTGTCAAAAGATGCATATGAATACAATTATTTCCAGTTCCCTGCTTAAAATCTCTATTCGTAGGCTGCCGTCAAATCGCCCTTAAAATTTTTACTTATGTTCCTACCCTAGAATATTTTGAAATAATATATATTTTTTAATTTGTGCTGGATGTAATTAGAGATGTTATAATTTCCGTAATTAAACACAGATCTTGGAAGAGTGAAACGAAAAATTTATTAATAATTTTCAAAACTTTTCCCTCTGGTGCAAAGCCAAAATTAGCATGGAAAGTTTTGTACATTTTCTGTATTTGATTGTACAACTTTTCATAACATTTACGTTCATATTCAAATACGATTCAGCTTATATTATAGATCCGTGCAAAAGGTATGGTGTACAGATCACACACTGATTGTAAATTCATTCAGTCTGGACAATAATTTATTTCGATGACAAGTAAATGTATTTATATACGTTCCGACTGAAAATATAAATGATCATTAGTTGCCTTTAATAAGTGATTTTGCATATCAGTTTTACATGTTACTGTCAAAACGATTTTTTGATTTTATTACAAGTATGTAAATAATATCTATCTTTATCTCCCTTCTCTTTATAATCTCAATAACAGAATAACGTTCTTATATTATACACCACAAGGAGTTACAAGGGCTGCTTTGAAAAAATAGGTATGCCTTCAAGAATCCAAGCTCTGGGATAAACTTCGCTCAAGTTAAGACGTGCGTCTGTCTTGGACGTCAAGATTGTGTTTCATAGAACAACAAAATATAATTTTAGTGTCAAAGCATTTCTCTCCGAAATATATGAGTTATCGATTATTCGAATTCAGTTGTTAAAGGTCGTAGAAAACTTTTAAGAGTAGGTAGGTAATAATTTTCCTGATTATTTTTACTTACAAGCAAAAAAAATCCCTGCGATAATTATTATTAAAATTATTCATTTAGATTTTGTACTTCTACATTTTCAAAATTCAGTCTTTCATACCATACCGGCATAGAATATCATATTAATGATGCAATGTTTGTACCGTAAGGTTTCTTTATTTTTTTCGTCTGGGTGTGTCATCAGAGCTCCCACGCGCGACCGTTTAGTAGGTAGCGAATATCAAACGTAATGTTAATTGATGATTCTGTTTTCAAACGTAAATAAATCAGATGGTCTCTTATTTTAAACATACTTTGATATCTAGTATGTATACACATTTGGAGGTATGTATAATGTATGTATCTATTTTCGTTTCATTATTTCGCACTATCTCAATACTAGATGAAATACGTAGTTGAATTAAAGTCAATAAAGGGTTTAAGGTTTTAAAATCACAGAAACTTCAGCGAAACCCCCGAGGCCACTGGAGGACGCAAAAGGTTAAATTTGCATTAAACGGGTTCAATAACACCTAAGATTATTTTACAGATAGTGCAAATACTCAGTAACGTCTTGAAAATAATACTGCTTTTTCTGAAATTTCTAGTGTAATGTACTTTTTTCAGGTAACAACACAATTTCCATAAAAAAATTCCATAAAACTGTTTTTTAATAAAATACATTTTTTCTTTGTAATTATAAAATTGGGGAAAGAAAAACGAAAATTTTAACTGCTGAAATGTTACATAATGGCATTAGAAGAAATTATAATACGCGGTGTGGGAACTGGTGTAACAGTGGGTGATATGGGGGGAACGTGGGGGTAGTGGCGAGGTCGGAAAAGGAATGGATGAAAGGGAAGACTGACTTGTCTCTTCAACCTCGATCTATTAGAATCATTACCAGAAGGGTATTCAGTGCTGAATCAAGGGTAACTTTGCGGTTGGAACCACATCCCAGAACTTGCCCACAAATAATTCTACTTCATAGTATATGCCTTTGTGCCCACATATTTTGGCCATCTGTGTAGTAGTTGGAAAGTTTTAACCCGAGTGCTGGATGTTCTATTCGTTTTTTCCTTGTGGTTGGGATCATTTTACTGAATTGTCAATACTGTAACTACCCTTGAAAGTTCTGCTAGCATAATACTGTAATTTAATTTAGGAAAATTATTCTACAAGCTTTTCTAAAACGGGTTATTGAAAAACATTCTCTTTAATGTGAATACCACACAAAAGTTATAACAGTCTTCAAATAGGAAATGTTGTGACGCCAAATGGAGTGGGAAGAGCAGAGAGGAAGGTTTGAAGTATGTACCTTGTCACTCAGATCTGGCCACTAAATACGAATAAAGCATTTGAAGCAACGTATTGGTTCTTAATGATATTTCACCCGTGCGACACTCACAGTGTATTTCACTCTGATTAACATAATATACATAAGCAAATATTTCTCCCACCGCTGAAGTAATTAATTATTCATGTTTATATTTTGTCTATTACTATTTATTAATTTTCAGCATACTTTGTTGTCTGATAAAGAAACGTTTTTGTCGATTATACGAAATTGTTTACTTAAATTATTTAATCTATTGTAGTACTACAAAAAAGGGAAATTATATTTGATGTTATCTTCGAAGAAGCTGGGTGTAGGTTAATTTTAAGGTTACAGAAAGGACTGAAGTAAATTGGAGAAAACTACTGAGCCAAAGAACGAGATATTTAAATATGCTACGCCAATGGGGTAAATGTAATTTGTTTGAAAATTAATAAATAATTCAACACTACTTATTTTGGAGCAATCCTTAAAGGAACACATTTTTCACGGCCTGTAATGCATAAATCCAATTTGTGTGAATATCGGCGATAACAATTATTATGAGGCTTAATGGGAAAACTACTAACTAATTCTAAACCGCAGTGGTATAAAATTTTCCATTACATGTGATTTCAATACCAAAGACTGGTTAGACGTATCCACTATTGAAATAATCGAGCTTCACCGATATGAAGTAGATTGTTTATTTTCGTGTGACAGGTACCTTGCATGCTTTTGTGAGCTATCTGCCGTGTGTGATCTTAAGTGACGAAATTCCTCCAAGATTGTAGATAATATATTATGAGTTTCATAAATTTTACTTTCCGGTTCTGTGGAACGAAACAATAGTTCTCTATTGTAGAAGGTGAGTTCTCATCGTTTTAAACCGTTGCGACAGTGGAGTTAGAAAGTACATAAGTTTGTTGGTTTGATTACATCAGAAGTCTTTCTTATTTTTTACCATTTTTATTCTTTTGACAATAATTTTTCCATTTAGATAATATTTTGATCGTTCGGATATTACGTTTGTATATTTGGACTATATTTATATTACTAGATCAATACAATATAAATTGATTTGGAAATATTTTTTGCCAATGTTTTACCATATTACACAATATTTTAATCATATTTCACGATATATTACCGTTTTTGTCCAAATGGAAAATACTTTGGCCACATTTTACCAATTTTTTAATTGTATTTTACCATATTTCACAATATTTGTTTAAATCATAGGAAATATAGCAAAATTAACGTTAATTTTAAGAAAAAAAAACGTTTTTCACTTTACGTACATGTATTAAACAGAATGTTCTAAATATTTTATCTTATTTTGTTTTACCATCTTCTATTACATTTTCAACCTCTTTACCCATTTTTTTTTACTAATTTTAATTAGAAAATAATTTCTCGATTTGGACAGTTGGTTCGTTTGAACAATATTTTGTCAAATGGAACATTTATTGTATCACAATTTCACCATATATTACCATTGTGTTCAATATTTAAATCTATTTTATCATATTTCACAGGAAAATATATTTGATCCCATTATTTGTGTTTTCTTTTGCTACATACCATACTTTACCATATTTCATCGCATTTTACAAAATATTTACCAAATTTTGCTATGTCCTACGTGCACAATATTTATCAACATTTTACAACACTACAACGATGTAGTGATTTTTACCATTTTTAACTAATATATTTTACCATGTTTTTTACAAATATTACAGAATTTTGTAAAAATATTTTTTTCGTTGTGGAATTAAATCACTATCTAACTAGGTCAAAGTACCATTTATGCCAGCAAACAATTCATCGTTTATTCTTTAATTGAATCAACAAGGCGAGTTTTATTAAGCTTTTGCTAAAATTGTTCAATTTATAAGAATATATCTACTGTTTTTGGTATGACCCTTCAAGACAATTTTTTTAGGAATTTTACTTATCAGTGGTTTCGTATACTACTCATGGCTACTTCAAAGTAAAAAATGAGAAAAGTATATATTGTTACTAAAAACTATATTTTAAAATTTAAAATTAAACAATAACTTTGTAAACATCACTTATAGGTAAATACTTAATGCCGACCGGGTTTCGCTACAACCGTAGCTTTGTATTACCTATAAGTGATGTTTACAAAGTTATTGTTTAATTTTAAATTATAATGTCACATCACAAAGTAACCGCTTCATATGAAGAAAAAAAAAACTATATTAATATGTACAAAGTAATTACGTTATTTCAAGAAAACCGTATACGAAGTTATTCAACCCTCAATCCCCTCATAACTGACATCGTTGCCACTATTAAATTCCAGGTGCCGAGAAGGAATACAGTACAAAATATAACATTATTCTGCAATACATACACAACCAACTATCGGACACACTCACTAATCAATAGGATGCATGATAGAAACAACAAGTTTTCGGGTACTATTTTTATGTCTATTGACGTAGTCTATACCAGCACTTGGTTCAATCCTACAAATTATAGTATATGGTAATATGTAGTATTCTTTTAGTAATATTGTAACATATTCAGTTTATAAGTTTACTCATATTTAATGCTTCAAAAATTTTGTATATAATTTTCGACAGCTCACTAGGTATATTTTTTTCTTAATATCCATGTAAAAGCCCGGTTTTGCGTAAAGCCAAATAAAACAAAAATATAATTGCAAAATTTTACATCAAAATCTTGAAAAACAAATAACCACACGAAAATTTAAACTTTTTAATTGGATTTACGAATCGGTAAATATTTTTATTGACTCCTGTGAAGTTTTCATTTTGTGGCTTGAGAGGTTTTACCCAACGACATTATTTTAGTCATTCATTTTACACGTATGTAGTGTTTTATTCTAAAAATGTGTATATTTTTTATGTAAAAGAATATATATGGGGAAAAAAAAAAAAAATTAAAACGCATATTGTGTAAGTATCATACAAAAATTCTCTGAATAAAGAGTATCATGTTGACATCGACTATTAGTAGCTTACAGCATATCTCAGTTTTTGAATAGGGGATTTCTCAGGCGGCTACAGTCTTCCTTACCACGTCGTAACTGTCCCAACATCATGCTGTTACATATGTTGCGTTATGTGATATTCACAAAGTGAACAATTACACTCTACCCCGTCAAATACTCTAAGCCATATGTCATACTTAGTAATGCAAAATCAAGTGTTTTTGGTTTGAAAATTTGGTCGCCTAGAAATTTTTCAGTTGCTTTAATTAAATACTGCGAGTAGAATACATCTTGGCCTTTGAAATAATCGAGTATTTTTATAAGCCCAGAAAAAAATAATGTAAAGGCCTATGAAAACTGCTTTAAAGTTCAAAATCTCCTACTTACGAACCCATTTTCGGTTGTGATTTTATTGTTTAATGTGGAAAATTAAGTTATTTATAAAATGATCGAAAAAAAATTAAATATTTATGCCTGATCATCGACAAAATAAAATAAAAGGCACTTTTTGGCCATGTTTTTTTCTTGCATAAATCAAAACAGGTGGATGGTGTTAAGCGGGAATTTAAACCTTATCGCCAACTACGTAAGGGTTGTTATTGATAGCGGCTCAATTTAAAATATTACACGACGTAGTACATCGCCTTAAAATATATTTTTACTCGGAAAATTCGAATATTTAAATTTAAAAAAAAAGTTTTTTGTCAGGAATCAAACATAAGACCAATCAGATAGAGTTAACGGGTAATGCTATGCCGATTATCATCAACACTACAAGGGTGGGTGACAACACCAAACACAGCGCGTTTGAAGTTTTTTCTAGCGCCTTGCGCTGCACACACACACCCTGCCTCCTCCATAGGTTATAATATGATATTCTTCTGTTCCAGCCTCCAGCAATCATTCCTCCCCACTGCTCAAATCTCCCCATCCCCATAATACATAAAGTTTTTTTTATAATTAATAATAATCGTGTTACACCTTTTTAGAAAAAAAAATATATACCATAAATAACAATAAAATAATAGATGCGAGAGAGAGAAAAGAAAAAAAAGATGAGTAAAAAAGGATATCTATTATTTTTATTAAATCTTAAATTGTTTTACAACTCATAAAAAATGAGAAATACTACGAGTATTTTGTGTTTTTACTGTACGTTTTAATTTTGAAAAATTTGTTTCTAATTTTATTTTAACGGATAATTGGTTAAACAATTTCGCTCCAAACGTATTTGTAAAATTGTTGGACTTTAGTGAAGTTAAAGCACTGGACAGTTATAGATCTAAAATTATTTGATCCATTATTGCTTTTTGTAAAAGGTTTTCATTGGTGAAAAAAATTTTGTGAATTTGTAAAATGGCTAGTTTTTATAAATAATTTACAGTAAAGAGACTTAAAATTCCTGAACTTTTTTTTATAGTGGGGTTGTCATTTAAATTTGTTAATTTTTTTTTGGATTATTTCTAATTTCAAGAGAGAAGTTTTTAATGCACCACACCAGCTAACAATCCATATTTAAATACAGATTGAATAAGGGATAAATAAATGTTCTTAGTTTTTTATTCTAATAAAAATGTACAGTAATTATCTTAATCTTTCCATTAATGTATTGATTTGTCGCTTACAATAATGCTTATCGACAATTATTCCGCCTACTGAGATTATGCAGCGCCACGGAAATGTTCGTGGAGGAACGAGTACACTTTTTCAGAACGCTTCTCCTCCACCACATGGGAAGCTTATGGCGCAGACTACGCCAATCAAGAAACACAATCATCACTTCCATGGTTGCCTGGATGGAGTTCTCCCTGATGGCCCTCTGGAGACGGGAGATGTCCAAATATCCTCCATAAACGGCTGCTTACACACATTTTGGTTCATTCTGGAATAAATTGTTATTATTATTATTTGTATCTTCCAATTTACTTTTCATAAATACACCTAGGTATTTCATTTTAGTTTAAACGGTAAGTATAAAGCAGTCAGGTTTACATAGAGTTGAATTTATATTTCAATAATTTTATGAATGTTTGAATGTGTTTAATTTCTCACGTCGATACAAATAATAAATAAAATAGGTCCCATAACAGTTCCATGTAGGATTTCAAAATTTGCATATGTTAATCTTTCTTCCCAACTTTCTTCTTCCAATCTCCTTCCCCTCCCAAACTCTTTTCAGCCTCATAAGATACGTCGAACGAGGGTGCCGTAGATCCACTGGTTTTGATCACTTGCGCGTGCATTACAATAATAAGATTCAATATATGATCTACATATTTACAATTAAAATATGTGATGATAATATTTTACAGGTTAAATATTGTCTTTGTGTTTGATGCAACTTATGTAGAACTTTGTTTGTAGCGTAGAAGCTATCACGTGACGGTGTGGGTAACAAAAAAGAACACCGATGTGCCGCCGACCAAGCCAGGAAAGGAGGAAAGAGAAGAGGGGGGGGTCCTTTCAAAAGCACAAAGGGACGCTTAGTGCCGCAAACGACTGTCAACTTCTCAATGTACATAATATACAGAAAATAACAAAATATCGACTTCTATTTTCACTAACTGAGAACAACAGGAGCATATAAAACCCTGTCTTTTATTTTTTGTTGAACGTGCATTTTCAATGCTTAAAGCAATCTGTCTGTTTGTTTTCTGACTAGTGAGCTAATAGACTGCTGGTCCGCATTTTAAAGATAAACGGAAATATTTAAAAAAAAACAAATTTATAAAAATTACAAAATTTCACAAATAGCGAACAGAAGTTGAAATGTATATACATATTCATTAGTATTTTTAAACCGGAGACATGAATCCATATTACTCATAAGTGCAATAAAAAGAGGGATGTTGAACTTTTGAATCTTAGACAATTTTTTTTTTTTTTTTAATTGCAATTATAAAGTATAGATAAATAAAAATATATTTTACATAACATTCTTTGTTAACTACTTTAATTAATTAACTACAGTTAGTATTAAAATATCCTCCTAACTGTCTAACTATGAATTGGTCTATTTACTAAATGCTTAAAAATAATAAAAGAACACTAATAAAAAGAATAATTACTTAAAAATAGTACCCATGGTTCATAGTACAAATTCTCAGTATAATACTAAAATTTTATAATATTGAACGTCAAATAATTTAGTAAAAATACATAGAAAATAACCACAGATCATTATTATTTGAATAACATAACCATTTTTCATTGTTTGATAATTAATGGCCTTACTTGGTGCCTTACCAGTGAAAAGGGGTTATTTATCTTATTCATTTAAAAAAAGTGGTAAATAATTTTATTAAATGTTTTGTAATGTGGTTTGACGTAATTATAGTCATCCATGCTTAAAGCTAGCTCAATTTTGTCCTCCGTGAAGTCCTACGGATTTTTATTCGATTCGACGTATTACGCAATTTCTGACAAAAAACGAGATTTGGTTATTTAATTACTATAACGTTGCTTATTGGGAAAATTCCGGAACAAGAAGCTTCACATTTTTTTGTATTGTAAATGACAAGATTAATAAGAATAATACAGTTGCATTGGCAAGTGGAATGTTGGGCACAAACACAAAGTATTCCAGACACTGAATAGATAACATTACTGGAACTGTCCTCCATGTATAAACCTACATGATTATTTTTTTTTTGTTGATGAAAATAATCATTTTGTATTACACCATTGTCGTTGTTGTTTATTGTTTTACATTGTATCTTTTACTTTAGATTTTTTAACCTCACAAGGACAAGCATGTGTTGAGGTTAAGAGTTTTATAAAATAATAAATTTAACACAAAGTAAATATTATGTATTGAGAGAAGAATATTGTTACATTAATGTTTTTACTAATTGTCTACCAGCGTGATACCTATTAAGCTAATTCCAGTCAATTCATTACAGTATTATAAAGTAAACATGTAGGGTAGAAAAAAAAAAAAAGGTAGAAAAAAAAAAAAAAAAAAAAAGGGTGATAATGAGAAATTGATATTTGATTGTAAGATAAAACCTAATTATTAATTTAAAAACGACCATAAAGAATAAAAAAAAAGAATTATATTATAAGAGTAAACGATGAAAAAATATAAATATTATGCTATTAATTTAAAAGGACAAAGATAAAAAAAGTTGGAAATCCTCAGCTAGCACATATAATTTAACATTCATTTTAAACGTACAGAAGGAATTAGACGAATAATGTAATATTGAAGACTATTAAATAGAAGTGGAGCTTGAAACAAAATTATTTCCTTGACCGATGAAGATTTCGTGTGAATTTCCATAAAGTTCAGACAAGCGCCAATTCTTGTAGTACAAATTTACTGCATTATTTAAATAAAATAATTAAATTTTAATATGTAGTTTTATTTCAAGCACTTTTTTCACGCGCTTTGCCTCACTTACTCTGTCTGACATCTTGCATCACCATTTCGTGATGATGATGAAGCAATCTTTAAAATTTTAAAATAAAATCCATTTGGTTGTACTTTCGGATTTCGAAACACGATCAAATAGTATTGCATCAAATAGTAATATTATTTATTTTAAGGTTGCAGGGAATACAATATGGTATTGAACAGAGGTTGTAGATAGAGATTGAAAGCACTTAATCAAGGTTTGTCGAGAAAAATATACGAAGTAGGAGAAAAAGATTTATTTCTCTTAAGGAATACTATTTACTAAACAAGCAAGGACTGTACAGTAATAAATATGATATTTAATGACTGTTTGAAAGCTGGTGTGTCCATTGCTTGATCTGCTTTGTACTGAAATATTTCCAGGAGCACGTTAGGTTCTAGTGATAGTAGGAATTATGCATTCGCGCAGTGCAGGAGAAAGAGGGTAAGTGGCACTTTATCTAGCTACTCCGCGCAGTGCCACGTGGCGGCAGCACCAGGAGATAAGCCACCCTTCCACTCCGTCTTCCCGCTGCGCTTTAAGTGCGCCCCTGCCGGACACGACCCACCCACCATACCACCACCGGTAGAGATTAACAATCAGGTGGCTAGGGAGGGAACCTCATAATTATAATCGCTCACTTTCAGCCACATTAATGCATCATATACAGATAATAAAGAATTAACAGATCTGAAGTATGCATACGCATGGTAGCAGGCGAGTTCAATTAGTTTTAAAAAAAGTGGGTGTGTCAAGCCTACGCAAGACAGAAGTGAAACTTCTAGTTTCAGCTGATGCTTGGCGTGGCGCAGTTCGCTGGTGTCTGAGAGAGAGGAAAGAAGAGAAGAGAGAGAACGTTCGTGAGCGGCTCCCCCACCTCAACAAGGTTTCACTTCAAAAATGCCACAGCCGAGAATCGAACCTCGCTTAACTGATTGAAAGCCAACCACGCTGAGCACCAACTGTAAGCAAAGCCGCATAAATTGATTATATTATGTAGGTTCTGAAAATATGAGAGCTTGTTATGTTTTATAATGTTACCTACATCACACCCAAAATATAATATATTTTTAAAAATAATGTACAATGTACAGAAATAGAATCCCACACAAGATCGCGTAGTGCGCTCTAGCGAACGGATATTTTATCAGAGGGAGATAGTTTTAATTTTTTTTTCTGTAAATTATTACATATTATCAAAATAAATAAATTAATTAAATAAATGTAATACAATTATCATAATATACGGATTAGATAATAATTTTAATCCAACACAATAACGCAAAGCGCGCTCTAGCGGAGTAATGTTTTATCACAGTGAGATAAGTGTTTTTATTATTTTGCAATATTATTTTCTTTTAAAAAATGTTCTGACCTACTAAAAAATAAGATATTGAATGAAAAAGGCGTTAAAAACAAAAAAATAATGTGCGATGGCCGAGAATCGAACTCGGATCAACTGCTTGGAAGGCAACTATGCTGACCATTACACCACCAACGCCAGTTGTCGGGATGAGCTAAGAAGCATTTATATGTTACTTCAAAACTTTGACTAGATCAAATGAACTTTAATCGGTGGTCCCGCATTTTCGTTTCGGTCATGAGTCGGTTTTACTCCGGTCCTCGAAATTGCATGACGCGCGTAAAGAAGTTTCACTTCAAAAAGATTGGTGAATTTTTTAAGAATCTAATGACTGTACGGTTGAGGGTTGTTTTAAACGGAAGTGGCGTCATCTGTCCTTTTGAAAAGATCCGCTGAAGTATTCAAACCGCGGCAGCGGGTTTTTATCTGCTAGTAGGTAATTATTCCCTTATCCTTATCAAAACATCCCTTTCGGAACAGAGTGAGAAACATGGAATAAAGAATAACATAGGAAGTGTCTTGTGGGCGCGTTTCGTGATACAAATATTTACCTAATCGAGGCTTAAATTTCCCATAAAAAATTGTTTAAAAAAAATTCAAATGGGATGGAGATCTACATATCAGGCGAGTGTCAGACAGAGTGCTGGGCTATTGGACTAAATATTATTTTTGTCTGCATTCAAATTTGTGTAGCACTTCTAGTGTTTTTCTATCGTGACAAATAACTGAGCCGCTAATACGATAATAATGTTTCCGTGGCAGAGTAAATTACTCGACATTTGTTAAGGGGTTAAACCAAACAAATAAAACTTTTGTTAAGGAGTTGAAGTGTAGTTATTGTAATCGGTTTTTAATGTACTTGTATCGAAATCTTTTAATTCACTAATCAATATAATCATTATATTATACAACGTGGATTTGAAATTTTTTATCACCAAAAGTGTTATCGTGATTTGTTTTTGGGGTATTACATCGTGTTCAGCTATCTCCTTCTGTAGGCAACGTTTTGGAATCTGAGCTAGTGCAACATGACATAAAACCCTAAAAAATAATGCACAATACTAATATTATACGATTTAATTCATTCAAATCTCAGGTACTGTGATTCAATCTTATAAGATGAGTGCAATAGAAAATTAAGTTATAATAATATCAATAGCACAACAATAAAATATTAAAAATTTAACAGGAATACAGTGACAAACTATTGCAATAACAATGTTTTTTTGCCACGAAAATAACTAGATTACACTAAGAAATAATTTCTAAACCAATAATAGTTCTCGTCACGTAGGACGTTTCCTTTCCCCCGGATTTACCTTTAAGTGCATATCTGTAAAAAGTGCGTGCTCTGTGATCAAGAACAAAACTTAGGTGCATCTCTGGCATAAAATCGCCATCGTCAAATCATCGATCATCAGATGTGATGAGTTCATAATATCTTGTAGTTATACAAAGAGCTGACAAGCATATTTATGTTGGAAAGACATAACGATTGCTTAAGAATGTACAATCGCTTTCGCAAGTGATGGAATGGTTGATGTACCAAGGGGGGACTAGGAGAGGGTGGGATAATAGGAGGGAGAGAGACTAAGGCCGGGATTGTTTGGGCCAGAGTTAGTGTTACGGGTAAAAGGGATTCCGCCCGGGTTCGTATAGTGGAAAGAAAACTATAAAGAGCGAGGAAAGATAACGCCGAATCCACCATTCAATTTTGTGAAACTGCTCGGATTGTCCGACAGACCCCGCACTCCCCTTCTCCGCAGGAGCTGAGAGGGGCCATCAAGTTTTATTACGTCCTCCATCGGAATTCATTATTTAACACATGACTGACAAAACCCCGTAAGAATATTCCCATTCCTGGGGTCCAGGGCACTGGATGCTAGGGTACCTCGTGCCCTTCTGTAGGGGGGTTGTATTCATCGATTTACCAAACATAGCTCAGCGAAAACTAGTGTTAAATAAAAAATTGTGCTACGCAAACGGGATGAACTTGAAAAAAATATCTATTGCGATTTAAGCCTCTAATTTAATAGTGATCGTGTTATATACGAGTACTGTGACTTCAAAGCTTAGTAAAATAAATATTTGAAAATTTTACCATAATGGAAGCTAAAATATGCAATTGAAACTAACTACAATTACCATGTGTAAATTACCTAAAGTGGTCTTCCGCTAGAAGTGATTTCCTGCGGAACTTCTGCAGTTTAGTTAGTTTGATTTTCATTTCCCAAAACAATAATACAAACTCTTGTTTACATTAAATGCGAACATTTACCATGCATTCCTATGAACTATATAATGGTTCTTGTATTTTCTGTGTTTAACTCCTGATTTACGGATTTTATTTTACATAATGCCATACTTTTATTTACAGTAACTTTTTCCCTTTGTACATCTTCCACTGCAACATGTTCTCGGAGATCACAGTAAAATAATGTTATAAGTACGCCATTGTTTTCTTCAGAATAGGTCTCTCTCAACAACGCAGTAAACATAAGAATACAATGAAAAAAGTCCTTTAATTCATAATACGTTTTATTTTTCCATTAGCATAAGGTAACTTTTCAATATTCAGAGGGCAATTGGTTTGCAACTCTGAATAATGTTTTTGATATATCCAATGTTCATGCCCAGAGTGTCTAACACAGTGAAATCGATAACTATACAATACCGGATCGACAGGTGTAACTGCAGATTACCCGATTATGAATGGAGATACGCTGGGTACACTGTGTTCTATGAATTGAGATTCCTAAACGTCAAACGGGTACGTAAAAGTTGAAAGAATGCATAAATTGACAAACTAAAATTGAAATAATATTTTTCATATATATTGGCAGACCGCATGTACTTTTTGACACTAAAATGGGAGTTAATTAGTTGATTAGGTCTTAAGTCATAACTAAAAACTTTTGTTTCTCCCAGCTAAAACTGAATCAATTGATCGCGTTGTAGATGAATTAATTTAGTATATGGAATATGTATATGATTTCTTTCAATTCTAAGAGCTTAGTTAGTTCACCTCCATTAACTAAAAAACCAAATCGACAGCTTATCCGACACCTTGGAGGTCGCGCTAAAAGCAGCGGCTTTTGCCTACTGAATGTTTTTTTTAAATATCTTATTACATTGAGCTTTATCGATCGTCCGTGCTACACCTTCAGATTACCAAAGTACTTCAATTTGTATTTACTTTGGAATTATATGTTGACTCGTGTTGTTTGTACTTGCAAATAAAACGAAAAATCGTTAGGCCGGAGATTAAGTTATAAATGGAAAACAAAATATAGCTTTTTTTTTAAATACCTACTCTGACGGTTTATTATTTTGACGAACATCAACCGTCTCGCCATTGGAATGAATTACAGTTAACTCACAGAATATTTAATTTTAATTATTGTCACACTGTTGTATGTGTGAACAGGTAAAATATCTAATCAAAAAATAGAATTGTATATCTACCTAGAGTGAGACATAAGCCTGCGGGAGCACCGGAAAGGGGAGGGGCGCGTGAAACGGCTCGCGGATGTTTGGTTATTGGAAATTTTCACCATGAATCGCTTTACAGGGAACACCGCGCTTTCTGTATAAACTAGTAATGATTCCAGTGCGATTTTTTTCGACACCTGTTTAAGAGGAAGCCACAGGCCAAAAGTGTGTATAATTCTTAGTGTGCCTTATATCTCCACGAACAAAGGTAATAGGCAAACATATCGTTTGGCAAACGGCGTGTAGAATCGCTTGATTTCAAGCGCAAAAATGGTTATTATTTTTATGTGCATAATTTTACAACAAACAAAAAAATAGTCAAGGGAAAATATCACAGAAAATCTTAGCCATAAGTTTGTATGTTTTTAAAATTGTTTCTTAATTGCGTTGATACTTTTCTAACAAAAAAATATTTGTTCTTTACGCTCATGTTTTTTTATAAAGTCATTAATAATTTTATTTTAATTGTACTGAAAAGAAACGATAGAAGAAGATTTAGTTTATCCAACGCATATTTTTTGGTATTCATAATGTAAACCGATTCGTAGTAAAGATTAATCGAAAATAGTGATTTACCATTAAACTTCGCCTTACATCAGTGTACATTTCATTAAATCGGTGATCTTGAACCGAGTGCGGAGAGAACGTCGCGTAAGTTAACACCTCTATACGAGAAGATCCGGGTTTTTCGATTTTGATAATAAGACTTGGATGTAGTAAAATGGGGTATCCTGTCAAACATCCGATGTTACTCTACTGGTGGTGAAGGACATGTTGCCTTGCAAACTGATATCAAGAGGTGATATCCCGTGGCCCTCCCGCAGCCCGGAATTGACACCCCCTGATTTTTTAGGCTATCTTGAAAGTCGAGTATACTTAAATAAACCAGCGAACACAAACTAAAGGCATTCGTCAAGACAAGTCATTATTCGTCAAGAGATCACCCGACCTCGCGCGCGCCTTACATAAAAGAGTTTTTCAAAATCTTGGTGCCAGATTAGAAAAATGCTAACGGCTGGATGGTGAACATTTTGAGGAATGATTTTCCTGTTCATCTACTTTATAAATAATTGTTATTTTTCTAACGACTTGTAGTTGTCTTTTTATTGTGTTTTCAAAAGTGCAAAAACTTATCGCTCACCCCGTCAGGAGCATATCGGCACCCGCTACAATCCGCCACAATCAACTATCCACCCTACTTTTTATTATGGGTCCCACACACACGACAACAGAAAACCGCAAATTCAATTATATTGATGCATAATTATTACTATCATACTGAAATCTAATTCGAAGATTCGAAGCGTTGATTAAAATATCCGTACCATTATCTGAGGACTAATTCTGAAAAGCCAGGTAAATCCTAACCTTTCTTCCTCTTCTCAAACCTGCTCCCTCTCTCATTAACCTCAAATCTCGTTCCCAAATGTGGATACTATATACCTATGTGGATCTGCTGTCTTTTTCCAAATTGGTACTCTCAAGCAGCATAAAAAAAGTTGTCTGGAATTCCATCCCATCTATGTACCTAGCCGTACGTGGAAATGGCGTGACGCTTAGTTAGTCAGTTATGTTGACATAAATTATACAGACGCGTCAAGTACGTAGATGTCCCACTCGATAGCTGCGTAATAGTAAAATATTAAGTATTTAGCCAGGGCCGTCCCCAACCATTAAAGCTAACGACGAGGAGGTAGCCGCACTGTACTGGCCTCTGGCCCTGGAAGCCAGCCGAATGCCATTCAGTGGGGCCCTGGAATAGAATATTCATAACTTAATGAATAATGAATCTCCGCTGGGGAAAGGTTTTGAATAAACTGAGTTCGGATTACTTCCCCGATAAGTTCCCAACACACGGCCTATTCGCCATGCTTACTTTTCCTTCGTCTTCTTCCACTTCTGGTGTGCTGTAGGTGGTAGGTTGTGGCCGCCTCCATTTCAATATCGATTATTCATAACGGAGCGTCACGATATTTCCATAACGAAAGCATTATTTAGGAAAAACGTGTTGTTAACTTCACGCTAGGCAACGGTTCTTAAGCACCGCTTCATTTTCCACATCGCTACTGAAACGGTTAGTTGAACGCAACTTAGCCCGTAGCCATTATTTAAAGAAAAAATCAGGTACTCTTCGATCATGAAATATTTTTAATACATACAGTACTCATGCAATAAAGAAGTTTTTGTAAGTACCCCTTAAAGCACAGTGGATATAAAGGGAGACACGTATTAAATGTCGTTTTCCATTGTCCACGAAAAACAACTCAAAGAGGCAACAAATACAATTTTACTCTAAATAGAAGAATTGACGGAAGACGTATAAGAAAAAATCGCATCACATGAGTTTTAAACCAATTTGACTGGAAATAGGGTACTTCCACTTTTGTTGTTCCGGGCTGCTGCTTGTATGGTGAGGGTTGTCCAGGGCCCCGATTATCGACGAAGTCATTCCACAACGATACGTTCTTCCCACTTATGTACCTTCGACGAGACTCAAAAACAAAAACGTAGACCAATGTATGTACTTTCGATGGCGATCGTGAGCGACCTGGTTTGGAGAATCAATACCCTGGACGTCTTCTTTTTCTTCGTATGGTGATTAGTGGGTTCAAAGTAGAATGCTAAGGTTATTCAGCCTATCAACAGCATGTGCCTCTGGTAAATTGAAGGTAAAGCTATTCTAAGATATGATCTGTTATTTAATGTCCACACTGTGGTGATAGCCAACCTCCGATAAGAACAATCACCAGAAGAAGAAAACGAAAAAAATCTGAATGAATTGCTTGAATTTGAAAAACATTTTAACCTGTTGTTCTGCAGACAATATTACTAAAATGATTAAAATCGTGTTCGCTCGTTTCACTCTACATTGCAAGTGCATTAAATATTCTTTAGACACGAAATAAACTCCACAACATTTTTCACGTCAACACGATAGACCGATTAAAGCTACCCAAACACCCCTAAGGCCGTAAACAGCATAGATTTCAATAAGGTTGTGTATCGTAAACATAAAGGAAAAAATATTTTTCAAAAACACTGCGCTATTATTTTGTTCAAATCTCTCAAGATTCGTTGAGGCTTTTCACCACCAATAAGGGTTTATTTGGACGCCACACGTTTCCAAGGGTGGCTTCCACCCCAGGGCCCTAGGGGACTCGGACCTCCCGCAGCTCCCGTGGAATTGATATTAATTTTCGAGAGAAAATTAATATAAAGACCCCCCTTTCCGCTACCAGCCCACCACGCTCCTGCGTAAGCCTCACGACCGTCCCATTTGACTGAAATATCCCGGGTAACAAATGATCGTTCAACTGTTTAATACATTTTTTCTTTTGTTATTATTGGGTGCGTGCTCGCTAGCAAAATTAATTTTGCTATATTTCCACGTGACATAAACACTTTTTACCGAGCACAACATCAAATTTGTAAGATTAATATTAATTGTCCAATCGAAAAGAACATTTCTGATAATTCACTACTTTTCCGAAGAGCGATAGAAATACCGTTTAAATTATTACATTTTAAGAACAATTTTCACAAATAATTCTGTTAAAAAGTGTGGTATGATTTACAGCATTTTTCAGTGTAGTACGTAATCTCAGTATCGCTTTGGTGAATTCAAAATCGAATCATTGCGCGTTGTTTGAAATGCCTTTGGCCGGTTTAGTGACAAAATCTGAATATACAAATTGGTACTTCCCAGCCTACTACTTCCTAATCCCATTTTCTTTCTCACGCCCTTCTGTGTTGGACAAATAAGTAGTGTGTTTGACTCGGTCAGTATAGAGCGAAACAGAGTTATAAAAGCCGATGTAGCAGGTATTATCCCTCAGCAGATAACTATCATATCCATATAACGTATCCGTAAACTTGTATTCGGTTAATAATAAACGCAATAATCCGTTTCGGAGTATTATTGAAAAAAACCCTGATCGTACCACATATCATTATAAATAACCATATAACATGAAGTTTGTTTTAACATGAAATTTTTCTAAATAAAAATAACAGTTTGTCACTTACACCCTCTTGGCTCGCGACAGTCCTGTAATAATGATGATTTTGAGTCATTAATAACTTTTAAAACAGTTGGAATTCGTACATTCCCCACATTACTCAGAATGATATTTATGTCCCCGCAATAAATTAATACTGCCACACATAATAATAATAATATGTTTTGTGTCATGTTTGCGGAGACCGTAAATACATAATTCCGTAGCTAATGTTTCCCCCGAGTGAGCACACAGCGCCGGGCCCGAGACCCACAGAGACCCGCGAGACCCGAAGACCCTGACTCGGGCATCGGGTTCTCGGGTACTCGGGCTGGGCCTGCCTGCTCCCCAGATTGCTGAATTATTTACTCCACAATAAACTATGCTAAGGGACACATTCCTCTAATTTTACGGAGTAAGTTATTTCCGAGTGCAAACGAAACGTACAGTTATTCTGTGGAGTCATTTCGCGAAGTTACTTCTTCGCTTTCACTACGTCATTAAGTAGTTGGAAATGAGATACGGCGTACCTTTTTCATACATATTCATACTCACTAGTAATAGAATAGACCCTTTCTTATTAATTATTATATAATACATAGCTGCAAGTCCGAACAAGGCTTGTTAAATCTACTCATACGTCAGCTCATCTAGGTGCCCTAGGGCATAACTGTTTGAATATATTTTTTAATATTAATAAATCTTATAATTTACTATTTTTGTGATTTTCTCAGCCTATTTATAGTTCAGAAATTGAAATTAAAATATTCAAAAGTAAGATTATACCAATTATTTCAAAAAAGACAAGTATTTTAACGCAGTTTAATCATAAATAATCAAGGAAGGAAGGTATTGGAAAAAATATTGCTAATTTATCAAAAAATCTCTTCAATTTTTTTATATTCCTGTTAAAAACGGTATTTTGGGCCATTATCAAATGAATTGATAAATGTCCTAAAAGACTTTAAGTAAAATAGTTGGTAAAAGTTCCCATATTTAGTCGTGATATATTATTAAGGGTGACCGGATAACTCATCAAAGGAATAATTCATCACATCTTTAAAAAGTTATATAAAGTGATGGAAAGTGATGAAACAAAAACTTTATTAACTGGGTTAAGTAGGTTAGGTTTAAAACAAATTTTCATCGTTTCTAATGACTTTATATCACTTTTTAAAGGTGTGTTGAATTGTCACTGTGTTGAGTTATCATGAAACCATTATTAAGACCAAAGCAGGTGGATGAACATGTATTGCGATATTATTATGACTTTACCAACACTTTATCAGAAAGCTGCTTACAGTCTCGTTTTTGACAGGATGACTAAAAATTTAAAGAAATTTTCAATTATTCAGCATCGTTCTTTTTTTCTTTCTGTCACACTGTCACAATTGAATTAAGTAACCTGAAAAAAGAAAAAATTGAAATTAGATTGTAAACTGTTAAGTTTTAAGAAATACAAAAAAAATTGTAGCACACATTCTAATAAGTGAAATAGTTTTTTATAAAAGGAAAATAAAATAAAATACGGAATATTTAAAATATATTCCCCAGCATTCAAAATCCTAGTGGAAAAAAAATTATGAAATAAAATTATGTCAATACATAAATAAATAAATAAAATAAAAATTTGAAAAAAGAATGGTATAGGTTGAAATTTATTTTAAACGGACTTAGAAACTCATTTGTTTCCCTTTCAAATATCCAATGTGGATAGTAAAATGTGAAATATTATTTGACTTATATTAGTGCTCAATGGGTTGTAGATTTTAGGAGCGTATAATCTAATATTGCCAGATTGAGTAGCTGATCATGTTAAGAACACTAAAAATTAAAGCTTGTTAACTTTTGAGCCGACTGGTTTCACCGGCTGCAAAATATTCAGACTTGTACATTTAACATTGTGGAAGTTATTATTAAATTATTTAGTGATCATAATATTATATAGACACTATGTAGTGCAAAGAAAAGAAAACCAATTTATAATACATGAAGGGAACTCAGTGACGCAGTAGTGTTAAGTTAAACATCATAATATTATATAGTCACTATGTAGTCCAAAGAAAATAAAACCAATTTACAATACATGAAGGGAACTCAATGAAACAGTAGTTTTAAGTTAAACATCATAATATTATACAGACAATATGTAGTCAAAAGAAAATAAAATTATACTGCATGAAGTGAACTCAGTTAAACATCATAATACTATATAGATACTATTATACTGCTTGAAGTGAACTCAGTGATGTAGAAATGTTAGGTTAAACATTATAATATTATATAGACACTGTGTAATGAAAAAAAATGAAAATTTAATTAAACTACATAAAGTGAACTCAGTGAAGCAGTTAAAATGAATAGAAAAAAGTAAAAGATAATAATTAATTTCAGTATTTTAAAACATCGCCAAATAATAATCTATTAATAATTAGAACAAACTATAAAATTAAAATTATAATTAAATTTTGTTATGTTTGGTGTGGGGTGAATAGATTATGGAAAAACAGAGTACCTTTAATTTTTATCCACTCTGTGATCTGTGTTTTTAGTTCGTAGTGCTTTGTGTATTTTGCAATCTAAAAATCTGTTAGTAGGGATGTTATGAATGAAAAATAATGATTTTTAAATTAAAAAAAAATGGTGAATTTTCACATCAGAAAAATTCTTTACCTAAAAGTAAAAGGAAAGTAAAAAAGTTTGAAGGTTGAAGGAATACATATCTGTACTAAAAGGTTTTAAATGAGTATTTTTTTATATTTCATTGAGATGTTGAAAGAGTAGGGAGAGAAGTAGGTCAACCGAAAAATAAATGATTTAAAGTTTTTGCTTCTAGATCAGAATAAATACAATCTTTCAGGATTTTATTTTTCAAAACAGATTTATTTATTTCTTGATTATATATTATATTTGTGTGAATCGGTGATAACACGATTCTGTTGGAAAAGCTTTTGGGATTATGGCAAAGGATGAAATAAAAAATATTCTTTATATGGCTATAGATCCGAAAATATCCCTTCTCCTCGTCTCTTCCAGCTTCGCGTCAATCTCAAAATTCAAGATTTAGCGACATTAATAAAATAAAATGGTTTGTTCATTTAGAATTTAGATGAAACATTACCGTTAAACATGATTTTGACATTCAAATGTCGGAGTTTTGAGTAAGTTTG
This sequence comes from Hesperophylax magnus, assembly GCA_026573805.1. Classification (NCBI taxonomy): domain Eukaryota; kingdom Metazoa; phylum Arthropoda; class Insecta; order Trichoptera; family Limnephilidae; genus Hesperophylax; species Hesperophylax magnus. Next base: position 31,179,263 of record JAIUSX010000046.1, read on the forward strand.
ACGCCGTTCCTTTGTCGTAAGTTTTCGGGAATTGTGATAATATCATGGTAATATATTATTAGCTAAAAGGAAGAATTTCTTTGTAATTTATAAAAAAATATGTAACTGTCGTGTACCCGGCTTTTCTCGAGGTTATAAATGGTTTAGAAAAAAGTTTTGAAGGTCTAATGTATCTGAAAACTAGGTGCATTTTTTAAGATGTGAATAATATTAGCGTAAAAACAACAAAAAAGTTTTGATTACTTGATCGTGCCACGTTTTCTTCCGGCGTCTTCGACGACTTTTGCCATTCACATAACGTCATACACTCATCTAACTACATCTTTCTCCGTTCATCACGCACGCCTCGCGTGTTCCTCGGGCCTCCCCGACTTTACCGACCATTATCTTTATATGGTATCATAAAATTTAGATAGTTAGGGCCCGTTTCCAAGTCCGTTTTCAAATCGGAGGCGGGTCCCGTTTTAAAATCGGATGCCCAATGGCCCTATTCACACATCCGTTTTAAAACGGATCCGTTTTAAAATCGGAACGAGTTTCAGAGAGCTTAACATATCAAAATACAAAATTGAGAGAGTGCATTTGTCCTGCAGAAAGGCTATCGATATTTTTAAGGTAAAAAAACAATAACAACTCAAATATTTTTTATTATCTGTTTATTAAACTAATACGCTCTTCCGTGCATCATGCATTTCATTTAAACGTTAAAAAATATATATTTTGAAACAAGTTGATAATTTACCAAAATCTGTTCTTTGTTTTTTTTCTAATTTCTTAAAATCCGGCATGAATAAACAGCAAACTTCTCGCCAAGCCGATAATTTTAATGAATTATTTTTATTCCCTTCTATCGTTTTATCCCACAGCACAACTCTTTCTTCGACTAATGGGATTAAATTTTCTGGATTTATTTGCTTATCCATTATTATAGTTTTCATTTATTTACTTAACAAAATAACCAAATACCTGCCTGAATAATTGCCTGCTTCCTTGCGACTGGGAGCGGGTGGGGAGGGGTCGGGTGTGGCGGGGACTCTGCCGTAACGACTAGGCTGTATGTGTGAACAGCTCCATACAAAACTATGAGCGAGCGAGTTCCGACAAGATTTTAAATCGGACGCGCTGCGCTGGCGATCTATCCGACGAAAATGCCGGATCAGTTTTAAAATCGTGTCGGATAAGTGTGAACAGCTCCATACATCCACTACAGCCGTTAGGGCATCCGATTTTAAAACGGGACCCGCCTCCGTTTTTAAAACGGAAGAAAGAACGTGCCCTTACTGTTTAAAACATATTGACTTTAATTTGACTCCGTATCTCATTCCAGTGCAGAGATAACTTGTTAAGTATTTTTCGGACCTCCACTAATTTTTCCACCATTCACTACTGCATAACATAATGTTACTATTAAAAAACTAAATTATATCATCTTTAATTCAGCCACGTATCTCATTCCAATATAGAGTGCGTTAAGTCTTCCTTCGGCATCCCCGATTTTTTCTACCATTGAACTGAACTGAACTGAATACCATATTGTTCCTGTCAAAAATACTACATCATATCGACTTTGATTCGACTTCGTATATCATCTCAGTGCAGAAAAAACGCGTTAAGTCCTCTTCGGGCGTCCCCGACTTCTACTTTTTAAATTACTCTCTATAGACTCCTGGCACTTATCAGAACAAACTATAATTGATCGAAATCGGTCCAGTAGTGTTGAGTCTATAGAGGACAAACAAAGAACTTAAAAACTAACCATCACGCTGTTTCTCCGCAGGGGTAGGCAGATAGGACGGATTGTCAAACATCCCGGTCTTGACACGCACTCCTTACCTCATTCACATTCATACATCGTACATCCTAATACACACTCTTATTATTCTGACTCTTGATATGGCCCGACTCAAGTATCTGATTCACTTAATAGTGCCATGTCTTGCTCGGGCGTCTCCGACTTCTGCTACCATTCACATTTGCGTCATGTATTTTTCTTACACTCCTTTCTTCGTTCATTTGCTCTACATGCCCAAAACATCTAAACGTCATTTTCTTTATCTTACTCATTACGCTTGCATCAGCATTGCATTATTTGCGGACCTCCACATATCCCACGTAATTGAACATGGTTTTACCACACATACGCCTCAGGGGCCTCATTTCTACAGCATTCATGCAGCAAAGAAACATTTATTTTAATATATATTCTAAAACTCAGAATTGCTGGTTAGTTTTTGGTTGGGAATTATTTAAACTGATGAGTCATGCTCACGAACTGTGGAAAGTAAATTTCAATCTTTTGTGAAGTGAAAAATCAAATCATTATTTTGTAAATGAACTGATGTGCTTATACTTCAAGACTAAGAACTTCAATTGACTCTGGAAGCGACGCATTGACTCTTTATACTAACTGAGAATTCGATACATTTTGCTGAGGGAAGAAATTGCACATCGATGGTTTGATATTATAGGGAAGAATCTTTTGATGGTGAATAGAACGCTATGCTGGATCAATTTACTTATTTTATGGCTTCTTTTTAGGGTTTAACAAGAATTTTACCCGATTGATATATTCACTATATTCAACTCTGGAATGTGAGGCAATCAAAGTTTATACTTCTCGACCAATTATTTTAAATGATTTGTCTTCTCCGGGTTCCGAACTTTTAACCTCTTAGGGGCGATTCCGGGTCTACTTAACGATAAGTAATTTACTGTCGTTAACCTTAAAATTAAAAACTTTTTCGCTGTATTCCGAGAGATCACAGTTACCGAAAAAGTTATTTATTTTAATGTTAAAGACAATTCCTTATTCTTAAGTAGAACTATAATCGACCCCAGTTGAAAAGGTTGCTAATTTTCAGGTTTAGGATAATTTCTTATCCTTTATTAGAATGGGAATCACTGAAAAAACGTAAATTTTAAGATTAAGGTCAATTTTTAAGTAAAACTAGAATCGCCCTTAGTTGACGAAAAATATGTTAATTTTGAGATTTAGGACAAATCTTTAACATTTTTTAGAACCAAAATTGCCCTTAGTTAACGAAATAGACGTTAATTTTAAAATTTAGATCGACTACTTATTCTTAAAGTGAAACGATATCACCCCTTGTTAACGAAAAATACGTTAATTTCAATATTTAGGACAAAATAAATCAGTAAACTTAAGTAGAACCAGAATCACCAATAAGAGACGTTAATTTTAAGGACAACTCCTTATTCTTAAATTGAACCGGAATCACCCCTAGTAAAAGAAAAATATGTTTATTTTAAGATTAAGGACAACTTCTTAGTAAAACCGGAATCCCCCCCTGGCTAGCAAAAAAACGTTCATTTTAAGGTTAATGACAATTCCTTATCCTTAAATAGAACCGGAATTGCCCCTCTAGAACTCAAGCTAAGTAACTTATCGCTCTGTCACGGAGGTGGATATTTTACTAGAAAATTTATTTTTTTAGCATACGTAATGTTATTTTGATCTATTAATAATTAATCGATTTTATTATGAAAAGTATTACGGTATTCCATTCCATTCTGAATACTCCGAGAAACTACTGCATATTTAAGGTAGAAAAATAAAATGATTGAATTCACCTTCATTTCGTGATACTTTCACATAACTCTTGATACACTTAGTTCAAAAGGTATGAAATTTTAAAACCCATGCGCGGGCTTAATATGACACGGTCTCGCCTACGTGATAAAACTAAGCGAAACATGTTCTTAGACATCGTGTACTGAACTTTTCGCTTGTATCTAAACGATCTTATATTATTACGAAATCGTTCAAGTAATATCATGAAAATATACGAATATATAAAATATGATTAATTAACTCATCATTTTCGATTCACCGAAGGTATTGACTGGTGGGAGGTGGAGTGTTTGAACTCTCTCGATTCACTTGTCATTGCTTTTAAGATGACCTGATTCAATTGGCGTCAGTAATCTCTTCGGCACCTTCTCAGAATGGGTCGTTTCCACAACTTGAATTTTCGACAACTCGGCTATGGAATAATATAGCGGTTTCTTTTATCTAAAACATATGGATTATTATTTTTTTAAATATCCTTTACATGTTGGCACGAGTGGCATTGATTTTAAAAAAAGTTGTCATTGTTATTTTTTGGAGGATTGTGATTATCGCCAATTTTGTTGTTGGCTGAATAATTCTATGGTTCTCAAATCCGCAGAATCCAAGGTTGCGTGATTACTCTCGGTGTGTAAAAATGAGAATTTGGATATCGTCGACTTAGTTTATATTTTAACAAAACTTACGTAACAATAATTTTATGAACAAAACAGATCGCGTTAGAGGAGATTTAGGGCTAAACCGGCAGCTAGACCGATGGAGAGAGAATAAATTATTCAGGTTCACAGTGATACCAACCTCACATGAATGTGAGTAAAAGTAATGTTGTCATTATTTTCGGGAGATGTAAACTCCCTATAATTTACCCTACAATTTCTTCTATTTCCATTTGACAAATATTTTCATATATTCTCTTACAATTTATTTACCTGTCCATCATCTCATGCCCAAACCAATAAACAAACTATCATGACGTAATCTAGGAATACCTTTCTTAATTTATTATTCAAGTTATATATTCCGCTTGTGCAACTAAATATTAGATTAAAAAAAACACTTCGGAAGTTTAGAACTAAAGCGATCTGTGATTTAACAAGACTCTAACTGTCCCTTGAATCTAGTTTAGAAGTAGTTTCGTAATGTTGACAGATCGGCAAAGTTCTATGGAATCTGAAGTAAAGCATTTTATTAGGTTGTACGGAACATAGAATTATACTCCACAAAAGAAAATACAAAACGAGTAAACAATTTTTTTAATAATATATTATGTAAGCTTTACGTAAATTCCAGTTGTAAATAGCATCATATACAGACTTAATAATAAATAATATACAGCGGTCGTTTCGCCGACTGCAGTAAACTTTTGAAAAAGCGTTGCTGACTTCTTTATATAATTGAGTTTTTGAATATCCCTCGTCAGATGAACAATTTAATTCAAGCTAGTTTTTTTTTCATTATATGTATTCATAATTAAATTGTGCTTACCTATTCAGTATAACATCTAAAACTAGAATTTCGAGTGTCGTCAAATAGCGCCAAAACTCATAGAATTTTGGCGTCTTTTGAATACTTAAATTAAAACAGTATTTACGTCTTCACTCTGTTCCTCAATTCGTTCCAATTTCAACGCAGATTTTACTTCAGCTCAGATTCTAAAAAGTGTAATTCCACAAAGAGAAACGGTTCCTGATATTTAAAAGGAGAAGCTTATTCAGCGCAAAACAATAAAATTTCTAGCCAGATTAAATTAGATTTTTAGAGAAAAATACTATTGAGGAAAATTAAGATTTTCCGGAGTGTGATGGTTAAATCAGTGTAAATTATTTATTATTTAGCAATTCGTGATTGATTGCTAATTTGCGAAATGTAAAATATAATTTCTTGTTTTAATCTTCACACTGTTTTGAGATATTTATACTAGTGTAGTGATTTGTTTTTGAGGTATTATGCCGTCTTGCGCCACCTTATTCTATATCCAACGTTTCGGACACGCATGGCATTGATTGGCCGTGAACATCTCAAATCATAATATCTTTTTTACTGTTACAAATAACTCTGTATACCTACAAAATATGTAATATTTGACGAGATTAATGTGTCTGAAAAAATAAGTACAGGGTGTCCAAAATTGTCAAATGGAAGTACTGATATTGAGGACCCCTAGGGTTACCCAAATCATCTCCATTTACGTTCCGCGATTTTTTTATAATTTGCGAGTTATTTACAAAAATGTCTTTCGGCCTCAATACAAACCCTTCACCTTAAAAAGTTTTGTTTCAGTCACTTGAAATTTTTTTTCACTCTCTTGGTTTTTGTTGTTTCTTCTGTCCGTCTCAATTTTGTTCGTAATTCCGCAAAGTTTCTAATTTCTTTGGCGTAGCTGTTTAGAATAACCCTAGACGAAGAAACGCCCCACACCCCATTGATCGACAATTTGAAAACTTTTTTTTATTATTAATGACAATTTTCATTTTGTTTTACTTACCTCACCCTTTTCAATGGGTTTTTTTTTTAACCTATTATGCTTTCGAACTAATTTTAAGTGTGATGCCGTAGAGATTTAATTTACAGGGTAAATACTCGTAGATGATGAAATCAGCAAGTTTTTTTAAAAGGTTTGGGCGGAATTTGTTCAGTAACTTTTTTAAAAATCGTCCTCTATTATTAAAAAAAAAATTTAGAATTTCACCTAACCTTGGGATTCATTATTTTTTATCATGGCGCAATGGTATCAAATCTGCCCACAACTGTTTTTGTCTCCATAAGACATACTTTTCACCAAATAAGAAAAAAATCAAGCATGTATCACACCAATTCACGTATCTGTGACCAAAAACAATTTTTAGTCAAGGTTTCACAAAAAATAGAAGAAAAAAAACTGTAAAACTAAAAAAATCGCGGAATATAAATGGGGGGTGATTTGGATAGCCCTGGGGGTATTCCATGTCTGAACTTCCTTTTGACACTATTTTTTTGAGACACCCTGTACATCGAGATAATGATGTCCCACTGAGTTATTGACAGTTATTGCTAACATTTCATTCTAATTCCGTGACATTAGATTAAATTTGTGTCAGAAATCTTATATTGACGCTATCTGAAAAATGTTTTCCAAATTAAAAAAAAATCCAAATCTTTAACAGCTTTCTAACTGAAGCGGCAAAATTATACTTTTTAAATATTTACTCGTTCTATAAACACGTTTTAAATTCTACATATTTGATAAACAACAATTTACCCTAAATCATTGCTTGTTTATAAGTTGTTTAATTTAAAACATGTTCATTATTATTAAGGCTCAAATGCGTTAATTTATGACTAATTATAATGAATTATTAAAATAATTATCAATAATATAAATATTCAAACTCTCCGCTTTTTTTAGTTAACTGTCGTAAAAAACATATTTTTTTAACTTTCTGGTTATATCTAGTTTTTTTTTAATATTAATTCCACACAGGAGGCCCTGAAGAAAATAATTTCCCTCAGGGCCTATGTCATCTTTGGGGATGCTGTGTGGAGGGTCTTTTTGTGGAGAGGAAGGAGTGAACATGGGTCTTGAAGAGTGCCAAGTTGTAGGAGGGAGGAAACACAGAAACCGGCAGTTCGTTCCACAGCCGAGCTGTTGAACCTAAGAACGAATCGTAGAAGCGACCCGTTCTCATGTGACAAGTGTCAACTGTGTACAAATGTTGGGCACGCGTTTGGCGTGTATCCCGACTACGCACCGGTGCCGAAGGGATCAATGACGCTAGTTCCTCAGAGCATCTTCCATTGTAATACCGATAGAACAAGGACAGCATACCTACCTGACGTCTGTGCTCTAAAGATTGCAGTCCGTTTGTTAAGATTGGGGAATCTATCAAACGGACCGCCCGTTTTTGCACAGAGTCTAGGGTTTTTTTCAGGTATTTAGGGGCTCCGGACCAGAGATGGCTGCCAAATTCGACAGTAGGGCGCACTTGCGATTTGTACAGGGTCAGCAGTTGTGTATTATTAAAGTATCTGCGGGCCCTGTACAGTACGCCTAGCTTCTGAGAGGCCAACTTTACTCTGGCTTCGATGGAGCCCCCGTACCTGAGCTGGTCACTTATAGTTATACCAAGCATATCAATGGAAGGCCTGTTCGGAAGATTGATTCCGTTGAAGGAGACTAGATTATCATTTGGATCCCTTTTAGACGTAATCAGACAGGATTGGGTCTTTGAAACATTAAATTCGACGAGATTATTTTTACCCCAGGAGGAAATACTCTCGAGATAACCGTCCATTCTCTGCTTCAAAGCCTTCCGAGCCGTTGGAGTTTGTGTGCCCTTTGGGGGCTTGTCAAACAAAAAGCAATCATGAACTGTACTGTCATCCGCGTAACAATGAATCGGTGCACATGTCAAAAGGTCATTGATGTGCAACAAAAACAAAGTCGGAGACAGAACCGATCCCTGTGGGACGCCAGCATTTATAGATTGCGAGGAAGAGGTGAAACCGTCAGCAATTGCCTGAATCGACCTATCGCTTAAAAAGTCAGCAATCCACGTACACAGGGATGCGGGAAGTCCGTAAGAAGGCAATTTGTTGGCAAGTCCTCGGTGCCAGACCCGGTCAAAGGCCTTGGATATGTCTAGTGCGACCGTTTGGGTCTCGCCGTGACGTTCCAGGCATTATATGTTATATGTAATCTAACGGCATCTCATATATTTCTCCTCCCATTATGTATTGAAAGAGAATGTCTTATATTTTGCCATGTTGATGAATGAACCCACAACCCTCGGTATATAACCCGTCACTTTGATCCCAAGGCCACAAAAGGGTCTTATCATGCGAAGCAAAAATATTTCTTTAATTTTTTGTACTTACATAATTATTCACAGAGTGGGTATGAGTTTATACAAGCAAGCATTCAAACATTAGAAACTTGCTTAAGCACTTTGTCGTAATAACAATTTTAACATAATATCATGTGGGGGTCAAGGAATTCTCAATCTCCTGAGCGTTTGCGAAGTTCTTTAATTGTTTTAAATAGTAAAAAAAACTTTAATTAGTAATATTATTTTTACATCAAATTCCTGAATTCCAGAAATTATAGAATAGTTTTTAAAGTTGGGAAACCGATTAGGAACCGACTTAATTTTCCAAGAAAATAATTAGAAGTTTCTTTTTTTTGCAATAACTTAATAAGTAAAACCTTAAAATTGTGATATTTAATTATTGAAGACAATATTAGATATTCTTAAGCGACAATTCGAAACAGAAAAAATACGATCGTATCTAGGACAGGAAACCCAGGACCCTCAGGGGCGCAGCTCTACCATTTGTGCTAATGGGACCCTATGTACTTAACTGTATCATACTTCGAATAAGAACTACCAACAAAATCTTCATTTTCTAAAAGCACATTTTTATTGGTTGCTATCTTTATGTATGGTAGTAAGATTCAACACGAACTAAATGCAATGTAAACAGTGTCTCGAAAGGAGTGGTCTAGATGCAACCGTATCTTTTTTTGATTTTTCTTTTTAAAATTATAGTTTAAGAATCGCTAATATTATCTTAAATAATTTAATATGAAGTTTTTTAAACATCTACTTGTATTGTATTAATTATAGGTAACATTTTTCAAATATTTTAGGATACATTGTACAGGATACATAATTTTATATGATTAAGCTGTATAGAGCTTGGTGTCTGTATTCATTAGATACCTACTTGGTGTCACATAATAATTGACACATAGCACAAATTTCATGTTGTGTTGAGTACCCCGTACAAGATGCAATACAAATGTACTGTGCAAAAACGTAAAATGTCCCGCCCCTTCTCGAAATTATATTTATTATATGTCCCAACTCTTTTACTTATTACCTCGAAAGGTTTTGTAGTAATACAAATCATTTATATTACTTAAAAAGGTTTCCTATTAGGATAAAAAAGTTGTACATGTTACTACAAAATGTTTTTTTATTAATACAAATATGTTATTTTACTGTGGGGTGGTAAGGTGGTGAGGAAGATATGTGGAGAGGTGGAGAGGTTGGAGGCGGTGAGGTGTAAGGTGGTGAGGTGGTGGCAATAAATAAATATAGTATTGGCACTACATTACTACGTTTCGCGTTTGCAAAATTTTGTTTAGACTTAGAATACGAAAATATTCTGAAGAGAATATACATTTACTTATGCTGGACTAGATTTTAGCTCTGGTATTTAAGATTTTAGGTCTATTTGACTCATGTTGCTTTTTTATAATCAAAGTCAAAAGTTTTGCGTGTATAATAATACATAAATAATTAAAATAACCCCAACTCATAACTTATTTTGTGCATTTTTTTCCATATCTATCGACGTATAAAGTTGTTAAAACAACTTTTTAGTAGTAAACTACTAATCAAGTTGAAGCAATGTAAGTGTTATTTTATATTTTTGTAGTATTAAGCGTGATGCGAAGTAATGCAACTTTACCAGGAAAAATACAAAGCTAATATAATCTAACCAAACTTAAACTAAACTAAGTATTTATTCTTTAATGTTCTGTTTTCCCACTGTTCTGCTTTATTCAGTTACCTTTTGGGGGTGTGTGGTGTATGGTGTACGGTTTATGGTGTATGCAGGGAGAGGTCATGATAACACCCCAAAGTGCGACTTACCGGGGACACGTTACTCTGTAAACTCGCGCTCGGTGCAGTCACCTGCTGGGCAAATCGGCTATTACGGTGGTGGACGGAGGGGTTACAAGTAGCTGGGAAGTAGCTTACCGGGTGGTTGCTGACTGCTGAAAGTTTCAGGGGATCTTGACTAAAGGTCACCAGTCCCTAGACAGAATATCACACTATTTAGAGTTCGTGTTAACTTATTACCGTCCCACAAGGCTTGTACGTGAGAATTCAACTATGTAATGTAGTAAAATTAGCGCAAAAATAACAGTGCTGAATCAGTAAAGGTTCAATAATTTATCGTAATCATTTTAAAATAAATCTAAAAAACTAAACAAATAATACCTCATTCCAAACACACAAGCAATTGCTTATTATGAGAGAACATAAAAAAATAATAATAATAAATAAAAATAAATTTTAAATTGACTAACTACCCAGTTAGCTCTAGAATAATTTTCCACTAACCGGGAATTGTAATTAGTTAATGAAGATTGTCATGTATTATTTTAGTGTAAAAAATAAAATAAAAAATAAATTAGTTTTAATAAATTATCCTTTAGGTATTTTCAGGAAAATCTTAGACATAATTTTAGGAATTATATCATAAACATTTATTTATTATTATAGATTAGAAAACCGAGATCTTCCTATTAAGAACGTCTGCTGATTAACAAACTGCGGACCATTTTTTTTTCGTTTTTTGTTGATCTGAAACCATACTGTTTCTACTATCTTGATACGAGATCACCCTATGATAGGCAGGAAAATAATTTCTTCTTCTCCTTCGTTTCTGCACAACACGATTTTTTAATTTTATTCAATACAAACACAAATATTGCCAACTATCAGCCGCAGCTGAAGTTTACTGGTAGGTACCAGATTAAGGCTCTAATTTCCTTTAATCAGTAGTGGAATTCCACTACCTGCCACTTCTGATAGACGACTGTCACAGCCTACTCTCAGATTTAGGGTCTAAGTTCCCTTAATCAGTAGTGGTAATACTCTCAACCACTTGTGACAGCCTACTGTCCTAGACTATTCTTCGAGACTGCCTCTTGATGACAGATCTACATTACTGACTCCGTTTACTGACTGAGTGCCGATACCCAGGGTACCTGACTTTTAACTAAAAATACAAAAGCACAATAAAAAGTTGAGCTTGCTAAGGCTTTTTTCTCCCACGTCTTGGTTGCCGTGTGGGGTACATTTCTTCTTAGCCTAGAATAATAATTTCTAAGGGACGTGACATTAACAATAGGAATGTATTTACATTATCTTAGGGTTGCATTTTGCAATTTGCAAGCTCTTATTTTGTTATATGTTAACGGCATCTTTGCAATTATTACATTCAGAGTGCAATAAAGTTGGTCTTTGAAACTGAAAGCAATAAAATTAGGGAAATTTTAACCAACAACAAAAAAAAATGCAGAGGCTTCAGAAAGGTACTTAAAATTAAAACGAACCGACACTAAAAACATATTAAATAGAAATAATTTTTAAACCTAGAAGGACATTGTGATTATAAATACCAGGCCGTTATATATTTATTTGGGATTTTACATATCAGATGTGAGAAAGAAATATTCTCTTAAGGCTAATGTTAAAATTAAAAATGGTGGGAAAATTAATCTCATTACAGACTTACAGGTATTGTCGCATTCTGGAATGAACACATACCTTATCAAAAATAATACCAAAAGTCCGCCATTTTCCTACGACGCATTATGGTATGCGAACAATTGAAAATATTTCAAGTTTTTACATTTATTTATTGATTTCACTTCAAATAACCTAGAATAATGTGACACAGCAAACAATGCGTCAAAATATCCATTGACCAGTAGCAATTGCGTACCTGACAGATATAGCGACAGATGCGACATGCGTGGCGGTGGGTCCTAGTTAGGAGGCTGCTGATGATACTCTTAGCAAACTTTGATGGCAAGCACGTGATATGTCAGAGTCCTGATCAGATAACTACACCCCTCCCCAGTGCCTCCCATCGCCTCCCCGGCTCCTGCGGGATAAACCTGGGACATGCCTCCAACAAGAGACCGTGGCACATGTCATCTTACGAACGAGGGATCGCCCATAATGATAAACCGCAAAGTTTTGAAATATTACCAGATTGCGGTGCTAAAATATGTTTATTAGAATATTGTTTAATGACCTTTAGCAGATATCTAACGTTGTATAATACTGTTACTAAACTATAGCCAAGTTGGTACATAGATTACGATATATTCCTTTTTGTATGACCCATTTCAAAAACTAAAATAATTTGGATATCTGTGGTTCAAATAATACAGTTAAACATAGACATCCTGTAATGAGTTTTAGTGATTATGTTTACCAAATGGGGTCGATTGACCGCCGAAGAGTGGACATTGAAATAAGTAAGACACTGCCCAGAAAAGTAAGTTTCACTCCATTATGGGACTTTTCTGCAAAGAACTTGAATGTTCGTTTATAGTCGAACTGGTTAGCGTAGCGACGCCAGAAATGAATGAGCTTGGTAATTATAAGGCATTTTTAAAAGTATTTTTTAAAATAATGTAACAAAACATTCAATTTTAGAAACAAACACAAACATTTGTCTTCCCGATTTAAGATTTGTACCTAGTTAATTTTTTACGCAGCCAACAATTTTGGCTCCATTGTAAATAAGACTTGTAATTCGTAGGCACAACGAGACTTACCTTATGTTCTTTTGATATATTAGAGAAAGTGAGACGGTCACGCCGTCTCCCCGCTCCGCGCAACTAAGTTTGTTTTTATTTCCCCGATGGGCGTCTATCAATTTGGATGTCTATGATTTTGACAAAGTTTCTTTAAAAATATATTTATAAGTTAATTGGAAAAATTATTAAAAACGATATCTACAGACTGAGAAAGACCGATATTTTCAGGTTTACGAAAATTGTTCAATTTTACTAATATGCCTGTAAATAATAATAATTGGTCAGTTTTATAAAGCGCCGTTGAATTATTAAGCGATCTCAATGGCACTTCACAGATAAGACTAAAAGGTTAAAAAATATTAAAACCTCTTTAAAAATCCTTCCTCAGCCTATTCTTTACACATTATTCAAGTAGTCTATATAGTTTTGATGAAGACCATGGTATCATTAGAGAGATTCCTGGTAAAACCAGTAGGTACAGTACATAACACCACAGTAAATGGCGGTGACACGTGGTTGAGAGGTCTTAAAAACTAATAATTCATTTTGGTATTTAACTTGGGTTACGTTATTCTTAACTCACAATAATTTTACTTCTAACTATTCTTAATTCGCAAAAAGTTATTCTTGACTTAATTAAATTATTTAATATTTAGCCAATTTTATCCACTTGAAATCTAAATATCTTGGTTAAAGACAGTGTGAAAATATTCTCACTTTGTGATATACAACGTTTGATATACAAACGTGGGTTGAAGAACAAACGAGTCCTCGTTTTTAGCTTTAATTAAAACAGCACGCTAAAATGATGACGTACAGCCAAATTGAAAAAAAAATACACCTGAAAGGCAAAATATAACACAAGCGTATTTTATTAAGTACATACCCACCTAAGCACTTAATAATATAAATAATCTACGTAGACGATAAAAACTAAAAAAAAAAACATTTTGCAAACCAATTATTTAACTGCTTCCTAGAAAATCTTTGAAAACGTTCGTATCTTTTAATGCAATATAAAACTATCGAAGCGGCCCAATAAAATTGTTTTGAGATAAACGTGATTTTGTGAGTTGGTAGAAAACTTATTAAACAATACATTTTCTACGAACCTTGGGTCATGACAAAACTTTGTAGAATGGTTTTAGAATTCTTAGAATCTTAATTTTTCTGTAAATTGATTTTCTTTACGCTTTTTAATTTGGATATGATTAATTTTCTTCATTTCCATGTTCTGACAGTAATTTTCTTGAGAGTATTTTTAATTTGTTTATTTAATTTTCTTGCCATTTACAAAAAATTGCTAACACTAAATTATTTTTTAACACATAACAATGAAATTTCCCTAGGTCGTACGGAAGGCTAAGGCATCTGTGATGGCTTAAGGAAGTGAATAACGGAAAGACGTACCGGTAGGTCGTAGGTACGAGTATATTCATATCTCGTCAACGAAATTTAAAAATGTACCAACTGGATTTATTCTCAAGTTGGCAATACCAAAACTAGGCAAAAATTGCACCTAAAATATTTTATTATCAAAAGTAAAATATGAATAATATTATCATATTATCTAATTATATAACTGTATGCTGCCTTTCGGTAGTACCAGTTTTGGTGTTTCATCGTACAGCTTATTACATCTGTAAGAATTGAAATCTTTCAAAATTTCGCTTTATCTATTTGTAATCCATACTGCACAAAAAGGTAAAATTTGGGTTTATCAACCTGATTTTTTTTATTAGTTAGCATTCATTATACTCCATACCCATATCTTGACTCAGCTAGAAAATAATTAATCAATTACATTCTCGCATTCTAGAAGATAAGTATTGCTAGATGTGCGCCGGTTGATTTCCATTCATAGTCGCAACTTCATTAATTTAATTCAGTAATGAACACAAACAAACCCACTCTTGATATAATCATAACAACTATGTGGGAATGTGATATAATCCCTTTTGTACAGACGCCTGAAGATTACGCATAGGGTTATCATTTGAAATGATTCCCACTCTCCTCAATAAACCCGGGACAATGGAAATGATTCACTAAGATGACTACATTCAATTCACCGAATCAAAACCAATTTCTAACTTATGTTTCAAATTATGAATACTTAGGTAGTCATTATCACCTTGTAAATAGTCGAATTCGAAAATTGATTCCCTAAAATAATAGCTTATGTAACTAAAACCTTCCTTGAAACAAGATATCACTTGTTAAAATTATCAGTTTACTTTAATAAAATCTTTTGAAAAAAGATTTAAATTTTTCTAACAACGTTTCTTCCTCGGTACAACGATATTTAGATAAAAGTTTGGCAGAAATGATATAAAGCTATATTTATATTAGAATTATCTAAAATTAAACCGAATTAAGTACTTATATATAAAATTATGTATTTTATTAATACAATCAATTATTACATACAATCAATTATCAACCGTTAAAAATACTTTTTTTTAAATGTATGATAAGAAACACTAATTTTTGTGATTTATTTTAGGGGTACTATGCCGTGTCGCGCTACCTCCTTCTTTATACAACATTTTGGACAATATTATACTGTCCATTATTGCATCATTTGCAACACGACATAATACCCCAAAAATAAATCACTATAATGTTTCGGAAAAGCTTGGGGCTTAAAAACTCAATAAGCAAATACTAAAGTTTTTGTTACAGCGATAAATAACAGGGGCGTTTGTTGATTCTCTGCCTCGTTTTTTTTCTGAAGTGGAGAATGGTGACAAGAATCTAAATACATTACGTAAACTAAATTACATCAAGTGTACAAAACTGTCATGTAAGAAACTTAAACCAATTTAAAGTGCGGGATTGGATTTCATTTCGCTCGTATTTGATGATAAGTGAGTGATGTAGCTTATCTTCTCACCATCCTCTTTAAGACGGAATTCTAGAACGGAAACTTCCTGATGCCTGGAAAAAAGCTTATTCGAATTTTCACTAACAAAAAACCATTTTCAAACTCTCAATATTTCGCAATATCGAACATTTTAATATACCTAAGTCTTTCATATTTTTTTTGGAAAAAAACAAGCGTATCTAATAGCTGGGTTAATTTTCATAAAATATTCGGAACACTGAACCGATATCTGCTGTCAATGTGATTTTTTTATTTTTATTTTTTTTATGTGACACCTCACAAGAGTGTCCCTGTCTGTGCAGTGTACAGACAGGGGAACTATGTCACCACCCGGTTGAGCGGCGTTGTGAGGCGGAATAAGGTAGGGGCTGTTGGAAGGGATTTGTTAATGCGGGCCTTGAAGAGGCTCGAATTATAGGAGGGAGGAAAACAGATGCCGGTAGCTCGTTCCACATATGAGCCGACTTACACAAAAACGAGTCGTAAAAACGGTCCGTTCTCATGAAGCCAACGTCAACCGTGAACCGGTGTTCAGTTCTTGTCCGTCGAGTTTCGCGCACGTGCACCGGTACATCAGGAATCAATGCTGCTAGCTCCTTGGAGCAGGCTTCATAGAACTACCTGTAGAACAGACACAGCATGCCTACATTGCGTCTATGCATTAGAGAAGGCAATCGGTCTGTTAACAACGGATTGTCAATCAGACGGATCGCTCTCCTTTGCACAGATTCAAGCAGGTTTATTAAGTATTTTGGGGCACCAGCCCAAAGGTGGCTCCCAAATTCAAGAGTTGGGCGGACTTAAGACTTGTACAGGGTCAGCAGCTGGTCACTGTTGAATAATCTCCTAGCCCTGTACAAGACGCCCAACTTTTTGGAGGCCTGATTTACTCGGGCTTCTATGGATCCCCGATACTTGAGCCGGTCTGATATAGTAACTCCAAGCATTTCAATGGAGTCTTTATTGGGAAGAGTGCTCCCATCAAATTGCACTAGACAGTCATTGATCTCCCTCTTTGCCGAAATCAGACACGCTTGGGTTTTTGAGACGTTGAAACTGACCAAGTTGGCCTTACTCCAGGCACGAACCATCTCGAGGTGGTGGTCATTTTTTTGCTTCAAAACTTCCCGAGCTGTTCGGACATCATAGGTGGAAGGGGACCTGTCAAAGAGATAACCCTCGTGAACGGTGCTGTCATCAGCG
This sequence comes from Hesperophylax magnus, assembly GCA_026573805.1. Classification (NCBI taxonomy): domain Eukaryota; kingdom Metazoa; phylum Arthropoda; class Insecta; order Trichoptera; family Limnephilidae; genus Hesperophylax; species Hesperophylax magnus. The sequence continues at coordinate 31,196,270 of JAIUSX010000046.1, forward strand.
TAGCAGTAAATTGGTGCACATTCAACGAGATCGTTGATGTGCAATAAAAACAGCGTCGGAGACAGCACAGATCCTTGTGGCACCCCCGCATTGATTTAGTGCGGTGAGGAAGAAGAGCCGTCAACTTCCTCAGAAAGTCCGCAATCCAACTATGCAGGGTTGGGTGGATCCCATACGATGGTAACTTCCCGATAAGCGCCCGGTGCCAGACTCTTTGCTTTGGAGATATCCAACCCAACGGTTTGAGTTTCACCAAAACGCTCCATGTACCGCCCCCAAATATGCGTCACATATCCGAGTAGATCGCCACACGATCGGTTTTGACGAAATCCATATTGCCGATCGCTTAGGATATTGTTATTCTCGAGATATGTGAGCAATTTGTTGTTAACCACCCTTTCTAATACCTTCGAGAGTATGGAAGTGATGGCTATGGGGCGGTAGTTAGAAGGGTCGGAGCGGTCCCCCTTTTTTGGGATTGGGTGGACGATTGCCTTTTTCCAAAGATCTGACACCTTTCCACTTTTGAGAGAGAGCCTAAATAATTTCGCGAGCACTGGAGTCATTTCTGCAGAACACCTCTTGAGGACCAAGGCAGGTATTCCGTCCGGCCCACTGGCTTTGTCGACTTTCAGCTCGTTCAAGACTCGGAGAACTCTCTGTTCCGGATCTTCGGTTCCTCCATTTGAAAACCGCAGTGTGGAATGGAAGGGGGAGTCTCTCCGTTATCTTGAAGAGTTGAGTTTTCAGCGAAAATTTTGCCTAATAATTCAGCTTTCTCGCGGGCCGAGTTAGCCAGCCGACCATCAGGCTTGGTCAGAGGTGGGAAAGTGGTTCTGCAGAAATTTCTTCCGATCGAGCTAAATATAGTGATAAATATAGATTAGAATGAAAACTGGTGTCATCAATTAAAAAGAGACTTTTCGACTCCTAAACCCCAAACGTCCATTAATGGTGATTTTCAAGATAGAATATAGATTTTTGATTACTAGAATTATAGAGAATTATAGATTACTTTTCATCTGAAGCATGGGAAATTTCCTCTGCACAAATAACAAGAATTTTTTTAGTGTTGTTTTCTAGTTGGAATTTTTCGATTGGCGATTTAAACCTGTACGCCTTGAGAAAGTGCTTGCGCTTGCGCTTGAAACACATTCGATATCATTTTTTATTTCATTTGCATCTAGTCCCTCGGAAAGGGTCCAGTGTTCCAAAGGTCACCGGACAAGCACACTTCAGAATAATCTCTTTATTAAAAGCCTTCGTGGTCGATGGGTAATGCTCTCGACTAGCAAGCCGAAGGTCGTGGGGTTAAATACCGGCGTGCGCAAGTAAATTTTATTCGTTTAATTTGTGATATTTCACAATTTATTAATTTAATAATAATGTGTAGCAAATTTGCGTCACGTGCAAGATAAGACGGTACTCCCAGTATCGCCCTGGTGGAAGAACACTATTCAGAATTGAAACGTTGCTTGAAAGGGCTTTAGCCGTGTTTGGTGACCAGTTCTGATTAGCCAGGTACTCCCTCACCTTCCTCTTCTTAATCTCTTCTTCCTACCCACAACCTTCAGCCTCAAAGCATACTCATATTGGGGATGCCATAGTCTCACTGTCTCCAGATGGTTGGGAGTAGTTGGGACTCTTGCGCGGTATTCAAATAAAAACAAGTTCCATAAAAACATGCTACAAACAAATTAAAAGTGGATTTTTTTGTGCGCGAGCTATTTAGTCATTTGACTTTACTGCCAGCTTAGCTTTCACACAAAATTTGGTTTATAAAATCTTCGACCTTCGGCTGTTTCAAACAAAATTAACACAATGAAATTAATTAGCTAATTTCATGTATTCATTCATAGAGTGTACTTGTAGTTTTTCGTGTTCGTATCATTTCGAACGAATATTATTAGCATGTCGAAATTTAAAAAAACTTTGCTGGAATATGTAAAATACTTTGTTTTTCTAGTCGAGATCTTACATGGAAATTTCGCAACGTTAACAACACGCGACAAGACGTTTAGTTCTAACATGCAAACCTTACACTTTTCCGGTCCCGCAACGCGACGAAGCTACTCCATTATACTTAAAGTTCCACAGTTTATACAATTTCTGAATAAAATAATACAGGGTTTTCCAATAAGAGGTGTTATTTTAAATAGCCCGCTATTTCGGTAGATAATACTTTTGAAGCTGTCATTTTTTGACATTTGACAAGTAAAAACTACGCCATTGATAAAAATGGAACGATACACGCTTCAACAACCCATTGAAATTATTAAAATTCACTTGAGTGAATCAAATGCAAATCATCTTGAGTTATGAGGCCCATTTCCACATCGGTGGCTTCGTCAACTAGCAAAATTGTCGCATCTGGGGCTCGGAAAACCTAAAATTTATTGTTGAAAAGCCTTTCTATCCTCAACCTGTGACTGTTTGGTGCAGTTTATGGTCCGGCAGAGTCATTGGACCTTACTTTTTCGAAAATTAGGCTGGAACAGTTACGGTGAATGGATTGCGCTATCAAGAGAAGATTAATGATTTTTATGGCCGGAATTGGATGTTATTGATCTGGACAACATTTACTTTCAACAAGACGGCGCTACATGCCACACAAGTAACAAAACCATTGATCTTTTACGATTGAATATCAAAATAACACCTCTTATTGGAAAACCCTATATATGATTTGTTGAAATGCCATCTAGAAATTTTCCAGTTCCTCAAGCTTGTCTAAGAAACGTTGACTGTCCGTCATCAGATCTAGTTAAGAAAAGTTCCTGACAAAGAGATTTATGGAGAAGGAGAATGTTAATCCGTAATGCTGGGTTTTGATTTGGCTCAGTAGAATTATTAATTGTAAATCTTCTGACGCAAATTCGGGCAGAGCTTCTTTTTTTAATAATTTTATATTTGTTTTGTAAGGTATCGATGATTCCATATGAATGAAGCAGATTCTTTAATATATTAGCAGTCTCTGAAAACTAACAAACCAGTATCGCCCTGGTGTAAGACCACCATTCAGAATTGAAACGTTGCTCCAAATGGCTTTAGCCGTGTTTAGTGACTAGATCTGAATAGCCAGGTACTTCCCCACCTTCCTCTTTCCCTTCCCCACTTACCTTCAGCCTCACAACATCCCCCAATTGGGGATGCCATAGTCTCACTGGCTCCAGACGGGAGCAGTTGGGACTCTTGTGAGGTATTCACTATAAAAAAAAAAAATGTAACAGGAACATATTATTGACATAAGGTATGATAATATCTTAATTGACGTATATTTTAAACACGTTTAATTATTCTGAAGGCATATTCAAACAATTTGAAGGCAAAACAGCTCTTACGCGTTATAATATTTAAGTTTTATTTTTATGAAATTTTTATTTAAAATAAAATTGAGTTATTTTTAAATTTGAATTCCACTTTTGTTTTCGGAAATGAAGGTATGAATTAATGCAAATCTTGGAATCGGTAATTAACCCACATACCGACATCTGATCTAGCTAAAACTCAGCAGATATACTCACTGTCGATGACAATGCATTCTAAAAATGGAAATCACGTGCAACACACGCGGATATATACACATTTCTCTCAATTTTTTTTTACCAACAAGTCCCAACGACGTGGTGAATTTTCCTTAAATTTTGGAATGCTTCCGAGGTATCTAAAATGTGCTACATATTACTTATTTTTGAAGTTGTCGTTGAAAAAAATGTTATTTTCGAAACTAGATTAAATTATCTTTGAAATATTTGAATTCCAAAAATCATTGATCTTTCTAAAAAATATTTTTTTAATATCAAACACGAAAATGTTACCAAAAAAACTTACCACAATATTTTAACTCGGAACGTCCATAATTTGAAAATAATTCGATATTTATAAAACATATTCCTTTTGTGTAGGTAATAAGTAATAAAACTGTCATACCACTTTTTATACCGCTTATACAATAAAAAAATAAAAATATTTTTTTAACTTTAAATAGTCAATGAAAAAATGCCGAAATTCGTAATCATGCACTTTGACAATTTAAAAAAAAAATTATCGATGTAATAATGTATAAATATTTGATAAAAACATTGAAGAATAACTATTTATCTTTCCAATGACGAACATACCAGTATTATCGAAAAAAATATAAAAATACTTTTATAATGTATTGACGCCCCGGTCAGATCTGTCCTTCAGACGCTATAATGGAATATGATGTTTGTGGATAGTCATGTCCTTCCGAGGCTTGAAGGGTTAATATACGAAATAAATGCGATTCTTACCCGATTGGAATTTGGCGAGGTTGGAAAAGTTGTCGATTCTAATTCCTGGGTGGGTATTTTCAATTCTAAGTCAAACCAAAAAAAATTAATATACGTAAATATATTGAAATACATGTGATTGCGGTTGTGGTTGATTTATTTTATAAGTAGTTGTGTTGCCTAAACACGTGTTCCAATTCCAAATCTAATTTTCTGAAACCACTAACAACCACAGACGAACCGCAGTATACGAAAAGGCGTCCTTGTTGACAAACGCATCGCAGATAGTCGAATATCACACTTACGCACCGCCGGTGAACTAGCCGTATTTGTAAAACCCGCAAAAGATCCTATCGTGTATCCGTCGCACTCAATATATAACCATATGTTTTTTGAAATACCCACAAAGAAGAAGCATTAAGAAACAATAAGCTGATAAAGGTGAAACATTTCCCACCCCTTCCTCTAATCTTTGCATTATTAGGCAGCTCAATGTTATTGTTTTAATCGCACCAGCAAAATTAACGGAAATTATTGAATCAGCGCAACCAACATCCATCAGATGTATAGAAGTAAAAGAAACATTGTTGTTTATGTGTTGATTATTTTAAATACTTGTTTACAGCATGCGAGACATTGATTTCACTTGCTTAGTGACATTGTCTGTCACTAAGCAAGTGAAGAAACAGTATAATTATTACAGCTTCAAGCAAGGTCTTGACCCGACCTGTCGCTTATATTTTCTGTCTCTGTCTTTGGTTTCATATATCAAACTTTATTTTTATAATTTACATTTTTATTTAATTTCATGATACTGATTTTGTAAATTGGACGCAAGTTCGTTACTAGAAAATAAATAAAACATGCTTATTTAATGTTGGCAATATAATAGATGCTTTTAAATATTTTAGCATATGTTAAACAAGCCCCAATCTGAAGATGCCCGTAATTGATTGATACTGATCTAGTCTTGAATAAATTTATCGATCAAAGTTATAAATATCTTATATGGTGACAATACACATAAAAATATGTCACAGCCCATAAGGGCTCGCGGAACAACTAAGCGGCATGGGTCTTATTCGAAAAATTAAATCGAATTCGTATCAAACATGTTAAATTTTTATCATTTATATTTGCATTCTTCAAATAGCTTGTGGTGAAAAGGTGGTTGAGGGGTGGAATGAAGCCGCATGAGGATGAATCAAATGACGAAAAGTTCGACGAGTGCTGAAGTTCAAGAAATATTAAAGTATGTTTCCCTTCGCCTCGCCCTCCCCTAAAGCCGCCCTCGAGATGGCACTCCATCTTCGGTGTGTCGCGATAAACTTTCATATTTCACCAAAGTTTTCAAAACGGGAAACTCAATAACCTGGAAGTTTATTAAATAACCCCCACCCAGTGCAGGCGGGAGTGGAGGGTGGTTGTGGTTGGCAGAAGGGGAGGGAGGGGTGTGAAGGGGTGCACTGATGGATTTCCATTGATGCTTATCACTTAAAATGTTTTTAACACTCCGGCTAACTCTGTCATAATTCAGCAAGTAACGAAAGATGGCTGTGATGAAATATGTGTACAGAGTTTTAAGCTAATCTGATCTGCGAAGAAGAAATCTGTTTTCTGAAGCAAAAACACCCTATATACCTATATTACTCTAATTCCCTTCTAATAATATGATTTATGGAGTTTTGAAATATTCACATACCTCTCACGAAATTACACTTGCTCCCAAATATCGATTCAGATCTGTTTCACCATCTGTAACTAAACACAGCTAAAGCCATTTCAAGCGAAGTTTCGATTGTGAATGGTACCACTATTCTTAATTGTACTATTGGGGCAATTCAGAAGGTATCTGCCGCTCGGTAACACGCTGCAAACATATTATTTTAAAAGAATAAATTATGAAATAATACAATTTTTTTTTTTTTTTTTTTTTTTTAATTTTATTGAAACATATAAAGGTTACAATTTTTTTTACAATATAAACACTAATATTTCAATCACTCTCCTAATAAAGCAGCTGCTTGTGTTTAGGAGAGGACAACAAAAATATTTTAACATTTTTTAAAATTAAACAAAAAATATTAGTAATAAAACAAAAAATAACAATAAAAGCAATAAAAATATAGGTTAGTTAATAAATGATTCAAAGAATTTAAAAGGTAAAAACATATTTCTAAACAATAAGTAAAGTTATGAGGTGGTACAAGAGTATTTTAATTTAATTTTTTTTTTATATTTTTCGTAGTTTTCTTCCGATCGTATATCAAGTGGTAATTTATTAAATAATTTTACACCCTTGAATATATAGTGATGTTGTGCTGTTGTGGTTCGTGCTAGTGGCACGGTTAGTCCTCCAACAGATGTTATTCTTTTGCTAATATTCAATTGTGGTAGATTATTTTTACTAAAGAAATCTTTATGTATTTGTAGAAGTGCAATTTTGTCATAAATTTTTGTAAGTGGGGGAACCGGGAAATCTTGAAAAACATTAATCACATAAGTTCCGCGACTTCTGCAATCGTAGCTAAGCATCGTAACCACTCAACCGTGGAAGTCGTCATAAGTGGCTCAATAAGGAAACAATAAGGAAAATGTAGTATCTTATGAAGACAAAACCGAAGAGACTGACTCCAGCTAGTTAGTTCCTGGAAGATTATAAAAGTTTAATAACGACACACAACAAAACACGGGGATTATTTTTTGGATCGATTTTTTACTTTTGTAAAAACGTTTTGTGAGGAAATGTGAGAAAGGAATGGGTTGGTTAAATTGTTCGGGGAATTACGTGAAAATTGTAATTAGAGGATAAAAAATAGGAGAGAAAGAAAAACGTGAAACTATTCAGCTGTACGCATGAGAACAAGAACTCACTTTGTGGGAAAAGCGAACATCGTAATCACGAACAAATGAAAGAATTTTTTTTCGTACGAACCTACATTTATATATATTATCTCATCCCTTCTACCCCACAATGTTAATTGAGAATGCCATTGTCCCACTGATTCCGGAATGTTGTGATCCCTATGCGTTAATGACAACAACAACAATAATAATCAAATTTAGAATCTCTTTTAAATATAAAATAGTACACAGGTTCCTATTTTTATAATTTTGTACTCTACTACTGTTACCAGCTCTGTACCGTTTATTTTAAGTATGTTATGTTCATGTTATGTTATGTTATGTTTATGTTATGTTATGTTATGTTTACGTTATGTTTATGTTATGTTATGTTATGTTATGTTTATGTTTTGTTATGTTTATGTTATGTTTGGTTTATTTATGTTACGTTATGTTATGTCATGTTGTGTAACCAATTTTATACTGTAATTTGTTGTATTTATTAATAAGAAAAATGTTGTAATGTATGGCCAAGATCACTCTTAATGGGTGAAAGCCAATATAAAGAATAAAAAAAAAATATATATATATATAAAATAATAATTTTGATTACACAATATATACACCTACCTTACTTCCGAAATTCAAACTTCATTAGTCCGTAAATGAAATTTTCGGTTTCGAATATTATAAAAACATTTACTTTGTTTTCTCATCGAAGTTTTGTTAAAAATAATGGTTACGGAGAATATGACGCAAATGTAAATGGTAGCAGAAGTCGGGGACGCCCGAGGAAGACATGGCACGACCAAATGAATCAGATACTCAAGAGTTAGAATAATAGAAGAGAATGTAAGAATGTGAATGAGGCAAGGAATGTGCGTAAAGACCGAGTTGTTTGGGGCCCGTTCCCCTCTACCTACCCCTGCGAGGAAACTGCGTGATGGTTAGTTAGTTAATAATTTCAATAATTTAAACTATTCAATGCGGATACATACAGACACGCTCACACATACATTACACACACACACACCTATGTACTACACATACACACGTCACTGGTAATTAAGGAATAAACATACCACTTAGCAGACATTACAAGGAAACATATCATAGATACACAACATGAAGTATCTTATTCTTCTATATTGTTTCATCTTTGTAAATCATGTAGTGTTTTTTTTCTATAATATAATAAAAAAAAATAAAAAAATGTTTTTTGGGACTATTTTGCGGCATTCACATAAAGAGAAAAGAAAGGAATCGAATATGTAATGAATATGCCCGCTACCAGTCATCAAAGGAATATAGGTAATTCATATCCGTGGAATCATAAATATTAATAAAAAAGTTGTGATGCACTTCTCGGGAAGCCATGAATAAATAACATGACACAAAATACTCATTACCTTGCTTTTAAATTTAATAGTCGTCGGGGGGGTTGCGGTGGCCTTGGCGGGGGGTGGAGGTTGGGAGAACCTACGGGGCTCGCAGGTGGCGCCACGACGCCTGGATCGTAAACCGGTTTTTACAAACCTGTTATTCACGACAAGATTGTTTATGTGCCCCGCCCTGGAAATGGTCGGAAGAGGAAGGGGGAATGGGTCTAATTAAAATATTTTTCCCGGTTTCGGCGGTCTCATCGTATGGAGCACTTCTCATTTTTATGCGTATGTGGTTTTTGGGAAAATGTACTCGTTTTGATCAATATTTTGATAAAGCTTATAAATAATATTGAACATAAAAAATGCTAAAAAGACCATACAAACTTACTGCTTGGTAGTAACTAAAATGTTAAAGGAACTAAGTTGGTTAACAGTGAAACAGATGACATTTAAACTGAATGATATTTTAAAATAAAATAATTAACAACCTTTTATCAAAATATTTTTTAGAATGTTATATAGCACAAGGACGTTTACAGACATAACACAAGAGCGTGCAATTAAAAACGTGCAAAAGAGGCAATATTATAATGAAGGTGATCATAAAGTCTGCACCAATGATAGATAAAAGCTGGATTTTAGGAGCCATATTAATCAAAATTAATATAAGCAATATTTATTAGCTTAAAACACCCATATAAATTTTGAAAAATTCCGACAAAGAATAAATGCTGCTGACAGGAATCTAACCCGTAGCCTTCCGATTGCCGGTCTGGTGCACTAAGTTACTATGCTACGTCGGCTTATTTAAACCGCCAAATAATTCAATAAATATTTTTATTTCAGGTTAATAATTAATGTTTATAATTATTTATTTTCCTTTGAACTTTGCATAAAAACCTTGTCTTTTGAACATAAATTTATCACTATAAATAATAATAATACTTGACCTCTTTCAATGATACCTAATCAACAAACTGATAATTTGAATCACAGCGAATAACCTCATAATGCATCACTTTGATTGTATAAAAGAATAGCCTCTCAGCTTAACGACTCATGGCAGTTACAAAAACTGTATATTGCTTTCAGCGGAGAATAAAATCTCCTTTCCAACAATCGCCCCCTCTCACGCTTACTCACCCGAACTCCCCTTTTACCCTCTATGCTCTACCTCCCTCTTCACTCGAGTGTTAAAAATTAACCTCTTCGTGGATCTAAGAGCCCGTGAGAGAAGAATTTATAACACTTCGTGCTGTCCTTTGATATAAAACTGCAATATCTGGCTGAAAGAAGTCTAGGATTAAAACACAACGGAGCTCAACTTAAAAATTGTTGGTGAAATAGTGAAACCGACTGTTTTTTGCTATTTAACTTACCGTCAGGAAAGAAGGATGATACGTGACATAGCTCTTGTAAAGTCAGGGGAACTATATCGCCTCCTGGTTAGGCAGAGTTGTGAGACGGGTTAAGGTAGGGTCTGTACGAGGGGATTTATTAATATGGGTCTTAAAGAGGCCTGCACTATGTCAAGGAGGAAAAACAGAAGTTGGTAGCTCGTTCCACATAAGAGTCGACAAAGAGTCGAAGAAACTACCCGTTCTGCTGAAACCAACATCATCTGTGAATGGGTGTTTCGCAAGTTTCCGTTGAGTTTCACGTAAGTGAAACTCAAACACTATCTCTTTTAAGCATGGTCCATTGGAATATATGTGGAACAGACTCAGCATGCATACATTGCATCTGTGGATTATAGATGGCAATCGGTCCGTTAACAACGGAATATCAATCAGACAGACCATCGTCCTTTGCACAAAATGAAGTATTTTGGGTCTCCAGCCCAGAGTTGGCTCCCAAAGTTTAACTTTAAATTTAGTTTTAATTGTTACGTACTCGAGTATCAGTTGGTCACGTTTGAAGAACCTGTCAGCCCTAAGACGCTCATTTTCTTTGAAGCCAGATTTAATCTTTACTCTTAGATTTCTTTGGAACCTCGACAACAGAGCGTGAATGAGATATCTACTGCAAGCATTTCAATTGAGTCTTTACTCTAGGATTTCTTTAGAACCTTGACAGCTGAATGGGTATGAGATATCTACTGCAAGCATTTCAATTAAGTCTTTATTGAAAGGTGTGTCTATTTAACTTTCAGTTATTTGCCATCATTTTATACCAGTTATTTTCTTACTTCAGTAGAAAATATGGTTTCCTATTCTCTTTGTGATTCCACGCACAAGGCAACAACACGTACCCCGAGCACACTTCGCGCGGTCCGCGGAAGTTGAAACCAAATTCAAAAGAGTGTCCAGACTAAAGATCTGGATTAGCGCCCTAAAATCACTATCTTTTACCAAGGATTGGAGTATAAACTCCTGACTGGATTTCTCAGCGAATCTGGTGATGCTGATTCATGTTCAAACGTGCTCACGATGCGTGGCACAAAATGGCGACCTCACCACGCAACACCTATAGAAGAAACCCAAGTAAGCTTGGTCCTTTTAACCCCTCTTCATGGGCTATGATAAATTCCAGTGTCGTTTTCGTGATATAAATTCAGAGAGAGAGAGAGAGAGAGAGAGAGAGGTCGTAATTAGATAGTTCATTACAAATAAGTATGTAATGCTCCGTGTTGATGTACGAAGGCTTGCCATTACATATTCTTGTAAAATACCACTCTTTTGTAATTATCAAACCCCTGTCCCGCTCTGAATGAAGTAAGTCCCGCTCCCGGCCTGAGTGGAGTCGATATCGTGCCTTGATGTCAGCTAACCGTGGATTGATGTAGGTTGATTGGTACTCAAACCCGCATTTCGCCTTATTTTGCACTGCTATCCTTCGTGTACTGTACGAACACGTACCCATTATGTTGCACAGACGTCCTTGCGCGGGGGATCATTTATATAGCACTGGCCTCCAACGTAAAGGGCAGCCTGCCCATTAATATAGCAACCATTAGCTAAAAAAAATCAATTTTTTATCTTACAAAATTTATACGCTTTTTTTGTAAACCCGTAAAACTTTAAATCTAATGAAATCATTAACAAAACGATCCATTGTTTATTGTGCATAGACCCTATTTTCAATATTTAACTCGGAAAATATTTATTGTAAGAATAAAGTGCTCATAACAAAGATGAGTACTTTAAGAGAAATATACGTAATACATGCGTTGACTTGCAATATTTTGTATTAAGACATGTTGTACACCTGTGCTTTATATCAGAGAGGTGGTTGAAAATCATCATGACTACATATAAAAAAAGTGATTTCTGAATGTAAGTGAGTCAAATATAAAAATTAATTCATTTTTAATAATTTATTTCTAATTAGTAATGCATCAATATTCTCTGCTGTTAGTCCCAAAGATATTGTGAATAGTGCCAATAAGAAAACAATAAGCACTATCAACTTACATAATACCTACCTACTTCATGTGCCTGGTAGGTGAGACCCGCGCGGACTTTGACAACGTACGCTTCCGAGGGGGAGTAGAACTAACTTCTCTTCACGAAATGCTGGCATGATTCGTTAGTGACAACTACTGAAACGCAGATATTCTTGCGCAAAATATTTAATCTTTATAGTAGTTTTATAATGCACTAGGTCTGTCAGACCCTACCAGGCTTGCGATGGGTTAAAGGTGTGCGATAGGCAACCTAACCTCATTTATCACCAGAGGCACGATTCTGTTGAACCATTAGAGATCCGTGGTCCACTCTTTGATGTGGCATAACAAATTGGCCGCCATCCAAAAATATGCCCCTTTGAAATTCCGTAGGGACTATCGTCTTCACAGTGTTACGAAGGCGACAATCTAGAAAATAATTCGAAAATCAATTCTTATTTCCCTGGTGACGGGCAGGTACAGAATGCGGGGTCAGAACTGCGAAAAGGAGAAAGGACGAAGTAAAGTAACTGTAAGTCACTGAAAACCACCGCATTACCATTTCTAAGAAAATCTTATCACGCTTATGCAAGATAAAAATAATGGCCTCGGATCAGTTCCCTTTAGGCCTTAGATCTTAGATAGCCCGAGGGTGTGAATAATCTCCGGGTCAACTGATAAGATAGCAGTTCAAAGCTTTAGAAGCTTCTTTGCAGGAGAAATATCACACAAAACCTTAAGAAATATAAAGATTTAAACTCTAGATTCCCGGAGTTAGTGAGCAACCCCGATAAGAATGCATTCGTGAATGCAATACTTTGTTAGGTTTTATATTCTACAATTTATAATATTTGTACATATACTATAAATTATGAACAATATTTCAATAAATAGGTACCAGAGAATGCTAAACCCATGATAACCTTATACTAAGTATAAACGATGTTGAGTTTTTATGCTTCCACTGTGACAAAACGAGGCATTAAATTTTCCCTCACAAAAAAGAAAGCGCGAGCATAGATAAGGAGAAAGACTTGTCACAACTGATTGACAACTCCGGAAATTTGACTTATATTTTTCAAGACAAGCTGAAGATTCAGAGTAACTATATTAAATCATTATTTGCATAGAAAATGTTGATATCGTCGGCTAAACGGGAAAATTTTCTTATTTCTCAAAAAAAAAGTCCGGAAATACAAACAATAGTTAAAGTTGAATACTCTCCGTTTTCGCTAATCGCTATATGCCGTGTTGGGGTTCTGATTTAAAGAGAAAATATACTTATTCAAACATGCTGAACATCGTGCAAATCTGTGTACTTCTACTTAGTAAGTTAAACGTATGTGTGTAGGTTTGCTTGTCAGCTCGCACGTGCGAGGTCAAGGGCAATTCTTTTCAGTTGGCTTTTTTTTGGCATTCAATTGGCTATGATGTTTTAATGATGTTCTTTCGCATCGAAAACCTTGTTATAAATTTTCTAATATTGTTAACGTTCTGATTCAGGCATTTTTCAAGAAGAAAAAAGTTTATAAATTGTTGATAATGACTATTCTGTTAATTACTATTTCAAGGTGTGAAATGCATTTTATTGATATTGATAAAATATTCTGATATATGTCTGATGAAGCTTTAAATAAGCATATTAATTTATGTATTTAGTCAAGTTCTCATTTTGTGACATGCGTCAAAATATGTCATAGTATATGATAGTTGCTGAACAGAATCGTTAAGCAGTTGAGTCGCTATGTTGATTGGCGCATTATGATAGGCAGAAGTCCTCGCTTTCGGAGTATAAAAATTGCGTAGAAACTTCCACGAGTACACTTTTAGGCACATATAAGTTAACCTCTTTCAATATAAGTGGATTAAGTATAGCTCCAGAGATTAGTTAAAAAAACGTTTACCTAAAAATGTTTATCGGAGGGCTTCTAAGGTGTTGAAATCGAGCATTCCTGTTAAGAACAAGGATGGATACAGAATGGATAGTACGTATATTCTTTCATATATAAGTAACGCACAAACCTCTTTTGTACTTTTTTCTGTTTCTAGGATACGGTTTTGTTCAGAAGGGGCCCAAGTAATGGAGCTGTATTCCAGGGCATTGCGAACAAGTGTTTCATATGTTCTCCGTATTGCGAATCCATTAATAAAAGATCTCGCATCTCGAAGAACAAATCTTTACGGGGGGGTTCGCTGTTTTAAATTTGGGTTAACACTTTTAAGCATATTGAATCTTCATATTGAATGGGCTGCTATATATTTGATTTTATCAGGTGGTGCCAACAAAGTTTATAAAACCAAAAATAAGGTAGAATAATGATTAGGAAGGTACCGAGTAAAAAAATCAAGAAGGAAGATTGAAATTATTGTTTACTATGGCTGGATACAGACTGAACCTAAACCAAAAAGCATAGTAATTATCTCAGGGGAAATGAATATTTAGTGTGTAGATACCTATTTTAAGTGGGGGGATATACAGATCTCAGATCCATATGTAGATAAGAATCACGGTCATGAATTATCGGAGTCATTGTTTTTTTCCATTATGTTAACGGAGCAAAAATTATTTAGATCAAGTGGAGCACCGCTAAAAATAGATTTGGAAATATTGACATTCTCATCTCAACAAAGTGATTAAAAATAAATTAACAACAATAATTCTGACTTCAAAGCATTCCATAATAAATTGAAAGACGCTGCGGCGCGGTTGCAATCAATTAATGCTCGTTTGTGAGAACGTTCTGCAAAAGTAGTTGATTCAATCCACCTGCGCAAGTGAATATCTCAATCACACATTCTATAAAGGTTATTTTAGGATGAAACAAATATGTAACTTCCGTGAAACCCAAATGGGGAAATGAAGGAATTCGAGATCAACATGAAACAGATATATTTGTAGAAGCTAGAAAATACAGCCCAGAACAGATTCCATACCGTGAAAACGTATGGCATTACGTAGGCATTTGAAAATATATTTACATCAACAATAAAATGAATACATACGTTGAACGTCATATATTATTAAAACTACGTATTATTTATTATATTCATCGTAACATTAACATTTTTACTTAAGGTGTTATTATAGTATCAGGATTTTTATTACTTAAATTAACACTTTTTACCAGAAAAAAATATACCAAACAGGCAATGTTATGGCAGAATTTTTTATGTAAGATACTTGCAATTCAAGTATATTATGCAGATTAATTGCGTCTGAAAGGCAACCCTGTATAGGCATTAACTGGAGTAAAAATAATTTTTTGTTCCAAATTTTTTGACAAGACGCTTTAGGCATCAGAGTGAATAGATGGAAAACAGTAAACAAATGGTAGAAGAACTCGAGGACGCCTGAGAAAGGCATGATCAAGCGAATCAAATCAAATTCGGGTTCGGAATATAAATACATTTGAGACAGTATATTATTTTGAATCAAACAAAATGCGTTGTTTATGCTGATCGCAATAAAAATATTTTCAAATAAAATGCAGGCAATAATTTTGACTTTCATAAAGTTTATACGAACATTAAATAATATTACAGCTTTAATACGTCCTTGTTGGATTTACCGATTACAGATGAAAAGAAGCCCGTTTTCAGGGGACAAAGAAACGCTGAATTAATTAAGAAGTGAAAGGCGCTCATTAACCTTTAAATGGAAGATTACTCTGAAAGAAGGGGAGAAACTCGCGAACATTCATGTAACGAATGCGGTAATTCGAATATTATTCCAAATCTTTGGCGATTAAACCTTTTTTATGCGAAAATTTGGAGAACAAAAGCTTAGGATGCATACATTTATAATGAACAATGGGGGTTTTTCTTTAAGCCACCGTTTTAAGCGAAGATTACAATCAATATTACGACTCGTTAGACGTTAGAGGTGCTTCAATTATTCATATTGGCCAATTTGAATAATTGCGTGAATTTAACATGAATAAGTACGGACAAAGCTTTGTGTAGTATGCATTGTAGATTTGTATTATGGTTTAAAAATATTTGAGCTCGTGTATCAAAAAATAAGTAATTTATTTTGTTATTTTAGAGTCCCAAAGATGCCCGGTTTTTTAATGATTCTGAGTATTTTGATTGATAGTATAATTAATCATTTATTATTTTTGTGTTTAGCTCTTCGAACTCCATTTAACTATTTTTTTTTCAATTTAATTTTAATCCAATATTAATTGTATCATTAAGTTCTAGAAGTATATTCGTTTTTTATTATTGTGACAGCTGTTTCTGTGTTTTTCCTGACAGTCCTGAAAGTCCTTTTTCAAACTGTTAGGCCTCGTTGAGACAACTTATTTATATGGTTCTTAATGATTAAAGTGAATATCTGTAACGAAATTAACTGTGACAAACTCGCAGAACATATCCTAATGAATACCAACAACAAGCCTTAGCCCTTATATGTAGAAAGAAAGGGCCTTAGATTAAATTTTCTTGAACAAATTAATAAACGAACGAATGATCTTAAGGCGATGCACTACGTAGTAATACAAAATCATGTGTTTTTGGTTTGAAAATTTTTTCGACTAGAAATGTTTCAGATGCTTTAATTAAATACTGCGAGTTGAATATATCTTGGTCTTTAAAATAATCGACAATTTTTTAGATTATTCTTTTTATAAGTCCAGAAAAAAATAATGCATAAGGCCTATGAAAACTTCTTTAAAGTTCCAAATATCCTGCTTACGAACCCATTTTTGGTTATGATTTTATTTTATAATGTTGCAAATTAAGTTATTTATAAAATGATCGGAGAAAAATTAAATATTTATGCCTGAACATCCACAAAATAAAATAAAAGGCACTTTTTGGCCATGTTTTTTTCTTACATAAATCAAAACAGGCGGATGGTGTTTAACGAGAATTTAAACCTTATCGCCATCTACGTAAGGGGTGTTATTGATAGCGGCTCGATTTAAAATATTACACGACCTAGTGCATCGCCTTAATATAATATTTATTAATAATGTAATTAAAATTATTTATTCCGCACTTCTCAGTCTGCTTACAAGACCTTAGCATTATAACACATTTAAATAAGCTAAGAGCAGTCACGCCATTATTAAACAATTAAGAAAACATTACAATTTAAAATGGGGAAATCATTTCAAAGTACCCCACAGAATAGAGAATCTATCGTCACAATTACTTTCTCAGTAAATCGGTCATGAATCATTTTAGAAGTCATAGGAGTAAATAAGTTGTCTCAAAAAGGCCTAACCACAATTTGACAAGGGACATGAACACCGAAACAGCTATCACAATAAAAAAATACTCACAAAAATACATTTTTTTTTGAGAGTTTTTATTCATAATGTTTAGTTGTTATCCGAATGGCGATGAACATTTTCCCCTTAGAATGTTGACAACACAAAATTTTGTGATGAAAGGCTTAAATCACAGTGAAAAACAGATAAACCATAGCTGCTAAAAATATACAAATTATTAATGAAAACCGTCATTCTAGCGACATCTGTTGAGGTTAAAATTGATTCAGTTTGGTTTTCAGTAGGCCCCTGTAATAGTTGGAATTATGTTGAGATTCTATAGTATAAACACAGAGGTCATTAAAATCGTCTAGGAACGACTAGGAACCCCCTTTTGAGGCTTCAAAATAAACATTGAATTTTGTCAACCAATAGATCTGAACAAAGAGCTATAAAATTTTGAGTAACCAATCAGTGAACGAAGAGGCGTACATCAAATGCAGACAAAGGAATGAACTGTGGATCAGGCAATAAAAAAAGATAATTAACGACATTTCGATTCTCACAGAAATTGGAGGTGAACGCACTTTAGGGTCAACATCGACTTTCAAGGTGACAAACTCCTGGGAATGTTTACAATAACTGAGACATTTATGGGGTATCGAACCATTGAAATCGGGTGCTTGGAAGTTTTACAGGTTGTAAAGCGCACACACAAAAATGCAATGAAAAAAATTATAAACGTGATAGTATAAAAAAAGGACGGGAAAAGCAAAGGAAAGTTACTGGCGGAATTTCAACTGTAGTGCAATTATTTATGATAGAAGGAGGGTGTCATGTTCGATAAAAATCGTACTAAAGAGAGGAGTGAGTGTTGGAAACAATGGAAATTAATCGTTATCAATTTAAGATGAAACGGACATATTGGTAAATCAATCTTGAATGAAAATCTCGCAAAAAAAAATAGACATTTTAGAAAAGTGCGGCGACCGGATGGAAGGATAATATAGAGATTTTGGACTGCTACGAAGGTCCTAGGGACGTGAAAATCGAGTATCAGAAGAAGACAGAAAAACTAAAACATATAGCGATAGATTAGATTCAGGAAAAGTAGACATTTTACATAATTATTAGGTTAGATATATATTGGAGTTACCCAATATTACGGAGGGATCGAAACAAGATAAAAGGTTGGCGGTCTCATGTATATTTTGAAGGGTAAACAATCGAAATCCGAACATGGTTTTTATTTACGTTAAGGTAATAAATGATTAGAAAAGCGATTAACTTTAACGTTGGGCTTATGAAGTATTTAGATTAGGAAAAGAGATTAAAACTAATGGCTCTAAAATTAAACTAAATTTACGGCCGTAGTACATAAAATCTGAGACGTAAACATATGTCCAGACGTATAATTTATGTGAAATCTTGTAAGTGAGGGATGGAGAATGGGCGGAGATTGGGTAAAACAATAAAAATGACAGATATCCCAGAGTCTAATTAGGTATATCTCCCGTAGAAGTGTGGAAAACTATATATTAATTAATAATAAATGAAGTATGAAATTTTCCTGGAGACCACACACATCGGGAAAAGTGAAGAAAAGATAAAAGGAAGGGTAAAGAACGGAGATAGGAAATGATCCATGTGGAGAAAAGCGATACAATTCGAATTTATCCGTGAAATTAATAAATACGACTTGGAAAATGAGTAATTATAAGAGTTATGAGAAATGACATAAGAATCAAGAAGAAATTGTGCAAGAAAACGTCGCGGATAAATATAAAATTCAAAGATAAAGGAAAAACTCAAATCTGCGACAGGGAGATAGAGAGTACGGGTGGAAATGGAAAAGCTCATATAAGTAACAATAAAATTAAGTAGAATTTAAACAAATCGAAATTCAAAAATGCGTAGTAAAGATTTCGACATGGATTTAAACAATTTTCGCACGAGATGCATAAAATTGAGATGTATATATATATTATTGAGGACGGACCTATCGCAAATTGAGAAAAAAAGGAACACAAAATCATGAGAATTTAACTACATTTTGTATGAACACAGGACAAAGGAAGCTTGGGCGATTAACACAGACTTACCCGATTCGGACCCTATCGATTTAGATTTGTGAGATGGAAACTGGCCACCGCCTTGAGCCGGAAAGCAGAACATCTTATGGAAGAACGATCGAAATTAGGGGAAGGGGTGTTCGGATTTACGAGTTGATAGGAAATAGAATTAAGCATCAAGAGAAATTCAGATACGTCTTTTGGGACCTGAGAGGGATATAAAAGATGGAACACATCAGTCAGGAGGCAGTCGCGCCGAGGATTCGAAAAGTTGTTACGTGGCGGTACTACGTCTTTGGTAGGATTAACAGTGAAAAATCTTTAAGTGTTAAATTTTAAATAAGCCCCTGGACTTAGGAAAATTTTGTGAAAAATACAAGTGCTAGAGTCAGTGAAATTTAATTTGGTTAAACAGTGAAAATAAATATAATTTAAACTCAGTGCTTAAAAGTGTTAAGTGAAGTGCAGAAAGTGAATACGGAATTAAGAATTTAACTAAAATTTAAAAATAATTATTTCATTCAAAGTGAAAACATTCAAATTAAATTTAAGAGTTTGTTATCGTTAAATTAAAGTGGATGTGCTCGTGAATTGATATTTAAAAAATAGATTATAATTTTGTTTAAAATTATTAATAGTAAATACTTCATCTTAGGTTAAAAGAAACACAAAAACAAAAAAAAGGATTCGATAATAATAAACGTTTAAACCTTTGTTCTAAAATTAATAGTTAGAAAAAAATTTTAATCGAAATAAATTAAAAGTTTGCACAATTCGGAATAAATTTTCTTATCAATTTATATAGAAAGAAATTTAGAATTAATAAATTGTTCAATTAAAATCCATCGTGCGTATAGCGACAGTGTTAAAAGTGTTTGTCGTTTTAACCGGAATTTTAATCATCAGTCTATCATTTCGAAAAAGAATTTGAAACAGCTATCATTCAAAAGCCTAAACTAGAAAGGTGTTATTAAATCAACGGGTTTTCTGAATTAGGATTTCGTTCGGAAGAAAAATTAAATATCAGCTAATTTATACGATTCAAGCGAGAATAAAATATTAAATAGGAATAAATAGTCGAAAAGACTTATTTTGAAATTAGTTGAAAAATACAATTAATTAGGTAGGATTTCTTCATCAAGGTTGTTGTGTACACCCGACCGGAAATACCTTGACGGGGGGTAAGTTTTCTTTTATAAATAATTTTCAGGACCTAGGAGTGAGGAGATACAGCTGATTATGGTATATCAATTAAATTATTAAAACAACAAAACAAAGCATTACACATGAATATATGTATATTATGTATTTATTTATATAAAATAAAGTAATATATTGTATATAAAGAATAAATATATGAGTAATGTATTTATATATATGTATTTTACTTATTAATCGAAGCAGCGAAATGGTAGCGATTTTTAATACCTACCCGAGGACATATCTATATTATTGAAAAAGAAAATATGTATTTATTAATATTCCAGACTATGTAGAATCATATATTTTATATTTATTTATTAATATATGTACTCTTTTTTTTTTTAACATATTTTGACAATCGAGATATGTGTTCTTATATATATATATATATATATATATTTATATTTAATTTTCACCTAACTTCTAGTAAATTTACTAAATTCGGAAAATGAAAAATGGTTTAACTTCAATAAAGGATTTAAAAATATTTAAATTAACAATGCACAATAAAAGTAAAGAGGCACATATGACTTCTAAGGAATTTTAAAATAAACAAATCTCACATTTAGGTTAGTGTGTCAAAGAAGGTGTTTATATTATTCGATTTGTTTACAAATAGAGACACCAAAGATCTGGGTCAACCGCATGGTTTGAAAACGACCTTGGCCGTAACTAGATAATTTATCAGGGTTATAAGGATAACCATCAGGATGTCATTGTGCAATGTGCAGCGATATGGGTCATTTACAAATACCTATCATTCACAATCTACAATTGGAAAATCATGGGGTAGCAAGATTTATATCGAATATTACATGAAACATTTGAATACCATTGATTAGATAGTCGCATAGATTTTTATTAGTTACTTGAAACAGCTGGGAGCCGCGTGTTTACAATTACCTACCATTCACAATCTACAATTGAAAAATCACGGGTTAGTAAGATTTATATAGAAATATTATACGAAACATTTGAACATTATTGATGGAGTGTTCGCATAGATCCCATCAGTTGCCAGAGACAGTTGAGAGTCGTGTACCCTCTTATGTGGCAATCAATTACTTGAAACAATTGAGAAATCACGGGATAGGATGAACAAAAATTAATGTTGAACCCTGGAGGTAAAATTTAAAACAAATACAGTTCACCCAATAGGAGGCAGTGGTCGCTTCTATAACAAGACCATTATCCAAACCAAATAGAGATGACGATTCTCTTAAATAAAAACGTCAAAACCAAACAAACAAAAGCCTGGAGTTCGATAGCTCTCCAAAACAAACTATCAAATAATTTCTTATTCTACTAGTATTTATTAGTATAACCTTATTAGTACGTATATATTCGGTTACCAATCCTAGAGTTTCGCAGAACTCTTCGTGCGAGATCCGAGCTCGGAATGCGAGGTAGATAGCCTCGTATTGCGAGTTATAAACCTTTCCCAAACTGTATGTATACATATATTTATTCGTATGTACTGTTTACTGGAGAATGCGGACCTGCATACAGCTTGCATTTAGGTCGGTAGACCACTCTCGCATTCTCTTTTAAACGTGGAATGAGGATTCACGACCCGTAAGTCCACACCAACCGTGAGTATATGATTGTATATAGGACGAAACCGGTTCGCCCTAAGTAAATAGTAGACCTTGGAGGAGATGGAATTTGGAGGTATCGAGACCCGAGGGGAAACTTGAAGGCGGTACATGATGACGTGGAAGGTTCTTTGGGACGCGATAACTTAGGTATCAATCAAAGGACCGTGTCAAAGGATTGTGCAAATTTCTTGTTGACTCACGATCATCTCGTTTACTTGCAGGAGGATTTGGAGCCAAATTTTTGCTAGCAAAGGGTTATTCTGAGTTCGTCAAATATACAATTAACTAATAACATTACCATACTAAATCAATTTTACATGTACCTTATAGCAGCTGAGTCATGGAGGAGTGGCGCCAACCAGACACAATAATTAATCATTGCCAAATTTACTAACAATTAACCATTTGAGTTATATTTAATTATCTGTCCAAATAAACATGTATAATATCTTTTATCAGCGTTTAACTACGATTTTGTTAGGGTGCAGGGAATCAATAATTACATTAGGAAAGTTAGCTCATTCAGGGAATTCATGTAAGTCTAGGTTTGCAATGGAAAGACCAATTAAATTGTGAAACTCAACACCTCGATCAGAACCAAGGGGGTTACCACAAAATGAAAGTAATTAAAATCCTATATCATAAATCAAAAAAATTACACAACGTTTGATGGAATTTAATTACAATATAAATACGGGTATATTTGCGTTCAAGATCGTAAATAACGTATTAATTAGTTAAGTACATATGTCTATAAAGATATATAGTACAAGAGAGCTTTAAGTAGCTTTCTGAAGTTATCAAAGAAATTAAGGGTCCAATTTTCATGGAGGCTTATGTGTTGTAGGGGAGGAATTTTCCATCCCTGCGAACACATATGCAAAGCCTTAGAAAAAAAAAGAAGTATCGATCATAGCCAAGAGAGAAGAAAATTTTATATTGTTTTAAACAAAGTAAAAGAAAATGGTGAAAAGGCGAGAACATTACAACTGCATAGCCGTGTCCAGGAGGTTCAGGTTTTATAAGATTGGAAAAAAAAAGGTTTTATTGGTCAACCTATTGCAAAAACGGAGAAAATAATAATAATAAATAGGACGTAATTAATTAAAGAATTAACAAAAAAAAAAATCAGAAAAGTGCGACATTACATAAATACACAGTGAAATAAAAAAAAATAATAATAGATTAACGTAAATAAACAATAAATCCAAAAAGAATGTGTTAACGAATAAACTTATAATACAAAAAGTGTCCTTATAAATAAAAATGTGTTCATTCAAATGACCGTGAACTTAAGAGTCAATAAAAAATTCCTTTCATACGATAATGTAAACAAAAACAAAGGATATGTAGGTTAATGATGTCATTCAGTCAAAAGGAATGCGTTCTGTAAACAAAAACATTGTTTATGTTTTGGGTTCACCGAACAGATCGGAATGTTGATATGAAGCAAGTTTAATAAACAGACAAGCCCGAAAAACATCGAACTTATTGTGAAAACAAAGAACATCGAAAAAATTGATAAGATAAACATCGGGCGTAAAAACATCTATATATCTTAAAAGTCGGAAACATCGTTAAGTAATACGTATCACTCCGAGGAACAAAAAATTAAATAACAAACGTCGAGATTAAATAAACAATGACACAAAAACGAGATAGCTGGAACAAATATAACATAAACATTGCATTCGGATATCGTGGAGTATTAACGTAAACAATTATTGTTTATCTTATATTCAAAAATACAGACCAGCGGCGGGCCGTGGTACTTAACAAATTATTCACAAAGTCAGGAAAAGATATTATTATTTTTATCACTAGACATTCGACAGATTTATTAGAAGAATAGAAAGGTTTAGACAAATTAAATTGATTAATGTTTTACAACACCCAATGTACCTTACTAGATATTATTGGTTTTGCAAAAATAATGATTACGAAAAATATAAAATTGATTAATATCAATTGATTAACAAAAAAAAAATATATTTTTTTTTGATTAACATTAATATCATTATAAAACAAAAGAAAAAACGATTATTTTGAGATGTTGGGGTGTAATCTATTATGATCATGTTATAACATAATAAATAGAAGAAATATTACACCCATATCATGTGATAGATAGATCTATAATAACAATAATATCAAAATAGAGAAGTGTAATTGTATTACATCATAGTTAATCATTAGGACCACGTGTTAGATTCAAATGGTCGCGCTACGTGCCGCCAATGTAGATAGTTGTTGTCAGGATCACAAATCTCGATAATCGACAGAGTCATTAATGAGGGTGAAACATTTGATGTTTTGTTTTGTGAGGTAAGATTAATCTTACATAATATAATTTACCATATAAACGGGTAAGTTGAAATAACGTAAGATTTACTCATGATAAGTTTGTTGACATTCAGGTTAGGTTGTTGACTATTGAGGCATATTTTAAGACACAGAGAACCCAGTCAATGGATTCGATAAGGAATTCAAGTATAGGCCAAACAAATAAACGTTGTTTTGAAAAGACAAAGTGTTAGTTGAGAATTCGACTTTCAATCTCAAAGGAAAAAAATACAATTCAGAGTCGGCTCGAGACTTTTAATGTCGTTGACGAATGTTTATGATGGGATTATATATATGTGTATATATACCTATTAAAAGGAAATTCATTTTAGGCATTGAAAAAATCATAATAGATTTTGTAAATTGAAAATAGATAAACGGAACATCTTGATAGGTATTGTAAAAAAATTTAAAATAGGTCGGATATCGAACAAAGCAAGTGTATACAAGAGGATGATGTGAAAATCATAAACGAACTTGAAATTTTACAGGAACAGCCAGGTGATAAAATACAAGAAAAAAATCTAGAAAAAGAAAAAAAAATAAGAAAAACGAGAAAATTTGAAAAAAGATATATAGAATAAGAAAGGCAACATATATATAAATAATTAAGAAAATTAAAATAGGAATATTGAGGTTGTCGCTTAGTAAGAAAAAAAATAGATACATAAGCCGGTAACATTCGGAAGATCTAAGAAAATGGTGGGAAAACGTGGAATGGGGAGGCAAACAGAAGCTTTAGTGACGGCAATCGAGGAAAATGCTACAGCTGGGACGTCAGCAGTGAACATCGGAGATATTACTACAATAATTCAAGCAGCTTTAGCACCGCTTGTTGATAAAATGCAGGAACTTGAGAAACAATTAGGAAGACCAACAACAGTGGCAGTGACAGGAGAGGATAGTGCGCCGAAAAACGTTCTCCAAGTAGTGGAAATGCTACCGCAGCAAGAACGACCTTCATTTTCCGGTGGAAATCAAAACCCCATAAGTTTCTTAGAAGATTTAAAAGAATATACTAGAAAAGTTAAACGTACAGATCCATTAATTGTCGTACGGGAAAATTTGAAGGGAGAAGCAAAAACGTGGGCCAAGTTATACAACAAGCGATGGGAAACAATGTTGGATTTCGAAAGAGATTTTTTAGCTACCTATTGGGGAGATATAAAGAAGAATGAGGTTCGCCGTCGTCTTGCGGAAGGGGTATATGATTCCAAGAGAGATATATCCATGCTCACTCATTTCGCAAATTATTGGGATTTAGCGAAAGCATTAAAAATTACCGAGACACCGTTGGGCGTAGTTGACGAGATTATGAGACATTACCCTAAAGAAGTTCAATCGCTATGGTTTTCAGGACAGTCAGGAGATGAGATTGTCGCTGCTGAGTTTCTTCGAAAACTAGATACAATGGTTTGCACACCGGAAGAACGGAACACAAAGAAAAGGAGTGGGGAGGAGTTCACCAAGAAGGACAAATACCGTGACCGTTACCACGCTATAAAGAAGAGAATTCACGCAATAGAGAGTGTGGAAGGAGGCGCTAGCTGCAGTAAGTGTGCAGAAGCTACGACATCTTCACAGGGAGGTTCTACAAAAACTACAAGCGGCAAGGAGCTAGTAATCGCAAACAATTCGGGAAACGGCCGAGGGTTGATTCATTAGCCCTCATGAATACGACTCACACAGGGAGAGGGACGCCGGCACCAAAACACAACACTGCATTGAAGATTATGATGAAATGGGGGTGGAATCCAATGAAAGGATTGGGAAGAAATGAACAAGGAATGACTGTCCCAATAAAAGCAGAAAGGAATGTGAGAAGACGAAAGGATGGAGCGGAAGAAACGAGAACGGAAGCGGAAATAGATGTGGAAGTATGTGTCAATTCTCTACAACAAATAACGGATGAATGGAATCAATTGGAAATGAGCGAAGAGAAAACAAGAAGGGAAATTAGGGGGTTCAACAACATTTTCGAAGACAGAGATTATGAGGAAGTAGAAAAGGGTAGCTCTTTACCGTTATTACCGGAAGCCAAAGCACAGATAGATAACACGGAAGTTCACTGTTTAATAGATACCGGAAGTCAAATCACGTACGTTTCTCAAGAGTTTTATGAAAATTATTTAAATGATCAAACAATTTATCCTATTATGCCTGTAACGACTATACAGATTAAAGTAGCGATAGGACATAAAAGTCAGAGAATATCTAGGTTGGTTCTAGTACCATTGCGATTTGGAGATGTTATAATAAATACGCCGTGTTTAATAATACCGAAGTTAATTAGGCCAATTATATTGGGTATCAACTGGTTAGACGAATATACAGCTGAATTTAAATGTGGAGAAAACAGAAAGTTAAAAATAAAAACAGGAAATGGAAAGAAGGAAATAGAGTTAGTAAATTCATCCGTAATTCATAGGAAACCTAAACACGAGATTAGAAATCAAAATTGCACAAGTGGAAAAATAATTAATATTGAAGTAAACCCTGAAATAAATAATACGGCGTGCCTCGAGCGTAGAATAACGACATTTGTGTCCGAGTTAAATTTAGATTCAAAAGGAAAAGAAGGGTTAGAAAAGATTTTAATTAGACATAAGAATGTATTTATAGACAGACCAGGTCTAACTACGTTGTACACTCACGAAATAAGAATGACGGACGAGACGCCCTTCGTTAAACGATCCTATCCAGTACCCTTTGCTTACAGGGATAAAATTGATGAGAAAATTAGAGAACTAGAGTCGTTAGGAATCATCAGTAGAGAGGCCACACAGTTTTCTAGTCCTCTAACATTTACCTTGAAAAAAGATGGGACGGTTAGGATACTCTTAGATGCTAGATTTTTAAACACTAGGATGCAGGCTGAAGTAGAAAAACCGCCATTAACTTCTGAAATTATACAGCGTTTTCATGGTGTAAAATTCATAACTACAATAGATCTTAATTCAGCTTACTTTCAAATACCTATCAGTCCGGAAAGTCGCAAATATACTGGGTTTGTATACAACGGAAAATCGTACGTATACAAGGTATTACCGCAGGGGTTAAAAACATCAGTAGGAAGTTTTTCAAGAGGAATGGACAAAATTCTAGGACCAGGGGTGAGGGGATTCTGCGCTAATTACTTAGATGATTTAATAATATATACGTGCGGTAGTCAAGAAGATCATTTTGAACATGTAAACGCAGTGCTTGAGAGGTTAAAGGAAGCAAACATGACTTGTAAACTCGAAAAATGTCAATTTTTATTCACAGAAGTACGTATGTTAGGACATATTATAACGCCTTTGGGAGTTCAAATGGATCCGGAAAAGATTGACGCCATTAAAAATTTTCCGGTACCCAAGAAAATAAAACAAGTTAGAGCCTTTCTTGGACTTTGTAATTATTACCGTAGATTCGCGAATAAATATGGGGAAACAACACGGGTTTTGTGCGATTTACTTCAGAAAAATAGAACCTGGCGATGGGGTGACTCAGAACAGCGCGCATTCGAGAGGGTAAAAACATTATTTTTAGAGACAGTTATTTTACATCATCATGACCCAAATAGTACTTATTATTTACAGACAGATAGTTCGGGGTTTGCGATAGGAGGAGAATTATACCAGTTGGATGAAGATGGAAATCACCACGTTATTGGATTTATTAGCAAAGCTTTAAGGGGACCGGAGTTGAAATGGACCACGTCAGAACAAGAGTTATGGGCGATAATATATGCTTTACATAAATTTGAGACATATTTAAGAGGAGTACATTTAATAATTAGGACGGATCATCAAGCATTGACATTTTTAAAGAGCTGGAAGATGTACAGTGGCCGACTAACACGGTGGATTTTGTATTTAAACCAATTTAACTTCACTGTAGAATACGTCAAAGGGAAGGAAAATATAGGGCCTGATATTTTATCTCGTTATTCTTGTGATGCAAGAAATGTACAGGAGGAGAAAAACACGTGCCCAGAGATAGCAGCTTTTGCAGTTAAAGGTAGACAACAGATTCGAAAACACTTAGAAAATATAACTGAACTACAAAAACAAGACACATTTTTGGGAGAAATTTTCGGATATTTGCGCAAGGGAAAATTTGGGCCGCCGACAAAAGATGTTAATAGGTATTTGAAAAATTACAAAAAAATAGGCAAGACTTTATATTACACAACAGGACTAAACAAAACGGTGTTAGCAGTACCACAAGAGTTGACTGAAGAACTAATTAAAATGATACATTTAGAAATTGGACACGGAGGAGTTTTTAAAACAGGGACAGCTTTAGGAGATAGGTATTATTGGCCAGGCATGCACCGAGATATAAAACGCATAGTGAGAGGGTGTCACCTATGTCAGCTGGCGAAGCGCGAAATTCGACCAACTGTAGGGCCGAGTAAATCCATAATTACCAAAGAAGTAGGACAATTAGCTATGGCAGATTTATACGGACCTTTACCGAGAGGAATAGGAGGGGTTAGATTCATTTTCGTGATCCAAGATTCATTCAGTAGATTTGTAAAATTATATAAATTGAGGATAGCAAGTACTAAGACCGTGTTAAATTGTGTAGAGGATTTTAATAAAACAATACAAATAGATGCTTTGTTAACTGACAACGGATCTCAATTTACATCGAAGAAATGGGAAAACAACTTAAATAGGATGGGCATAAGAATCGTACATACTTCAATACGAAATCCCGGACCGAACATAACAGAGCGCGTGAATAAAGAATTAGGTAGAATTTTCCGTATTTATTGTCACGAAAAACATACCAAGTGGGCGGCTTTCCTTAAAGAAATAGAACAAACCTACAATAATTCGATACACTGTTCAACAGGATTCTCACCTAATGAAATAGCTTTTGGGAAATCACCAACTTATAGTTTAGACAGGTATACTCAAGGCTGCGGAAAATCTACGAAAACAATAGATGAAATAAGATTAGCAGCACGGAAAAATTTAGAGAAAAGCGCTGCAAATCGACAGAAATACTATAATCTCAACAAAAGATTAATAACTTATGAGATTGGGACCCTGGTCAAGTTGAAAAAATTTACACAATCAAACCTACTCAAAAAAGAAATAAAAAAATTCAATCTGCTTTACGATGGACCTTATGTAATTGGATCAGAAGTTTATAGTAACACGTATACGCTAATTGATCCGGTAACTCGGGAAATAAAAGGAGATTATAGCGCAATTCATCTAGCGAAATATTATACATGTAATAAGGAACAAAAACCAAGTTTAGAGATAGTGGAAATCAACGAATAAAATGCGAAATTTACAAATATTTGAAACCTTAAATAAATAAACGATTGAGAAAAATTTAAAATCTGTTAGGATACGATATAATTTAAGGAGAAAGAAAATTACTAAAATATTAGACTATCAGTTTGTTTGCGAGGGGCGGGTCGTCCTTAAGTCTTTAAGGTTGAGTGAACAAATCTCTTAATAAGCGACAATCATATTCTAATTTACTAATAGAGTAAGAGAAAAATTTTTCGATAATATTGATTTTCTAGTTTAGGAAAAAAATTGTGTGTTAGTGTGTAGGAAAATTTTGTTAGATAAGTAAGAACACAGAAGGAAAGCGTATGGGAGTTATATACCCACAAAAGGAACAAAAAAAAAATACATATATTATAAATAGGATAGGGTACGTTTTATAAAACAAGATTTTAAATTGACAATGCATAGAGTTAGATTTTTTTTTTGAAAACTTGAAATAAGGCTATCTATAGATTTAGAGTAGACATTAGGTAAAGATAAAAAGGGAACATTAGAATTACGATATGGTTAGGTTAAATTTTCAAAAAAAAAAAATTTAAAAGGAAACAGGAACGATGAGAAAATTGGAGTTTAGTTAAGAACATTTATGAAATTTAAAAATTAGGGTGGGTAACACCTAGGCTAGAACAACTTGTTTGAATGATCTATGAAAAGACAATTAGAAATTACACAAAAAAAAAAATTTTGCGAATAAGAGAAAAAAAAAAAAAAATGCTGGAAAAGTTTAAATGAAACATGTATACCACTGATTTTTGGATTGGGTGAGGTCGTGCAAAGATACATATTTCACAAAAATTATCATACTTACAAAACAAAAACAAAACGAAAAATTATTTGCACACCAAGAGACCATCCACTTTTCAGTTGGTCAATAGACCGCGAGATTGCAAACAATCTTTACATGAATCATTGTAAGGGAGGTCTTAGTCCAACCAGGTTGAGGGCCACCTAAACACGCGAGTCGAGGGGCGTGTTCCAGAAAAAAAAAAGAGAATAATTTTGAGTTTATCAAAATTAGAGAAAATTCCATAAAATAAAATCTACGCGAAAAGAAAATAGAAAATACAATGTGATTCAAAGTCAAGGTTGTTAACAATCCAAACAGAATGAAGAAAAAGATAGGGAATAACAAAATGAGGGGGGGGAGAAAGGAAATAACAGGAAGTGATGTAGGAAAAGGAATAACAGAATGAGGGGGGGGAGAAAGGAAATAACAGGAAGTGATGTAGGAAAAGGAATAACAGAATGAAGAGAGAGAAAAGGAATAACAGAATGAAGAAAGAGATAGGGAATAACAGAGTGAGGGGGGGGAGAAAGGAAATAACAGGAAGTGATGTAGGAAAAGGAATAACAGAATGAAGAGAGAGAAAAGGAATAACAGAATGAAGAAAGAGATAGGGAATAACAGAATGAGGGGGGGGAGAAAGGAAATAACAGGAAGTGATGTAGGAAAAGGAATAACAGAACGGGGGGAGAGGATAGCTAGACTACATTTGAACACAATTTCGATGTCTAAAGTAGTATACAACGTTAGCCACAGCAAATTGAGTTCAGAGGGGGGAACTGTGATGAAAGGCTTAAATCACAGTGAAAAACAGATAAACCATAGCTGCTAAAAATATACAAATTATTAATGAAAACCGTCATTCTAGCGACATCTGTTGAGGTTAAAATTGATTCAGTTTGGTTTTCAGTAGGCCCCTGTAATAGTTGGAATTATGTTGAGATTCTATAGTATAAACACAGAGGTCATTAAAATCGTCTAGGAACGACTAGGAACCCCCTTTTGAGGCTTCAAAATAAACATTGAATTTTGTCAACCAATAGATCTGAACAAAGAGCTATAAAATTTTGAGTAACCAATCAGTGAACGAAGAGGCGTACATCAAATGCAGACAAAGGAATGAACTGTGGATCAGGCAATAAAAAAAGATAATTAACGACATTTCGATTCTCACAGAAATTGGAGGTGAACGCACTTTAGGGTCAACATCGACTTTCAAGGTGACAAACTCCTGGGAATGTTTACAATAACTGAGACATTTATGGGGTATCGAACCATTGAAATCGGGTGCTTGGAAGTTTTACAGGTTGTAAAGCGCACACACAAAAATGCAATGAAAAAAAATTATAAACGTGATAGTATAAAAAAAGGACGGGAAAAGCAAAGGAAAGTTACTGGCGGAATTTCAACTGTAGTGCAATTATTTATGATAGAAGGAGGGTGTCATGTTCGATAAAAATCGTACTAAAGAGAGGAGTGAGTGTTGGAAACAATGGAAATTAATCGTTATCAATTTAAGATGAAACGGACATATTGGTAAATCAATCTTGAATGAAAATCTCGCAAAAAAAAATAGACATTTTAGAAAAGTGCGGCGACCGGATGGAAGGATAATATAGAGATTTTGGACTGCTACGAAGGTCCTAGGGACGTGAAAATCGAGTATCAGAAGAAGACAGAAAAACTAAAACATATAGCGATAGATTAGATTCAGGAAAAGTAGACATTTTACATAATTATTAGGTTAGATATATATTGGAGTTACCCAATATTACGGAGGGATCGAAACAAGATAAAAGGTTGGCGGTCTCATGTATATTTTGAAGGGTAAACAATCGAAATCCGAACATGGTTTTTATTTACGTTAAGGTAATAAATGATTAGAAAAGCGATTAACTTTAACGTTGGGCTTATGAAGTATTTAGATTAGGAAAAGAGATTAAAACTAATGGCTCTAAAATTAAACTAAATTTACGGCCGTAGTACATAAAATCTGAGACGTAAACATATGTCCAGACGTATAATTTATGTGAAATCTTGTAAGTGAGGGATGGAGAATGGGCGGAGATTGGGTAAAACAATAAAAATGACAGATATCCCAGAGTCTAATTAGGTATATCTCCCGTAGAAGTGTGGAAAACTATATATTAATTAATAATAAATGAAGTATGAAATTTTCCTGGAGACCACACACATCGGGAAAAGTGAAGAAAAGATAAAAGGAAGGGTAAAGAACGGAGATAGGAAATGATCCATGTGGAGAAAAGCGATACAATTCGAATTTATCCGTGAAATTAATAAATACGACTTGGAAAATGAGTAATTATAAGAGTTATGAGAAATGACATAAGAATCAAGAAGAAATTGTGCAAGAAAACGTCGCGGATAAATATAAAATTCAAAGATAAAGGAAAAACTCAAATCTGCGACAGGGAGATAGAGAGTACGGGTGGAAATGGAAAAGCTCATATAAGTAACAATAAAATTAAGTAGAATTTAAACAAATCGAAATTCAAAAATGCGTAGTAAAGATTTCGACATGGATTTAAACAATTTTCGCACGAGATGCATAAAATTGAGATGTATATATATATTATTGAGGACGGACCTATCGCAAATTGAGAAAAAAAGGAACACAAAATCATGAGAATTTAACTACATTTTGTATGAACACAGGACAAAGGAAGCTTGGGCGATTAACACAGACTTACCCGATTCGGACCCTATCGATTTAGATTTGTGAGATGGAAACTGGCCACCGCCTTGAGCCGGAAAGCAGAACATCTTATGGAAGAACGATCGAAATTAGGGGAAGGGGTGTTCGGATTTACGAGTTGATAGGAAATAGAATTAAGCATCAAGAGAAATTCAGATACGTCTTTTGGGACCTGAGAGGGATATAAAAGATGGAACACATCAGTCAGGAGGCAGTCGCGCCGAGGATTCGAAAAGTTGTTACGTGGCGGTACTACGTCTTTGGTAGGATTAACAGTGAAAAATCTTTAAGTGTTAAATTTTAAATAAGCCCCTGGACTTAGGAAAATTTTGTGAAAAATACAAGTGCTAGAGTCAGTGAAATTTAATTTGGTTAAACAGTGAAAATAAATATAATTTAAACTCAGTGCTTAAAAGTGTTAAGTGAAGTGCAGAAAGTGAATACGGAATTAAGAATTTAACTAAAATTTAAAAATAATTATTTCATTCAAAGTGAAAACATTCAAATTAAATTTAAGAGTTTGTTATCGTTAAATTAAAGTGGATGTGCTCGTGAATTGATATTTAAAAAATAGATTATAATTTTGTTTAAAATTATTAATAGTAAATACTTCATCTTAGGTTAAAAGAAACACAAAAACAAAAAAAAGGATTCGATAATAATAAACGTTTAAACCTTTGTTCTAAAATTAATAGTTAGAAAAAAATTTTAATCGAAATAAATTAAAAGTTTGCACAATTCGGAATAAATTTTCTTATCAATTTATATAGAAAGAAATTTAGAATTAATAAATTGTTCAATTAAAATCCATCGTGCGTATAGCGACAGTGTTAAAAGTGTTTGTCGTTTTAACCGGAATTTTAATCATCAGTCTATCATTTCGAAAAAGAATTTGAAACAGCTATCATTCAAAAGCCTAAACTAGAAAGGTGTTATTAAATCAACGGGTTTTCTGAATTAGGATTTCGTTCGGAAGAAAAATTAAATATCAGCTAATTTATACGATTCAAGCGAGAATAAAATATTAAATAGGAATAAATAGTCGAAAAGACTTATTTTGAAATTAGTTGAAAAATACAATTAATTAGGTAGGATTTCTTCATCAAGGTTGTTGTGTACACCCGACCGGAAATACCTTGACGGGGGGTAAGTTTTCTTTTATAAATAATTTTCAGGACCTAGGAGTGAGGAGATACAGCTGATTATGGTATATCAATTAAATTATTAAAACAACAAAACAAAGCATTACACATGAATATATGTATATTATGTATTTATTTATATAAAATAAAGTAATATATTGTATATAAAGAATAAATATATGAGTAATGTATTTATATATATGTATTTTACTTATTAATCGAAGCAGCGAAATGGTAGCGATTTTTAATACCTACCCGAGGACATATCTATATTATTGAAAAAGAAAATATGTATTTATTAATATTCCAGACTATGTAGAATCATATATTTTATATTTATTTATTAATATATGTACTCTTTTTTTTTTAACATATTTTGACAATCGAGATATGTGTTCTTATATATATATATATATATATATTTATATTTAATTTTCACCTAACTTCTAGTAAATTTACTAAATTCGGAAAATGAAAAATGGTTTAACTTCAATAAAGGATTTAAAAATATTTAAATTAACAATGCACAATAAAAGTAAAGAGGCACATATGACTTCTAAGGAATTTTAAAATAAACAAATCTCACATTTAGGTTAGTGTGTCAAAGAAGGTGTTTATATTATTCGATTTGTTTACAAATAGAGACACCAAAGATCTGGGTCAACCGCATGGTTTGAAAACGACCTTGGCCGTAACTAGATAATTTATCAGGGTTATAAGGATAACCATCAGGATGTCATTGTGCAATGTGCAGCGATATGGGTCATTTACAAATACCTATCATTCACAATCTACAATTGGAAAATCATGGGGTAGCAAGATTTATATCGAATATTACATGAAACATTTGAATACCATTGATTAGATAGTCGCATAGATTTTTATTAGTTACTTGAAACAGCTGGGAGCCGCGTGTTTACAATTACCTACCATTCACAATCTACAATTGAAAAATCACGGGTTAGTAAGATTTATATAGAAATATTATACGAAACATTTGAACATTATTGATGGAGTGTTCGCATAGATCCCATCAGTTGCCAGAGACAGTTGAGAGTCGTGTACCCTCTTATGTGGCAATCAATTACTTGAAACAATTGAGAAATCACGGGATAGGATGAACAAAAATTAATGTTGAACCCTGGAGGTAAAATTTAAAACAAATACAGTTCACCCAATAGGAGGCAGTGGTCGCTTCTATAACAAGACCATTATCCAAACCAAATAGAGATGACGATTCTCTTAAATAAAAACGTCAAAACCAAACAAACAAAAGCCTGGAGTTCGATAGCTCTCCAAAACAAACTATCAAATAATTTCTTATTCTACTAGTATTTATTAGTATAACCTTATTAGTACGTATATATTCGGTTACCAATCCTAGAGTTTCGCAGAACTCTTCGTGCGAGATCCGAGCTCGGAATGCGAGGTAGATAGCCTCGTATTGCGAGTTATAAACCTTTCCCAAACTGTATGTATACATATATTTATTCGTATGTACTGTTTACTGGAGAATGCGGACCTGCATACAGCTTGCATTTAGGTCGGTAGACCACTCTCGCATTCTCTTTTAAACGTGGAATGAGGATTCACGACCCGTAAGTCCACACCAACCGTGAGTATATGATTGTATATAGGACGAAACCGGTTCGCCCTAAGTAAATAGTAGACCTTGGAGGAGATGGAATTTGGAGGTATCGAGACCCGAGGGGAAACTTGAAGGCGGTACATGATGACGTGGAAGGTTCTTTGGGACGCGATAACTTAGGTATCAATCAAAGGACCGTGTCAAAGGATTGTGCAAATTTCTTGTTGACTCACGATCATCTCGTTTACTTGCAGGAGGATTTGGAGCCAAATTTTTGCTAGCAAAGGGTTATTCTGAGTTCGTCAAATATACAATTAACTAATAACATTACCATACTAAATCAATTTTACATGTACCTTATAGCAGCTGAGTCATGGAGGAGTGGCGCCAACCAGACACAATAATTAATCATTGCCAAATTTACTAACAATTAACCATTTGAGTTATATTTAATTATCTGTCCAAATAAACATGTATAATATCTTTTATCAGCGTTTAACTACGATTTTGTTAGGGTGCAGGGAATCAATAATTACATTAGGAAAGTTAGCTCATTCAGGGAATTCATGTAAGTCTAGGTTTGCAATGGAAAGACCAATTAAATTGTGAAACTCAACACCTCGATCAGAACCAAGGGGGTTACCACAAAATGAAAGTAATTAAAATCCTATATCATAAATCAAAAAAATTACACAACGTTTGATGGAATTTAATTACAATATAAATACGGGTATATTTGCGTTCAAGATCGTAAATAACGTATTAATTAGTTAAGTACATATGTCTATAAAGATATATAGTACAAGAGAGCTTTAAGTAGCTTTCTGAAGTTATCAAAGAAATTAAGGGTCCAATTTTCATGGAGGCTTATGTGTTGTAGGGGAGGAATTTTCCATCCCTGCGAACACATATGCAAAGCCTTAGAAAAAAAAAGAAGTATCGATCATAGCCAAGAGAGAAGAAAATTTTATATTGTTTTAAACAAAGTAAAAGAAAATGGTGAAAAGGCGAGAACATTACAATTTTCAGTATTGGTCAGGTTATTCGTAACCCGGAAATCTTAGTCTTTATTTTTTAAAATGATTTATAATAATAACAAATGTTTGAAATTTACGTTTTGTGTTATCTCAACCTAGTCACTGTAACATGATATGCACCTCAGGTGGAAGATATAAATAAGATGATAAAATTTTGACCAGGTTGGTAAAAAAAATTTCTGTCTCGGGTATTGATAGCAATTTTGTTAAAATACCTCGAAAAATAGTATCTCCTTAGAAAAGTTGCCTTGTGATCTGTCGGTATTCTTAATTAATAATGAAGCAGCTATCTTTATTTTTTTTTTAACTGTATTTCAAAGAAAAACCCTGATACGGCTGTTTTACAATTTAAGTTTAAAAAAATCTATGCTTTTAAGGTTACACAACAAAACTTCAAAAAATATCTATCAGAATATTAGTACATCAGTTCGTGAAATGATGACATATTGTAGTGGTTTCCAAGCTTTGTATGTTTGAAATCCATTAGTGAGAAAGAAAAATTCGCAACATAGCACGTTTAAATAAAGATGTTAAAATCAAGGAGTGGAAAACATTATACATTATAAAATTTATAACAGGAATGATAATATTTAAATATCTTATATGATAATTTGCAGTAGTGGTTTCATGTTCGATTGTCATAACAATCATGATGTAACAACTATTAAAAATACATCTTTTCGGAAAGCTGATCATGTGGTCAACGAATGCCCGCTCCATTCATTCCCCGGCGGGATTTATGAGGTTCACATGGCGACGCCTGAGGCCCTAGAATGGCTCGCATACCATTCAGAAGAATTCATATAATATTATACCCATTAAGAGACATTTCATTGTATTTTTTTTATGTATTGTGTAACAATAACACACTGTTCCTAGAAAAAAAAAAAAAACTTTGAAACAAAAGCACAGTTTTCTCAGGCAAAAACAAACTTTTTCCTCCTGGCCTTTCTTGGCCTGGCCCCGCTGGCGTCTTAGGTCGGTAAATAATATAAGTAAATTATTGTGGCTGAGTCATCGGACAGGTTGATAAATTGATAAGACTTCGAAAGCCGTTGTGCTCACACGATGCACAGGTGGGGCACAAAGCTCTCGGCGAGGTGTGCCTACGCCACAAATTACCAAGTACATAGAGTCTTAGACCAAGGCATAGTTTTCCAAAGCGGATATAGACCAGCGAACAGTTTTCCCAGGCGGATCGTTTGGAACCGAGACTGGCTAAGGGATCGTGACGTTTAATTGTGTTGCTCCCCCACCATACAAAAGAAGAACAACGTTCATCGTTAAGTTAATGACATCATTAAAATTGTATAAATCATGCTCATCGAACCCTTCAGACTACAAGCTGAGAGAGCATTTTAAATGAGTGCTTTACCATTAGTAAAACGATCGATAAAAAGGCAATACGAGAAGAATGTTGGGTTCATAATCCCTGAAAAGCAAAAGGTTTACAAGATTTGTGCATCATTTTGGCAGTCTAGACAGTTATATGACCTGGTGATTCACTTAAGGTAAAGCTTAATGTCAAATCACTATTTTCGATTAATCTTTACTGCAAATCGGTTTACGCCATGAATACATAAATACCAAAACTTACGCTTGTGATAAATTGCAGCTTCTCCTATCATCTCGCTTGAGTAGAATTAAAATAAAATTGATAATTACTTTACAAAAATATAAAGTTAAAAAAAACTGTATTTTTTTCACTTAAAATTTAAGAACGCATATGAGAAATAACTTCTAAATATACAATTTCGTTGCGAAGATAATCAGTGACAGTTTCCCTTGGTTAAACTTTTTTCTAATAAAATTATTCACATATTAAATAAAATAACCTTTGCGCTAAAATAGACTTTGTTCGACAAGAGATTTGAATGCCTATTACCTGTATTCGTGGTGATTTAAGGCACACTAAGGTCCAGTTGATTCACAGAATTTGAACAATTCATTAAATTGTAAAGTTAATATTCAAGTTCTGTAAATTTGGACAATGGAAAAATGTCATGTATGTATGTATGTCGATCAAAAAACATTAGGTACCTTTTAGATGTAACATCAAGCTGACATTTGGCTTTGCCAGCTAAATAATCACTCGACATATAAATTCTTCGTGGCGGCAGCACGCCTTAGATCTTCATAACGTGCAAAATGTAGGCATTGAATGCGGGTACTTATTAATTAGCTCCATGATAATTATAATTAGCCATAGTCTGGTTGCCCTGACATAAAAATTCTTGTATTATTTTGTCGCTGGTATCAACTCCTTCCGCTGTTTAATTAAAATTCAGGATTTTTTGCGTTTTTTCGCACCGATCTATATGACAACCAAATGGTGTTTTTATGAGCATCACGATCCCATTTCTTTTAAAGACATACTTTAAAAAAACGAAAGGCAAACATTTAAGAATAACCCGACAACATTTGAAAAACTCCCATAACTACTTTGAAAAAAAAGAAAGGGAAAAATTAAAGAATCACCAAGAAAATGTTGCTTGTGCAACGGTGGAGGATTTGAGAGTTTATGAGGTCTCAGTGGTCAAGGGGTAAGGCTCTCGACTAGCAAGCCGAAGGTCGCGGGTTTTATGTGATGAATTTGTGTTATGACACAATTTTTTAATTAAAAATAATATACAGTATACAGGCACGTTCCAGGGTGCAATATACTTTCTGGATGCCCATCGCCTTACACCGTAATGGGAGCTTGCACCCAGATTCCTACCCACGCCTCAAATATTTTTCATTCTCATATCTTCCTCTTCTTACTTTCCTTTTAAAAAACACCAAACAGCATCCCCAAAGATAACATAGGCCCTGAGGGAAATTATTTTCCTCAGTCTCCTGTGTAGAGCTATAGTAAAAAATATAATTTTCGTTAGCCGCGAAATCTAATAGAAAATCTGTTTGATTTAATCTAACACTATATTGTTTTAGTTTATAAAATAAAACCAGTAATGAATTTAACTTATACAATATGTTACTTTAACCATTGATTCCTGAATTATTTAAAGTAAAAAGCGAAGATGGCATTTTGATCTCCAATTGCGTTTTTAGACTTTTATTTCAACTGAGTGTATTAAAAAATCTTTAGGACACTTACGCGATAAGTTTGGTGGGTTACGTGGTTATTCGGCGGAGTGACCAGTGATAACAATATGGGAGAGATGATTTGAATTCGAAAAAAAATATAGTTAACAACATCATAAAAAATTTTACCGTAGACAATAATTTCGTTTACAATATTATTTTTTACTCCAATTAATTATAAATTAAAATAAAATCGGAATATAAATTTAACTTCCCTCTCTCCATAATTTGAAATGATGGTCTAGAGCACCCTTGAAGGGTGAAAGCCAGAATAATTTTAAAAATAAAATACCAGGAATCACTTGTTAACGTGTGTAAGTCTACGTCACACAACAACCAGCTTACCTTTTTTTTCATACAAGAAATATATATTTTGGAAAATGCTTTCACTGTATATCTAGGATGAATTCCAGTTTTAGGGCAGGCAAAATTTACATAAGTTAAGCACATATATTTTGTACAACTTACCAAAAGTTTACATGTAACTATAAGTCTGTGGAAAACCTCCTGCTTATTAATTTTCATACCGCTAATATTGAATATTTATAAGACAGCATTGGCTCAACGGAATCGGAAGCGACCCATATTATTTTATCCCATTGGTCCTCGTCTTTACGTCACTTGTAAACCGGGAAATGACAGTTTTCCCCACATGTTGCCAATTGCTCGACCACACTTGTATAATATCTGGGGAATATTTATTTCTACAGGCCGGTATAAAAAGTTCAATCACGTCCTTTATTGCTCCTAAGTTGTCCATAGATGCTCCCGGGCTGCTGTTACGAGTCTCCCCGTAGTCGAATCGTATGCAAAATAAATGAAGGCAAATCCGCACTTTGTCATTGTCGCAGCATAAAAATGTTACCGAAATAGTTTGTTCAATTCTTGTAGGTTTTTGGTTTATCCGCGGTTTCTTCCGGCATGCGGCAGCAAGATGAATTTTATTTAGCACGGAATTCCTCATGTTTTATTTAATGTTCGTTGGTGTCAAGAAAAAATTTCATATTTTTAGATCATTTCATAATGTAGTTAACACTTTTTTAAATTTCATGACGTCGTTCTAAGCTTTTGAAATTACTTGTTGGTTCTGGGTTCAATGCCCAGTTGTGACCGATACCTTTTTTTTCTCTGTATTGTTTTGTTTGACGTTTCATTTATATTTTAAAATTATCTTCTTGTACAAAAATTAAATATAAATTTGAGGTGTATCACCTTTGAAACTACTTCGAGTAAATCTAATAACCTTGGAAATACATCCTGAAGGACTTTAACGTTTTTTGTCTTTGCAAATCAATTGTTTAATTAAACAATATTGGATCAACCTTATGTCAAAATCGGTCGCACTGATTTTGTACTCTTCACCAACCATCTACAGAGAAAACTTATAATTTTTAAGTTGTCTAATATTTCCTCAACTGGTTGCATTCAAACGTAAGTTGTTCTCAAAGATCATTACGCAATTTTTTTTACGTTTATTTTTATTTTATTTCAATATTTGTTGGTGTTCTTTGTGTATGGGAAAACAATATAACAACACAGTGCAAAATATTTAAATTGAGAATTGCGGTTATGGTTTTCCTTTATTAAATCCCCATCAAATTAGTTAAATAACTTGTGTATCGTGTGACTATTCCGTTCTCACGCTGCCTCAAAAAAAATTTGATAATTTACGTAAATTTTCCAATATCGTTGCATTTTTACCATCCATCGTAAGATTTATTTCATTATTCGATTATACGAATACGGCAAAAAAATACAGAAATATTCACATTATTCAATTAAAAAACTGTTTTTTACCATAAAATATCGCCGTGAAGTTTAATAGTAAAAATATTTTGAATGTTAGTTTATTACCTAGTGAAAACGGGCCCAATTTTAAAGGTGAACTCTTATGCTTCGCGTTGCTGCGAATACAGGCAGTGTGTTTTAATATGGTGTTTTTTTTTATATTTCATAGTCGGTTTATCAATTGCACTAGTAATGATATTTTACAATGAAACTTACCTGAGTAACTGTTTTAAAGGATAATTTTTTCGTAGGAGTCCACTTTTATGCACATGATCTTTATTCCTAATTGTAAGTTAAATTTATATTCTTCAATAGCTTAATCTAAATGTCATGAGTACGAGATCATGATATGAACTTGTATGAAAATTTGTTAACCTTTTGAAGGCCCATCGATTGAGAGTCCCTGACTTGGAGTGCCGGCAACGGTCGTCGGAGGTGGCCGAGGTCCGGGTGAAGTGTTGCAGAGCACTTGATCCGGTCCCCCCACCAAATTTATAAAATAATATTCCGTATGATTTGAATCTGCTCCCCAGTTTACCACCCCTCTCTCCCTGTTGGGGTGATCGGGTGAGGGTGGTCGGTGTTCCGGTCAGCTGCTCCCCCGCCCATATCCAATAATATGGTCGGACGGTTTTATGGCCGTCCCTCATCTCATTTCTGCATCTATATGGGAAACAGATTTTTGAACCGTAAAATAAATAATCAAATTTGTGAGAGCGAAAATTCATGGCGCCATAACGCGTGCTGGGCTGTGCCAACACCGATAGAATTTGCAGGGCGATGTTGCATCGGACATTGTCGCTGATTTGATGGATACCAAGTTATTGCGAATAAGTGATATATGTAGGACGTTACATGATACTGGGCGCAGTTAACATCAGCGGTGTGAGGGTTCAGCCGGAATAAGTTCTTTAACCAGAGTCCTTTGCGGAAAGTCAATCCCATTCCTACTTTTTTTTCAAATCAACCACTCCAAGAGAACTCCAACCCGGACTCCTAACCGAATGCTTCTTCGTATGTACCCAGCGCTCAGCATTGTGACATACAGTTCGTACCCAAGAACTCGGAGCCCGAACCCACTCCTAGAATTCGCGTTCTTTTAAAAGGAAGCACTCCTCGGAGGTCTTCGGTAAAACGCAGAACCTACTCATCTCTAGTTATTATGAAGTAAATCCAACACTTTCCAACACAAGTACCTAGCCCTGTTAGTGCCTCTGGTGATAAATACTCATTCATTCTCCTTTTAACACATGTTCCTACATTCCTCCACCCAATTACCTGTTTGATAGTGTGGAGTACCTACAATCAGTTTATATTGCAATAATTAATTTACACATGACCAGTCTGTTAAAAAAACCGGTACAGTGAACATGTACCTTTACTGCGTTTAATTCGACTCTGTTACTGAAGCTTGTGTATTGATGACCACGCAGTGCCCCTCAAGGGCATAATATCCACCAAAAAGACCAAGGGTAAGTAAGGAATCCTTTCCAATTCTAGCTGTTAACCCCAGCTACCCCAATAGTTGTGTCAAATGTTGATTACAGTCCGCAATAAAACCACAAAATGATTCGCATACAATAAAGCGACTGCATATATAAAATCTGTCCCATAAAATAATGTGTCATGGTTATGAACGGTTTTTCTGTCAGTTTCGAGACATTTATATAAAAAGATGTTTGTAGAACAAAATACTGTTATAACTTATTTCTGTTTCGTGGATCGTTGACACCAATTGGCGGAGATGAGATGTAATCCAGTTACATAACCAACAACACGTACGTACTCGCATACTGCCTACTAACACTGAAAGCCTGAACATTGGAGGTCTAGAGACATTTTTACAAAAAGTAGCTTCCTTTATAATTAAAACATTAGAGTCTTGACGTCTACGGTGAAGGAAGAAACCATTTGTTTCCTTAGAATGCCGTGGGAAAGTGGTGGGCAACCTCGAATGTTTCATGGATCGTTTCTGAGAAAGCATAATAAATATATTATGAGAAAGCAAAAAAAAACGGTACTCATTTAGCACTACTGATAATAACGAATGGTTTGGTGAACAAAATACGCACACCCTCTGGTAGAAGAAACTTACACAGTCCTCGGGTTGGGATTCAGTTCAATCTTCAATCCTCACTCTCTAATAATGTATTTGGTATGTACCTACATCCGTATCAATATATTTTTCTTGGAATAATTTATCTACCGATCTTTATCTTTTCGGAGTTTTCCCGAGTGAACTTTTTAGTTTGGTTTCCCTTAACTTTCCCACTCAAATTCTTACCCCTCTTTTACTGCCGTATAAAAACGCGAGCGTCGACACGGTCGGGAGGGTGGCGGGTGATAAGTAGGAGGAGGTTAAGGGGGGACCCGTCACGTCCAGCAACGAAAGAAAATTTAACAAAAACTTCGCCTGCAAAAATCATTGCGGACCGCTTGATAAATCAAATAATCTTTCAATATGAATAAAAATACTGATAAAATATGGAAAAATTGATTTTTTCATTCTTATTTACCTTTCACGTGCAATTCATAAACGGCAGCAGAACTTGACTCACATCTTTCTTAAATATTTTAACTAGAACCTTTTTCCACTACGTCTGCTATCAATCAGTC
Organism: Hesperophylax magnus; assembly: GCA_026573805.1. Taxonomy (NCBI): domain Eukaryota; kingdom Metazoa; phylum Arthropoda; class Insecta; order Trichoptera; family Limnephilidae; genus Hesperophylax; species Hesperophylax magnus. Next base: position 31,240,627 of record JAIUSX010000046.1, read on the forward strand.
CCTGAATTATCAATTGAATAATTCTGTATTTGTCGTCATTGAGGTTGCATTACCACATTTTTGTCGCCCATTACAATGCAAGGAACAAATTGATACACAGAGAAAAAATACTAATATTGAAAATTGGTAAATTATTAAGAATCTTTTCAAATTATTCGCAATCCAGTTAACAAATGCACCTTAACAAATGAATGTATTCGTTTTCTTATTAACTTGTAATGATAAGTGTTCATAAATATTTTAATATTTTTAAATTTCGTCATTGTATAATATATTATCAAGGCAAATGCAGGTGAATAAACACGTGTTCCGGTATATTAGGAATTTACAAAAATTTTATCAGGAAACGACCTGCAATCCCGGTTTTCACCGGATTACCAATAATTTTAAGAAATATTGAATATATTTGCAATTGTCATTTTTCACCGTGTAGGTACTTAATTATTGCTGTTTTCTTATTGTTTTTTTAATGTTGCATTTAGTACGTGTTCGAAAAATTCAGTCATCAGCTAGGTAATCTTTCTATTAAGATCAATCAAATATGATACCACAATACCTGGAAATCTACTAACGCATTCGGAATGGTTTTAAAAATATTAAAAAAATGTAAACTTAGGGAAGGGTAGGTTGGTTCAATGCTTTGATGCGCTATAGTGTAACCAGAACTATTAAGCGCTTTCGGAAATCTGAGAACACTCTCGTCCAGGCTGTCTTACAGTAGTACAGCAAAGCACAATAACACAAGTGCTAAATTTATACTAGATGAAATTTATTTTATTGCATTATATTATATATTAACTTTTCGTCATGCTATTTCTTAAAATTTTAGTGGAAAAAATGTTATATTTAGCCCAAAAGCCCAGCGCTCCTTCTCAATTACCCTGACATCGTAGATTTCCAACCCATTTCAAGTTCGTAAACACAGTTGTGTACTGTAAATTTAAGCATCGATTAGGAAAATATTTGATCGATGAAAAACGCCAACAATGCACCTCTTATGTCATTATTTATCATAATTCATAAACGTATATAATTTTTTTCTTGCTATATATTATTCTTACTTTGTGTTATTTTCCTTTATATGGCAGAGAGAGCGTTAAAATAAATTCAGAAATGTTAAAATAAATAGTATTTATATTTTTTCGGAACTTTTTTACTCCCATTTACCAATCCTTCCATTTTTTAGACACATTCTTCAATAGGCCCACTGTTCCGAGACTCTCAAGTGCCACTCACATACCGAAATAATACAATAATGTACCCGCTATACACTACACAGCACATACTTTTTTAGATAGATAGCGATAAAAAAAACTGCTACATCTTTTCCATAGAAACAGATAATGTAGCCGCAGAGAAAATCCCCAATTACATAATTTGATTGACTGTTCTTTCTTCACGGACCAATAAATTCCAGCGAACCAAATTAAGATTTATTTTGTGCTGTCACTGCTTATTCGATTTGTGTGTGGGTTTGTAATTGCAAGGGTAAAGGGCAGTAACCCAGCAACTCATCTCCCAGTCACTATGAACAACATGCTAAATAAATAAAATAAAAACCTTGCATGTTTTTCTGAATACTTGGCGTAAGCCAAGCCAAGCAGGTATCATGGGAAACCAACTTCAGATAATCCCTCTGGATGCTTGACCTACTTAAATAGTGTATGTTATGGTTTTTAATAATTTTATTTAAAATAAATTATCTATTAATTTATTTGTTTGTGTCTAACACTAAAGGACTTTTGCTGAAATTTCCAAAGTTGCCAGGAGTATTTAGAGAGTAGTTTGAATTGTAGAAGTCGACGACTTCCGAGGAAGACTTAACTCTTATTTCTGCACTGGCATGAAACATAGAGTCTATTATATAAAGTGAATGGTAAAAAATCATGTATCTTCTCACCCCTTCTGTCTCTTCTAGTTTCTTCTTGACACTTCCTAGTACTTCTTGGATCGCTATGACTGTTCTTGCATCTTCGAAAGAAAATTGGAGAAAGCTGATCATCTATATTAACAAAGTAGTCTCAGAGAGAGGTTGTATGTGATGTCATTATTCTTCTGTCTTTTTCGTTTTCACACAAAGTAGATGTGAGAATGAAGATTTATATGTAAGCATTTAAGCACGATCGTCAATAACGTCACATACGACCTATCTCTGTCGCTACAATATTTATGATTAAAAAAGTTAACAGGAACAACTTTTCTATTAAATTAAATTAAATCTACTATTAAAAAAACACACAATATTTCAGCTTTCAGCATTTATTTTTGGGAAGAATTTTCTAGTTCCCCGCTACTGGTTAAAGATTAAGGCCAGTTCGGCGCGTAGAAGATACGTACTCTCGGGCAAGTCTGGAAATCCGCTATTTATTTATCTAAATCCTTAACAAACTAAATCCATTAATCTTTCAATTACATACTTATCTCTAAATCCTCTTCTACTTAACTTCAAGGTATATAAGGAGTTACGACTAAAGGCAATCTTCCAATGAGGAACTCCAGAGGATTTTTTTTAAATTTAAAATATGTAATTTCGTACTTATTGACAAACGCCGATTTTGAATATGCAAGTTTTATTATATGTGTATACGTAGAATAAATTAATTATTATTTATAAATCAGTAAGACACCATCGCTTCATAGGGTAGTGTTTTGTTGGAATCATCGGTCGGCGGCTTGACATCACGATAAACAAAATTACCAGATTCATAATGGTTTGCATAGATGTTTTTATTATCGTATTCAATATGTATCTTTTTTGGTTTTGGTGAAATTGAAGATTAATTTTAACGACTTTAAAATCTATAATAATAGTTGTTAAATACAAAAAAATATTTATCACGGAAATACAGGGTGCGGCAAAGAGGACGGACGGTTTTAAAAAAATCATAAAATAGTTAATTTTTACTCAAAAACAAATTTATTGATGGAATCAGGTTCGCGAGGAAATAGCATTTGAGACAGTCAAGTGTGGAAAATCACATCAGGCATGTGGTGGCCAAAATTGTTGAAGCAGTGCTGGAGGCGTTCTTGGAAGTTCGCGTAGACTCTCTCCAACATCGCTCTCTCAACTTGGGCGACTTCCACGCGAATTGCGTCCTTCAATTCGTCCGTTTCCAGGCAGATCGAGTCGGACTGCGAAGAAAGGCTTGTCGAACGCGTTCAACATTTTCAGGAGTTCGAACTGTTTGCGGAGCTCCTCTTGGTCTTCTGTTGATCAGTTCACCACGCCTGCGAAGTGATTGAACCCAACGAAGGATGGTGTTTCGAGAGGGAACAGCTCTATTCCGATGAATGTTGAAGTGGCGACGAAACTCACGCTGTACGACGGTGACTGACTCATTATTTCGGACGAAACAATCATAGGCGAAAACGCGGTGCTCCACCGTCCACGGCTCCATGACGACAACTGGTAAAACAATGCTAGGAACTAACGAGTCAAGCGGCACCCCCCCTACCTCTCTCGTAGACGGAAGGGGAGAGTACTACCCATCTCAAAAACGTCCGTCCTCTCTGCCGCATCCTGTATAATCACAAGCAGATCGGATGAAATATTTAGGAAAATCTGTGTTATGGACATTAGGCAACTCTATGCCAAAAACATACTAGCATACCTCTTCAAACACAAAACCATTTTTGACAATGTCCAAACTGCTTGTGATACTAGAACTAAAGGACCAAATCTCTTATAAATCCCTTTTGCTAAAACAACTTTTGGCCAGAGAAATTTTAGATATTTTTCAACAAGGCTATATAATGCTCTCCCACTAGCCATTGACAAAACATTTTTTTAAATTTTTTTTATTAGGTACAATATCTTTTACAATTCAAGTTTTCCAGTAATGTAGGCCTCCCTGGGTGGCTTGCCCATGCTGAGGCCTTCATTTTATAATATGAAATATAAACTACATAATACATTTAATGAGAAAAATTATACATTTAAAATTAAAAATACATAATAATATATTTATAATTAAAAAAATAGTACATTGAAAATAATCTTGTGTGTTTGTGAGTGACGTGTTTTTATATTGGTTTTGTGTGTTACGTGTAGGTTTTATTTTTATTTTATGCCACGAAATTTTGGTAATATTGTCTTTTTTGTTCTTTAATCCATTTTGTAATTTTGTGTGTGAATTTATTTTTATTTTCCTCAATTTTAATTTTAAGTTTTAAACTGTTGAAAGCTTTTATTGCATGGTATAAATATAAAACAGACACCAAGTCTTTGATCATCAGCCAAGATAGATCCAAGATCAAAAATTTTATAAAAACCCGTAGACTAAATACAACTAGACAAGGCATAACCATTGAAAAATAACCTCAACACAATTTTGGTTTGGTTCACGTGCACATTTATGAAAAGGCTCACGAATTGTGTCGCAATGCGAAATGGCCACTGTGCATTGCGTTTTACCTTTTGTTGGTCTAGAGTTAAGCTATTTTGCTTGTCAGCTATGCTGGGCAAGTTAATTTTTTCAATCACAAAAATAACCCAGTTCCAAATATTTTAGATTGTACCCATCGCGGACTTTATTTTATAAAATGTAATCAGCTATCTGAATACACAAAAATATAAGTACCTTACAGATAGATTGAAGGCAGCGCATTAACAAATATCAGAAATTAATAGAATTTCACTAATGACAACTAAATTTTCTGACGTCATCTTTCAAACTAGTCACAATCATGACGTCATGCAGTGTGTTATACGCTTTTAACGAATACATATAAACAATACGACATGGCACGAGCCTGGAACATGATAATTATTGATGTGATCACGCGTTTTTACTTGATACGCGCAAAAAACTTTAGAAGTATGGGTTATTTTTTAGTCTTGTCTCTTATTCAGGGTTGTATTAAGTCCATAATTATGGGCGTGTTAAATTATATGAAATAATCGCGTCGTTGAGTAATTTATTTTGTTTATTTTTCGGAATAACTTTATTGAGTAAAACCTCAAATTGTAATATTTAATTATTGAAGACAATATTAGTGATTTCTAAACGAAAATCTGAAATAGAAAAATCAGAAAAGGATACGGTCACATCTAGGACTAAAACCCAGGACCCTTGTGTCCCGGCAAGACAAGGGTCCTGGGTTCGAGTCCTAGATGTGACCGTATCCTTTTCTGATTTTTCTGTTTCAGATTTTTGTTTAGAAATCGCTAATATTGTCTTCAATATTTAAATTTATTTTGGGTTTATTATTTAAATTATATTTTTCTTTTCATTGAAAAAATATATATTACTAAGTATTTATATATATATTACCCTTACCTTTTTTTATTATAACTATTGCTGTAGAGGTGATGAAGGTGGTAGAAGATATGTTACATGAAAAGTAACGTTCATGTAGGCTTAAAATGTTAGGTATAGGAATAAATATTTTCTATATACATTCCGATAATTATTCACAAAATGTCTTATTTTCGCTTAGGTTTCCCCACAATACGTAAAAAAATTGAGAAATGGATATAAGCAATCCGGATTAAATTTTATGAAAATAACAAGGTAATATTTATTATATATTGTATATTTACAAATACGTAAAAAAAAAAGAGAATTTGCTGATTTGTTTAAAAAGCAATTGCAGGCCTTTAACGAACGAATGAACAGGTTTTTGGTTGAACTTTTAGTAAATTTCGAATACATTAATTATCACGATGTCGGAACAGAGTTTTTCTCGTTTATTTATTTATTTAAAAAAAAGGATTCCTGTTAAATTGATAGTAAATTTCGTATACATTAATTATCACGATATCGGAACACGTTGACCGTACCATCATCAGGAAACCATGTGTGCTCAAATCATTTTCATCCCAAACGTTTAGACTGCAATTTCCTTCAGGTCCTTTATAATCTTTAAGCATGCTGTGTGGAGGAGAGAATGTAATATACCCACAAATTAGGTATCGTTGCTTAATCTGAAAAAGGTTATTTTAATTACTGGTTGTTATTGTCTAGCTTTGATTAAGCACCATCTATATATTTCACAAAAATGGCACTACAAAAATAAACCGAATAGGCATTTCTCTGAAATCGTATGACATTACAGCAGTTAATATACGAAATAAATGTCGGTCCGATCGGCATGCATTTGGCAAGGTTGTTGGCGCGGTTCACTCCAATCCTTGGAAGGTACAATCATATTGTTTTCCGTAGAAATGTAAAGTTGTGCCTATATTCAAAAAAAGGAGACAAACACAATGTAAAAATTTAAAAGCTTATATAATGGGCATAAATAAATTGATATTATTATCATGTAACAACCACCCTCCCTTGTCCCACCCCACCACACCCTCTCTGAAGCTCTGTCCTCGTCTAATATATTTTCTCTCGCTTTATTTTCATATTATATTTTATGCATTATTAATGTTTGTACCTAGACTAGTTTTTTATAATGCTGTCTTATAAACCTAACAAAGCGGTTAAAAACAAAATAAATTTTCATTTGATTAAGGTGTCAAGACACAAAGTAAACGCTTTCTTTGTTAATTATATACTATTTTATATAAATAATTTTGTAAATTCATAAAACTTCTACTCAATAGTAAATATGTGTACGTTTCCCGTTTTGGTTCAATATGTAGTGTACAGAATCCAAAACTTAAAATGTGAAAATAAATATCATTTTTTGTTATTTATTAGTCCTTTACCTGATTCAGACCTGGTTTAGCAAAAAAATGTTAGTTTGGTGTCGGCTTTGTATTCAAATTACAACAACAACTCGGTAACAAAATGAACACTGTTCCTTGGTTTCGCTTACGAGTTTGAACGCTTGTACAAGGAGTTTGAACAGAGTTGGGTTGTTAAGTTCATCTCCATATTTGTGACGTATCATTTATTATTATTACTTATTATTTTTTATCATTTTCACAATTGTCATTTAATGTAATGAAATCTTATTTGTATCAAATAATATGAAAACACTAATTTACGTATCCAATACGTCTGTCTCGACACAAGTATATCCTTGCGAGACAGATATCGAAAAACACCTGTAAAAAAACTTTATATTGATAATAAAAAATATATTTATGGGCAAACCGACATTCGAGCAATTTTCAATACCGATTTTTTGTTCATTGTACTAACTAACTAACTAACTAACCATCACGCCGTTTCCCCGCAGGGGTAGGCAGAGAGGACGGACCGCCAAGCAACTCGGTCTTGGCACACACTCCTTGCCTCATTCACATTCATACATCGTCTCATACATACTCTTCTATTATTCTGACTCTTGACATGGCCCGACTCGAGTATCTGATTCACTTGATCGTGCCATGTCTTCCTCGGGCGTCCCCGACTTCTGCTACCATTTGCAATTGCATCATATATCCTCCTTACACTCCTATCTTCGCTCATTCGCTCTACATGCCCAAACCATCTAAGCGTCCCTTTCTTAATCTTACTCATTACGCTTACATCAGCCTTGCACTCTTTGCGGATCTCCACATTCCTCACACGATCAAACATGGTTTTACCACACATACGCCTCAGGGATCTCATTTCAACAGCATTCAATCTACTTTCATCCTTTCTTTGCCAGTTCCATGCCTCACTTCCATACATCAAGGTAGGTACCAGCACTCCGTTGTGGACTGCTAACTTCACTTCTTTGGACAATTTTTTGTTAGCGCCAACGGCGTTCAGTCCTCCATTAACGGAATTACCTGCATTTACCCTTCTTTCAATATCTCTGTCAGCCTTCCCATCTCTCGTAAACATACTTCCTAAATACACAAACTCATCCACCTGCTCCAAGTATTCCTCATTTACAATTATATTGCACACTGTTTTCGTACTCTCTCTTTCAAACACCATTACTTTAGACTTACTTACATTCATCATTAACTCATTCTTCATGCATACTTCGTTCATCCTAGACACGAGAGACTGTAGATCTTCTATACTATTAGCAATCAGCACCGCATCATCAGCATACAACAGGCAACATACTTTTAAATTATTCAAATTCGCGCCCAATCCCACCTCTTTCAATTCTTGCATACAATTATCCATGTATAGATTGAATAACCACGGTGACATTACGCAGCCTTGTTTAACACCTTTTGTGATATCAAACCACCCCGTAAAATCACCGTTCACCCTAACACATGCAACGCTTCCCTCATACAGAGACGCAATTGCCTGAGTCAGATTTGTATTCACTCCATACTTGGACAACACCTTCCATAGCTTTTTCCTGTCGACTCGGTCGTATGCTTTTTGTAGATCTACAAAGGCACAGAAAAGTTTCTGGTTTTTTGCCAGAAACTTTTCAGTGAGCATACGCAATGAGAAGATCTGGTCCATGCACCCCCTTCCACTCATAAAAGCACCTTGCACATCCCATATTTTATCTTTTGTTTCCTTTCTTACTCTTTCAATCAAAATTCTACCATACAGCTTGCCAACTGAACTTAGCAGGCTAATAGCCCTATGATTCCCACATTCCATACGTGACCCTTTACCTTTGTATAATGGCATGATCACAGCCCTTCTCCAATCTAAAGGCGTATAACCTTCCTTTAAACATTGGTTAAAAAGATTGCACAACCATGTGAGAATTATACGGCTACCTCCTTTAAAATATTCAGCAGCAATATTGTCAAACCCGACAGCCTTACCATTCTTCATACATTTAATCGAACTTTCTATCTCATCCATGCTAATTTCGGTAACATTCACTCCATCGTCATTCATATCTGATTCGCCGCTAGAATCAATGTCACTCACTTCGCTTTCAAAGACTTCCTCGAAATACTTCATCCATCTCTCTTTTATTTTTTCCTCATTCGTCAACATTTTTCCATCTTTCGATTTTATCACTTTCATGCTTCCGGTTTCAGGGCCACACCGGGATCTTTGACTTCCTTCCAAAATAACTTAATGTTTTCTTGAAAATGGTTTGTCATTTTCATTCCTTCTTCCTCTTCCAGGCGTTTCTTTCGTTCTTTCACCCCAACTCTTAATTTTTTCTTACACTCCTTATATACTTCTTTCGCTCGATCCTTCTCTTCGCTGGAAGCACTGCCAGCCGCAATCAGACATAACCATGCTTTCTTCTTCTCTGAGACCAGTGCTTTAATCTCATCATCCCACCATGCATCACCTTTCTTCCTACCTTGCGTACTTATTCCACAAACCTCTCTAGCAGATTCACAAAGACTCACTTTTATGTGGTTCCATGTTTCGTCTATGCTTAGACCGTCCATTTTCTTCTCATTCAATCTCATCTCTGCACAATTCACATACTTACTTCTCTCATTATCGTTTTGTAGTTTTTCTATTTTGATTCTTGTTGGAGTTAGCACCGTTTTCACTTTAGAGCGCCAACCGCGAAAGAGGTTTACTCTCGACACCACCAAAAAGTGGTCAGTTTCAACCTCTGCCCCTCTGAAAACTCTCGTGTCCTCGGTAACAGCTCTCAACCTAGAGTCAATTACTACAAAATCGATAATTGACCTCTCATTTCCTCTTTCCCACGTATATTGGTGGATACCTTTATGATCGAAAAAAGTATTGGACACAAACAGGTTCCACTCTAAACATACTTCAAGTATTCTGTTCCCGTTGTCATTCGTTCTTTTGTCCCCAAACATACCTAAGGCCGATTCAAATCCATCGCGTCTAATTCCTACCCACCCATTCAAATCGCCTGCCATTATAATCCTTTCATTAATATTTTTCAGTCTCATCACATCATTCACACCAGTCCAAAAATCATCTTTCTCTTCGTCACTCTCAGAATTGACAGGGGCATAACAAACAACAAGAAACACCCTTGTCAAACCGATTTTGAACCTGATCCACATTATTCTCGGACTTACACATTCATACTGTAACATACATTCAATCATTCTGGGAGACAGTAGTGCTGCAACACCTTGACACGCCCTCTCCGTATCTGGTCTCCCAGACCAAACGACGAGCCTATCATTATGCTGCATTGTACCGCTCCCTTTTTTCATACTCTCTGTTACACAAAGTATGTCCAAACATTTGCTAACCATTGTCTCACACAATTCATTCATCTTCATTGTATTATTCTTGAAATTAGTTTCAAAATAAGCAGGTAGGTATGTAATACTCTAACTAATGTTTAGTTATGGTTTACTATAAATGTAATATAAAATTTGGTACTTAATGAAAAGATCATTTTTTTATCTGATATCTGGCATTATAACTTCAAATTGCGCATCACTGGAAAAAATTTAAAAAGTAATTTTTTTACCATCATCTTAAAATGTCTTCTAAAACATTTTTTTTTTCAAAATTAGTTTGCCTGAAGATTGAACCTTCCTACCCAGGAATTAAATCTATCAACCGAGCCAAATCCCGATTTGATAAGACCGATATTTATTGCCAATGTTAACTGCTGTCTTGTCATCGAATTTCTGATAATTTTATATATGGCTGCGTGTGTGGGAGTGATTTCCTCCATAGTTAAAGAATGCATTGTCATCAACAACGAGTTTATCTGCCAAGTTTCAGCAAGATCAAATCTCGAGAAGTGGGCTAATTTCCACTTCCAAGGTTCCACTTAATTCATTCATTCAATCAAGAATCATTTGCAATCATTCACGAAAACGAAAATGAAATTCAAACAAATGTATTTTAAAATAGATTCGAGTGGGGTTATGCATATTCTATTTTGCAATTACATAATAATACAATACAACAACAACGGTGATGATACGTTTTACATTTTACAATGTGTTCTTCAATTAAAAATTGATTATAATTAAGAGCAATATGAAGGTTGTGAATAATCTCCCAAACAAGTACAGCTGCTTTTGTAAAGTCAACGGTCCGATTGTTTTCTTATTAAGTTAAATTCGATCAAAATTTTATCTTTTATAATATATTTGTTGCTCTCTCTTGCCACTCAATTTTTATTTTCCAAAAGTAATAGTAATAAGTTATTATAATTATTAATATTTTTTCAATTTTTTCCATAGACTTGGTCTCAAACACGCTAAAAACTTTTGTGTCAACCCGTCATAGCGGTTAAACATGTTTATTTTATACGTGAATTGGATTATTTTTCCGAAGATTTTTGAAATTTAGTATGATTTAGATATTCGTGGAAGGCGTTAATCCCCCCTTCCCAGGAGGGAAGAGGTGGTGCATTTGGCAATTTCATGGACAAGTGAGCAGTTGCAGCGACCGGTGATTAGATTCAGGGCGGCCGGTTAGCTGCGCGAGAGAACACGATAGGATGGCGGCCGCTCGCCTACCTGCCCCCGCTTCTGCTCTCCTGGTCGCTCCTGGCTCCTGGCTCATCCGCTGGCGTGCACAGGCGCTCCCACCCTCCACCCATCTCCCGACCCCCACCCTATCACCCCACCGCTCACCCTCAGCCGCTTCCACATTACGCTGCTTATTATAATAAATTATGAATTAGAGGTGGGAATTAGTCCAAGCGTGACTCTACCTATGTATGTAATTACTCAATAAAATAAATCCTTTTTAACTAATTAACAAAAATTATCATGATGCGGTCATCTCTCAGGTGTCGATAAATAGGATTAAACACTGTCTACTTTAGCTGACTCTCCTTTGTTCACTCGAGCGCTCGTGAATAGTTTCAGTTCCAGGCCTTAATGCATTTTTTTACGTGAATAACTCACAAGAGTACCAACTGCTCCCAACCGTCTGGAGGCAGTGAGACTATGACATCTCTAATTGGGGTATGCTGTGAGGCTGAAGGTAGTGGGGAGGGGAAAAGGAAGGTGAGGGAGTACCTGGCTCTTCAGATATGGTCACCAATTCTGAATGGTGGTCCAACACCAGGGCGATACTTAGAATCTTTAACTCTGGTTATCGGCCATTAATCAATCTTAGTATCAGAACCCACTGTGGACCCCTAGTTTGGTTTAATTTGACGTATTATAAGTATGTACGTTATATGTACTGCGAAAACTTATTTTAAATATGTACGCTCGTACCGCGAAAGAATGTGCTTCGTCACGGGAATTCACGGGAATCTAAGAAGAAAATCCTATTTTCTCACATCGTTTTTTAAAGTTATTCAAAAGAGCAAAAAAATTATAATAAAAATTTTCTGATGTAATCATGATTTCACTTTTGTAATTCTTAATGTACGTGATAACATCTGAGAAGCATTTGGCACATGCCTAGTGACAGCGGTTATTCATTATTCTTTTCTCTTTTATTTATTGGAAACATGTTTCAATAAGATAAAAAAAGGGTGTTAAATTCAATTTAAAATCAATGTAATTTATTTTCAACAATAGAACGGCTGATTGTACCCGAAGTTTTTCACCCACACGTAGCCCAAAGTTTCCCGGTACGAGTTTGAAACATGTATTGAAACATATTTTTTTTATAATTTAATTAGTAAAACCTATTTGCCGGCAAGGCGTAGATCTTGTCCCATTATTTTTTTTAACTAAATTACTTAATTTTAATTTTAATAAAAACTCTGCTGTCTGGTAAAAAAAAGTGCTTGGAACGTCCAAGTAGTGAGGCCAGACCTTATAGGCCTAATTTAAGTACCATTATCTGTCACATAATGCATATAAATCGCTTGCCATACTGTTGGTCGATGTTGCCATAGGTATCAACTTCTCTATTTTTAGACGAACCATAGAGGCGAAGAAACGGGTCATTTAGAGCAATGCTTTTTAAACTATGTGCTGCTTACTAAGAAGCTTCTGCCTGGTAACCGCGTGTGCCATAATTGAAATTAAAATTTAATAATTGAAACAATGGAGATCGGCCGTGAATTATTATGAAATATTAGTATGACACAAAAGCGTCGCTAACATCGTTTACCCACACCACTTCAAACGCATCTATGGATAGCTGCGCCCCGCCTTTGTTTATATCTTCAAACTAAAATTATAACTTTCTTTGGCTCCGCCGTGCAGTTTGGTCCAGCTCGTAAATACTATTATTTATTGTTTTTCAGCAATCGATGAATTTTTCTTGTTATTCCATGATTATGGATTTTTCTGCTTAAGTAAATCTGGTTGAACTATTTTTCTTACAAATGTGTTAACTTTTTTACAGATGAACACAAATGAAGTATAGAAATTAATTAAAACGTTTAATATTAATAATAATATGACATCATCATCTCTCCCCAAGCGAAGATATTAAGATGTACGAATATGCGTAGTAAGTATATTAAATATGGTCGCTCTATGGTGTTCATTCCATTTATATCCAGTTCCATTCCTTTTATTATTATTAAAACACCAAGACTATTCAGTCACGAGTTGTTTATTCGTTTATATATACTTTTGTTTTGGGAAAACATACAGTTGCAAACACATGTTGATGTATTGACTGTTTACTTGAATACATCAATCGGTAAGGTTTCTGCTTATAATGTTTTTGTTACAAAAATATGGAAAATTTAAATAATAAAATGGGAGAATAACATAAAATATCGATTGGTACATTGAAATTAAAATAAGAAGAAATAAAAATTCAAAATGAGAAAACTTAACGATCTATCACTCAGCAGTGCTTTGAGTTCATAATTTCTTGACATGAGGATAAATGAAAAATATCAGTGTCTGAACAAGTGTATTTTATGAATTTTCACCAAAATTAAAGTTTTGTGAAGAATTTAAGATCTGGAATAGTTGGTTTGAGTTATTGTTTCGAGCGGGGTATCGATTCTTCAATCTAGACGGCTCGCGATCGCAAACAAAAGTACATACACTCGTATTCTTGAGTCTCGTCAATGTTACATACTAACATACGCAAATGTTTAAAAGTCATGGGACAACGAGTGGGTCGAACCACTCGTTGTTCGAGTGGAATGACTTCGTCGAGAATGGAGGCCCTGGACAGTGAAAATGTTTTTTTTTTAACTAATTAGTAAACCTCAAATTTAAATATTGGAGATAATATTAGCGATTTTAAAATTAATATTTAGTTTTTTTATCAATTTATTACGCCAATCTTTAAAACAACTCAAATGCAAAACCATTATATTTACCAAGCCATAAAAAACTACAATAATCTCCCTTCCGAATTGCGCTGTATTACGAACCAACAAGAACAAATAAATAAAATCAAACTTTTTTTCCAAAAAAACTTATATTAAACAAAAATAAAAATATATATATATATATTATTATTATAATATATATTATTATATTATTATTATTATATCACATTATGCATTATGAATCTAAGTAAAAATCGTGGCTCCCTTATCAGGCACAAGAGCTCCTCTTTTCTGATAAGGTATACATGACCAATTACGAACCTTAATATTATATTTTGCAAAATATGTATGTAACGTAACCCATATAATGTATATTAAAATAATAAAAAAAAAAAATAAAAAAATAAAATTTGAAACGGTGTAAAAAATAATATTACATTACCCGTATTTATTAATAACATTCTCAGGAATCTCTAGTTCAGGCCATCTTTCAAGGAACCATCAAAGTGAAAACACTTTATATAGTTATACTGATATACCATTTATTAAGGGCCCACTATTCGAATTTCATCCAATTTCCGAGATATTTTCCTTAAAAGTTTGAAGTTTTTAAGCTCTTAAAAAAATATATGTTATTCTTTAAGATAGTATCTATTTGTTCCAAAAGCCGAAACGGTAATTATTTGAAATTCCCTCGATAGAAATAAATCGCAAAGTATGCTCCGAAAAATATTATTAACACTTTTATTTCTGTTATTTTACTTAAGTTATATGTATGAAAAAAATCACAATGCTTTTTTTAATGCTACTCAATAGACCCCGAAAGTGATTTTTGCTATTTTTGAAATACGCCGTGATTTATTAAACATTTTCACAACAGTCGCTTACGTCTTATGATTCTAAGCATGATTATTGCATCCCCTCTCACTTCCTCACGCGCGTTCGCTATCTGCCTTTCAGTCACTGCTTAGAGAGCTTCGCGGATGGTCGTGTTGTTCTACATTTCGTGATTTCTCCTAAATAATATTTATCGTAAATAATAATATTGGTATGGCGTGGTATGTTGAAGATCCCCTCCCCCTCTCTGAACGGGTCACGTAGTATGGCTACTGTATATATTGCGCGAAGAAATTCTAAAATCAAGCCGCACTTAATTTACAACGTTCTAACAGCATTACGTTTGTTTTTTTTTTGTCCTATTGTATTTGTCTGTTTCTGAGGCGTTTTGTAGTTGTTCATTTTGATTGGATATAGTTTTAACTTCGCTTTTCCATGTTCTGAGGAGAGAAAGTTTGCAAAGACAAGTTTTCGTAATCCATTTAACAATTTTTGAATTTGAGGTTCAATCTTGTGCAAATTATTTTAGTTCGTCATATTTTAATGGAAAATATTTATAAAGTACGTTGCCAGAGCACAGAATTGCATTCGTTAGAATCTTGTACAATGAATAATTATGCCCTAGCTAATTGCATAATATTCCATATGCATATTTAGGTATGTTCTAAAATGGTAATTATATGTCCTATTTAAATATTTTTCATTTTAAAAATATTAAACTTAAAAACTTTACAAAAAACTCAAATCAGAAATTGGTAAATATATAAATCGTCTTTGCAAACTTTGACATCTCATATCATAGAACTGTATATCTGATGTTAGAACGCGTTCCAACTAAGGCTTGATACAAATTCTAAGCTTTCTGGATCGAGGCAAGTAATATGTATAATAACACTGTAGGTACCTGGAATATGTAGAAAGCGACCCGGTCAGATTTGCATCTCTGCCAATGATTTCGTACAATAATAAGACACTTTTACGGTGGGGCAAACTACCGGCATTTTCGATAATGTATCCAAGAACATAAAGATCTTCATACTAGTTCTCAAACTTTAGGGAATTTAATTTGAGGAAGTTAATTATTGATTGGATATATAATAAATAATTATTTTGTTTTTCTTCCAATAAAAATTAGGTTTTCTATTATTTTATAGTTACGTACTTATTTATTCCAGAATTCGTCCATTTGAAAATAGTCTAATTTTTTAGGCGATCTGTTTTAAATAACTAACTAACTAACCATCAGGCCGTTTCCCCGCAGAGGTAGTCAGAGAGGACGGACCGCCAAACAACTCGGTCTTGGCACGCACTCTTTGCCTTACTCACATTCATACATCGTCTCATACAAAAACCACTTAACTTTAATTTATATTCGTCGATATATATAAATGTTTATTGTCCTGAAGAAGGTTGAGTTCAACCGAAACCGGTCGACGAATATAAATTAAAATAAAGTAGTTAAAACAAAATATTTATTTCATTTTGTTCTTTAATTATATTTCAGATGTGACTATACTCAACTGAAGAACGTTTTGTCCACATCTTGTAAAGATGTTGAAGCACTGAGGTAACAATAAAATCATTTACGCCCTTCACATTTATTTAGAAAGTTCTTGAAATGTAGTTATAATCAATGTTTTTATTTTGTTCCAGCTTCCACGAACAACGGGAAAGCATACCTGTTGAGAATACATATAACGACATACCTAAGGAGAATATAGATAATGGAGGAAGGTAAAATGGATTTCAGAATTTCGATTAAACTATCGTGTTGTGAAAAAAATATATACCGTTAACTTTTTTTTTTATTACAGTAAATCTGATGTACGTGTGTACTACAACAAAAAACGTAAAATTGTAAACAAGAAACCCATCGGCCGGAGAGGTCTTTCTCAAAGCATTGACAATTGGTATGTTATAGTGATTTACTTTACTAACATTTATGTATTTTATTTTACTAACGGTAAAACATAAGTTCTAAAGAGATGAATTATTAATATACAAACTATCTGCTTTATGTGAAAGAACATCCGCTTCATTCGAAAAAATTAATCTTCAGTAATACAAACATTCAAAAATTTATAATACTTTTATTGGTATCCAAATCATTATCAATATCCACTTTTATTTGTAGTTTTTCATAAATCAATTTTGCTTTTCTAGGTTGGATAAAAATGATGCAGTCGAAGGAGGAGAAGAAAGACGCATCGTCGACATTTTCTTTTTTATTAACCAGCTGCAATCCATATCGGACCATTCTCCTTTTGGATGCGGATTTCGAAATCTTATTCTTAAATCTGAGCAAAGAGTTGGTCTAATGTCCAAAATACTATTTGAATGTAACATGTGTTGCGCCAAATTTACAGTCAACACATGCGACCCAAAACCTAAACATACCATGGACGTCAATGTAGCAGCAGTATCGGGGATGACTCCTGCAGGAATTGGGCTTGCTCAACTGTCCGAGTTTTTGACGGCTGTCAACATACCCCCGATGTCCGTAAAATTTTTCCACAAGACAAATGTATTAGTGTCAAGAGAATGGGAGAAATGCGCGTTAGTCGCCATGGAAGTCGCAGCGAAACGAGAGCGTCAAGCAGCTATCGAAGAAGGTTGTCTACAGGACGGAGTGGCGGTGATTGACGTGATCGCGGATGGGTGTTGGTCGAAATGATCATATAGAACAAATTATACAGCCCTCTCCGGTGCGGCAGCAATTGTTGGCA
Organism: Hesperophylax magnus; assembly: GCA_026573805.1. NCBI lineage: Eukaryota > Metazoa > Arthropoda > Insecta > Trichoptera > Limnephilidae > Hesperophylax > Hesperophylax magnus. The sequence continues at coordinate 31,258,125 of JAIUSX010000046.1, forward strand.
GAAGATTTGGAGAAGTTTTATACCTCGGAGTTAAAAATAAATATTGTTGCATTTGTGCAAGAGCTGAAAACCGAGGAGTATTGCCTAAAGAACATGTTTGCTACAAAAATTACACTGGACCTTCAACTGGAATGGAAGCAGAAATTCTTGTAGAAGGGTTCAAAACTTCAGTTGAATCTCATAATTTGATATATGGGCGGCTAATAGCAGACGGAGACAGTAGTACTTATCATAAACTTATCAAAACGAGACCAGAAAACCTGCAGAAAACCTTCTTCAATAGCAGATTGACGCTCTCGCTCCACTGTGACTTCCACTGCGAGTAATGCACATTTCTTTCACTCTCTTGACATATATTTGCTTTATTATAATGTTTTTGGTACACCAGGGATAAGTCGACAGCCGTAAAAAACTCAGACAGTTGAGCAAGCCCAATTCCTTCAGTCATCCCCGATGCTGCTGCTACATTGATGTCCATGGTATTTTTAGGCTTTTGGTCGCATGTGTTGACTATAAATTTGTCGCCACATTTTACATTCAAATTTTATTTTGGACTTTAGGTCAGATCTGGGCTCAGATTTGACAATAACTTTTCCAAATCCGCGTCTAAATGGAGAATGGTCCGATATGGATTGCAGTTGGTTGATAAAAAAAGAAGGTGTCGATGGTGCATCTCTATTCTCCTTATTCCGACCGTGTCATTTGTATCCAACCTAGAAAATAAAAAGCTGCCTTAAAATGGATATCGATCTATGAAAACAATAACATTGATTTGAGTGCCAGTATAACTGTTATAGTTTTTTAATGTTTGTATTGTATTACGGTCTTCATCATATGGCACCAGCGTCAAACGTTGTTACCAGGTTGTCTCTTTTCATATAACCCACTTTCATTCATCACACCCAATTTCACGTTGAATGAACCCGATTATGTACCTGTTGTCGCTGACGTCTATTATTTATTATACCTGACGAGTTTTATTTTTATTTATTAATATTTAAACATGCTACACTACTTATGAAGATTGTCAGCAGGTACGTAGTGACAACATTTTATGCAATTGGTAAATTTTCAAAGAAGGTATATGTATAAATAAAGATGATGATAAATTACCAACTAGATCAATTGGTTAAATTAACAGAATAGTATAAATATAAATATGTAAACAGCAGTAAAAAACTTATACACTAAACAAGTACAAATGAATGGTCACATCAATAGTTTCATATATTATATAGGTAGGTATATGAAGTATTACAAACATATAATGATATTCCTTTTCCTAACAATGTCAATTCTAATTACAAATACAAGTGCTTCAATAGGGCATCAATATAAATATCTGTATCTTATAGTAATTTCCTTTTATTATATTTGACTTGCAATACAAATGGTATTATTTTTGATTGTTTTTAGTTTATTGTATTTTTTGGGTACAACATAGTTTAAGGTTCTTTCACCGTATTTATTGGTATATCTCAGAACCACCAATTCTTCATTGTATTATGTTTGTGATTAAATTACATTTGACAATTTAAACAAACAAGATTTAGAGTATTTAAAAGTATATCGTATGTTATAACCAATAAAGTTCAAAATTAAATTGTAAGTTCACATGAACTTAAACTATTAAAAATAGTAGTTACAAAAATTTCTTACCTTTGTGAATAAATAAAGCACCCTCCAAACAAAAATACAGAAGCTTTTTTGTGAGAGTAGGTACATCATTAAAAATATATGTTGGAATGTAATTTTATGATTCATACATGTTATATTACTCTCATAATTATTGAATTGTTTAAATGAATAAATAAATCATTACAAAACTGTCTTCTGATTTATATTTAAATCCTTGAGACACTAATGGCCCACACCCTGATAAAAAAGCTTAAAAATGTATAAATTATCTTCATAATACAAAATATGATAAGTATAAAAAACGTATACATCTATATAATTTATATAAATGTACAAAAGTAGATAATACATATATATTTTTTATACAATATGTCCGGGGGTTAAATGTGCAAGGAAGGTGATTCTACATGATAGTACAATTAAAAAAGACGATTTTTTGAAATTTTAACGTTTTAAGCTAGTTTTCGGATAAAAAAAATTAATTGATTGTACAGAAAAAAGTATATTGGTCTATGAAAAAATGTTTTTTTAAGGAAAAAAAAAATGAAATTTCTCCTCCTTGAAACCTCCTGAAGTTTTTGAACTTTACCCCCGGACACCCTGTATAGATAAACTTATATATATTGATTTTATAAAGTCATATTTTTTTACAAATTACATATTATTATAAAATTAAAAAAAATAAATAATTTATGGATTCTGAAATACCCCACAGTTTGACTTCCTTTGTATTGTGCCAGCAGAGCGGCAGCCACGTGTTGATATTATTTCACATTTGTAAAAGTAGATTTAGTTTGGAGTCGTGTTAATAGATGTCTCAAATTCAGGACATAATAATAATATAATTATTTTTCTTGAAGTGACGACAGAGACCCTATAGGCAATCTTACAAAGGTTTAAAAGTTGCCGTAGAGGCAATTCTCAAATTCTGATAGGGAAAGTGCACTCTTAAGCAACAAAGTTATGCATATCATTACAAAATTATCTTAAAACTATTGCATATAACAAGTGTATGCTGTAAGTTACTGGCTCTGTTTCATTACGTTTGTGAGAGATACCATATACTTAAAAGCGCTTACTGTTGGGCAACAATGTACATAGGATGTTTGAGTTGCTTCTCTCATGTCCCTCTCGTGGTTCAACCCTCCATCGTTCCTCGTAAACCTGCATTCAGCCTTGCTGCTATGTGTGTGTGACCAAACGGTCGTCTCCCGACTCCCACAACTGAAGCCCATGGCTCTCTGTACTGAAGTGCCGAGTTCTCGCAACTGAAGTCACCATCTACCGCTCTGTGTGTTCTCCTTCGCTTCCTGTTTCGTCTCTCACCTTCTTAATTCCCCCTCGTCCGTGGTTAATAATTGGTTTTATCGGCATTATTTTTGCGTTAGCGCTTACTGCTGTTTATCGTCGATCGCCATCTAAGGTGATCCTTCTGATTTTTAAGCACATTCTGAGGCACGTTTTATACTAAATCGCTGCGTGATCAATTGTGTGGTGTGCCCTCTATGATTTGTAGTCGTTTGGATACTTTATTAATGAAGGATATGGGAAACTCATAACACCGGAAGAATCAGAAAAATATAAGGTCACAACTGGGACTTGCACTCAGTTCCTTCGCCTTGTCGGGGCGCTGCTCTACCAACTGCGCTAATGGGACATTTTTTCCTTCGGTCATATTTAACTGTATCATTCTTCAAATAGGAACTACCAACATTGTATTTTTTAGATGATAGTCTTTTTAAATGTTGATGATTTTGATTAAGATATTTTGGTTGGATATATTTATTCTATCATATTTTGATAATAACTTAAGATATACCATTACGTATTTATTATATTGTTCGGTTGTTCAATAGCAGCAATAAAAACTAAGAGCTTCAGAACCTTTTTGGGTTTTTTTTCTGATATTTGATTCTAAATCACTGATCCGAATTCGAATATATTATTTTTGAATACTTTATTTTAATAATTAAAAAATTGTTTATAGTCAATTAAATTTTATAAATAACCAAATGCTTCTTTTTAAAGCCATCTGTCCAAATTTTTAGTTAAATTAGTAAATTTATTGATAATATGTATTTACCCACATAGTTATACACATTTTTTATAATATGAATACATTTATTCATAATATATACCCACATTGTTACATAGATTTTTTAAATTATATTAATAAATCTATTCATAATGTATACCCACATAGTTATACACATTTTTTTGTCATCTTGGTTGTTCCTTAATTCCGTTTTTTTAGTTTATAAAAAAACGGTGACCGGATAAATCATCACAATGATAATTCATCACATCTTTAAAAAGTTATATAAAGTCATGGAAAGTGATGAAACAAAAACTTTATTAACTGCGTTAAGTAGGTTAGATTAGGTTAAAAAAAAATTGTTTTTCGTTTCTAATGACTTTATATCACTTTTTAAAAGTGTGTTGAATTGTCACTGTGTTGGGTTATCATGGATCCTCAAAAACCATACTTTATACAATTTTTTTTTTTTTACTTCATATAATTATTTGTACAATAGAAACAATTTTTTTGTTCATACGTACTTATTAATTTATACTTATTTGTCTATTTTTGTGCGCTTTATTTTGAGTACCTGTACTTTCTAACCTAATGAAGAAATCATCGGTTTGAAGCATCTTAATACTTTTTATAATGTAGTCATGAACAAAGAACAAATGAACAAAGTTTGTTATTTTATTTAATCTAAAATTACATTCAACATCACTGCAGATCTTTAAAACAATTAGAAACAATCTTACAAACAATAAACTTTTTTTTTATTTAATCGTTTTAATTCTCGAAAGTTTATTTTCGGCGATGCGGGGATGTGAAATACTCGCAATTCATGAATACATTATTTAACAAAAAAATATAATGTCAGAAACAGTCAGATCTACTTTATAATGTCAGATCTACTGTACAATGTCAGAAACACTCAGATCTACTTTATAATGTCAAAAACAGTCAGATCTACTTCATAATGTCAGAAACAGTCAGATCTACTTTATAATGTCAGATATACCTTCTTACGCCTTCCTTATTTGGCTTAAAATTTTCTGTTATAAATCTTCCAATCATCATAGAAAACGATAATATTTACAAATCTAAACGAAACAAGAAACAGGTCAAAACACAGAAAATAAGCTAAAGCTAACGGTCGCAACTGGAAATCGAAATCAGGATCTCTATCTTACAGAGACAACGCCTCTAACCACTCGGGTTCTTCAATGATTAAATATTGCTGACATATAATCCTTCAAATTTATTCCAATAAATAAAATTTTCCTTCCTGACAGTATATCATACAAAATGTTAACTAGTGCGCAGCCGGCAATCACTACTTAATAGTTTCATAATGTTTTTAATCTTAGTACTTGTAAGGTTATTACTAATATCAAAAGTTTTGAAGTATATTCTAGCCACATAAAACACCCTTGAATTGATATTTACACTATAATGAAGTACGAATAATACTTGTACATAATATCACCATCTGCCAGGGTTATCTCCGTAAGGGTTATTTTTATTTTTTCTTAAATATATTAGTATTGCAAAGTTATAGTATATTGTCCTCCACGCTAAGAGTTAACATGTGTTGTGGAAGACTTTTCAATTGTAAAGTTATATAATAGTAAACAATACAGTGGAGTTAGTCACACAGAGAAACAATAAAAATTAAAATATAAAATCGATTTTTACATAGTTTTAACAACCAAAAATGTGAAATATAACAAAAATAAATATTAAAAGGATTGTAGCCAGTTCCATATGTGTTTTTTTAATCTGTAAAATATTAAGTGTAAATGATAAGTCAAAAGAAGTGTCTTATGCGTGATTTTTTGAGCCCTAAGTAAAATCAATTTTTCCTTCCTTTTGATAAAAAAATATTTAAATATTTTCAAATATCAAAACCTTTTCTTAAACAGACAATAAAAATCATAACTAGTCTGGATCCTAGGAGTCGAGAAAACATACAAAAATGAAATACGTACTAACACTACCGAATCCGGTCCCCGCAAACTGGAACTTAGTTCTACAAGATATTATTACCTACGCAATAGTGTCTCTATGATTTTACCTTAATTTTTTGCGGGTCTGTGTTAGTTATCATTTAAAAGTAAAATAAGAACAAGAGTAACCGAATTGTTTGTGGGTATCTCTCTAACAGAAATCATGTATCTGTCTGCACCGACGCCTGAGAGAATGCACGTGCTGGATGGAGTTGATTGCACAAACCAAATATCCCGTAATTGCTGGTCGCTGGCGCGGGGTTCGTCCAGTGGCTTGTGTGGGGGAAGGGGGTTGTGGGAGGCTGTGGAGCACTGAAACTAATAACTCTCAGGAATAAACACGACACGCCACTGCGCTACAGTGCGGTTGGTTTCCAGATTTGTACAAAAGTTCCAATGCTTTCGTTGGAATTTCAAACGCTCGGACTAGTTTCGCTGATTACATTTGAGAAAATAAACGCTTCGTGTTGCTCAAATCAATCAACAACACTTCACTCACAGGTGTAAAAAATATGAAGTGATATTTGTAGAGAAAAATAGGTATTTATTTATGATACATATTATAAACTTACATAAGAGAGTGGAGTAAATCGTTACTGTGCTGTCAATGTCAGTACCGGCAAAAGATATCGGCGATAATTTTATGAAATAATATTACATATAAACGAGTAGCTTTGCTAGGCAAGTTGTATAATAAATCAGTATTGTAAGTATCAGTGTCAATACCAGCAAATTTGAAAATAATAATAACAATAAAAATGTAGTGCCAATTTTTTTTTTTTATAATTTTCCAAACACCAGTCCCACTTTTCCGGAGTCATTGGGGCTATATATATAAATATAATTTTTACAAAAAACCTTCAGTTTCACAAGTCCTACAATTATAATATCTCTGTGATTTTTCACGGAATGCGCTAGTAATATGGAATTAGACACCTGCCTATTCTGATCTAATCTGAACGGTTATCTCAAACCTGTGATTATACATTGAAAATAAAATTCATTTTTTTTTATTTCCTGCTGCGCAAAAATTCTTCACACCTCATATCATTCAAATATTATTAGATTTACAAATAATAAAAAAAGTATAATGCAAACCAGAAATATAATACGATTAACTTTCAAGCGTCATATTTATTGAATGCCCGAATTGTCTGATTTGCGTTCAAATTATACCGACTGTTTTTTGATAAACCCTTTCACCCCTTCTTTTGAAAATGTAACTTTTAGTGTTTTTATGTAGAATAGTCTTTAAAGTACTGGAGTATTTTTTGCTAAATAAGCCATTTTTAAAAGAAAAATATCTAAATTTATACGAGAACTATTTTTAGGTTTTTCCAAGAAAACTATTAATGAAATTGCTCAACCCTCAAATCTCTTATTATTATAAAAATATATATTTCACACCAAAATTTTGTAAAACAAATAATTACTTTCGTGTTAACTTTGTAAGATTTCATTTTTATCATAGAATAAAAAATAATTACTTTTATCGTCTCCTGTAAAGTTTTAATTTTGTGGCTGTTAAGTTTTTACCAAACCACAGGCAGTACGAGTGTACTCTTTCCAAAAAAAGTTAAAAATAGTATCTTGGAGATAGGCTTAGTGACTGTGCAGGTAATCCGAATGACACCTCTTCCCAACTGGGAATTCTCGAAATTGGAGCCACATAAGAACAGCAAACGCGAGGCAAGTTAACACCCCCGATTGCAGAATACGTTGGGAGATTAAAGAGAACTCCAACATTCTGCGTAGCTGCTAACTTGTACAAATTCTAACTCCACGATTAAGCGTCAAAGAAGCCTTGTACAGTCTACCTAAAAAATAATTTTTTAAAAACATAAAACTCATTACAAAGGAGACTCATATTTTATAAAAAAAAAATATAGCAGCTTCAAATGTGAGGTTATGTTTAAATTCAGAATTTGACAATTTGAGAACACAGAATATTTATTTATTTTTGGAATAACTTAAAGAGTAAAACCTCAAATGATAATATTTAATAATTATAGACAATATTAACAAAAATTTTAAACAAAAAATTCAGAAAAAAGTCGGTTTCGTTTAAGAATAAAGGAATATTTATCTTATATTCATTAACATTACGCCTTTATTCTTTAAATATTTGATTTTTCAATCTGGCTCCTCACGGGAGGCTCTGAGACCCTCAGGACCTATGTCATCTTTGGGGATGCTGTGTGAAAGGTCTTTTTAGAGAAAGGAAGGCGTGAAAGTTCCGCCCGTAGATAAATTCCTGATAAAAAAATATTGCTTACTTATTCAGAATCTCTATTAATTATTCGTATTCCTGTTAAAATCAAAATTATATGCCATTAAGGAATGAATTGTTAGGTACCTGATAAATTTTAATTTAATAATAATATTTCACCTAGTTACAGCCTTTATATTTTGATTTCGTTTTTGAAAATAGGGTAATCGAACTGTTTTATGTTCGATCCAGTTGGTTTGCCGCCTCGTAACAGATTGATGCATTTTTCAACTGGTAAATATTATGATTTGGAAAAAGGGGTCATCAAACTTGCAGGTGTGCAACTTTAGCCGCAATTGATATAAAATGCAATTAAATCATTTTTCATGTTCGATACAGTTACTATTCAAGTACTGTGAAACAACCGTTCTATGATATGAATAATAGAACTTCCACAGAACTTGAATTTTTACTTTGAAATTTGAAGAATTATTCAAATTCTGTAAAACAACCCGTCCTAAGTATTAAAAATAAATATCAGATAAGGAACAAACATTATTATATTGTAATTAGTAATTCATTATTTTAAACACGTATTATTTTAAACGATGCGGTAGATGTCATAATTTTTGTTAATTTACTAACTTTCGGAAGGTAAATTTCCTCTTTGTAAAAGCCAATGATCCCAGGATTTTTTTTCCTAAAATAATTTCAGTTTCACAAATTCTGCAATGACTAACCACCAATAATTTCTGAATATAGTTCAATATTGATGTCAAAAATATAAATTGAAAAATAATGTTTTTTTAATGTAATTTTTTTCCCTCAAATATTTATTGTTGCCATATAAAACCATTTAAACGATGGCAGCATTATTTGTTGACAGACTGTACAAGTGTACAGTGCTCCTATCTTACAACACGCATAGCTATTTACGGAATATTATAATACACCCCTCGCATTAGCAACCTTATCCAAAAACAAGAATAACTACACAAATACCTTTGCGATAAAGTATTATTAGTTAACCTGATAAGTAATGATTTATTTTCTATCGAGCTCCCCTTTTTGTGCTGTGAGTATATAAACAGGGAACTAAATGTTATATCACCACCCGGTTGGGAAACGTTTTATGGCGGGTTAAGGAAGGGGTTATAGGAAAGGATATGCTAATGCGGGGTTTAAAGAGGTCGTCCTGCGAACATAAAGGGGTGAAGCTGCCGACATCAACTTTAAACGGGTGTTCAGTCCTTTCTACCTATTATCTTGCTGGTGCATCAGCAGGTAGAGGATCGTTGCTGCTAGTCAGACGCAAGCTTTTTTTCATCTATGAATTAGCAGTTCACTGTTAACAACGAATTTCCCAAAAATAGTTTAAATTGTGTATTTTTGTAACAATACGCGTAAATTTATTTTTTTTTGTTTAATTGTACACGCCCAATTAGAGCTTTTACATATGATACAATTAAAAATACATTTGATATAATCAGAGAGTAAAAGAGATATAACAATGAAATATGTACCAAATATAGAAATATTAACTTAAAGCAACAAACAGAGTAAACTATAGGATTCACATTCCTACAAATTATCACATTTAATAAATTTAATTTAGTTAACTTGCAAAAGGTGAGCAATGACGTCATGTTTATCATGGATTTTCTCGATTGTTCTTATCCATCATTGTTTACGTCAATAATGGCTAATTGTTGATTCATAGAGAATTAGTTTACTGGCAATGAATTTTGTTCCCGACCCCCTTTTCTCCTCTCCTTGATAACTCTCCCCCGTGCCCGGGCATTCAGTCCAAAACCAACAGCCGTGACGCGAAGTGAACATTATATTACCTATAACGCATCGCATATCAATCAAAAAATCATCACCAACGCATCGCAATAAATAAAATTTGCTAAACCAAAACTATAGTGAAAGTACCATCCCACAAGTGAATGTTCCTCAACCTCTGTAAGTACCTTCTACCTTATAAAACTCATTGCCCAAGTAACGATATCAACATAGAATAATTGATTTGTTTGTTAAAAGGTTCACAGGTTGAACAATCATTTTTTTTATATTCCACCGTGAGCTAAAGTATCCAATAACATAAAATTAATAAATCTAAACGAAACATGAAAAAGAACAAAATACAGAAAATATAAACGTAACGATCGCAACTAGGAATCGAGCCCACGATCTTTAAGACAACGCCTATAATCACTCGGCCATTGGGACCTTATTCTCATAAAGAAGAACTCATATATAATCCAATCTCAGAATAAATAAAATTATACTATTATTTCCCATAGATATTTTGTTTTTTTTATACTTCTTTCAACCCAAATCTATTTAGATCAAAAACGAAATAGAATAATAGCCAGAAAACAAAGCCATTATTTTTCTTTGGAATATTTATTCTCATTTTCCACCAGACGATCTCAACCATGTCTCAATTTAAAACGCAACACAATTAGATATTATTACCAATAATCAGACAGCCGCTAGTCGGTCTGACAATATCAAGAATAGAAGACGCTCAACTTTCTGATGATGGTGAACAAAATGTGATTACTGGAAATAAAAATGGTTAATATTGCATAACCATATTACGTGCTGCACAGACACTGTGTTCGCTTGACGCGAGAGGATTATTGGATCGATCAGTGGCGGAACATCAAGTAAATCAGCAAATTTTCTAGGCAGTTGTAATGAAATTATGAAATAATATAAGTAAATGTGAAATAACAGCGATGTTTAAAAAAGGGAAAACCGCTATTATGTAAAATATATATACCCAAGCCAATCATTTTTTTGATAATAATTTATTTGCGATAAATATTAAAGACACCATAATCACGGCTTCTATGATAATATTATGTGGTACTGTTCTGAATAAGAAGAAAAAACAAATTGTTAATTGTCTTCACTGGAGAGATTGGTATCATATATATTTACATTTACCAGATAAATTAATTAATACCATTCCTCAAAATATTAATATGAAAACATATGAAACTGCTTACTGCGGTTTAAATCCAATGAATCCATCTAGATTTTGCCGTTCATCCCATATTTTTAGGTTCCAAAAATATGGCACATTATGACAAGCGATCTCTCAAAACGTTTTTGCAAAATGGCACAAAATGCCAAAAAATCAGTCCAGTGGTTAATTACCTACTTAACACATCTCGTTATGTGCCAAGTCTGTGATGAAGCCCAAAACCCAGATATATTATTTCAAGACACTGACACATTCAATACCTACATGTTCTGACAAGCTTTGTAAAATCTCTTTTTATAAATTAAAGTAAGACAACTTGACAATATTTGAAAATCTCCTGCTAACATCACAGTAAGCGGAAAATGTTGCTTGTGTCCTTATGCAGGGCTTGCACAATAACTAATTAAAACATGGTTCACACCCAGTCGTCGCTCTGCAACCCTGCACCGAGAAAAATGAGAACGGCTTTTTTATCAACATACTGTTAAAAATGTGACTTCATGACCATTGCCTAGTAAAGCATTAGTCATTCAAAATATATCTGAATATGTTTTCACCCAGATTGCTTTGTCCGAATAAATAAAATGGACGAGATGCGATTATTTTAAAGAAAACGTGTTCCAACTTCCTCATAACATATTTGTACTTTACTGATAGTTTGTTATGAAATTTGTCAAATCATTTATTAAAGGCCTACAGTCCCGTTTTTAACATGAAAACTAAAAATTTTACCAGAATTTTAATAAAATAACAATATTATAAGTTATCAGTAAGTTTTCTCCGTTTGGAGCTCTGTTTCAAATTTTTGAAGAAGGAATATAGCCTTTGCGGGGTTAGAAGCACCATCTAGCACCGCCACTGCACCAGAGAAATATTGGTTGGCTCTAGAGCCTCTTGTTGGGTGAGTGTGGGGTGGGGTGGGTGACAGCCGCGGGATGTATTTTCTATCAACTGCGTTTTAGACATTTTTTCCAAGGAGAATCCGCTGAATGCTGGCGAGCACTTCCCTTTATTAGATTTCTCCACTTTATTATTATCCAATTTTCACTTAGATACCTACTTTAACCCGCACAGTTTCAGAATTTGTAGGGTTGAAAATAAAAAATAAAAAAACAAACATTCAGACACTTTCATTCTAATGTTTCCGAAGTAATCTATTTTCAAAACATCTGATTATTTTTTTTGGCACGTTATCACTTTTATTGTTGCATCAAAGCTGTGTCAACCTACCATTTTCCTCCGTTATGGAAAAAAGTTAACTTTCCATTGATTCTCTTTTTCAAACCGGCACCATGTTTTTATATGAATGCCAATTTTACGTAGCTAAAAATCCACAGCTGGGAAAAGCGTATTTCCGGAAATATGGTATTCCCGCTCAGAGCCTGTCCATGCTTATATTATCAGTCGTTTTCTTTAAAATTTCAACTTTGTCTGTTTACTTGATGCTTTCTGCAGAATTGCCTTTGAATAATATTTCACCCAGTTAGTCAGATCAAATTCTTACCTCACAGAAGCATGGCGTAAGCATTTTTGAGTATTTATCTTCTTCTTCTATATAAGTAAAATGAAATTTCCGTATGTGGGTGCATTATAGACTTAAAAACTACTGGAACGATTTTGCTGTAAATTAAAAAAAAATTATTTATTCGTCCAGTAATTGTTTAGAGTGTGATTTTATTGGAAGTGTAATGGCGGTGGATTGCGGTAGATGGCGGTAGATAGCGGTGAGCGGTTATATAGCTGGTTGGCCAGGCTCAAAAAAGATCAAAGGTAAAACAAAAAAGAAAAAAAAGAAAAGAAAAAATTATCCCACTAATTGGTGTATTTGGTAGAATAGCCCATCTTCTACCAATACAAGTAAAGAGGGGATTATACTTTAGTTTAATTCAATCCCATCTAAATTATCTCATAGAAATATGGGGAAACACAAACATCACATATCTAAACGAAATTCAAATAATACAAAATAGAGTTATAAAAAAACTTTTTAACTATAGACCAGATACCCCCACCAAAAGAGTATACCAAGAAACTAACTTACTTAAAATTAGAAAACTGTACGAATACAACATATGCCTATTAATTCACAAAATACAAAATGGCCTCATACACACAAATACTTCATTTATGAAAACATCACAAGTACATGACCACCACACAAGACAACATAATAAATTATACACAAATTCAGCAAAGACAGAGTGTGGTAAAAGAAACATAGGCCATGAGGGTGTACACATGTATAATCTCCTTCCTGATAGCCTGACAACTGTAAATAAAATAAGTATATTCAAGAAAAAACTGTTTGCCCTCAAGATCAATGAGCAAAACCAAAATGCTCTTACTTAATAAAAATATGATATAATTATTAATATATATATTATGTCTTAATCAATGTACAGTTAAGTTAACAAAGCGAAATATGTATTTCTTTTAACTTAATAAATAAATAAATAAAAAAAAAAAAACACTTAATTTAATTTAAAAGCCCAAAATTTAAAGAACAAAACCCAAAATTTAAAGCTTAAAGCTCAATATTAAAGTTCAAATTTTAAGGTGAAAGTTCGAAAGTAAAAGCGTAATTCAAAGCTTAAACACAGTGATCGAAGGTCAAAGCTAAAGGCTTAAATATCAAAATAAAAGCTCAACCAATGTCAATGTCATGGCTGCATCTGAGTCGGTCAACTTTCCACTCAATGAGACACAAATGCAGATGATTTGGCGACCAATCTGATGGACTATACGTTAATTTTAGTTTACCTGTATGTATAAATATATTTTAATTTTTTTATATATTTTTCTTTGAAGTATAATTTTATATATTTATCTCATTTAAAATGACAAACTGGAATGAACCATTCACTCAGTTTTTTTTAATCAAAAACTAAAGCAAAATTAATTTTAAACAGCTTATAATTTGAAAGTACAAATCGCTTGCGGGTCATGTGTTCTCCTGATCCTTAATTCGGTCATAAATGATTATACCATACACACTCTTCAGGAGGCCTTCCTTTGGTGAATACAAAATAGTACACAATTACGAGTATATAGCAGGAGCACGTAATATATGGAGGATTACAATTTTTTTTCACTTCTCTGCGTGAAAGCTTGATGTTTGTTTGTAACGTTGTAACTTTGTTTGTTTCATTATTACGTATTATATCGGCACTGGACGGGCGTCATAATAAGTTGACAAAATGTAGTTTTTAACAGTAAAGACATGGTATATTCGACCTCTGGGGTGATGGGAGACCGTTAAAGGTTAAATTAAGGTCAAATAATAAGGACGGGTTGTTTCACAGAATTTCAACAATTCATCAAAATTCAAACGTGATTTTCAAGTTCTGTGAAGGTTCTTTTTAAATTCTGTAATTTTATCATGTTTGGCTTGTTGTTTCACAAAACTGAAATAATAAAACAAACTTTAAAAGAACCTTCACAGAACTTGAAAATCACGTTTGAAATTTGATTGTTCAAATTTTGTGAAACAACCCGTCTTGAATGAACATTAAATAGTTTTGAAATCTGTCCGTCATTTAATTTTCATTAAAAAAAACATTATTTGATACTTTGTAGAAAATGAATGGGTTCGTGTATTTGGGAAGTATGTTAAGCAGAAAAGGATGATGAATTATGATGTGGAAGTAAATGGTTAAAATAGTCGAGGATGCCCGAGATCAAAGGCTTTATGTTGTAAAATGAAGCATAAATGAAGAACGAAGAAAAGAGTGTAAAGAGTATACATGACCAGAAAGCCAATGGTTTAAGAAGTTGAGGACGCTTGAGGAAAACATAGAACTAATAATGACTTTTAAAATCTCAACATAATATTATTTCCACCTTAAAACTACACTTATTTACTAGTTCAAATCACTGTCAAAAAACTTATCTCCAAACCATTCATAACAACGAGCAACACCGGACACAAGTCAGCAAGTAAAATAAATAGATAATGCTTTTACTAAAATACTTGAGTAAACTGAAGCACTTGCATCTAGACTATTAATTCCGACTTTCTGAAGTATGCAACACCCGCATACCTACTACAGCCCGGGATATGCGAGTGTTCCCCAGGGAATAAGAGAGATTAACAAGGAGTATGAGAATGTTTTAAAACACGTTGAACGGAACATAAACGAACCCTTGAACTTAGCCAAAACCGTTTTTTTTTTTTTATATACTAACTCCACACAGGAGGCCCTGAAGAAAATAATTTCCCAGGGCCTATGTCATCTTTGGGGATTCTGTGTGGAGGGTCTTTTTGTGGAGAGGAAAGAGTGAACATGGGTCTTGAAGAGTCCCATGTTGTAGGAGGGAGGAAACACAGAGGCCGGTAGCTCGTTCCACAGCCAATGAAAAAATCGTTTAATATTTTTGTTACCCGAAATATGTTAACAGAACTATTGGAGAGTTTACGCTTGTTGTAAAAATAGTGCAGTAAAATAACATAGTCGCTGAAAAACGACGCACATTTTTTTTCCTTTTTCTACATTCTCTTTTTAATATCAATCGATCTATTTTAGAAGAAACTCTCAGCATATCCTAAATGAAATATCACCGTTCAGTATCGAAACATTGTTTTAAATGTATTTCGCCATGTTTGGTGACTAAATCTGAATAGCCACCAACCCCTTTCCCATCTCCTTCCTCTCTTTTCAGCCTGACAACATACACTAATCAATTGAGGACGCCATAGTCTCACTGACTCTAGACGGTTGAGAGCAGGAAAAACTAAATCTTCCCGAATGGGTTCCATCTTCGCTCAACACTAATAGTTTTAATAAATAATGTTGAGTATAATTTATTTATTTATTAGATATTAAAAATTCATTTACAGAATAATGGAAAAGTTTCCCGTTTCAGGACATTCAAATTGATAGCATTTTCATATGAAGAACGTAATGTAACGCAAATAAATTCATATCATTGGAGAAATTATTTTTTACATAGCATTGAGTTCATAACATTGTGGAAATTACTTTCATCTTTATAATATAAGAGATAAGTTAGGTAAGCATCTTAATTTTTTTTATTGTTTCTATGATCTGATAGTATTATTACGCCAGCGTCTGAACGGTTTATTTATGGTACATATTATTTGAGTTTGTGAAGTGTGGTGGGAATTTTAGATCTTGAGGCCAAAAATTATAATAATTAATAATTACCAACAAATTATAATCAAATAATTTGCAAAGCATTCGCTTGGTGCCACAAGTACTGCAGTAAATTAAAATCTCCTGGTGGAATGCAGAATCCGTGCTACGTCCTAATATAAATTACGAGTGTAAATTTTCTACGTACCTTGCTACTGCCCCACCACTTGTAATCATCCATGCATTCCTTTACCGCTGTAAGCATCATGCTCTGGAATGAGTTTCCCTTTAATATCACTTCAGGGCAAAATTAAAGAGGCTTTTCATGTTCCCACCAACTTGAAGCTCCGATCCACCCTCCTTAATACCTTTCCTTGCATGCATTTCCCCCACCCTCTCCATTCCCCCCAGGAAGTTCATTCAAAATTATTTTATTGAGTATCTTAATCAAATTCACCCCATGACAAATTTATTTTCCAAATGTAAATATATAATTGTAAATAATAGTAAGGTTATCAATTTATTTTCCAAATGTAGGTAGATGACAGTTAGGTTGTCAATTAATTTTCCAAATGTAAATAGATGATGGTTAGGTTGTCAATTGATTTTCCAAGTGTAAATAAATGATATTATGGTTGTGGGTTTTTACAATACACCTATTTTAAAATGTCTTTCAAACCTTAAAAAAAATGCTTCGACTTAGGTTTGTACCATTCTTCCCGGGAACTGGAGTCAACCGCTAAATAACTGCCGTAATGTCATCCGATTTGAAAAATGCGTATACGTCCGCATGTGTACATGTGTATATGTGTACATATACATCGCCTTCATTCCTGAAAACAAAAGTGATATCCAATAGATGTATTTAAAAGTAGTTTGACTGATATTTTTACAATTATTCAGATAGACGTTGATATTAGTTACAAATAATCTTCTAACTTTAGCGTGCGGTTTTTATTTATTAATGATTTAATATTTTTTAAATGAACTTGCTGAGTAAAACTTTAAATTGTAATATTTTATGATTGAAGATAATAATATCAACTCACAAACGAATAATGTGAAAAAGAAAAATCACAAAAAGATTCGATGGCATCACGGAATAGAACCGAATATCTCAGCCTTGATATAGTTAAAATATGACGAAAAGATTCGACGGCATCACGGAATAGAACCGAATATCTCAGCCTTGATATAGTTAAAATATGACCAAAAGATTCGACGGCATCACGGAATAGAACCGAATATCTCAGCCTTGATATAGTTAAAATATGACCAAAAGATTCGACGGCATCACGGAATAGAACCGAATATCTCAGCCTTGATATAGTTAAAATATGACTAAAAGATTCGACGGCATCACGGAATAGAACCGAATATCTCAGCCTTGATATAGTTAAAATATGACGAAAAGATTCGACGGCATCACGGAATAGAACCGAATATCTCAGCCTTGATATAGTTAAAATATGACCAAAAGATTCGACGGCATCACGGAATAAAACCGAATATCTCAGCCTTGATATAGTTAAAATATGACCAAAAGATTCGACGGCATCAAGGAATAGAACCGAATATCTCACCCTTGATATAGTTAAAATATGACCAAAAGATTCGATGGCATCACGGAATAGAACCGAATATCTCAGCCTTGATATAGTTAAAATATGACCAAAAGATTCGACGGCATCACGGAATAAAACCGAATATCTCAGCCTTGATATAGTTAAAATATGACCAAAAGATTCGACGGCATCACGGAATAGAACCGAATATCTCAGCCTTGATATAGTTAAAATATGACCAAAAGATTCGACGGCATCACGGAATAGAACCGAATATCTCAGCCTTGATATAGTTAAAATATAACCAAAGGGGATAGGGTCGAATTAACGCAGTAGTAGAGCAAAGCCCCGGCAAGGCTGAGGTCATGGGTTCAATTCATGTATGCGACCGAAACTTTTTCCTATTTTTCTCCTACACATTTTTTTGAGAATCGTTTTATTATCTTTAACTGTTAAACAAGTTATTTATGGCCACATTTGAATAAATTTATTAAATTATATAGTCTTCATTAATTATTATTTAAATATTTGGTCTCTTAAGAACCTTCGGCCGATATCCTATCTCTTTCGCTTTTTTCTTAATGTGTTCTGTTTCATTATTTTTTGTAATTTTCCGGCCATACTGAAATTTAATAAAAATATTGGCAATTATTTTACGATTTTAACACATTATTTAATAATTTGGGCCTCACTGGGTGATTTACCCGTGCTGAGCCCCCTATTTAATAGTTTAATAAGAATAAAATGAATTAAAACTAAAATAAAATAAAGTAAAATACAAAAATAAAAGCGGTAATGGAAAACTTTGTAAATCCGTAAGTATGGTACCTTCTGTTAGGTACGGTTGTACATAATAATGTGTGTATTGTAATGTTTTTGTGTATTACGTAAGTGTATATTATTATTGTAATACTAGTAAGTGATGGAGATATAATATTTATAAACTCTTTTACAAAAGTATACTCTTTTGTTTTGTAAATACGCAAGATCAAACTGCTTATTTTTTTAACAAATTTTTTGTGTAAGGATATCAAACAACAACAAAAATAGTAAGGTATGGTAATGGTCTTTACTGGTGATGTGAAGTGTTTATTAATTTGTTTATACTATTTAACCACCCAATAAGGTTTTTAAAAAAATTGATAAGCGATGAAGATTGGCTGGCATTTCGTTTTTCGAGATTCAGCAGGACTCTTTAAAAAAAATATACCTCCGAATATTAATTTCGAAACGCATAAACTGCTTACTGTGGTTTAAAGTTTTCTATTTTTCATTTGTCATCTCAAATTTGTAGGTTTTATAATCGAGCTGTTTGCCGAAACTTTAACATAAATGGAATAAATATCAAACAAATTATCTACCATCAGCCGTCTTCCAAGGCCTAGATCGATGAGAATAAATATGGGTTGCCATTGTTCGACTGGTTAACGGATTCAGCGACTTTAAGAGATACGTGACGTAATAGTTTGATGGTAACCTGTTATTTTTATTCAATGTATCTATCTTATAAGAAAGCCCAGGGTATTCATTTCCTGCAATGAACACATAATACCACACTCGTGCAAATACACTGCTTTAATCGTGCATTTTGGGATAAGTACTACATGTTTGATGGCGTACTTTTAAAGGAACAATCGAAAATTCCAGATCGTATACTTGACATGGATACTACAAATAACAAAAATAAGTATTTTATACAAACTTTTTGTTGTGGTTTGAAATCTTTTAAAATATTATACACATGTACAAACATATGTAAAAGGTATCCACCTATTAAGAGCTCTAAACATAAGAAAACATTATTATTAAAATTGTAAACTGGCACAAAAAAAAAATATTCAGGGATATAATATATGTTTATCCATACACAGGTATCTAGAGTGAATGCAAAACTTCAACGTCCTTGATCCTTGCATGCTTGGTCCTTGATGTGCGATTTCTCTCGAAATTTTCTGAAGGCAGGTAGATTAATTCTAAGCAAATTATTTATTTAAACTCCACGGTATAAATATAACATACACAATAAGTGCATGTAAAAGTATACAAGCATAAGCAAGTACCAGAAATATGTATTTTTAAATAACAATTAATTCCTTATGGTAAAATGATTACAGAAAGTATAAAATTAATAAAAGCTCTGGAAGGATATAAAATGTAGGAGATGAATGTACATTCAAAACATAATATACAAATATAATTAGTAGGAGATACATGGACATTCAAAATTTAATATACAAGTATAATTAGACTAAAGTTGAATTAACATTGATTAAAAAGAGATGACAGTGTATCCATCTTTTTCCTACCTTCCATGCAATTATATATATATCAGCCACATCTGAGTATCTATCACTAATTTCTTGTAATGTAGGTAGTTATTTAAAATGCTCAGTCCTAGAATTATTACATTTAAGCAGGAATTTTAAACGATTAGCTCTCGTAGGTATATGAAATTCAATGAGATTATTTAAATCGGGGCTGTCTATATTTTAAACTTGAATATTAAGTCGGATATAATTCTTCGACATAAGAGGCTTAAAAATGTAATTCTTTCATCATTACAATTGATGTGATTTAGGAATAATGACGATTTGTGAGATCTTATGACATCACGTCCATTTGCAGAGGTTGTACTATTTAAATCTAAAATGATTGAAGCGTCGTGCTTTATCATTGTTTCAAACCCAAGCTCTTGGTCGCGAGGTCCTCACCCCCTCACACTGTCATAGGCAGAGATCAGCGACAAAACTTTTCGGTAAACTGAGCATGATTGATGATTTACCTAAATTCTCGCGTAGGTGGTTGGCCACTTTAAAAGTTACATGTTTTCACATGTATTCACCATTATGATCTGACCACTAAAAAGTATGATGAAAATGTTCCCATGAATAATTTTTTTGTTTTCTCAGTCCAGATCGTTTTACACGTGTTGTATTATTATTCGAAGTACCATTTCCCTATTTTTCATAAAGAACGGTGGCTCGTAAAATTTAGGATATCGTAAAATATTTATGGAAGACTGATGTATGCAGGAGAGGAGAAAGGATTTAATGAAAGTTGTAAACTCAGCCACCCTGACAAATCGGCGATTGCAGCTATTTAATTGAAACCGACCATTATTTTGGATTTGTTTTTGAAATACTGGGAAGACTCAAAACACATGGAGTACGCCTAATTACGAAGGCCATTAAATTTCATAAAATCTTATTAATATCAACAAAGACGACAGAGTTAAGCTCAATAGTTCTTTTTTTCCGGTATTTGACGGCTACACCAAAACTAAACGCAGAAAACAATTTTACATTATTTTGTAAAAGCAGTTCTTAGAAGATTTTAGTTGACAACACATTATCACATTTACATGCACAAGCACACACTTCACCACAATCTTTACACATCTGCCCTGATGATGGACTCTGTAATGATATCCGAAACTTTGGCTAAAGAAGGACGTAGTGCAACACGGAATAATATCCCAAAAATATATCACTATAATCCGTTAACCCGATGCTCCAAAAAGGTGCACAATTCTTTAGTACTAGAAATCAAATGAAATAAACAATTTGGTGTAAAACATATGTTCTATTCAGTGTATTATTTCTGGGAAGTCATTTAGACTATGATTTCTGATATAGGGTTAAAAATTTAACGTTGCTTAGAACAATTGAATATTTTTTCTGGGAGTCTGTTTTGTATTGATCATTTTCCGAAACTTTGACATGAGGCTGTCAAAGTCACTTTGTAAGTTTAGCCACAATTTCACAATTATTATATTCGATGTAATAATTGATTTTCTGGTAACAAAAAATTGTAGGTAAGCATTTTTGCAGTTCAAGCCTTTCAACGAATATCTCATGCTCTCTTTGTATAACATGAATTCGGAGAAACTCGTTTATTCGTCGTCTATCTCAAATTTTTTAAACTTATTACTTCATGTAAGTTTTTAGGTAAGTGTTTGTTATTACTTCATATTCACCTTTTTTTAATCCATAGCACGTAACCAAAAATCTGATGGCTCCAAACTGTTACTCCCTGTAAATAGGCAATTTCCTGCAATCGCATTCAGTTCTAACTCTGTCTCCCTTTCACACCATTAGACATAAAACGCAGGTTATTTAAAATGCAATTATACAACTTTAATTGAATAACTTTTGAAGGTTATACCCATCACTGTGATATCAATTTACTCATTGGAAAATAATATAATACTAATAATAGAAACAGAACAAGACAACTAAGTAAATAGTGAGTGAAAAAAACATACACTTAGTAAAACACCACTTTATTTTTTAATCAATAACGATAGCCTATCGTTATTAATTCAAAAATAAAGTGGTGTCTTACTAAGTGTATGTTTTTTTCATTCAATATGTTACACCCCAAAGTATTTGCTTCCTTCGAAAATAAGTAATTAGTGTTTATGAGACACTTGTTTTATTACTTGCATATTTTCGTAATTTAAAAAAAAAAATTATATGTCTATGCATAGTTTTCCTTACTTAGTAACTGTAAGTAAAGTTTTTTTCTTTCTGTGACGAGCACTCCTTTCTAAAACGTAAGCACCAGCTTTCACTAGAAAATAATTTAATAGTCACAAAATTGTACACTGCAAAGTCTTTTGTAAAAAAAATGTTTATACTTAATAAAGAAAAAAAAATAACCATAAACACTTCAAGAAAGTAAAAAATAAATATTCTAGTAGATGGGTATCCACATCCGAGACACTATATAGGATATAAATACATTTCTTTATAATCATTATAATCTTTATAATCATACTAAAAGTATGGAAAAATTAGTTGAGGATAATATTAATTATCAGATTGAAATATGAGGTCGACAAAAATCATGCAAAAAAAACAAAGTAACCTTTTTTTTTAATTTTCATAATAAAGTTTTTTTATAGGTGTTTTTCGATTTCTGTCTCACTATACCTGTGTCGAGACAGACGCATTGGATACATAAATTAGTGTTCACATATTATTTGATACATATAATATTTCATTACATTAAATGACAATGTGAAAATGATAAAAAATAATAAATGATAAATTGGTTAATCAGCATCTAGTTGGAGTGCGGATCTGTCTTGGCTGATGATCATTGGTCGAGTAGTTAGAGGAATTATCCCTGGGTTCAATTCCCAGTTCTTTTTCAGTTTTCTTTGTCTTGTTCTGTTTCATATTTCGATCAGATTTATTAGTATTTTCTTCTTCTTCAACTATTAAAAATGAAATATCTGGATATTATTAACGGCCGGTTTCTACATTGTTTTTATTTTATGAAACTTGGTAACATTGCTCAATTTCGGATTTTCATTAAGGCGATAGTGAAAGATATCATATATTTCACTGTTGTAATCTCTTACAAACGGCATGTAACAGAAATACTACACAAATTTAATACCAGCCCCTGCATGCAAGCTAGAACAAGGGAACTCTCTAATAAGACATCGGATATCTAGTTACAGTATCTACCTGCCATTGGCGTGCAGTGCCATAGAGTCATGGGTAGACTGAGGTTTCATCTTAATCGTACTAGCACGATAATGTCTAGTTTTTCGAGTCATTCATTTTTCTTTCAGTAGTTCCATAAAACCAAAAGGCACAATGTTTGGTTAATTGTGATTCGCGTTGAGAGATCAGGCATAAATGGAGTGGAAAGAACTGATTCTTAGTCATTAGTTTTTTTAAGTTATACCTATATTGTAAGGAATTAGTTACATAAAAGACACTACTTCATAGTTAGTGATGGTTTGTAGTAAAATAGATGAAATTCGTAATTTTCTTACTTTTTGGGTCATTTGACTGAAGCATGCGAAAATATAAATTATCACCAAAATATATTTGTTTTATTTTAGCAGAACTCATCAAATATTTACTAATATTAGCACACAGGTACCAAAAGTAAGCAATGTGTTGGGTTTTTTTTGTTACATATTTTTTTAATGTAAATTTGTTACTTAACAAATGCGCATAAATATATATGTATAAAACTATTCTAAAATAAAATGTCTAGACATTGTTACATAGTTATTGACGAAGTAAAACAGCTAAAAAAGTATTAATTATGTAGGACACAAACAATAGAGGATTTGTAAAAATCAAAAAGTTCCCGCAAAACTGCCACATAGCTGCTTGTCTGCAGGTTCTATACGCTTTGTCTTAATTGATAAGGAATAAGGAGCGTAACTGAACAAATACATTCATAAAAAAAGTGGATTTTTCAAAATAAATACTGATTAAAAATAAAAGTCTTTCAGTAAATGTGAACTTTAACTGGTCAGACTACATTGTCAGAAAATGTATACAATAGACTAAGGTAATTTGTAATGAATCTATAATGCATTTGCGAATTGGTTTTTGGCTACGGAGTAAATTAGACGAATAAAATAGGATGAAAGTAGAATGCTGTTGAAATGAGATCCCTGAGGCGTATTTGTGGTAAAACCATATATGATCGTGTGAGAAATGTGGAGATTCGCAAAGAGTGCTAGGCTGATGTAAGCGTAATGAGAAAGATAGGGACGCTTAGATAGTTTGGGAATGTAGAGCGAATGAGCGAAGAAAGGAGTGTAAGGAGAATACACGATGCAAATGTAAATGGTAGCAGAAGTCGAGGACGCCCGAGGAAGACATGGCGCGATTAAGTGAATCAGATTCTCGAGTCAGGCCGTGTCAAGAGTCAGAATAATAGAAGAGTATGTATGAATGTGAATGAGGCAAGGAGTGTGTGTCTAGACCGAGTTGTTTGGCGGTCCGTCCTCTCTGCTACATCTTTACGATAATTTCATATGTGGCTAATAATGTTACTTTAAAATATTGGAGATAATCAAGAGGTACATTTTTTTCTTCAGAATCGTCTATTTCTTTTTATGATTATACAGTTTACATTACTAAACTAAACTCTAACAGCATTATAAAGATTATCGTCTGAAGAACGAAATGCAACCCATCTGTTTGTTTTTCCTTTGAACATTTTGTAGCACCGCACACCGTCATTACTTCTCATTCCAAATGAAAAATTTTCAAGTTTCTAAGGTCGAGTTATTCCATCTTAGAGCTATAACATAGCCAAATCTATTTAGAGCTAAAACTTTATAATAAACATAAGAATTGCTAAATTACCTAACGGGGGCTGTGCAAATGTGACTTCATGTCTAAATTCTTCTTCAAGTTTTTAAATTCTCATTTACGTAAATTGAAATTGAACATTGTTTAACAGTTAAAATTTACAGTTTATAATAATAGAACTAAGTTAAAAATATTAAATTCTTGCTAAATATAACATTTTAGGATAAAATAACTCGGCCTATGCAGAGAGTTGACATAATACAGAACAGGCTTGACATCGGCTGACAGTAAGTAGTGGGCGAAGGTTTTTCTTTAGTCCAAATCAACATTTTCTTGAATGTTTCTTTATGGGCTTTTGACATTTTTACTTTTCATCATTTCTTAAATTACTTGGAAAAGAAAAGGGCAATTTGTCATTTTTTAATATTTTATTCTGAAAATAAAGTTATTCTCAGTTTAAAATAATCACTAAAGAAGCCTTTACGGTTTCTACATATTTTGAGTGACCTCTATTCGTAGCCAAGCCACTGAAGTATAGCCAACGATCTAGATGGCCCCACGCCGAGCCAGAAATCATATTGTATGTGGAGCCGAGCCAAAGAACCGTGGCTTGGCTCGGACGTATGTGACAAATCCCCGAACCAATGGCTCGCCGACTCTGCCAAAATGCGTTCAGTGTGAATTCAGACGTCAAGTCTTAAGTATGCTCTCTTCAGACCGACGCACAGTGGTCCCAAATCCCGATCTAGCTAGACAAAAATATTTTTTCATGGCATTTGACGCAAAAGGGTCACAATGTAATAAAAAAATACTTAAAAAAATATAAATTTATTTTAGCCATTGTTAAGGAATTTTTAAAACAAAATTAATTACTAATAAAATACGTATGGTATAATGGTTCGGTTACGTTATAAGGAAGTACTTATTTAAAGTTATTAGTTAAAAATATTTTTTTAACATAATATAAGAACAAAACCGAATGACATTTTTTGTTAATGAACTACTGGCCGAGTCGCTATCATCACTCTTATTGAATGCTAATGTTCCAACAGTGGCTTTGTTAACAGACTTCTGTATTTTCTTCGCTGGAACCGAAGTTTATTATCGATTCGGAATATTTTGTTGATATTTTGTCAGCATCCCGTTTTCCATGTCACCTCAAGCTGATTTGAGTAGCATGAGATAGTTCTTGTGGACTTCGAAAGTTCAGAAGACATTTATTTTTTCTTGTTTTGCTTTTTGACGAGCATAAACCAAATTCTTTTTCTGGTATACCACGTAGTCCTTCGTCACGCGTCACTACATGAAGAATAAAAACTGTGTTAAGCCATTTTGCGTGTTTAAACATCAATTTTACTTCTATGGAACCAAACCATTTTCTATGAAATATTAATAGAACCGAAGCGATTTTTTTCTTAAGTAAACTAACCTCGAGACTTTAAAAACTGTTTTTCTTCAATAAATATTTTATATGTTCATAAACACACTGCCTTATTGCAGCACAATTCAATTTTGAGGTGCCCTTTACTTCTAGAATCTCCAAAATATCCAAACGATAGATTGTACGTACAGGCTCTGTAAATGACAAAAGAGCAAGTTTGAGCAAACAAATTTTATAAGATATTATACATAAAGAATGGTTTTATATGAAACTAGTTTTGTTTGGTGGTACAAATCGGTACACGATTTTGAAAGTTTAATTAAACTTTGGCAAATAATTGTAAATAATGATACTTTTTTCACGATTTTTAATTAATAATTAAAGTAATGTTGAATAGGCAAATTATAAAATAATTAAATTAATTTGAAAGAAAATACTATAGACTTCAATTTCTCTCTTTACGTAATTTCTCTCCGATTTCAAATAACAACACTAACGATCGAACAGGGTGCACACCCGAAAGCGACCGACCGCTGGGCGAACGATTGGCACATCCAAAGTGTCGTGTTTACAACGTTGCCGCGTATCGCGCGTATTGTTTTAAATTTTTTATCGATTTGAACTTAATACTTTGGACATTTTTCAATGTTGTGAGAATATTTTTGTACATAAATAAAAACATCGTTGAAATCTTTTTGTCTAGCTAGTTTCCTCAAAGGGGACCATAGTGCGACGTGATTTTGTTTTGGATGATAGAAAATATATACCTCCCTACATTATTTCTTACCTCTTAATTTTAAATAATGTTTGTTGAATATTTGTGAGAAAAAACTTATTATATGTACTCATATACGATTTTAGTTCACAAATTCGAGTTGTTCTATGAAGATGACGCGGCTGGATGTGGCTTGGCTCGGTTTTTAGTATCCCCCTAATTTGGATTCATGTCCAATTAGCAGGAGGCCAAATGGCTCTGTCTCATTTTAAACTGATGATGAACAGACGATTTTGGCTAGCACAAGTTGTTTTACAGAAGTTATAAAGTAATCCAAAACCATTGAATGCATTTCTACGAACGTGAACATTATTATTATTGTAAAAATATAATTCAATGTTTTTATCTAATTTGACAGCTAATCGACGGCTGACTGTATTTTTGTAAATTTGATATTACTGTTTAAACGATAATAAAGAACACTTTTTGCATATCACAAAATTATAACATTTTGTTGTCATTAAAATGCATTGTTTATTACTACTGCGGTTAAAATATGATTAAAAAGTTTAAAAAATACTCTATGCAAACGGTTCAGAGTAATTCGACCCAGAAGAGAAGTCCCAGAAATGAATGGCACGAACAAAAGAATCAAATGCGATACAATCATGTATGTTTGTGGTGTAATATCCTCTCTATTTACACCCTATTAGGAATTATGTGGAGGTTATGAAGTTAGAAAACGTAAATTACTCAAAAAAAATATTTAAAATAACCGTCGAAGAATTTTATGAATGCAAATTTTAGTTGTCTTTTTACATTTAAGAGCCGAACATTATTTCAGCGAAATTATTCATCAATCTTAAAAATAACAGCTACGTTATATGAACGATTCAGTTAAAGTCATTAATTTTTGTAATATAATTCATCGTTGACTTAACTTTTTTCTGTTGTAAAAACAAAATTGTGTATTGCGTAGTCATGGCTTGAGTCGGTATCCAAAAAAAACGAGTTTCAACAAGATAAGAAAAGAAAAAGCAAGGTAGTGCCTCCGCCGGCGATTACCTAATTAGGTGAAAACTCGCCGCAAAGTGTTTACCGAAAAGTTTTCCTTTCCGTCCTTCCCCCTGCCCCTCTCCATCCCAGCCTATGCGCGGTTGAACGGCGGTCTGCTCGCCCCGGCATGTTATAATACATACGTAGCTACCAAATGGTAGCACGCATTTACTTCTGTTTCTTCACAAAATGCCGGGTCATGGTGGTTTGCTTGATATCACTTTATGGATTTTCGAGGGATAGATTTATTCTGTGAAAAAAAATTACACGATTTTATTAAATTTGTGTTTTAAATTTTCAAAAGTCATTCAAATCGTTTTAAGTTTATAGGGGAGGTTTAATGTTTAATTGAAACGTAATTATTAAATCATACCTCAATGTAATATTTAATCATTGAGGATTCATAATTTTATTAAACGTAAAATGTAACGGTTAAGACAGAATCTCTGTTTTACTGAGACAACAGATGGGTATTGTCCCGGTGAGGCACAGTATTTGGATTTCATTCTCGGTTGTGGCCTTTTTTATTTTCTGTTTTATTAATTTTATTGAGATTTATTGATATTATCTCATCCGAAAATAAAATAAGTTATTTTAATTTGCATTTCTAATATGGTACAATATATTATTCCAAAACCCAGCTCTATCTTGTAAAACATGAAAAATACGTAAGTTAGACCATACAAAATTTTTCCAAGCACGATGTGAAAAGGAAAAATTCCTTGAAGTTGAATACATCTACTATTTCTGCGAAAGTATTACCAAATGCATGCAATCTAGATTCAAGCGAATATCTAAATGAATCAGTCCTGATATTATTGTTTTCAATTTAAAATAATTTTCAATCGAGTTGGTATCTTATTTTATGTTATGTTTATATTCTCACTGTTTCTGTGCTATCGAAACTTAAAATTCTAATATAGGTCTGCAGCTATCGCATAAATTTATTCGATTTGTGAAAATTGACAAATATTCGAAATCAGCAAATGCTAAGTTTTTTCAAGAAGTCCTCGAAATGTAGCCAAGAAGAAGAGGATTGGTTCTTATTTTGAACTATTTAGAAGTTTGTTACCATTTTAATAATATTTTAACCCGTTCAGCACAGCTGTAAACATATCAATAATATTTACCTACATTGTAGGTCCTACATATATTATAAAATTATTAGAAACAAACATAATTACGACAGGTGCAAGAGAGAAAGTAGCAACAAATGGAGATGAACTTTCCGGAACATGTTATGTTTGCGTCTGTAAGCTGTAGGCATGTCAAAGTAATTATGAAATTTCTAGTTTATAAATATTAAAACGTTAAAAACATATATATACAATTACTTTTATATTCTAAGCTTTGCTTTATTTACAATAAAAGGTCTTATTATTTGGATTCGATGTTAAGCAAAGTATTAGTATTTGTATTATTTTTTAAATAGTTTTGCTACGTGTATTACACAATATAATATACCTATTTTGTAATAAAGTGTTGATTTCAATTGATATGTTGTATTATATTCATGTGTGTTTTTAATTATGACATAAAGCCGGGTAAAAAATTCTACTTCGCTTTATTTTACAGGCGATTTTTTTCATTTTTAGTGTGATACTTGTAATTATTGAAAAAAAAATCTTTTCCTACATTGTGAAATGAAAAATAAAAATATACAAAAACTCTTTTGGTTGGACATATTAATTTATATTCGACAAATTTATTTTCCAACATAAATGGGTCGTTTTTAATTTTAATCTACCACCATCAATATAACTATTTAATCAAATTTATTATTTTATTTAATATTTCATCAAATTTCAAACAATTATTTACTTGTAAACAATTGTCAAAGTTGCTTGTAAATTCATTAAAAGTTGAATTCCTTAACGGCCTATATTTTATAATTTTGTAACATAAATAAATAAATCAGCATATATCCGTACTAGATATTTGCTAAAACTCTGAATTAAGTTTGGATGGGTATTTTGGTTTCAAATAAAAATTTATTTTTTGTATAAAAAAGGCCGCGATACCATTCCTCTTAATAACCTTTTTTTAAACAGCTGAAAAACGGAAAGATATACATTATTATGAACGAAGCAGTGTTTTATTTCAGCAAGAGTATTAAGTCATAGCATAATGATGTTCATTTCTGTCAGACTCGCTTCGCTAGACCTCTCCCACCCTTCCCTCCTTCAAGAATCCCTCCTCCCAAACCATCCGGAGATGAATGGACCGGGCTGACATGATTCCCTTAAGATTTATGAGTATAAGTCTGTTTTTCTCAATTTATTAGCTTCAAATTATACACTTCACTCTGCGTTGCTCTACGTTAGGTGTACATTTATTACGTAAATGTTAACAATCTTAAGGGTTGTTTATTATGTTGTAAAAGGGTAGATTCTTTTTTAATATAAACTCTACAAGCTTTAATGAAATTAAATCTGTTCTCAATGCCCTCTTTAAAAGCTTAAGCCTTAACAATAATATAATTATAATAGCTTGGTAATTGGCGCTTTTGTCTACTTGACCAACAATTTTATACACTGAGTTTTAAGCTGAAAAAAAAAGTAAAAAAAGTCATCGGTCAAGCACTGGTTAAAGTAAGTCAAGTACGTTCCTTATCATCATATATATATTTTTTTTAAATACCTAACTATGTTTCCTTGACGGACTAGGGTCCGTCCACATAAACCGCATGATTTTCGATGGCACATGGTTAATACGGCCAAGTGGTTGACATCAGAAAGTGGGGGGATAGCCTTGATTTGATTGTTTAGAGTTGGAAGGTTAGTTGTCACGATGTCGTGCAACCTAGAGCACAGTGATGTCATTCCTACTGAAATTTTGTTTGATCTTCCAATCTCGGCAAAAATCTACCAACATTTTTGAATTTATGAAAATCTACTTCATGAAATTTTTTAACAAACTTCCGGTGCAACTATACACATTCTATGGCCATCTTAACGGATCAGTTTCTAGGCAGCCTTATCCCCAGATATGGAAATATTCACTGGCCTCCTCGCTCCTCTGATCTAAACTTATTCGACTTATTTTTGTTGGGAAATCTCAAGTCCCGAGTATATATTGACAAGCCAGATATACCTTGAAGATCTCAAGACTAAAATCTAGGGGGAACTCGTTCGGATTCGATGGCGGATTTTAATTGACTCTACTCAAAGTTTCCGGGTCCGGCTTCAATCATGCATAAATATAAATGGCCATCATCTCATAATCTTCATCACAAAAAATTCACAACCTACACTAGGTTTTTTCATAACTAAAATCTTTTTTAAGAAATACTGGCAGAACACATATTATTTGAAAACCATGCGATTCCAGTGACGGAGCATGTATAAATGGTTTACTAGTTATATGTGCTATTTGATAACTACTGTCAATGAGTCGCTGAGCAATAAATAAGTGTTGATAGTGGTAACCGTAATTAAAGACACTATAATCCGTGATATATAACTATGCCGTTAATCTCCTTGTCGATGTTTCCAAATAACTGCAATACTTTCATTATTTTAAGATAAACATTGAAACACTTTTTTTTTAATTAAGAAAAATATATTTCAGTTTTTAAAATATCAATGAAGATTAATTTTTCTTTCATTGGAAATTTTTCAATCACCATGCTAGTTATATGCCCGTTAAGTGATGGTCGATTATATATGAAGTACATTAAGGAATAAATATGGAAGATATATGAAATATAGAAGAATTAAAAAGAAAATTATAATATAAAACATAAAAGAAAGTAAGGAGTATAGAATTTAAAAGAATATAAGAAGTATGAAATTTAGAAAAAATAAAATATAAAAGTACTACTAAGTAAGGAAATAAGGAAAAAAACTGAAGCTGTTTTATATGTGCGAGTTACAGTGTTTATATAAAATACAAAACGAATATATCAAGTATGATATATAGAAGAATTTAAAGAAAATAAAAGTGAGAAAAAATGATAATATTTTATATGTGCAGTTATATCATAGGTACATTATTGTTCAGCAATTTTCGTACAGATTCTTAATGAAACTCCGGCTAGTAACACTAGAGAATAAAATGATTTCACAATATTATTCTCAACAAATACTGAAACGACTCCAAAGGACAAGAAACAAATCAGAGGTGTCAAACAATTTATAATAATTAATCTTTCTGCTATTATTATAAATGTCATTTAAATACAAAAACTGTCACTCATGGTACAAATTCATATGTTCCTTAAATAAATTTCGCCCCTTTTCAGATATCCGTTATTGGACACCGGTTGCAAATTGCGTAGTGAGTAATAATTGTTATTGATCTTTTGATGTCGTTATTTAGTGCGTTGAATATTTAATATTCGGTGTATGAGAAATTTTTGGTCAGTAGAGGGTAGAAAATGGATGCTGCACAACCTCCCCATCCTATAATTCCATGCTTTGCTATTGATTGAAATAGAGCAAAATAAACACTTCTTGAAGTTTTTATGTCATGGATAGATCGAAGAGAATAGAATAGAAATATAGCATAACTTACGCGGTCTCTTTGTTGTAGGGCTAATATGTGCCTCCCAGCGTAATTGGATATCTATAAAGACACCTAGGTATTTTATGTCATTAGTTTTGATGATAATTTTTCATAAGTGTCTGTTAGTTATCTTTTTTAATCGTGAATTCTACAAATTGTGTACTTATAAATTCACGTAATTCTATAATTTATCCTATCTTACTTCAACGCTAATTATAAGTACATTAGATCGAGCATAATATTATATTGTTACTTAAAAAGAATAAATATGATCGTTTAATACGCTTATCTTTGTTCATTTTACCTATTTATTACATAATATTGATTATACCAGAATTTTAATAATAACATAAAAATTAGTCATGTAAAGCTGCCACAAGGAAGCTTGTCTTCAGGTTCTACAATTGTTCTATAATTTAATAAACATTACACAATATAATACTTTTGTTGGTAAATTTAGTTCCACGACAATGTCATTCGTAATTCACTGGAATCTTCTTCTGATTGTAGCTGCTTCCTTTATCATGTTTCGAAAATTCCTCCCCTGGATTATAATTTTGGTAAATTTTGTAGATGGTATTTCAAATTCAAGCACACTTGGGCGAGTTCATTTTCATTTCTTGATTCTTTTTCTTACTTATTAAATTTTAACTTACCCATTTTATATTTTATTTCACATTTCTATTTTTTTAATGTAATAACTCGTCTTGTATAAAAGTATTGGGGAAAATGAAGAATAGAAATTCTACTCGAAAAAAAACAAGTATTTTTTTCTATAATAAATCTATTTTTAAAAATAAATTTAAAAATATGTATATATATTTTTATTGAATGAAGATTGAACCTTCCTCCCCAGGGACCTGAACTAAAGACAAATATTAATTAGATAGTACCGACGTTTATTTCCTAAATTAACTGCTGCATTTTTTTTATTTATTATATATTTATAAAAATGTGTCTATGTGTGTATTTGTGAAAGTTGGAAAAAAATTATCGTCATCGACAACGAGTATATCTGCCGAGTTTCAGCACAATCGGATGTCAGGAAGTGGGTTGATTTCCACCTCCAAGATTCCACTTCATCACTATAAACATCACTATTTTACAGGGAAGTTTTGTCGAGTATCTCAATTGAACAGTGTATCGGGTATTATAGACGAAATATGTGAAAGTGTATTGAGGCATAAAAATAAATTCGGTATCGCACATACTCTAGAAATACCAGCGCCCAGGAAACCTTTTGGTTTCTAATGAGTATCTACCAACTTCTAAATATACAAAACATGCAAACAAACATATATGCAAGGTCTGGCAGTTGTAGACTCTAATATAATATTGACACGCTATCTAAACGAATGACAAATTTGGTATTACAACAATCCAGTTTAAAGTTTATACTAACAAACAAACCAGTGGCGCGTAAGCTAATGACCTGTACAATTAATCTCCTGAACGAAAGTTCCAAATGGAAAAATGTTAACTTCAGCAATTTTTCAATTTTATTTTGAAAGTAAAAATAGCTAGGTCATGTACCATCGTGATGTTTTATGAGGTCACAGTGGAACAACCTGTTTGACATTATGAACAGAGTTAGATAGTGGCATAATATATTATGACATAACTAAATACATTCATAAATCTATTTTACTTTTAACGTTTTATATTTTAAGCGTTGTGTTAATATAGTTCTTCGGTAAATCATTCTAAGTTAAAAATAATGGAAAGTTAAATAAAGGGAAGCAACAACACGCTTATAAAGACGAAAGCAGTATATACAGGGGTTCATCATAAGTTTTTTTTGTATTTAAAAGCAGTGGCTAAAATAATTGTATTTTCCTGGTTGTTATTACACAAAACGTCTTTGGTGAATACGAATATTTTAAAATTACGTCTTGCGCAAAAGGTACAACTTGATATTTTCTTTTTTTTTTATTTACGTACCGTAGAGTTCCAACTGCTTCCATCCGTCTGGTACAGGTGAGACTATAGCATCACCAATTTATTGGGAAACGTTGTGAGGAAAAGGCTGTAGTGAGGAGAAGGAGATGGGAAAGAGGAAGTTAAGAGGTGAGGGAGTACCTGGTTATTCATATCTGGTCACCAAACAGACGGAAATGGTACATGTTTAATCGTAAAACATCACAAATTATTTTTTTTTTGCACACGCCACTATTTAAACCCACGACCTCCAGATTTGTAATCAAGATCTTTACCCCTCGACAATGAAAGCTAAAATAAATTACTAAATTACACAATTGCACGTTGAGTAGTAGAGGGAAACACAAAACATTTCAGATACATAAGTAATAGATGGATTAAAGAACAAAAAAGAGAATATTACAAAAATGTCATAGCGTAAAATAATAAAATACACAACACCATTATATACAACCGTACCTCATAGAAGGTACCATAATAACCGATTATTATTTTACAGACTTTATGATATTTTATTTTATTTCAGCTCAGTTTCATATTATTTGATTCCAATTAATTATTTAATTTTATCATTTTATTAAATATTATTGAATTGTAAAATGGTGGCTTCAGCACGGGTAAGGCACCCAGTGAGGCCCACATTATCAAATAATGTTTTTTGATACAAATTTTATTTTTTATTTTTTTTTTAAAGAAAGTTAAACATTCCTGGGTTACGAATAACTTGACAATATTTGAAAATCTCCTACTACCACCACAGTAAGCGAAAAATGTTTCTTGTGTTGTGATGGAGGACTGGAGGAGTTAGTCTTGGAATTGAACACAATACGTCTCGGTGGGACCAAACGCGATGTCAACTCAGCCACCGATCGGTCATATAAAGTATTGTATCTAATAAAATAAAGTTAACCGAATAAGAAAAAAACAAAAACCTTATAATTGAGTTAAAAATACATTATTGTAGATATTTCCCCTTACTTATAAACTATTACTTGTAAATATTACGCATCGTGTAAGGTTAGAACAGTGAAATATTTGACTTATTACCTCAGCGTTTGTTTGGCCAAAACTGTCTTAAACCAGGCAAAGGGTTTGTTTTGTTTTGTGATAATTATAATGAAATTTGTTAAGGACGGATAGTTTCACAGAATTTGAAAAATTCATCATATTACTAAGTTATAATTCAATTTCTGTGAAAGCTCTTCCAGTTCTGTAATTGTTTCATTATGTGACAGTTGTTTCACAGTACTTGGATAGTGACATAACTTGTAAAGGACTTTCATAGAACTTGAATATTTAGATTAATTAAAAAAAATAACTTTAAAATAACTCTACAATTTAGAAGCTCTTGAAATTAAAAAAAATCCTTAAAGTCAATAAAATCAAATTTTTTAAATAAACAATTAGATTTAACAAACAGCCCCATTTTAAATATATTTCCCTTCCATGCACCTATGTTTACCCCCTCTCTCTTACCTAAGTCTTCCACCCCCACCAAAGTTGATGTTCTCTCTCTCTTTCTTTCAGCTTAACTATAAGTACCCATACACCTCTGTAATTAATTTAATATGTTTTTATTAACCCTGATGAAGGTTCGGGTTGAACTGAAACCAGTTGGTAATAAATATATACAATAAAGTGGTATTCAAACAAAGTTATTTTATTTTAATTATTATAATTATGTATACCCACAAAGTGTTTGCTACGTTGTTAATTATGTTTAAGTAAAAAATTGAATATTTACTTTGAAAAATTCAAAATTCTGTTAAACAACTCGATCGACGATATTTTAATGGTATTTCAAAATTCGTAGGATCAGTACAGAATTTGCACTAGAAACCTACATGCTTTATAATCCAAAGAAAACAGTACTGTTGGTCATTCGAAAAGCATTCCACCAGCTTTCCTGAACGGTGAGCTTCTGAAAGTTGTAGAAAAACTAATCAAAAACTAAAACTAAGTATCTAGGCTACATCATCAACAGTAAGCTGACGGACCACGATGACATCGACCATCAAAGACGAGAGCTTATCATAAAGTTGAGTATTCTCAGTCAATAATGCTATTCCTTTATTATTGTACACGATTTATGGAATGTGTGAATTGAACAAACCTCCCCACATTATTATTGTGCGTTCGATGACAAATTTACTGCCACATACCTAATACAAATATAATAATTAGTTACCCTACATCAATGATACTCAAAGTGTTTGGAATCGCCCTCTAGGGATTTAGAGATCCCGGGAGGTGGTGGTAACCTAAGGGCAAACAGGGTGGCATGGATGGGTAGTTACAGTCAGGGGACGGCGGAGAGAATAATGAGGCATCTTAAGCTTTGTTGTGATTTAGTTGACCAAAAATGTTTCATTTTCTCTCGCGACTTATGCATGCATTGGCCCAAAAATATTTTTTTAGTTCAAAAGAAAGTCAAACATTCCCGTGTTACGAATTACCTGTCTAAATATTATTTAAATATCCTTGACGAAGGTTGAGATAACCGAAATCTCGTTGGCTGTATTAATTCAATAAAAGTGGTGTTTTTTTTCAATTAATATATGTCCACCTGAAAGTATATGCTTCCTTTAAAAAAAAATGGAATAATTGATAAAAGGCAGATCGGTCTACAATTGTTCACTTCATTTTATCTCCTTTTTTTAAATATCGAGGTGAGGAAACTGTATTTCCATTTTAGCTGCGGAATTGAACTCACGACGCCATTATTACCCCAGACGCAATTCCAACTCGGAATGTGACCGGTCTGTATATTTTCCTGTGTGTTTGTCACAATCCTAGCTAACCACGTTTTTTATACAAATTCATAGAATAAAAAATAATAAAAATCATACCGTTGACAGCGCGCTAGTGCAAACTTAAAATAAGTATGTGTTACGCCTGTCTTGATACGGGAACTCCGAACTAAGAAAGAAATAATAATATTGTTACAAAATAATGTTATCTAGTTAAACATAGAAAAATATACTTTTTTAAAGACACCGAAGCAGACCAGTGTGAATAGTCGGCAAATCACCCATCTAGTATAGATCCGACGATGAGCCTCGAGTGTCCCGGGAATTGGGGTCTACATTAAGTGTAATGGAAAGTTCGCGTGTCTGTTGACAAATATCACTCATTAGCACACCGCCACATCACGGCTGGGCTGCTCACTACCCACCCAGCTACTGGGGAGGGATTAAACACTTTCACGTTCAATTTGACGATAAGTTCTCATCCCTGGTGAATACGACCACTCAAACATATTTGCAAATTATGAAAAAAGATTAATAAACTAATTATTATTGACGAAAAGGCTAACAACTCCGGTAGATAAAAAGGAGTAGTTAAGTGGTATTTATTTTTCATTCCCTTGTTTATGAAAGTTGTTTTTTTCTGTTTACGGTTCTTTTTTACACAGCAATGTAACACGCAATTTTACATTGAATCATCAGTTCTCAGTTCCGTATGATATGCTGTGTCGTGGCGCACACTGGGTGAAATGTCACATAATCAATTATTATTTTTTGTCAAACTAATGTTTGACAAAATTTTTTTAATTTTTATGCATAGCACAAAGGGTAACAATTATTTTATAAGCAATAATTATTAGCATGAAACACTCATCCACATTGAAAAATCTCCTGATAAAAGATACATGACGCCAACGGGACTTGAACCCGTGTCCTTTCGATTTCCGGTCGACAGCTCTGACCACTGAGCTATGGCGGCTATCTCTTATCCGCTAAATAATTCAATATATACTAGTGTTTCATTCAATAATTACTGCTTGTTACATTTTTGTGGATGAGTTTTTCAGGTTAATAATTATTGCTTATAAAATAATTGTCACTTAATCAATTTAAACATTTGTTTGCACAAACTTAACGATTCACGCACGGTGCTGCACTTAGCACATATGGTTTTTTGTTCACAATATACTTCATTTTTCAAAAAAAATATTCCCCGTTCCCGCTGGCAAAGTATGATTTTGATAAAACTGTGTTTTTGCTTTTTCTTATTGCGAATATCTTGGAGATTAAGTCTATTCTAAAATAATAATATTTATATGCAACTTGAAAACTTTTTTTTGCTGCGTTTAAGCTAGGATCCCAAAAAAGGATAAAGGTCAGTGAAAAGCACACATTTTGGTCAATATAACGGTAAAGTAAAAAAAAAAGTCAAGCAAGATGCATATTATGATACGGAAGTTAATGGTGGAAGATGTGGGGGACGCCCGAAGAAAACTCGACAGAGTAAAGTGAATCAAATAATACTTAAGTCGAGTCACGTTAAGACTTGAATTATCAGAAGAGTATGTTTATCCTCTCTGCCTACTCCAATGCATACATTCCAAATATGCCAGGTAAATTAATGTATTTATTGAAAATATTATAAATCAAAACATCCTCACGGAAACTGGTCATGCACCGACAAATACGATTATTTTCAGAGGATGAAATAATTAAAGATGCTTGTTTAAATTAATCATGGAGTATTCGGGCATATAGCCGATTGTTATCTTTAACATATAGTTTACTCTCTACCTACCCCCATCTATCTTATCATCTTTTTCAACAGGACGCGGAAATACCCAGATAGTACATTTTCTACAGCGCAACCGACCACAGGTTGCTATTTCAATACCGGGATACGTGCAATTTGTCGTAAATCTTTTGTGCTTCGATGAGAGGAAACACTGAGGACACCAAATGTAAGGTAGAACTTTAAATATTCTGGTGGCATCCTCTCAGAGTTCCATTCCGTTCCCCTTTCTATTATTTCGTTCCCACGAAACTCATGGCCCGAGACAAGCATTCCAAGAACTATCGAAACATGCAACTGCGTTTTTAATTGATACTTGATGTCTCCAACTATTACGAAACACTA
Source organism: Hesperophylax magnus (assembly GCA_026573805.1). Classification (NCBI taxonomy): domain Eukaryota; kingdom Metazoa; phylum Arthropoda; class Insecta; order Trichoptera; family Limnephilidae; genus Hesperophylax; species Hesperophylax magnus. Next base: position 31,297,207 of record JAIUSX010000046.1, read on the forward strand.
TCCGAAAGATTTTCTCGGAAAACTAGAACATGTGTTTTAAAATTCTAACACGTTTAGAATCACCCTTCAGTGTGTGACTCCCCTGCCGAAGTTTCTCCATTTCTCCTTGTCCCAGCGCTCTGTGGTTTAGAGTGCTTACATCACTGAGGTTCCAATTTCAGTCTTCATCTGGTTTATACAGCGGGAGAAGATGTTCCTTTTCCTCGGGGTCTCTGCACTCTCCGACCACAACAAGTTTCCAAGGTATTAGGCGACCATCTCGGTATAAATAAACTTACTTGTAGCTTAACATAGGAGTACAATTCAACATCGTAAAAAAAAGTGGATACCTACCTTAGCCAGGCACCGTCGCCGTAGTGATTTGATCATTGACATGCCTAATCGTCGATGAGAGGTGGCAACACTGAATGAACTTCAAAGATGTCAGCACGAATCACTTCCATTTAATTTATTTAAACTAGGAGTCGTGCAGCCAGGAAAACCCATGCGAGAGAAATGCAAGAGATTTGGGCTGTCATCATTAAAGTAAGGACAATAAGGGATACAAACGATCAACTGACCATGGCGACGGTACCTAGATATACTACCATACAAATGCAAATAACGTATATTTTAGGTGATCTCTTTTTTTAACAAAAGAAATTTTAACAAAATTTTATTTACATAGTACTTTTATTTATTTATTTTTGTATATAAAGCACAATGGGTAAACAGTATACACTCTCTCTCAGCAGAATGTAGAATTAAGGTACGTAATAAATAACAACACCATAATTTTTATTTTATTTTTATTTTTATGGCAGAAACAAACAGTATATAATCAAATAGAGGACAATAGTTACAAAGTTTTACAAGTTAATAAAATAATTGGTACCAATGACATGTCGCGACATATGTAGTATATTAGATACATTTTACTTAAGTTAAGTTAATTAGTGTGTTAGGGAAGGAGAGAGGTGTGTGGGGGTGTTTGTGTGTGTGTACGTGTGCATGTGTGAGTGTGTGTGTTATGTGTGCTAAAAAAGTTTTTCTTAAATAGAGGGAGAAAATCAAAAAATATATCAGTATTTGTGGTAATAAAATGAATTAATATGTTTTACTAGTTCTCAAGTAATTATTGCTATTGGGAAAGATTGGATTGTGCGCTTGTACTATTCTTACGATAGTTTTTTGCGGTTGTTACAGCATCGTCATATTCAACCAAATTATTATTTTTAGTTAGTCGAGATTGAAATATTTTTTTTTCACTTAGATACGAAACGGTAAGATTATTAACACTTTGTCATTTTACTGAAATTGTTACCGCAGATCGTATGATATTTTAAGAAAACATTAGTGTATGTTCATATTATTACACGGAGTAAAATGAGTGCAGCTTTTTATCAATATACTGCTAAAAATATTACTGCATTACCATTTCCTTGTAAAATATTAGTCATTCAGAATATATCTGAACCCGTGTTCACACAGGTGTCCTTGTCCGAATAAATATAATGGACGAGATGTGACAATGCGCGCCTTCAACACGCTCTTATGTCCTGTTCAGGGTTGATCAATGCAAAACGAACTCTAAGCAGAGTTCTTGCCTGAACAGACTATGCAATAATTACAATAGCGTATTATCCAAGGTTGATATTTTCAGTTGCGAGCTTACCAAATACAAGAGGTCCATAAAAGAATATTTCTCTGATGGTTTGTGAATAATGTTCATGTCTGTATTGTTTATATCTCTATTATGATTTAATTTATATCTACAACCTCTCTCCATGGCTATAAATGTATTGTATTGTAAATTTTTAGTTTTATATAATCTTTTGTTTTGTATAAATTTTTAAATTCATATTCCTTTCTTACAAATTTAATTCACTTATTCCATATTATGCTGTCTCAGTAGAGGTAAAGTTACAAGGAGGAAATCCATAATTGGTTTTATTTTGGCCATATAATACTTATGTACAAACTGATTAAATGTAAACTGTCGATTTCGCGAAAATTAATAAAATAAAATTTAAAAATATGTATTATTATTTTTAATACCACATGTTCCAAATTCCTCATAACATATTCGTGCTTTACGAAATAATGAAATGAAAGTTGATAAATCATTCGATATAGGCCTCCAGTCCCATTTTTAACAGGTAAACGAATAATTTGACCAGATTTTTAATAAATGAACAATTTTTCACATCAATAAGTTTTCAAAAGTTTTTAATTTGATGTTTTCAAATGCCAGAAAATATATCATTATATTTAACAGTGCAAAACTACTCCACAATTATTATTATTAATTTGTTGAATTTGAAATAGTATTTCTTACAAATATTATTTTATTGTTTATGTTGTTTGTTTTTGGGGTGTTATGCCGTGTTGCGCTAACTCCTTCTTTAGCCGACGTTTCGGACATCGTTGCAGTGTCCATCATCAGGGCAGATCCGGTACCATCAGAGAAATATTCTTCGGATCTACCGGATCTGCCCTGATGATGGACACTGCAACGATGTCAGAAACGTCGGCTAAAGAAGGAGTTAGCGCAACACGGCATAACACCCCAAAAACAAACAACATAAATGCTTTTGGCCGTGAAAATCTAAAAAATTATTTTATTGATTCGAAACAGTAAGATTTTTAACCTTTTTGAAATATTTTACTTAAATTGTATTATCAGTTTGTGTTTCTATTATTACAGCTGTCCTAGTGTTAATATCATTGTTTTTTTCATTGTAATATACCTTTTTATCAACGGCCTCCGAGGTCGAGGGGTAAGGCTCTCGACTGTCAATTTCAATGTTCTCGGAGGTCACGCAAAACAAATCGAATACCGGCGTGCGCAAGTAAATTTTTCATTTATTTGTAATATTTTACTATTTATTAATTTGCATAGTATATATGAGGCACGTTCCAGAAGGGATGATACACTCAGTATCGCCCTGGTGTAAGACCACCATTCAGAATTGAAGGGTTGTTAGAAACGGCTTTAGATGTGTTTGCAGATCTGGATAGCCAGGTACTTCTCCACCTTCTTCTTCATCACCTTTTTTCCACTACATTCAGCCTCACAATATACCCCATACATACCATAGTCTCACAGGCTCCCGAGGTTAGGAACGGTTTGGACTATTGTGTAGTATTTACAATTTAAAAAAAATAGAAATATTTAAAGAAATAACATTTTTCATTGATTAAATAATTTTGTGTAATCCCTCATTCCCTCGTACCTGACTTGTTCCCCGCAAAAACGGAGAGAGAATGTTATGAAGTTCACTAATTTATATTATCACGGAATGCCCTTGCTGCACTACCAGTACTAACAGTTACCCCTACGTTAAATGTGGGCTGTTATCATTAAGCATTTTTCCACCAAATAGCTTCCAATTTTTAAATTTTTTAAATTTCTGAATTTTTATTCTTTTGTATATTAAGAAAGGAAATATTGAAATCTCTTGTTGAGTCGTGTCAAGCAATCTGTATTTAATCAAACGCTCCGACGCGACGTAACGAGTATTTGAATCTAACGTTCCCGATTCTTAACGTGAAGCTTTGAAAAATGGTTTAACAGTATAACAGTGTTAGTTGGTAACATTGATGAATATATTATAAATTTAAAATCTGAGAGCCTTACGATCACGCCATTTCTTATAGGTGTTTCGGTGCCTTCCCCTTGTTTTATAAAAATTAAATGATATTCAGAAAAGGTACGCACCTAAAAAGGTTACAAAAAAGATCATATTAAGTAAAATAATTTTTTTTTCTCAAAGATGAACTCTTCCATTTTGATTCATGCTGTTTGAATTTACCTAATAACGTTCTAACAAAAACATTTTGTTATCGATTTGACAATATTAAATTGCAGGTAGTAAAATATATATCTGGTATGCAGAGACAATTCTAGTGACTGCCTATAATTTCATACACCACAAGAATTAACAACTTAAGGGTAGGCAGAGAGGATAAACTGCCACACAACTCTGTTTCGGCATACACTCCTCGCTTCACACACATTCATATATCGCATCAAACACAGTACATAAACTATTATGTTATTCTGAGTATCGACATGACAGACTAAGTATTTTCTCGATTTCTGTTAGATAATAGGTAGATACATATTTAATGTAATTTCGTTTGAATTTTCTTCGACGCAGATAAGTTTTTAAAATTGTCATGAATATTCAAATCCTAAAGGTCAGTGGATGAATTTAATTAATAATTATTAATGTAAAAAAAATTCTTTTGCAACTATGTCTAATATTAGAAAAACTAATCCTATGAGTATTCGTAAATAATTATGTTTGAGAGTCACTGGTCAAAAGTTATGCCACTTAAATGTACGCGTCATAGCTTTTTCCCTTTTCGGAGGCACTGTCAACCAGTAAGCTAATGGCGAGAAAAATAAATTAATGTTAGATTTTTTTTAAATAATGTGAAATAAACTATTCATGCAATACGTAATCATCGCGTTTAGTGATAATACATATTATATTATGTACGGTGCATCAATTTCATTACAGTAATATTGCTTGCCTATTCGGTACAGAACAAGAACTGCGCGCGAAAAGTTGTAAGTACCTTTCGTTTAAATCTTCTCCAGCATTTAAATTTATAATTGAAACTAAAAGAGATAGATCTCAAAGCATTACCTACGGGTTGTGATCAGAACAAAACTCTAGAAAGATAATGCGTGGGTGTACGAGCAGAATTTAGTTCAAAGAAGTATTCATGAACCAATATTTTTAAAAAGATTAATTATGTTGCCAAAATGTAAAAAAAATAATTCTATTGCAAATTTTCAAAGAATTTTTCCATTCTAAGTGAGGTGTTTTGAGTTAAAAACTCTAGTTCTATGAAGATTGTATTGTGAAACAAGCTTCCGGCAATCATTTTACCTCCGTCTTTCAATCAGAACCTCTTCTAGTCCCACAATAACACACTCTTTCTTACAGATCTCTTCTTAAACGGTATCGCAGCATCCAACTAACTAGTTAAAATAAGTTCCCTTTACTTTAAGCGAGTAAGCTCTTGCGATGCGTCACATAAAAAAGGATCCGTTTCGTGAAACATTGTGTTGATGTGTATTTTTTATAGGCGTGTGGGGTTATGAGGATGCGCTATGCAACTTTATACACATTTGGCGTCGAAAGATAGAACAGATCGTCAACTAGATAGTAAAAAATGTAGGGGATCTTCATGTAAACGGGCGAATTGCGAGTTGATTGCCTGGCCAATGTGACGGACTGTGAATTTGGCAATGGCACGACTTTCTTGGCGACTGGCCAACAATTCACCGCTTAAGCCTGAAAAAAAAAAAATTTTAGATCAAGCATAACAAGAAACGGATTGCAATCCTTGGAAAAATCATTTTGATTATATTTCCGCTAACCATTGTTTAAAAAGATAATTAATTTTTTCCCGGTTTCCCGAAAACGCATCGTAACCCGTGACGTATCCAATTACCAGTCTCGAAAAGCCTTCGTTTTTTTTTCAACCGGCGCTGTACTTGGTATGGGAGTCGAAACGTTTTTTATTCTTAAAATTACCCGCCTCATCGAAGAACACTAGGTAAAATGTTAGATTCTTGTCACTAATGTTATCGTATTGAATCAAAGTGTGAAAATGAAATAAAAACCTGCATTACAACGTTTTCATTTATTTTATTGTGAATGTGAACCAGGGTTGCCAATGCATATGATTTAAAGTACCCACAAAAGACGAAGAGATTTCCAAAGTCCCCACAAAATCTCTACTAGTTCCTTTATCTCCAAAATGAAACAAAATTCTATTGAAATTAGCTACTCTTTAAAAAGAAACACTATTTTTGAAAATTCTGATTTTTTTTAAATATATAAACACACATATATTATATATGACTCCAAACACAGTTTTAAGTTTTAAAAATCTTGGATTTAAGGATTTTTGGGCTAAATGGTATTTTTTTTGCACATCTTCTTAATGGCTCGACCTTTGGTATTTGTCAGATGGTGAAGAGCCACCATTCGCAATAACGTATATTTATCCCTATTATATTTGTAGCAAGTTCCAAAGCGGTAAATAATACTCTCAGTATTGCCCTGGTGGGAGACTACCATTCAGAATGGAACAGTCTCTTGAAATGGCACTAACCGTGTTAGAACATTTTTTGTGACACCTCGCAAAAGCGTCCCTTTCCTGTCACCGGTGCACCGGGGATCAATGCTACTATTTCCCTAGAGCAGGCTCCACAAAAAATACCCGTAGAACAGACTCGACTTTTAATCAGACGGACCGTCCTCCCTTGCACAGAATCATGTAGTTTCACCTAGTATTTTAGGGCTCCAGCCCGGAGGTGGCTCCTAAATTCAAAAACCGTTTTTTTTACCTCCTACCCCCACTCCCGCCAAACTCCCCATAGCACAGTTGGTGACCCACTCGCCTCGGGCCGTTGTGGTTCTCGTGCATGGTTCACATTTAAAAAAAAATAATGTTAGAGACAGGCCTCAAATTTATCTGCCTTCCATTGCAAAAGATATTAAGAGGAACTGTGTTCAGTCCCGATTGTTTTCAAATCGGTCAACATCCATACATCATGAAAATGGACAAAGGATAAAATAGTGATCAATAAAAGTGAATAGTGTACACAATGTTAGTATGTTCGCATGCATCTAGTTTCGCCTAAAATATGACGCATTTCTAACTAGGTGTTATAATTGGATATAATATACAGACACAGGTGCGCAGATAGGTGCTGGGTGTAAATATAACATTATATATAATGGCTTCTGCCACGCGATGTGTAGGTACCTACCTCTATGCCTGACAATAAATACACTCCAAATGTAAGTGCTGCCTAGGTATTGTAATATTCTATTCGTATTAGTGAACATTATTGAACAAAGAAAACAAAAAACTGCGTTCTAGTTTTTTTTTTTCAAAAGTTGAATTGATATTTTGAAGTACTGTAGCGTAGACAAAGAATAAATAATAACACAAGAAATGCGTTGAGGGCGTGTTTTGTGATTCAAAAGTCTGAAAAATCTCTGATTAAATTTCATAGGCAGGACAGTGTTTCATCATTATTATGAAATTTTCATTTCGATCAAATTGGATGGTGTGTTGGTGTGATACAAAGCACATTCTAAATGGGTTAGAACTTAATGATCAATGTTGACATTGGTTTTCGTTCAAATCTACAGGGAAGGCATGTCTAGTGTTGTTATTTATTCTATAGCTTAGTGAAATGAAGTTACGTTAAAATTGAATGGAAATTTAGGTGCAAATTTCATAAGAGTAGAACTTAAAGTTAACATAAAAATAACTAACTAACTAACCACCGCGCTGTTTTCGCAGAGGTAGGCAGAGGGGAGGGGCCGCCAAACAACTCGGTCTTGGCACACGCACTCCTTGCCTCATTCACATTCATACACCGTCTCATACAAACTCTTCTATTATTCTTGACATGGCCCGACGCAAGTATTTGATTCACTTGGTCGTGCCATGTCTTCCTCGGGCGTCCCCGACTCTGCTATCATTCTATTTGCATCATATAATTTCCTTACACTCCTTTCTTCGCTCATTCGCTCTATACGTCCAAACCATCTAGGCGTCCCTTTCTTGATCTTACTCACTACTCTTATATCAGCCTTGCACTCTTTGCGGATATCTACATTTCTCACACGATCATACATGTTTTTATCACACAAACGCCTCAGGGATCTCATTTCTACAGCATTTAGTCTACTTTCATCCTTTCTCTGCCAATTCCATCCCTACTTTCATACTTCAGGGTGGGTACCAGCACCCCATTGTGGACTGCTAGCTTCGCTTCTTTTGACATTTTTGACATATTACCTGCATTTACCCTTCTTTCAATACCTCTGTCAGCCTTCCCGTCTCTCGTAAACATACTTCCTAAATACACAAACTCATCTACTTGCTTCAAGTATTCCTCATTCACAACTATATTGCACACTGTTTTCGTACTGTATCTTTCAACCACCATGATTTAAGTATAGAACATAACTTTGATAACATGATACCCTAAATTAGCATTCATTGGATTACTGTTACTGATATGACGATAGAAGCTGAGTACGCGATTGATTTAATTTGGACTTTAAAAAAAGACTTCATTTTTAACTAACATTATATTAACTTTAAAAAAAAGTTAACCAAGTTTTTTTCACAAAATTCACACAATAACACTTGATTTTATCAACGCCATTTTGCAGAAACACATATTTGAATCGTAAAATCTATACCGCATGGTGAAAAACTGTCACGCATAAATATAAAAATAGTACGTCCTGGGAATTTAAATTACCACAATTTCTACCTTATAATTATGCTAAACAAGAGCGATACAAAATGAACGCAAAACAATATAATACTGTATTTATCTTTTAATTATATAATTATTTTCTAGACCTGTTTTTATTTTCTGTTTGACAAATAATAATCCTTTTCATTTGTTATGGTAAAATGCTATTTATCATTTCAATGATAACTTACGAAGGTCTCGATAGCATAGTGGACTAAGCATTATCTTTTGAGTCTAAATTTGACCGGTTAGATTACCGCACAGCACAAAAAGTACTGAAGATAGATTTTCAATTTAAAAACCAAATTTATTTAAATTTCATTAATAAACTCAAATAAGAAGATACCGTAGTTTTTTTGGATATGCGTATTTCTATTGTCAAAAATAAATTAGAATTTAACAATTTTTGTAAAGACACATATACAGATATTTTATGTTTTATGTATAACAGAAAATGTTATACATAATACATCAAGCCATGCATTTGATCCTTAAATAAATATCACCAAACAATTTGCCTTCAATAACACTTATAGTACGAACTTAATAAATAATATGTTAAACAAAAATATAAGAAAAAGTTTACTTAATCTTGTGTGTTTTTCCACCCACAGTTGACAATGTAAAGAAGTGGAGAAAAAATATATTTTTAAATAATGGTCCTTCAAAATAAGTACCTATTTAAAAACACCCCGAATACTATCCAACAAGCTTTTTGTATAAATAAAAAAGTATATATAATTATATTATAAATTCCCGATATTTTAATTAAATCTCTGTTCATAAATTAATTTGTTACGATGGTAACTTTTTAAACAGAGAGACTTCCAGAAAATTTTAATTCTAGTTAAGGATCACCTAAGATATTCTAAAAATAAATATTATTCTGAGTTTGCCACCCACGTTTTGGAAACAAATCATTATTTTGATATTCATAAGGAGTTAATTTTTTTACATACGATACAATGGGTTTACATTTATTATTTTTTCATGATAAACCAATGTTTATAAGACAAGTTTTTTATGCATGGCACAAAGGATAACAAATTATTAGAAGCAATAATAACTCTCCCAAAATTTCCATCTAGTCAAAAATCCGCACTAATTAAAGCCTTTCCTACAAAAATAATGATGATTGTTTATGGGATAGAAAAAATAAGCATAACAAATTATCAAAAGCACTAATTAGTCGCCTGAAATATCCATAGAAATTAAAAATATCTCCCAAGTAAAAATACATGTATATATAATATATCTCGACGCCATCTAGTGGGATTTCTATTTTTTCCATTATTCTTGTTGATTTCTGATGTATTTATTAAATTATAAACCCGATGTAAGCTTGTGTCAATACAATATATCTAAAGAAATACAACTTCTTTGCGACAATATTTTTGCCATCTCACAGCCTTAATAATAAAAAAATCACTGGTTTTGTACAAAGACTGTAGAATTTTATTTTGAATTATTAACAATAAAAAATGACTTGCAACAATGCATTTTGGCAGACCTGTGCATGATTTAAAATTAAAATGTTGCACTTTTTAAATATTAAAGTGTCTCTTTGACTGGATTTGGAATGTATGTATCTTTCTAAGAACTATTTATGTCAGTTTCTATTTTAAGTTTCAATTAGTAAGCTTTTCACATACATAATTCAATAATATTTTGAAAGATCGCTAAATAAAAACAAACCGGGTGAAATACATTATTTTTCCCCTTGTAAAATTCATCGCAGATCTGTGCAATAATTGCTTTTATACATATATTGTTTCGAATCCATGCAGCATTCTCTTCTAATAAGTCTTTTGCCATTATGACCAAAGTCATAAAGGAATCCTTATAAATCATTAATACGTAGGAACATATAGTAAGTGAGAACCTCATCTACATATTGTACAAAATATAATATTTTACGCACTTACTAATAATTAATAATAATACTGGGGATTATTTGTAAATCAGCTCACCTTTATTTAAAAAGTTCTGCCTTCGAACACCCTTCATGGCTTTCACAACGATATCAATTCAATCATCATTCAAGACAGATAATATTGCGCTTCAAACAAGTTAGCTACTAATTGGCTCTGAAAGCTGCACAAATCAACTTCTTTCTAATATTCTCAGGGGTATTATCCTCGTGAATAAGACCGGAATCTTTAATAATGAATTATTTAAAAATTTGTCGAGTGGGGTCACTGAAGGGTGAAGAGTATCCTCTCAGTACCTCGAGCCTCGAGCCTTCGGGCTGCTTGACCCGATAGGGGGTGGGGATGGATCAGAGGGGGGTCATGGAGGCTCCGCCGCCTACCTTTCCCCCTGGAGAAGGCGAAGATGCTAATTTCGAAACTCCTGGAGAGGAAACTTTGTTCTAGTTATGGAGACTAATTAAGGAGAAATCAACATAATTATCACATTATCCCATAGTGAGGTGGTGCACGATGGGCGGAGGATGGTGGGCGACACTACTTACTTTTCAACTATTTAGGAAACTTTTTTTCAATTTTTTAAACTTGAATTTATAAAAATATTCTTACGAAAGAATTATTTTCAGGTCGAATATTATTTACTCGCGTTATTCACAAAATTCTTGAGCGTAGCTTGGATGAAATATCTCAGAACTGAACAACACAAAGATTACGTTATTATTACCGTTATTAAAGTATTTTATCACCCTTCCTACAGCCCCTACCTTAACTCGCCTCATAACGCTGCCCAACGGCTACATGGCTCCCCTACTTTCATACTATTCAGAATGGGGCGCTCTTGTGAGGTATTAAATAAAAAATAAATATATAATAAATTAATTTAAAACGGTTTGAGATGACGATGACATTGCTTAGAATCATAAGACATTCAATGACTTGCGTCACGTTATTCTGCATTGATGTGTTAGTAGGTAACTCAACACATCAAATAAGTATATTTTATATGAAGCTAGCAGTTATTTAAAAACTACAACTTAAATTTTATGATTCTTAATGATAATATTCGAGAAAAAAAATCATGTGAATAAAGTGCGTTTCTTAGTTTGACACTACTATGAATAATTCATCATACGTAAACCAAAATAAAAAAGTGAAACATAGGACGGTTTGTTTCACAGAATTTAAACAATTCTTCAAATTTCAAGGTGATTTTAAAGTTTTATGAAGGTTCTTTTCAAGTTCTGTTAATATTTCAGTTAATGGCCGATAATGATATAATAATAGAATTTGAATAGAACCTTCACAGAACTTGAAAATCAACTTTGAAATTTGAGGATTGTTCAAATTCCGTAAATCAAACCATCGTTATTGTTTTTCCAATATTGGAAATTAGTATCTTTGGTTTAAAAAACTACTTATTCTTGTGTATTTTTTTGTTTATTTAGACATACACATTATGCACGGTTAAAGAACCTAGTACGTATTTCCTACAAATGTCTTGGTAATTTCGCTTGGGATGAGAACGGTTCTTATTCTTAACTAATAAATACATATGACCAATAATTAAATTGAAGAAAAGAGGTCACGACTTGTAATAGACTGTTAATGAAAGTTTAATTTGATGAAAAATGAAATTATTTTTTTTTTTAATAAAAATACACCTGTTGATATAGTAAATAAGTACGTTCAGTGCGCTTAATACAATCTACAATAAAAATAAATGTCTGCCAACTTCGTGGCAGTTAGTCAACCCGCTAATAGCTGCATTGAAACTGCTCCCTCTTCCACATTGTCGACGCATGTAACAGAGAGAGAGACTCCACCGGAACTCTTAGTGGTCTAACGATACTTGGCGTTGCAGATGGAATACTGCCCGGGTTATGGACCACAGATCTATATGAGAGGCTGCGACCGGAGAGACTTTTATTGCTCTCCGTGTTTTCCTGCTTTTATGTTCTTTTAATACTGCTTTTGTTCTCTGCTGGTCAACACATGGCGAAGTATAAATATCCATATTATGAGGACGTTCGCTGTGGAAGATGGTCCTTACGAGGAAATCTAAACTTATTGAAAACCCTGTGTTGCTGTTACTGTTACTGTAATGAATAATACAAATATAAGTCAATCCATATTACGTGCATCGGGATTTATAGTGGATATCGTCAACTAGGGAGAAGTTATTTCACTTTTAGAGACTTTCTTGATGACACTTATCAATATTTTAATAGAAAAGTCGGTGGGGTTTTAGTAAAAATGTTTTTTTTTTATCCGATATTTATTTTATTTATTTCCGTATCCACTGCCAAGATCTGAACACACCTCACCCTATGAACCCGGGCACCCCTGCTAAGTGACCAAACGTAGCATCTCACTTAGGGTGACTTATGGCAGAGGTGTTCGCTGTCCAATAAATGGTTCCCGGGGCGGGGGTAACCATACCCGCCTCCCAAATTAAGTGTCAAAAATCCATGGATATATATTTAAATATATGTTTCTCATTAAAATGTATGATCTATTATAAAATTGAAGTGAATATTTTTTTCTAGCTTTCAACACGTGAAATGGTTTATTTATGAAATATAGCGAAATTTTCACTTCACACCAAAGCTATATTTGTTATATCTACTTTAAAAATTAACTAGGATATACAATATTGTTATTTTTGCAAAAATGTTTCAGGATGTGTATGTAAAATTATACCGCTTTGAAATGAATATAATTTGCAGTGGCACTGCAAAAACCTAAAAATACAGCTGCTGTTTTCGATTCAAATATAAACATTGTAAATATCTGCCAGGTTTCGATACGAAAGTAAATATTAATCTGTGATAAAGCTTAAGTCAAAGCCATACCCGGGCGGCATAGAAAATATACACACAAAGAAATAGGGATGTAACACACAACAATATTGTGTTTTATATAACGTGATTTATGTTTACTTCTGCAACTAGAAACCATTGATTTAAACGGATGCATGATAAATCAACACATCGACAATTCAACACACCTTTAAAAAGTGATATAAAGTCATTGGACACGATGGTAAAAAAAAATTTAAACCTAACCTAACCTACTTAACCCAGTTAATAAAGTTTTTGTTTCATCACTTTCCATGACTTTATATAACTTTTTCAAGATGTGATGAATTATCATTTTGATGATTTCTCCATTCACCGACTTAAACAAATAACATCGACGCGCAAATACTGCGATCGGCAACAACTGCCTCAATTTTTATGTGAATACCGCACAAGAGTCCCAACTGTTGTGAGGCTGAATTTAGTAGGGAGGGGAACAAGATGGGGAAGAGGAAGGTGGGGGAGTACCTGGCTATTCTGATCTGGTTACCGAACACGGTTAAAGCCATTTTAAGTAAAGTTTTGATTCCGAATACACCAGGGCGATACTGAGAGTATCTTCGACCTTGAACGTGCTGCAAGTATGGTATATATTGTTTTAAATGAGTAAATTGTGAAATTACAAAATAAGATTTACTTGCGCACGCCGGGATTGCTAGTCGAGAGCCTTACCTCTCGTCCACGGAGGCCTTCGTGTTTTTAAAAATCTTAATCTAAAATTTAATTTGAAGAACACCGTTTTATTTTTTTATTTTTTTTCTACATATTCAATAATATTTTTATTCACTTTACAATTTTTTTTTTAACATTTTCTGCAGTGTAATTATTATTAAGCGTGTCATCTGTTTCGCCTTCTGAAGGCATTATAGGAATGTTGACAGTTTTGTCAAAAACAGCTTTAAAATTTAATAATAATATTATTGAATATATACAGCGCCCCTGAGATGATTTAGCACAAAATCGGCACTTTACAAATCATCCAGATATTATTATTTTTATAAAATAAAACTTAAAATTGCTGGCCTCTGATTACGAGTAAATGTGTAGAGCACTATGCAAAAAAAGTACCTACCATCGTAGCATTTCATTAAATTAAACAAAAAGTGATATTACACAGTTTGACAAATATTAATTTACATTAGCTTTCAAAAGGCTTCAATTTTTCCAAGTCCTCCAATTGCGACAAACATCATCTATGTTTTGGTTAAAATAAATCGCTTTCTGGTTTGACGCATTATTAAGAAACGTTTCAAATGATTAATTTATTCTAGTACCCCGCCACACTTTGCTGTGGTTCAGTCTGTCTGTTCAGATAGAGAAAAATACGCGTCTTGCTTTTAGTCCAACAGTTGGCAATATTTAAAAAAATTAACATTTTTTCCTGTCACAGGTGACATCTATATAATAATGGGTATATAAAAACAAACACATATTCGAATGTAACATTTAAGATTTAATATTTTGAACAAAAGAACATTTATATAAAATAGATAAATTATCTCTACATCTCTACATGGAAGACAGTGATATGTAGCTCGCCAGTGGCGTACCAGAGACCGAATCTTGAGGGGCAAGTTAAATGGTTAATTTTATTTTATAATCAATCAATATGATCGTAAAAATAAAAATAAATGTCTTTATTTGCACGCGGAAATCGATGATGGTTTCTACGAAAAGATATATCGTTAAATATGATTTGATTATTGTGATATTATGCCATGTTGCGCTTTATCCTCTTTTAGCCGACTTTCCGGTCAACCTAGAAGTGCCCATACTGTCCATCAAGTGGGCTAATGAAGAGGAGAAAAGGCCACACAACATAATATATTTATCCAGGACACTACCTAGATTGCATTAAGTTCGAGATGAATATTGCGATGTACATAAAGATGGCAATCAATAAAAATGTGCAATGAAAATATGAAGATAACGTTGGTAGTTCTTATTTGAAATATGAAACAGTTAAATATGTCTTCAATAATTTTATTTAACAATTTGAGGTTTTACTCATTACGTTATTCCAAAAAATAAACAACAACAACATAATACTCAAAGAAACATTATAATGTTAAAATATGGTTACAGCACAAGGTTGTAAAATATGACAAAATATCATTAAGCATTGTGGACAAAGATGCTTTCCACAAAAATATTCCAAGCGCCCCAAAAAAATATCGTAAAATGTATCTACTCAAATTCCTAACAGAGCAATGAATACCTACAGTGCGTAATTTTAAATCCATAGGTTAATGTAGTTAAATAAAAATTATTTTTTATTTTTTAAGTTTTGTATTACAAAAAACCAGAGATGTGCAAAATGGTTACCCAAAACCATTTGAAATGCAAAATGGAAATGGGTCAAAACTTTTCCATTTGAAAATGCTAAATACAAAATGGGTTTTAGAAAAGCATTTCAAATGCAAAATGCAAAATACCTATTTTCAAAATGCATTGAAAATGCAAAATGGTTTCTCAGGTCAAACAATTAAAATAATTATAGAATTTTTAAACAATTTTGTCATTTAATAATGGACATCAATGTAGAACAAACATATTACATGATGGTAAATCCAAAAACACCACGACTACAGATTATGAAACCACAAAAAATTTACGCCGGACTAATGTTGCCAACGTAAAAACATAGAAACTGCTATCTAACATTTAATATTACAGCGTCATGGCACAATGTTCAGTATTTTTTATAATGGTATCACTCAATTGCCAGGGCTCCTACCAGGGAGCAACTTGACAAATGTAAATTATCTCTCATAGCGAGATTGAGGACCGACTGATATTTGGGGCTTATGAAAAAAAGATGAGTGGAGATAGTAGGAAGAATGTTGCAAAAAAGCATTTAAAATGGAAAATGAATTGAGAAAAGCATTTAAAATGCAAAATGGAAAATACCCATTTTGCATTTCCATTTGAAATGTATTTATTTTAAATAAAGCACATCTCTGAAAAAAAACATATTCTCTAATATTTATAATATCTTTTTACGGTGGAGCACAGTTTCTCTTTAGGTGCGACACTGTAACTACTTACATTATAACAACACAAAAAAAGGTGTCAAAAACTTTTCTACCGCAAATGAATAAGAGAGACGGAATTTGAGATTTAACCAAGAAAAGGATTTCTTAAAACGACCCTTACACTGAGCACCATAGCCCTACGAGGATCTCTGTACGTGGAAAGTCAAAGCTACTCTCCCTCGACCGATTAAGGCCAAGTGTAGACCTGTCAAAATCAACTATTTTCGACACACAAGAACTCTGTTGTTCATTTCCAAAACAATATTTTTTCTAACTAGAATTTATTTTAAAAACGTTTGCCTGAAAACAGTAAGATGGCGGTAATGTAAATCTTCGTTATCATCGTTATAAAAGTTATGAATTTCAGTTACCAGATGGCACTATTTTTTTGTATTATTACGCATTGTAAAAAATATACCTACATTCCTCTTCCTAGCATCCCATGTTTGTATTGACATAAAAAAGATAGTGCTATGTATTTGTCTTTGAGAAAGGAATGAAGCAACCGCAAACAACGCATAACGCTGCTTGCGGTTGCTTCTTTCCTTTCGTTTCAATGTGTTTATAAATTAATACTGTCACTTTTTCATAAAACATTTTACATTTTATCTTTGGTGACACCTATAGCGGAGCGGGTGGGGCTTCAACACTTCTCATTTTAAGCAGCCATATAATGTTGGAGATTTATTGCTTTCCCTACTTGAGATAGACAATAGATAAGCCGCCACCATTCTCGCCTTTACCGCCGCCGTTATAGACATCTGTGGGCCATATAGCCTGTCCGTATTTCCGTCACTGAATCGCCAAAGACCATCGCCCTTACAAGAGAATCATCTGGCGATTCCTGCAACCCCGCTGCACAACCCCCGCGTCCCTACGCCCTTGGAAGTAAGAAATCCAACTGAAGCCGCGCCCTTTGTCTTCTGTCGATACGCAGTAATATTTTCAACAGTGAAATGACGATGAAATTAAAAACCGATTTACTTAGAAAATCATCGAGTGAAGAGTGCCTCACCATGAGTACCGTTAATTTACCCCCCCCCCCCTTCCTTTAATCATAGCTGGTTGATTTTAATTTCTTTGTAATATACAATTACATTTTTACAGCATAACATCCCTTTACTACTTTGTTTTCTTGCAAATCATCGATCTTTTACCATGTTCACCAATTCATTACTACGCGGATGACAAAACAGTTCATGATAGATTTTTGTTTGACAAGCCCCCGAAGGGCACGAGGGAAGAGTTTTTTTTATTAAATCTATTTTTTTAATTGTTTTATCTACCTATTCTTAATCAAGGTGTCAGATGTTTGTTTAAATAAGCAGAGCTTGGTATGTTTATTTAATTTTTAAATTTGTTTTAAACACTCGAGAATTTTTTGGCATACAAATATGGCGTGTTTGCAAAACATCTTAGTAGTACTACTAGGTACTACCTAGAGTACTTATAGAACCTGAAAATATAGACGAGCCAATTTTGTAGAAAAAACTCCAAGTTAGGACAAATAACGGTAAAAGGTCTGTGAATGTTTTTTTTTCATGACCAGATTTTTTCATTATTACTTCGACGGTCTCCGTGGTCGAGGGGTAAGGCTCTCGACAAGCAATCCGAAGGACGCGGGTTCAAATTCCGGCATGTGCAAATAAATTTTATTTGATTATTTGGTGTTATTTCACAATTTAATTAAATATAATATATAGAATATTTGCGGCACGTTCCATAGTGCAAGATACTCTCAGTATCGCCCTGGTGTAACACCACCATTCAGAATATTAAGCTAGCTTGGAATGGCTTTAGCCGTGTTTGGTGACCAGAACTGAATATCCTGGTACTTCCCCACCTTCCTCTTCCTCATCTCATTCCCCTCACCTACCTTCAGTCTCACAACATTCTCCAATTGGGGATAGGCCATAGTCTCACTGACTCCAGACGGGAGCGATTGAGACTCTTGTGTGGTATTCAATTCAAAAATGTACTGCTAGACGTAAAAAGTAGAAGAAAAAAATAATATAACTGGAAGTGGGTGTACAAGCGTGTCTCCTGGGCCACGGAAAAAATATCATTGTGGTACTGCCCCATGGTTGACCTTGGTTAATCTCGGTAAACCATGGTTATCGTAATAAATATTTAGAAAAAAAAAATCTACTTATTTAGCCCTGAGGGGTTTTACATGTAGGTAGTACAATTTTAACATCATTATTTAAATTTAGACCGCAGAACGGGTATTATTTATTGAATAAGTGAATCTACCTGGCTATTCAGATTTGGTCACCAAACACGGCTAAAGCCATTTCAAGCAACGTTTCAATTCTGAATGGTGGTCTTACACCAGGCGATACTGAGAGTATCTTTCACTATGGAACGTACCGCGAATATACCATCCGTATTCGATCCCGCAAACTTCGAGTCGAGAGTTTTACAGTATAGTGTACAGAATAGCATAACCTAGGCCAGTGGCAGTGGCCGTTTGGCTTGAATAACTGAAACCGATTTATACGTTGAATATTGGCTTATGGACATAGGAAGAGTCGAGAGCGAACTCATGCTAACACAAACTCCCATACCTAATAGGTTAGATTTTTTTTCTCTTTTTCTTTTTGTACTTATTTAAGTACTTTGATATAAAAAAAACAAATTCCTGTAATATCGAAAGATCTGTTTTTGAAAAAATAATAAAATACACAGATTTGGGTAATGAGTTCAAAAGAATTTGGCATTCTCACTATAAAAATATTACCATTTGTAATTTCGGCTACTGGCATTATACCTAGCTCTCTTATAAAAAATTTAGGCGTATTAGATCTATCAAAAAATTTATATATAAAAATGCAAAAGTCAGTCATTTTAAATACATGTAGGATTACAAAATATTATCATATTATTAATATTTAATTTTTAAAAATATGGTATAATATCATATAATTTAATAATAATAATATTTTAATATATTTTAATTATAATATATATTTTAATAATTATCATATAATTTAATAAATAATAACTTAATAATATAATCGGTTTGAAAAATAAACAATAACCAAGACTCCGACCATGATAGCGCCATCTGTTGGGATATTTAAAAGAAGCTTTTAGTTAGATGTTCTACCGTATTAATATTTTCAAATAGGCGCCACCAGACGGCCTATTTTCAAAGTAATTTAAAAATCTAAGTGTTCTTTCTTAAATTATAGTATAAAAAATATTAAATTAACTTTAAAAAATGGAAAAATATAATACCAATAATTTATCGTTTAGTTTTGTTAAATAAACGTATCCAAAGTTTTATAATCTGCATTTTAAAAACAAGAACAATTAGTGTTTATGAAAAAATTAAACTACGAACCTATTTTATTTATTTTTTAGTTTTTTTTTTCGTACGTTTAAAGAAAACCCCTTCAGGTATTTTTTGACGATATTCAGCCTTTAATAGTATTTTTTAAAACGCACGTATTACGGTCTGAAAAAGGTCATATTTTCGATTTGATTTTGATAATTACTAAGCCTATGTTAATTTTAAAAATGTATAAAAAATTTTTTACTTGTTGAAAACACTATCATTATCGATTTGCTTAATAATATTATCATTATTTTAAATTAATAAAAAACTACACTCGGCCTTAAAGCGACTGCAGTCCCTAAAGGCAGACCACCCCAATGCCTCCAGCACCGCCCTCTCGGTTACCTTGCCACAAACAATCACATTATTAGAATTCAACACC
The DNA here is from genome assembly GCA_026573805.1 of Hesperophylax magnus. Lineage (NCBI taxonomy): Eukaryota > Metazoa > Arthropoda > Insecta > Trichoptera > Limnephilidae > Hesperophylax > Hesperophylax magnus. Next base: position 31,317,040 of record JAIUSX010000046.1, read on the forward strand.
AAACCACCAAGGGTCCTAAGAGAATGCCAACAATAAAGATAAGATCCAAAGTGGCGTAAAGCTCTCGACTACGAATCTGATGGTCGCTGGTTTAAAACACTGCGTGCCTAGGCAAATTTTATTTAATTAATCTGTGTTGTTTCGATAATTGATTCATTAAAAATAATAATTTTGGTGGTGTGTCTATGTGTTAGAATTGGTATTATTTTAATTTTCAAAATTTGATTTCTTCGTAGGAACGATTCAGACAAGTGATGCAGTGGGTTTTTTACAAAATAGTTTTATTTAAATGATTAGTAAATAATTCTTTATTTGAAGGCGTATTTAAATTTTTGAAAGATTTTATAAATACTTTCAACTTTACAAATCCTATAATTACAATGTCTCGTAATTTTTTACGGGGCTGCGCTGGTACATAGTATATTTGCTGCACGTTCCCTAGAGTGAGATACGCTCAGTATCGCCCTGTTGAAAGACAACATGGAAGCGTTTCAATTATTGCCGGTTTGGTTATCAGATTTGAATAGTCAAGTAAGTACTCCCACACCTTCCTCTCCCCCGTCTCCTTCCCATTCCCATTATCTTCAGGTGCACAAAATACCTCAATTGGGGATGCCATGGTATCACTGGCTTCAAACGGTTGGGACCAGTTCTAACTCTTGTGCGGTATTCACATTAAAAAAATATATGACGCCTAATAAGAGACCACTTATCTGTACAGTGTTAAAGGCAGAAGAGATATGTCGCCACCCGGTTGGGCAGGATTGTGAGGTGGATTAAGGTAGGGGCTATAAGAAAGGATTTATTAATGCGTGTCTTGAAGAGCCCCGGATTAGGTAGTAGGAAAAACATATATCCTTTCTTCAATAATCGCGAGGTTCTTTGTGACACCATCCCTCTAATCGTGTCCAATAATTTGTTTGTATTGACATTTTTTTAAAAGAATAACGAATCGGACGATATTTGATTCCTCGTGCTGCAATCATTATAAGCGGAAAATTTTTATTGAGGAATGACAACCACTCACTGATCTAAACATATAATTTATTTTTTGTATTTATTTATTTGTAAGCATTATAAACAGACTTTATAAATCATGCATATTGAGTGTTAGGAAGGTTAAATCATTAACGTTTAAAATTTAAAAAAATAAATAATAACAAAAAAACTAAATTTCTAACATAACTAATTGACCAACTACGCCGTTTCCTCCAGGGTAGACAAAGATGATGGACCGCCAAACAACTCATTTTGGCACATACACATCGTCTCATACATACTTCTCTATTATTCTGACTATTAAAAGATATTCCGTTCAGATCTACTTACAGCGACAAACAGGTAATTATTGTGAAACAATATCTACTATCCAGGTTAACATCGATTTATATATTAGGCATGACCAATTACCACTCCCTAGAGACACGTAGAGGTATTGCTTTGCTTAAATATTTTTTCCAACTAATAAACGGTCACTTTTCTAATAATGAGATACTGGCCCAATTAAATTTTTTTGTACCAGAGTCTCACTCTCGAGGACGTCATCACAATCTTCTATATAGTAGAGCAAGCCGCACTAATTTATTAATGAACTCACCTGTGGGGAGAGCTACGTGCTTTTTGAATGCGGTAGATAAAAAATTAGATTTATTTTTTGTGTCCTATAGCGCATTTGCAAGATTTTTGGCATTGCATATACACTGCATAAATGGTACAATTATAACGTCTTAGGCTTTATTACCTGTAATTGTTATAAATAAATGTACAAATTATATATATAAATAAATAAATAAATAATTTAAACGTGGATATGGGAATTAATAATAACAACAAGAGAAAGAGATTTCAATTAATCAAAACTACTGAAAGAAAACAGGAAGAAAAGATTATAAACTATAAAATAAAATGATAAGTTTTCCATGATAAATATTCAATCGAATTTTTTTTTTTTTTTTTTTTTTTTTTTTTATTTTAATTTTTTAATTTTTTTTTTTATTTAATATTAAATTTACAATTACATGTTATTACATTACATTAAGTTAATTTTCTTTTTTATTACAGTACATCGTGATACACCTTTTTTTAGAGCAAATGCTCGTGTTAAAAAGGCGGAGAATTGCGTGTAAATAGTAATTTAACATATTTTTTCAGAGAGTGTAAAGATAATGAAAAGAATTTTTATTTTTTAATATAAGAGAATAAAATTTTTATATGTAACAGTATTTTATCAAATAGAAAAGAGAAAAGGATGTAGAAGAAGGAAAGAGATAAGAATAAGAAATAAGTGAAAAGGATTTCAATATAATAATAATTGAGAGATTAAATTGTATTTTTAAGTATAAACGATTTTAATATGCTATTGATATAGTGTTTTTATTGAGCTTTTGAATTTTTTATAATTCGTTTCCAATCTTAAGTTATTTACAGTTTCGTACATTAATATATTTGTACAGCTTTGTACATTATATCCTGAGTAATAAACTATCAGTCCTGAAACGTGTTGATTGTATCGTTTTTAAAAGTTTTTTAAAACGTATTTAAATGAATAAAAATATTTTAACAAAAACAACTTTTGTTCACGAATAAATATAGGGTGTCTGGGTAAAGTGCGCTAACTTCGGGGGGTGATTCTACAAGATTTTAAAAGTAAAACAGATTAATAACTTTTTCGAAATTCAAATGTTACAATGTACTTTTAAGGTTAAAAGGTTGAATTTTGTTGCATAGGAAAATAAATATTGGAATTTCAAAAAAAGGTATTTATCATTTTTATTTCTACCATCACGTAGAATCACCTCCCGAAGTTAGAGCACTTTAACTTCGGACATCCTGTATAAAGAAAAATATATATAAGAGTACTTGATGGATGGTGTTAAATTTGATTTAAGGTGAGTACTTAATTATGTTAATAATAATAATAGTTGGATTATTTAAATAGTGCATTTTTTTATTAAATCACGTAAATGGCAGAGAACTTTTTTTATTTTTGGCTTTATCCTACTTCACAATATTTCTAAAATCTAAATTCTTTCTTGAACATATAATTATTTTCACTTTTTTATGTGAATTCCGCACAAGAATCACCTGCTCAACTGCAGGCAACTGCTCCCAACCATCTGGAGCCACTGAGCCAGTGGAACCACGTATTTCCCCATCTTCATCTTCCTCATTTCCTTCCCCTCCCCATTACTTTAGGCCTCTCAACGTACCTCGATTGAAAATGATATAGTCTCACTCTTTCCAGACGGTTGGGACTCTTAAGCGGTTTAATTTAAAATAAATACTTGTTATAATAATGACTCACACGTGAAAAAAGGTGTTTTTTTAGTTAAGACTTTGCATTTACGTCATATCCAGTGTTTGCTTCTTGTTGTGTACATAAAATTCAAACTTTATGAAGTCACTTGAACGGGTACTAAAAATATTGTTACTTGAGTGGGCTGAATAAAAAACAAAGAACTACCAAGCCAAGGACGGGAAGACGTAACAACATTTCATATAAAATATACGTGGCTCATTTGGTGCAGTGAAATACATCAATGGGAATAATTACACAGTGAATATTATACGAATATGAAGTGAATTCGATATTGTATTGAATTTCGAGAGAAAGTGGTTGGCGGCGAGGTTTATTCGTCAACGGTGTATTTCAAACGAGAGTATAAAGCTCTTGAACGTATTTTTATTTAAACGGGTAGGTACTTTCCGCAAAGAATAGAAAATATTAAATTATAATGCCAAAAAGCCACTTAGACATAATTGACATAATAAAAAAATATTTATTAGATTCATGTGGTAGATGTTGCCCTAAAGTCGAAAACTTATTTGAAACGGCTTTAGCCATGTTTGGTGACCAAAACTGAATATCTAGAAACTTTTTTTTCCTACATCTGCCCTATATCTTTCCCTTCCTTGATCCTTTCAGAACACAATTAATTTTTCTTACTTAATTCTTTTTTACTTTTCCGACTTTATTTCCGGGTTAAATCTTCCACATAGGAAAAACTAAACCCTTTCACACACTTTTCCACAAATGATCATCTAGTCAATCCACATTATGCAAGTGCATTATATAAGTAAAATAAATACAAAACAATACAAGAACAACACTTCAACTCACCAGAGAACAAATGGGAAAATAATTCACCGACTCCAGATATTTTCATATCAGAGGTCGGCTCGGTAGAACTCCTAACAGGGCCTATAAATCTTACTGATCCCTCAACATAAATATTTAAAAAATCTATTATTTTTATAATATTATTATTTCATATATTTTTAAAAGTTTGATAATGCCTTCGGAAGGTGAACCAGCGAGTTACAGCGAGCGAATTACAAATAATTTATATTAAAAAAAAATAAAAATTTAATATAACCAACTCAATAATAATGTGTAGTTAATGGGGTTGAATACGCGGTTATCACATGTATTAATATATTTAAATGACTCTCCGCAAATTTATAAATATCAGATTTACTCGCAAGATTCTTTATTATGGGGGATGTTTAAACTTTCATATTTCAGATTCTGAAAGACAAAATAAATGCAATGATCAAACACTCAATCTTAAATTCCTCTCTTGCTCCGTTGATTACATTGTGCACGGCGATTCGTGCATCGTGCAACGTGCATGTTTTATTCGCTGTGTAATGGATGCACTATAACCAGATTTTTTTATAGCGCATAAATTCTCGTAAAAATCTGTTTCAGCTTTGTTTGCGCAATAGAATAAATCAACAATTTCAGGAATTTCGGCAGCTATATCGCATCCCTTAATAGCAAAATTAATGCGGGTGAAAATGAGTAATTTATACGCGTTATGTAATTCTGGATCCCAACAAAATGTGTCATTACTACTAAATCACAGGTTTACTCCTTTCTTTCCTCAAAAAAACCCTCCACCCAGCATCCCAAAGTTAACATAGACCCTGAGGAAATTTTGATGTTGATTTAATGTTAAAACGAAATTTGCCAGTTTCACAAAATAATACATCAACCAATAGTAACCCTGAAAATATTTAACTCTTTGGATATTTGATCGGCAGTCAAGTGGAATCACACAGCACCATACAGATGATAATTGCTTAAAAGCTGTCAATATTCCAACAAAAAAGCATAAAATAGAAACAAAAGAATTCCGAAATTTTACTGAATAATTTTTGCTGTCAATAATAAATTATTATATTTAACGAAAAAGCTTCTAATAAAATAACTTTTTTCTTTTTCCACAGATGCGTATCTGTATATTTAGTTAATATAACATTAAATATATGTCCCCAAGAGCGTATATTATGCATAGAAACGATCAATAAGGTGTTTTAAAACTATACTTTGTTTCACACGAGGTGCCCAATAAATTACTTGGCCTAAAAATCAGAAAAATTGGAAATCTTTGAAAAAAAATATGTCGTTAGGTAAGTTTGTATTTCGTTTACCACTGTCAAATGATTAATTATAATCAGCCAAATATTAGGTACAAAGGAATTAAAATATATAATTACACCGCTGGAATGACTTTTTCTTGACGTTCTCGCCATGAAGATTGAAATGAAAATTCTTGATAAATGAATGAAGACCCAAACAGTTTCCAAACGAAGAAACCGTTCAACACACCGTACCAACACGAGTAGCAACAGCCGGCCAATAGCGCGTTACCCAAATGCTCCCTATCAAGCGCCCTTCGTACAATAATAATTTACGTAATAATGAAAATTTTACAACGGCATCTTATCAGCATTATGGCTGTATGTTCATCAACATTTATGATTCAATTTTCCTTTATGACGCGGGGGTGGGAGAGGGTGGCGGCAATGGGAGGGAGGGCGAGGGCGGGGGCAGGGCGGCCGCGGAGGGCGGGAGCGGCGGGCGCCAGTAGCACTGCGTCCTCCGAATCGGTCGGTCGCGTCGCTCGCTTCGCTCTCCGCGAGTACTGCCGCGACAGTGCTAATTATTAATTAGACGCAAAGTGGGTGTGCGTCCCTCAACACTTGTATCGAGTAGTGAATAACGGCTTATCAAAGACTTGTACTTCTGTTCCACCGGAAAATATTGTGCTTAAGTGTTAAAGTGACGTTTCCTGTGATTTTCTTATACGTAAATAAATAAGCTTTTCGGATAAAACTGGCGATTTTAACAGGTAAATTGGATTAAAAGTTTTTAATGCAGCTATTTTAAATGACAAAAATAAATTTTAAAGTATTTTTCAAAGAGAAAAATAAGTTTTAGTGGGTTTGTGTATCCAAAAACCATCTACATAAACAAAATAAATATCGTTAAATCATTGTTTTTCTTTTGAACGAGCGTGTTTCGACAAGTTGTAATCGCACGCACTCAGAAATTATTCTTCGATAATTTAGTTTTGCATACATATAAATTATTATTCTCGACGAATACAATTTTATTCGGGGATACGCTTGTCTGATGAATTATTTTTTAGTATTTACCTATATAATAAATTAATTAAATGAATCATTTTTTAATACTCTCGTACTAATAATGTTTTATCTAACTACCTATAAAGTAAATTTCCCGTAGGGTTAGGCAGTGAAGATTGTACTTCACAGAACTCTATTTTGGCAAGCATTCGTCGCTTCATGCATCCTAATACATCGTCCCTTAAAGGAATACTATTTTATTTGTCCTTTGCTTGTCATGACCCGACTCAAGTAGGTAATTCATTCATATGATCGTACCATCTTCCTGGAACGTCCCCGTTTTCTTCCATCCACTTATGTGCCATGTAATATATTCTCCTAACTTTCCACAATTTGCCTATCCGCTCTATATGTCCAACCCATATCAGAGATCTTTTCTTAATATAATATTGTTCATTAAACTTACTCGGCATTACTGTTTCTTATATCGCGAACCGTAATAAACTTCAAAAACATATTGGCCGACGTAATAAAAAAAAAAACCTCTCTTCTACTAAATTCCTCAGAAACCTTAAGTCTACGTATTTTAGTCTGATTCAGAAGGATTGGGGGTCACGGTATTTAAAAAATTATTTTCACTTTTATTTTTGATTATGAGCGCTATTTATAGTTATGTATTCGTATTGTATGTATGTATGTATTGCTCAAATTATTTTTCATTTTAAAAATTTCATAGTAAAAGTAAAATTTAAAGCGTGTACAACTTTTGAACCATGGTGTAGTTTGAATATTTTTTTCATCAGATCCTAGTGCTCGTAAACATTGCAGACTGCAGGCACCATTACTTGGCGGAACTCAGCAATTATTTAAATATGTACATATCGTGTAATTTAACACAATCTAGCGATTTCTTAATATTGGTAAAATCTAATGAAAATACTTTCCATCTTATCTCAGTCTTCTCTATAGAATGCGAAAGGTATTAAATGGTCAAATTAAATGGCTTTAAATCTGGTTGAAGAGGTTTTTGTATGTTAAACCGCTCAAGAGTCCCAACTGCTCCCAACCGTCTGAAGCCAGTGAGACTATGATATCCCTAAATTATGTATGCTTTGAGGCTGAAGATAGTGGGGAGAAGAAAGAGATGGGAAAAAGGAAGGTGGAGAAGTACCTGGTTATTCATATCTGGTCACCAAACACTTCCTCGCGATTTGATCCCGCGATCTTCAGCTCGGCGTAATACTAACAGAAGATGTGAGATGTGCATGAGAATTAGTAAAAAGTGCTAAGAATGCTCTGACAATTTCCAAGACTATGATTTGCTACCAGAGAAAAATTTGCAATCGTAAAAATATGAGAGTAATTTATATTTTATTTTATTTGAAAGCTTTCTGAAAAGGTTACCAATCCCTATAACGGAGTGAGAACGTCGGGACCACCGGGTGTTTTGTATTTTACATATCGTATTTAGCAAAAGATAATAAGTAAAATGTATGCACGATTAAATGCATGACTTATATACATATTATTCTTCAGGCATTCACTTCAACGGCTTTGTTCGCAGTTCCGCCAATTATCTCAAAGCCACAAAGCTGATATTTCTATTTAGGTCATCGGCCCATCTCATTGTGACTCTTTATTTATTTTCTCCGACTAAGAACTTCATTCAATTACGTTTAGTTTTTTATGTAATTGGGGTATTATCAGAAACAATGAATACAGTTAAATATGTGTGAAGGATTTAAAGTTTATTTGTCTGATTACGATTATCAAAACGGTTACAGCTGTCTACAACAATCATTATGACATTTAGACAATTTCTTATAAGAACCAACGTTGCCCGGCGTGAAGTAAAAGCCGCTGAATACACGAGTAAAAATGAACATGTTGTTTTGTCTGCAAATCGAAAAAGGAATATTTTAAATCGGTATATAAAATTTATTCGTCAACATAAAAATACCTTCAATATCGTAATTTTCTCTTCATTTTTTTCGAGAATAAAAACAACACTGAAAATGCCATATTATCTTGATGTTCTTTCTAAATTAAAATGCCTCGAGATAAACGTCATTATTGCAAGTATTATATCAACTAATTATTTAATTGAGTTACCTGTTACGGGCTACAGGATATAAAGAGACGTATCTGACTTACTTTCTACCAGTGATTCCTGCGAGGTAATTTGGAGTTAAAAAATGCCGATGACATTTTGGTCTCCAGTGACATTTTTTTCAGCCAAAAACAGTTAGGGTCGGGGTGGGCGGTTGGGGGGTTACTGGGCTGAGTGACCAGTGACGAAAAAATCTTAAAAACTAAAATTAAACTTAAAACTAAACAATATTACCAGATATTTTTCTCTAAATAAAGTCAATTATCACTGATTAAATTAAATCAGGTACGTCTCTTAATTCTGCGTATAAATTGACGAACCGAAACGCGAGCGCTGCCTTGTATTATCGGAAAGGAACGAAATAACCGCAAACGGCGTTTCCCATAATTTTCCATAATTCGTGACTCGGATCGCGTTTCGGTTCACAAATGTATTCGTACATTTACATCCTATAAAATATATCATTGATTTCAAGATGTAATATATTGATTTCACCGGTGATCCGTTGCTCATGCCACAACTTAATCCCAGTTGAGTGTGCAACACGATGCTAGCCGACATTACTGCAAGCTTAGTACATTTGTCTTGCTTCTAATTCACTTGTTAGCTCGTCTGTCTCGCTAGACGGAAATTAAAGTTGCCTTTTTGTGACTCTTTTTTGTACAAACGTTCCTTTGAGAGATGGCACTGCGCATTCATCGAGTTCAAGTGTTCGGAGGTGTTTAGCTATGTTTTTGTTTTGAAAGCTTTGAACCATAATTATGTTTGCCATTGACCGATTATCCTTTTCATCTTTTATGCTTGCATTTCTTGTTCTAGGGTTAGAACTTAGGTTTATCTATAGAATATATTTTTATATACTCATTTATTTTTTTCTTGTGCTTCCTTGATTATTAACTTCTTCTTCTTCTGGAGACGTATCCTATCAGAAGTTGGCTATTATCAGGGAATTTTCACCCTGAAGAGCACCGGAACAGTTTTGCGTAGCAAAGCTCGAACAGAAATCATTAAGTACATCGTCATCTTCTATCTACGTCTTTCATCAATCTTCCCCTGGATTATCAATTAATTTGTAATTTTGAATTTCTCGCTCCTCAAAATATGACCAAGATATTGGAAAATTCTTATTGTTGTGTACCACATATCAGTTTTTTTAGTCATTCCGAGAAGAATATCTAAATTGGTTATCCCGTTTGGTGTACCCTTCAGTCTGTCCAGGGTATTTTTCGGATAAGATTTCACATGTTGACCTTTACGTACCTAAACTAACTAACTAACTAACCATCACGCCGTTTCTCCGCAGGGGTAGGCAGAGAGGACGGACCGCCAAACAACTCGGTCTTGGCACGCCTCATTCACATTCATACTTCGTCTCATACATACTCTTCTATTGTTCTGACTCTTGACATGGCCCGACTCAAGTATCTGATTCACTTGATCGTGTCATGTCTTCCTAGGGCGTCCCCGACTTCTGCTACCATTCACATTTGCATCGTTCCCGTTTACGTACCTGAATACAAAAATTACGTACGATGTGTACAGGGGGTCACTAGGATCCCCCATAAAAACGCGTCTCTTAATGTTCCTTCAGCCTTTTCCAGTAACACTCAGATATGAGTAAGTACCTACCGTTTTAACCGGACACCGTCCGTCTTTAAAATCAAGCGTAACTCAAATATGTATTTAATTAGTTAATTATTTTAATTAAATTAAATTTTATTTAAATTTACTCTAATTTTATTAAAAGTAGCGATGATTCGGGGGAGGTGCAATTTTGGCGAAATTTAATAAATATTATTTAATATATTGAAAAAGAATAGCGGGATAATTTTTTTTTAAATACAGATCGATTACCGTTAATGGTTTTATTGTAAAACAGTTTTGCTGGGATAACTTAAATTATAGAGTACGTGATGTATAAAACAACTTTGATATCGCACAAAACACTCGTTAGGGGGAAGTGTTTTACCCCCCCTTCGGAGCGGGAATTGAAGTATATTTATTATTGTAGAAAGCAATCAATTTGTGGTTTGACATATTTAAAAGGAAATAAAATAATTTTTGTTTTAAAACCACGATTTTTTAATAATTTTTTGAACCGACCGGTTTCGCTTTACTCAAGCATCTTCAGGGTACAAATTATTACAGTAATATTTTGTACCCTGAAGATGCTTCAGTAAAGCGAAACCGGTCGGTTCAAAAAATTATTAAAAACTCGTGGTTTTAAAACAAAAATTATTTTATTTCATTTTGAAGTATATTTTCCTATATGCATTATTGTTTGACATTTTTTTTGTTTTTTCATTGATCATCGCCTTAAGTTTTATTGTCACTTTTTAGCAAAAATTCATCTATGGACCAGAAGATAATTATTATATAAAACCCATTCCTGTCATTTTGTAAATTTATGAATGCATTTTATCTCTGGAGTCGTGCTCAGGTACTTCAACGTTGTTTTATAGCTGTCGGAGATTTTACATTAATTTTGCAGAAAATAACGAGACAATTTTAAAATTTTCAAGCATTTTCAGAGCTGTTTTCGGTGACCCGATGATCAATGGAATGGAAAACATTCTTGCTGTCATCTAATTAAGACGAAATAAGTGGATGGTTGTAATCCGTATAAATGTTCTAATACCATTATGGGTCGTTAATTCTTAAATTCTTAGCCATTGAGTTTTTAATATCTATCTTTCTCAAAACTTTCCAATAATATTCATCAGGTTTTCGGGTCTGAAAGAAGGTTTTTTATTAAGTCAACCATGTGAATTTGCTTGGTGGAGTTTGCCTTTTTACTAGTTGATCGTTTTGCAGTTTCGATGTTTGGATCAATTTTGTTAATTCTATTGTTACCTTTGCAAATTCTTAATGTATTTACGGTTGTTGTCCTTATTTTTTAAGAATGAATGCGTTTATTTGGGCGTGACTGTTGATTGCCATAGTAAATGGGACATTCAAATAAACAATATTTGTAAACGACCGAGAGCGTTTGTGGGTAGATTATATAAACTGAAGTATTTCGTTCCTGTGAATATTTAAAAATATATTTACCTATCACTCGCAGAATCAACTCTACGCTATGGAATAACCACTTGGGGACATTCTTGCAAAATAACACTAATTAATTATGTGGTTAATTTACTAGTCTCAAAAAATATTCTTTCACAGAGACGTAAAATTTCAATGTTGTATCGAAATTTAAATATTTTGCCTGTGCAGGCCTAACTATGGGACAAAATATTGATTCAGCCTCTGAATATAAAAATAACAAAAACACTAGGTTCACAAAGAATGAAGGTATGCTTGTTCCAAAAATAACAGTAAATACTGACAGCGAACCTTAGAATATAACGTGCCCAAAATGTTCAACATGTTGCCAAGTAACATAAAAAATTGTAAAATTTTCTAATAGTTTCAGATATATATATACATACTTTATACTAATCATTACTTTCAATCAATAGTTGTTATTTATTAGCACGTGGACTAAGTGTTATTTTAGACTGTGTGCCAACAATAATAATCTGAAAATCTAATAAGTAGCAATAACATTATTTATATTTATAATTAGCAATAATATAATGTATACATATTTACATTGTAATTTAACATGTACATCCTGTTGACAAACTGCTTAATTGTGGTTTAACGGGAAGTAACTTTAAAGTACAATAAAAATCAGCTTTTTGTGTTTTTCTTGATATTTTTTTATTTATATGTGTGACAGGGTGACAGATTTACCGTTTACAGTGTCACATTGAGGGGGGAACTTGATTCTATTTTTTTCAATTACATTACTTATTGGAATATTTCTATTGTAGTGAACTGCAAAGATCCCATCTAATTGGTCTATCTATAGTAGTGGAATATGATTATAGATTTTCGCGGAATATTATAAATATATCACAGTATAAGCATATAATTTTTTTCCAGAACACTTTATTTTAACACTGATTTTAGAAGTGTAATTTTTTCGTCAGGAGAATATTAAAACAATCATATTTTCCTGGTGAAGAAAGGGCTCTACTAAAACCGGAATAGTAAATAGTAAATGTCTTAAAATAAAGTGGTCTAAAACAAATGTACGTGTTTATATTCTAATTATGGCAAGCCACAAGTAAAAGGTTTTTAAGAATACATAATTATCATAAATTCATTACTTTGCAACCCTTCTTTCAGAAGGTCCACACCAAGGTATGTTCAAATATATTTTTTGTCTGTTACAAAGGGTGCCTTTTTTGTCAGAAAATAAAAACAAAATACTTTTTCTCAAATATTTTACGTTAAAAATTAAAAAAATTAAAAATATTCATAAAATTTAAAAAAATATATATATATTTTTTTTTTTAATTTTTTTTTTTTATTTAACGGCAAAATAAGTTAAGTAAAAAAGATACAATATTAAGTAAAATAAAAATACAAAGTGATGTAGTTTGTACACAGTCCTCCTCACTAGGTATTCCTGTTCCGAGGCGGACTTTAGGTTATTGTAAGTGTGTTGATCATGATTTCCTCATCTTCTTATTTGTTGGCTCCCACAAAATATAAAATAAAATAAGCAAAGTATTTATGTTTGTTGTCTGTAGGTTGCGTTGGGGTGACTTCATAAATTTAATGATTTCCTCATCTTCATGTTTAGTTAATAATATAATGTCTTTTCCACAATTTGATATATTTTTAAAACTTTTCTATATCCATGGTGTTTTTAATTTTAATAGGAAGGGTAATATATAATTTTATTACTAAATAGTGGTTTTTCTGGCCTAAAGATGTATTTAATTTTGGAATGTTTAGTAGATTTGAGGATTTCGTTCTTGTATTGTAGGTGTGTTGTTCAGCAAGGTTCAGCCAGCGCAAACCCGTAAAAATGGCACATAAAATGGAAATAAAATGAATGTGTAATTAAATGCTTATTACTTCCATCATTATAAGCAAAACATATTTCTTATGCAATGATGGAGGACTTTGCAAATAGAAGATTTAACATGGGCGAGAACCCGATGCTTTGGACCACTCTATCAACTAACCGGCTTTGGTTTTATTTATTTTTTTTTTCATTTTCATACATACACTTTATATATATATAATTTAAAACAAAAAAAATATAGACTATAGAATTTTTTTATAACAGTGCTACCCATCGCAGTTGAGAAATCCATTCTCGTGTTTGAGGTGGAGTGCAGTGTCATTACAGTTTTACGAGTAATTAACTAACTAACTATCACGCCGTTTCCTCACACACACACTCCTTGCCTCATTCACATTCATACGCGGTCTCATACATACTCTTCTATTATTCTGACTCTTGACATGGCCTGACTGGAGTATCTGATTCACTTGGTCGTGCCATGTCTTCCTCGGGCGTCGCCGACTTCTGCTACCATTCACATTTGCATCATATATTCTCCTTACACTGCCTTCTTCGCTCATTCGCTCTACATTCCCAAACCATCTTTCTTGATCTTACTCATTACGCTTACTTACACCAGCCTTGCACTCTTTGCGGATCTCCACATTTCCCACTCGATCAGACATGTCTTTACCTCACAGTACTAGTAATTCAAGTGCATAATATAATAATTTAAAGTATTAATAATGCTGAGCGACATAAATTTAAAAAAATTAGGGAACCCAGATAACAATTAAATGATAAATTATTGTAAATAAAATAGAAAGGCATACAGGTAACAATTTTTCAATAAATTGTATAATGAAAGCTTCAAGCTTCAACAACTACTTCCTGTAACTATGACAACTTTTTCAACTATCGCTGATTTCACAATATAATGAGCACAAGGACGTCTTATATCGGGAACTTACAAAACGAACGAATAAAGTTTTTTTGTCATTTTTGTTTACCATCTGGTCTTACCCATTTACATTTCCATTGAGTCTTATTTTAAAAGAAGAAATTCATGGCAGTTTTCGATTTTTCAACTACTGGGTGAGCATTGTGACCGGGTGGTTTTTATACCCCACTCCAAAATGTTCAATTTGTTCCTCAGCTTTACTCGTCTCGCAGCCTAGTATTGCGTTAAAGTAGACCATTACTAGGTATATCAGGGTACACGCTTACTCGTCAATGGCTCTTGTGACGCCTTCGTCGAAATGGCTCCAGCTCTTTGTCCGTAAACCTAGATTATTGTCAGTGGGTCGCTGGGTAAAGCCGTTATTTTACTGCAATTAAAAAGTTTAATAATTTTATTTCTTTTCGTAGAAATTATTACTATTTCTAACATGTAATAAATAAATGATAATGTAACGAGTCCTTTTTGGACAAAAACTACGCTTTACAATTCACTTCTTAAACAATTCAAAATATCTGGACTTAATTAAATTAATAATACAAAAAATAAGTATGGAACTGGCTGCAATCTATCCTTTTTTTCTTTCATTGTTTTCACTGTGATTTTCCTGAATTGTTTAATTACAATCTATGTGTTTTCCTTAAACTATTATTATCTAAAATCTTCCACAGCAATTAATGAATTTAAACTAACTAACTAACCATCACGCCGTTTCCCCGCAGGGGTGGGCAGAGAGGACGGACCGCCAAACAACTCGGTCTTGGCACACACTTCTTGCCTCATTCACATTCATACATCGTCTCATACATACTCTTCTATTATTCTGACTCTTGACATGGCCCGACTCGAGTATCTGATTCCTTTGTCTTCCTCGGGCGTCCCCGACTTCTGCTACCATTCGCATTTGCATCATATATCCTCCTTACACTCCTATCTTCGCTCATTCGCTCTACATGCCCAAACCATCTAAGCGTCCCTTTCTTAATCTTACTCATTACGCTTACATCAGCCTTGCACTCTTTGCGGATCTCCACATTCCTCACACGATCAAACATGGTTTTACCACACATACGCCTCAGGGATCTCATTTCAACAGCATTCAATCTACTTTCATCCTTTCTTTGCCAGTTCCATACCTCACTTCCATACATCAAGGTAGGTACCACCACTCCGTTGTGGACTGCTAACTTCGCTTCTTTGGACAATTTTTTGTTAGCGCCAACGGCGTTCAGTCCTCCATTAACGGAATTACCTGAATTTACCCTTCTTTCAATATCTCTGTCAGCCTTCCCATCTCTCGTAAACATACTTCCTAAATACACAAACTCATCCACCTGCTCCAAGTATTCCTCATTCACAATTATATTGCACACTGTTTTCGTACTCTCTCTTTCAAACACCATTTCTTTAGACTTACTAACATTCATCATTAACTCATTCTTCATGCATACTTCGTTCATCCTAGACACGAGAGACTGTAGATCATCTATACTATTAGCAATCAGCCCCGCATCATCAGCATACAACAGGCAACATACTTTCAAATTATTCAAATTCACGCCCAATCCCACCTCTTTCTTGCATACAATTATCCATGTATAGATTGAATAACCACGGTGACATTACGCAGCCTTGTTTAACACCTTTTGTGATATCAAACCACCCCGTAAAACCACCGTTTACCCTAACACATGCAACGCTTCCGTCATACAGAGACGCAATTGCCTGAGTTAGATTTGTATTCACTCCATACTTGGACAACACCTTCCATAGCTTTTTCCTGTCGACTCGGTCGTATGCTTTTTGTAGATCTACAAAGGCACAGAAAAGTTTCTGGTTTTTTGCCAGAAACTTCTCAGTGAGCATACGCAATGAGAAGATCTGGTCCATGCACCCCCTTCCACTCATAAAAGCACCTTGCACATCCCATATTTTATGCTTTGTTTCCTTTCTTACTCTTTCAATCGAAATTCTACCATACAGCTTGCCAACTGAACTTAGCAGGCTAATAGCCCTATGATTCCCACATTAATGAATTTAACATTGAAAAATACTGATATTTTATTGTTGCTATTTTTTTTATTCAATATTTTTTTATAATAATAATAAAATATATATTTTTTTATTTTTTTAAGTCTTCCACTATTGATACAGAATCTATTCACCCTTGATAAATATCGATACGTTATGTGTTGAAAAAGCGTTTATATTTTAAATTTTAAAATCAATATTATTTTTAATTAAAGGTCTTCCACTGAAAAGAATACATTTACTCTTGAAAAATGTTTATATGGTTTAAGTTGAAGTTGTTTATTGCTTTCACGTTTTGAATTGTAATTGTTTTTTTTTTGTTGTATTTATTGTTTTTTTACATGCGGTATCATTGCTTACATTTTAATAACTAACTTCACTAGGACTAGCCTATGTTCATTGTTTTTTTTATGTAATTATTTCAAAGCCTTTTACTGATTAGATGCCGTTAGTAAATGTATTGTGTTGAAAGTATATTTATATAGTGTTGAATTGTAGATTTAAATTTTTTATATGTTTTTATAACATTAATTTGTTTTCCACTATTGTTGTTTTTTTATTGTTTCTTTACATTGTATCATTGTTTACATTAGAATTTTTAACCCCACTAATACAAGCCTGTGTTGAGGTTAATAAATTTACAAAATAATAAAAATAACACAGAGAATATGATTTAAGATTTTCACGGCCAAAAGTATTTTTGATATTTGTTTTTGGGGTGTTATGCCGTGTTGCGCTAACTCCTTCTTTAGCCAACGTTTCGGACAACATTGCAGTGTCCATCATCAGGGCAGATGTGTTATTTGTAAATAACACATCTGCCCTGATGATGGACACTGCAATGTTGTCCGAAACGTTGGCTAAAGAAGGAGTTAGCGCAACACGGCATAACACCCCAAAAACAAATTACAAAAATAACACAGAGGTTAGAGAAAAAATAAAGTTACGTAATTTTTTTTTACAAATTGCTTACCTATGTGGTACCTATTAAGCTAATTCCATCCAATTCATTATAATATAACATAGTAAACATGTGGGGTGACCATCTGTTGATATTTAATTTAAAAATATATAATATACTATTAATTTAAAACTATCAATTTAACAAGAGCCAAGATGAAAATACGAAAAAAAATAATACATTTTATAACGAAAAAAAGATGAAAAAATATGTTGGCAATCCTTGGATGGCACAAATAATTCAACAATCTTTTTAACCCTTCAGGTTTTTAAATATTTTTGCCAACAAGTCCCAACGACATGGAGAATTTCTTAGTATTTCGGGATGTCTAAAATGTAATACATATTACTTTTTTTGAAATTGTCGATAAAATAAATACTATTTTAGAAACTAGATTAAATTTTCTTTGAAATATTTGCATTTGAACAAAACAGTGATCTTTCTAAGCAATAAATGTTAAATATCAAATTTGAAAATGTTAACAAAAAAACTTACCAGGACATTTTCACTCGGATATACTCGTCCATAATTTTGAAATAATTCGATGTTTATAAAACATATTCCTTTTGTATAGGTAATACTCTAATATCTTTGGTAATACGTAATAAAACTGTCACTTTAATACCGTTTATACAGTAAAAATATTAAAAATTTAACTGTCAATGAAAAAATGCCTAAATTCGTAATCATGCACATTGACAATTTTAAAAAAATTAAATTTCATATTAATGTATAAATATTTGATACAAACTGTGAATAATAATTATTTATCTTTCCAATGACGAACATATCACATATCTACCATTATAAAAAAATAGATAAAAAATACTTTTGTAATGTATTGACGCCCCGGTCAGGTCTGTTCTTCAGAGGCTATAATGAAATATGATGTTTGTAGCTAGTAATGTCCTTCTGAGGCCTGAAGGGTTAAAAATTACAAAAGGAATAAAACGACTTAATGTGTTCTGGAAGGCTATCAAATTGAAGTGGAACCTGATATAAATAATTTCTTTGGCCAAATGAAGAATTATTGTAAATTGCCACGAAGTTTAGATCAGAGTCAATTCTTACGAAACGTAGTACGAATTTGCTGCTTTATTTTTGCAATACAAATTTTCATTCCAGAATGAATGCAATAATACCCATGGAATGGAAACATCTCTGGGCATATTACTTACCGATGTATTTGACTAGAGTGTGGCGGATGATGCGTTTGATTAGCAATTCATTTTTCCATTTCGGCATACCGGCTTGATTTCCTGCCATATCAGCCCATTGATCATAAAGATGAATGGTATAACAAAAGTAAAAACCAAATAGGTAAGCATTCACAGTAGCCACTTGCTATTTTTCAGCTTTCTTCTACGGGAAATGGAGGTGTTCTGAAAGTAGTTGTAAAAATCCCATTAATTTTACTCAAATCCCCGACTCGTAGGCGAAACGTTTTTATAATACCCGACGTCTCCGGAAATACCTCATGGAAAGCTTCCACAAATTCTCGGATTTACTATAAATATTAATGCTCCCGATTGACCAAAAGCTGCTGGAATTGATTTATACTTAATAATACATATATTATATTTGAAATGGTTAGTAGTCTCTTTAAATAAAGAATATTGTAAGCAGGTATAGATTTTTCATCTTTTGATAACATTTCAAATTAAATGGATTTTTTTGGCTTGTATAATATATGGATTATTGAAATTACTCAATATATTTTCAAATCCATGGGAGGGGGAGAGGGGGGTGGCAATGAAATTTCAATTATTTCCCAACAATAATTTAGTTTGACAAAATTTTGGAGACTTTTTACTAGAATATTCATCAACCTTTCAGAAATTCCCTAGATATCACATCACTATTATTCGTTATAAAATATATATTAAAACTATTCCTCATGCTCCTCCAATTTATTTTTCATTTTCGAAACTCCAAAAATTATATTTTTATTTATTTTTTTTAAATTAACTAAAACATTTTAAGAAGTTTTAATAATTTAGAATAAAATGAAAAAAATATGTAATGAAATTTTTTGTAAAATCCCATACAAGTTAGGAGGCTGCTTTGAATGAGTGTCCCGGCCTTGTGATCTAGGAGGTTTTGCATGGACCCCCTGCAGGTCTAAATCGATCCCTACATAGACCAGATTTAGGCCACTTTGGGAATGACTATCTAGATGAATGCTTACATTCAGAATTTACACTACCGACTTGCTGTTTTCCAGGTTTTTTTTTCCCGAAATGGAGGTGTTCTGAAAGAAGTTAGATAAAAGTTATCGCTGTACATATATAATACGATAACCTTAATAAATATTTTCCAAGATATTATTTAGGGACCTCATTGTGTTGGAAACGTTAAACGCTACGGGAAATCACATCCTTGGAGGCAAAGTTTTCGAGTTATTAAACTTTTATTAAATTATAATGCCATCAATCAATCTACGTAGTATCTGATACTAATTTTATCACAAGCTTACATGCTTAAAGATTTATCAAAGAACTGCTGGTTCGGTTTTTTACTTTTTCTGCGGCAACCTAATTTACCAAACAGCGAGAAAGTTGTAAAAAATTTTAACAGATTTTAAATACGTAATTTATAACAACTCAAATATTTTCTGCTCACAACGTCGTTCCATCGCAAACTATGAAGCTTTGAAGTGTGTGTTTTTAAAAATAAAGTATTTTTGGATTGTTTTATTAGATAAGTGATGAAACCAGGTAAAAACTTACATAAATATAAACAATCAATAATGCAAAACCATTTGCGAGTTTCTGACTGTATAACGGGCTGTTTTCTTTCGATCTAAAGGAAAATCAGGCATAGACCTGACACAATCAAATTAGAGGTATAAGGGAATAATGAATTACGGGCCGCTTTGAGAACATGGCAGTATAGAAATTAAAATTCATCAATTTTGCATTTATCCGATAGAAAAATACATGTAATGTTTTTATAAGGCTTCTACAGGCACAAAAAGGCAGCAATACAAATCAGTCTTTAATAACATATTATTCAATATCGACATCTTCAATTGCGAATTTACTAAATATAAAATGACCTTAAAAGAGTATTTCACTGATGTTTCTTGAATTGATGTTTCTGATGTTTATGTTTCTAGTATTTATATATTTATAATCCTGTTATGGTATGATTTATATGCACAACATTGTCTTCTTATGGTTATGGTTATGATATGATTTATATGCACAATATTGTTTGTATTCTTATGGTTACCAATGTATCGATAATCTTTTATTTTATATAAATTTTAGTTTTTTTTTTCCCCTTTATTTTTGTTATTTTTTTTTTTATTTTATTTTTTTTTTTATTTTATTTTATTTTTTTTTTTTTATGCTTCCGATTTTGTTGTCCGGGTTAAATCTTCCCCATAGGAAAAACTAAACCCTTCCACTCACTTTTCCACAAATGATCAGCTAGTCAATCAACACTGTGCAAGTGCATTACATAAGTAAAATAAATACAAAACAATACAAGAACAACAACATGTCAACTCACCAGAGATCAAATGGGAAAAAAAAATTCACCGACTCCAGATATTTTCATATCAGAGGGTTCGGCTCGGTAGAACTTCTAACAGGGCCTATAAATCCTACTGATCCCTCAACATAAATATTTAAAAAATCTTTCGTTATCCTACATGTATTCAAAATGACCGACTTTTGCATCTTTATATATAAATTTTTTGATAGATCTAATACGCCTAAATTTTTAATAAGAGAGCTAGGTATAATGCCAGTAGCCGAAATAACGAATGGTAATATTTTTATAGTCTGAGAATGCCAAATTCTTTTTATTTCGTTTCCTAAATCTGTGTATTTTCTTATTTTTTCATTAACAGATTTTTGAATGTTACAGGAATTTGGAATAGCGACATCAATGATATAAGTTATTTTTTTAATTTTGTCATGTAAAACTATATCGGGTCTATTATGACTAATCGTTCGATCTGTCAGTATAGTTTTATCATAATATATTTTATAAAATTCGTTTTCTAAAAATGAATTTGGTTCGTATTCATAATATGGTACTATATTACGGCAGTCAATCAAGTTATGTTTAATTACCAAATTTTGGTGAATTATTTTTAAAACTTGATTGTGCCTAAATGTATACTCGGACGGTGCTAATATAGAACATCCCGATATAATATGTTCTATAGTTTCCGGAAAAGCCAAACATTTTCTACACAAATCATCAATTTGATTTGTATCTTTGATTATATGCTTTCTATAATTTTTAGTATTAATGACTCTATCCTGAATGGCAAGCATAAATCCTTCTATTTCTGCGCTCAACTCTCCAATACTCAACCATTTGTTTGACGAAAATTTGTCAACATACGTTTGGTTGAGATAATTGAAGTGTTTTGCGTGTAAAATTTTATTTGACCAGGAATCTAATAGTTCCTGGTTGGGATTTATAAAAATGTTGGCATTCTCATCGTATAAATTTAAAGGTGTAATATTTCTATCTGCCTTGCAAATTATTTTGTGCATTTCTGAGCTATGAGCTTTCCTATGGAAAAAAGTTCTTAGCATTTCTACCTGATTATTTTTCAAAGAATTTATTTTGACTATGCCTCTACCTCCTAAATTTCTAGGTAAATTAACTCGTTCTATAGCTGAATTTGGATGATGGAAATTAAATTTTGTTAGTGTAGTTCTAATTAATCTTTCTAAGTTATCTAAATCTGTATTAGACCATTTAATTATGCCAAATGAGTACGTTAATAGAGGTATTGCCCAAGTATTTATTGCTTTTACTAAATTTTTAGCAGATAGATTGCATTTTACAATTTTCCTGATCCTAGTTTGAAATTTAATCCTTATATCATTTTTAATACTAGTATGGTCTAATCTATTTGATTGTGGGTATCCTAAATACTTATAAACCTCATCCCTTTTCATACTAGTAATTTGGAAATTTCTAAATATACTCTCGTCCCCATCTACAATTTTGCCTTTCTCTATATGGATCGTTCTACATTTATCTAAACCAAAAGTCATTTTGATATCATCTGAAAAGTTTTTAACTACCTCGATCATTTTCTCTAAATTTTTTTCAGAATTCGAAAATAATTTTATGTCATCCATATATAATAAATGCGAAATTGTACTACTCTCCCTTGTATTACCCTTAACTTTTATTCCAAACTTGCTTTTAATTAACATTTTAGATAGAGGATTCAATGCTAAGCAAAACCAAAGAGGACTCAATGAGTCTCCTTGAAAAATTCCTCTTTTAATTGAAATGCCCGGTATTACTATTTTCTTACCTTTTAAATTGATAAGTAAATTGGTATTCCAAAAGGACATAATATTTTCCAAAAAGCTAATAATAATGGGGTTAATTTTATATATATTTAATACTTTGATCAGCCACGAGTGCGGGACACTATCGAAAGCCTTTTGGTAGTCTATATAGCAAGTATGTAAATTACGTTTTCGAGTTTGAATCTGTTTTAGAATTACAGAATCGATAACTAATTGTTCTTTACATCCCATATGTTTTCTGCGACAACCTTTTTGTTGTTCAGATAAAATATTTTTTTCATCTAAATGAGTATATATTAAATCTGTTAAACAAGAGGTTAAAATTTTGTATATTGTCGGTAAACATGTAATGGGTCTGTACTGAGAAGGATTATTAATATTTTCGCTTTTGGGTAACATATAAGTAATGCCCTTAGTTAGAAAATTTGGAAAATTTTGAGGTTGACTGACAAATTTTGAAAGATTTTTTGCCAAAAGAGGATGTAAAGTAGTCAGACGTTTGTACCAAAAATTATGTATCCAATCGCAACCCGTGGCTTTCCAATTATGAGTATTTTTAATAATTTTGGTTAACAATTCAATCGATATATTAGAAAAACTCATTTGTTCAATACCTGAAAAATTGAGTTCTTCATTTTCTATCCATGGAGTTGAATCGTTATGTTTTATATCTTTACTCCAAATTTTAGTCCAAAAATCGCGCATATCTGATTCAGATGGCAACGGAATATTATTATTCGAAATAATATTTTGTTTATCGTCAAGTTTGGAATAAAATATTTTTTCATTTTTCTGGAATAATCTATTATTATTTTTTTTATTATACGTATAATTATATCTTTTTAATCTACTAGCTTTTACGCCTAATTTTTGTTTTAATAAATCCAATAAATCATTGATTATATTTTCATTATTATGACTATCAATGTTATAACCAAATTTTCTACCAATTTCATCTACATGTCTCAAAATTTTCCTACTTCTATTTCCATTTTTATATTCTATTACTCTAGCTATGTTACTTCTTAAAAAGACTACATCATTTTCTAATCTGATCTGCCATTCTGGTTTAAGTAAGTTAGCTAATTCTACTACATTTTCATCAACAAAGTTTAAATTTGCAATGTTGATTTCCCTAAGATTATAAATAACGTCTAAGTTATTTGAATCTACTGTAATATCATTGGACATTTCGACTAGAATATTATCCAAACTATCTACATTCAATGCATCTGATATGACATTATTACTTGTGTTAATTTGTTCTAAATTATTTCCCCTTTGCAATCTATCTGCTACTTCCCTTTTAATCTGTTCTAATGTGACTACAGAAATTAAATTATTTTTGAAAATAGCTCGCTTTTGGTCTGCTAATCTTTGTTCGCTTACTTGGGCAATTGGATAATTTTGTGAGAAAAGTAAATGTAATTTTTTCCTGTATAACAACATATCTGTTTCTACTTTGGTTACATAAAAATATGAACGAACAATGAACATATTGACATCGTTCGTCCATTTCATACGCTGTCTAGGAATACCTGCTTTTGTTTTTTGGGGTCTAAGACTATCCATGTTCATCTGTACAGATGACATAATAATCCCCTGTTCATCTACGTTGGTTGCAAATGACGAGGTGATTTTTCACAAAAACGGCGCTATACAAATTATCCAATTATTATTATTATTATTGTTGTCATTTTACAAAACAACTTGGAGATGATTGTATCTTTACTACTACATTCCAGTAACCAAATCAATAAATAATTTTCAATGTGACCAAATTAAATATTCTAATCAAACTACCTTTCGACATAACAAATGCATTTAATTTCATTTCCAATTCAACTACCTTTTAACATTACGAATCTATGATATATTATATTCCAGAAAAACGTTATCAACATAAAAATATACCATTAAAATATATTTTTATTTTTTTCAAATAAATGTCAAATATTGTTGTTTACCTTGGTTACTGGGGTCCTCAAATAATTTTTTTTTTAAATCCTATTTATTTACCTAAATATCCTATGGCTTACTGGCAGTTTATTTAATGCGTTATCTGATATACTCTTCTTTAAATATTTATATTTTTTGTTCTATTATTTTATACAATTCTTTTATTTTATATAATTATAACTTAACATTTCTCATAAATTTAATTATTTCTTCTAATGCTGTCTTACGTAAAGTCACAAGGAGGAAATCCGTAATTGGTTTTATTTTGGCTATTTTACTTATGTACAATCTGTAAAAATGTAAACTGTTGATTTCCCAAAAATGAATAAATAAATAAATAAATAAATAAAACTATAAACTCATTTACAAGAAAAAAATATAAACTAAATCAACCAACACTTAGTGAGATGCAGGATTTTCCAGTAATATAAACTTAATTAATCAACACTTAGTGAGATGCAGGATTTTCCAGTAATATAAACTAAATTAACCAACACTTAGTGAGGTGCAGGATTTCCAGTAATATAAACTAAATTAATTAACACTTAGTGAGATGCAGGATTTTTCAGTAATATAAACTAAATTAACGAACAGTTAGTGAGATGCAGGATTTTTCAGTAATATAAACTAAATTAATCAACACTTAATGAGATACAGGATTTTCCAGTAATATAAACTAAATTAACCAACACTTAGTGAGGTATAGAATTTTTCAGTAATATAAACTAAATTAATCAACACTTAGAGAGATGTGGGATTTTTCAGTAATATAAACTAAATTAATCAACACTTAATGAGATGCAGGATTTTCCGGTAATATAAACTAAATTAACCAACACTTAGTGAGGTATAGAATTTTCCATTAATATAAATTAAATTAATCAACACTTTGAGGTGCAGGATTTTCCAGTAATATAAACTAAATCCAAGAAAACATGTTAAGCTACGAAGGACTTTCGGATTATGTAGAATATATTTTTTCTAACCAAAAAGTTTTCTAACCACTGCAAATAATGGCTGTAAATTTACAATTATTATCGCGTATTATTGCAAGTTTTCTCCGAAGAAAGGAGATAAAATATTGTTACTGAGTTTATTTCAAAGATTTCAGAAAGGAAATTATACCTAACAAAAGTCAATGGAGTTCAGGAAACCTGAAAAAATATAAACAGTCAAGCCAAAAATGAATCTTTAGCTTATATATTTTCCGATATTCTTTTCAATAGAATATCGGAACGTCGGAAAAACGCAGATTTATTCTCTTCATTATTATTATTATTACCCGTCTCTGAAAAGGTAATAAATCAAATAAACGCATATTAAAAAAGTATTTTCGAATGAATTGGTACTCAAATTCATGGTGAGATCATTAAACAAAGTTTTGTCAACTTTTTCCTGCCATATTATGGCATCACCTTAAGCTTAAAGCTCACCAGTTTTAAAAATATATTTATTATTCATCTTATCATGTATATTGTTTATTTGAGATTATTTATTGTCCTCCACACTATTACATGTGTTGTGGATGGGTAATTTAATTATTATCTAGTCTTTCACTAAGTATGGAATGATGTCAAAATGTTGGTAAATAATATTAGGAGGCTTATCTATATTTGTAAAGATTTCAGACATGTGCTAGACAAGTACAAATTAAAAACGGTTTATTTTGCTATAGTTCAGTCTCTACTTTTGTATAATATATTGTGCTAGGGTTGCCTGAAGACACTTTTACACTGATAGAACCACTTATTGCAAAAAAACTGATTCTCAAAGTTACGTTCAAAAAAAATTTCAGATATCCAACACAGTAACTTTATATGGAATTTAATGTCATGAATTTAAAACAGCTATTTATCACACAAATGCTTTTCAGATTTTTTAATAATTTAGTTGTTTCTACTATCTTGGTACGAGAACACCTAATGGTAGGGAGGAAAACACTTTCTTCGATTTTTCTTCACATCCGTTTTTTTTATTTGAATAAATTTAACTAACGTTAAAAATCTTGGGAAATTGAATCTCTATGTTTATATTATTTACAATGAATATTATCGCATTCATTCTGGAATGAATGTTTATAATTCCTCTCCCCACCGGCATGAACATCGGCAAGTTAGTTCTGCAGGCCGGGAGATAAAACAGTATATGCTGTCGGTGACGGAGATAACCATCATGAACTTAGAGACTAATACTCTCCATGATAGGTATGATGGATGAGTAGGAATCTAGGGATCAGTGTATCTAAGAGTGAGGAATATATGAATATATCCCTCCCACTGAGGTGCAAGGCGATGGGTCCAGAGACCAGTTGGAGAGGTCAAAGGGTCTCCCCAAACCAGTCTCTTCCGATCTGATACCCCTGCTAAATCACCAAACGTTGCAAACTATTTGGAGTGACCTATGGCAGAGGTGTTGGTTATCCTATAAATGGTTCCCGGGCGGCGATCCCCAAACCCGCCTTCCTTTAGTCAAGATCTTTGATTATTTCACATTTAAGTCGGGTTATTTATTCAAAACACCCGTAATATTATTTTTTAATTATTAATTATGGAGATCGTAAATGAAATGGTAAACCCATTCTACTATTGGTTTCGTCGCTCGTTGGTTACGCCAGCACGACGCGCTGATCTGCGACAACTAGCAAGTCTTGACACACTATTTTGCCCTTTTGCAAGTTCGTAGCGGCTCAGCGCGTTGTGCGGCCGTCATGTGGATGGAACCATTATACATAAAAGTTAACAATAGCTCAGTAAAATTGTGTAAGAGATGAAGACAAAGAAAATTTAAAAAAGGATGCTAACGTTTGCAAATGGGACTTTACCGGGACTGGCATCTTCTTCATACGTCCATTTTTTGAGTCGCTTGTCTTCAATTATTTCTCACACTTTTTGGATGACATCTCTTTGGTGTGCACGGAGAAAAATTACTGATCTAAAATGTTGCTAATTTATTAAAAAATTCTTGAAATTATTCGTATTCCTTTTAAAAACGGGACAGCAGGCTTTAAATTAATGAATTGACAGATTTCCTCATAAATTGTCAGTAAAGCACGAATGTGTTATGTCGATAACATAATAAACGAAGCTGCATGAAAACGTATTTCGATATATTATTAAAGCACTAATAGTTTATTACGAAAAAGGCCTACGATCACCTTTTTACCGGGATTTTAATAAATCAGCAAAACTCGTTTTTCTCTGTCTGATCAAAGTTCTACCCCAATATTTTGACAACCTAGATAGTGTCTTAGATAAACCTGAAAAACCCCATTGGCTGTAGATATATTTCAGTAAGGCAACATAACTTTACACTGTGGGAGTACGATGCTTAAAATACAGTACTTAAAATAAATTATTGTAGTATTGCATACTCGTATATTCTAAATTCCCAGAACTGGCGTATCCCATACGATATTAAATTGAAAATCCGCCACGTACGAAATCAATCCGCAAAAACCAAAACAAAAAATACGTAAACGACACGCTACGAAGGCCGTCAATATATAATTAAGTAAAAGTCTGATTGAAAGCATACAAAATTCTGCCTATATTACATCAATGGGTTAACGAATGGTAATTTGTAATTAAATGAAAATCAGGCAGCAAAGTAAAAAATACCTTTCCATATTCAATTGAGTCTCTACCTGCCGAAGGAATGACTAGCTTACTATGAAAGACTGGAGAATTAAACGGATAGAATTGTGTTGTGGGCGTTTCCGCATGTCTAAAGCAAGCTCATTTTCCCCTTGTTCTGGTCAAATTTAAAAAAAAAATCTGATGACGAACTTCTTTATTGAAAAGATTAACAATTGGTAATGAAAACGGGATTGCAGACCTTATTAATAAATTGACACGTTTCCTGATAAACCTTTCATTTATCATTACGAAATTCAAAAATATTCTGATTTTCATTAACACGTGTTCCTACATTGTGATAATATATTCGTAATTTACTAAAAGTTTTCCAGAAAACCTGTTAATTCATTCGTAAGTCTAGTAAGATTAATCCCGATTTTAATCGGAATTGCCAATAATTCTAAATATATTTTTAAGTAATTTTTTTCCGTGTACACGTCTAGGTATAATATGTTCAGTGCTATGAAAGCTATTGATTCTTCATACAATGTGGCGCAGTACCGGCGGGCCCAGACTCGGGTTACTTTCCCTCTGCCGCCAGCCCACAAATTGACTCACGTTGAAGATTTCCGGTGTTTGATCTGCACAACTTCCTGCCGGAATCACTTCTATGTTATAATATGTAAAGCTGGGATTCATTAACATTATTTAAAACAACAATCCTCGGCTAAACCAAATGCCTTTTCCCTTTAATTTAATTATTTAAATGTTTGAGTTATTTCTGTACACACTAAGAGTTACTAAAGAAATTTGTTATATTTTTTTACAATAACTCTGTTTCAATTGCCACTTTATTCTATATAGTTTCAATATATTAAACCAACCGGTTTTGGTTCACCCTAAACCTTCATCAGGGTTATACAATAATATGAGAAAAAACAAGTATTTCTACTAGATTAAAAAAACATTAAATTATTGTCGTACATTTTTGATGCACCCTAATATCCATATCAAATAACTCAAGGCTCTTAATTATTGGAGGTCAAAAAACCAATTAATAATGTGTGCCAATGTCTAAAAAGAATTGTAAATAATTGTATCATTTTAAATATTATAAATGGTTACTTTTAAGGGACGGTATGAAGTACAATACATCTAGAACCCATAATTTATTCATGGCATAAGTGTTTTATATGTCAAAGTCTACAAAGAGAAATATAAAAAATGGATTTAATAGCTTAAACGTTACTATTAATAACTGCAAGTTATATCGTCTTTATTACATCTGAATATTACATATTAGTATATATGTATATGGGCAGTTAGCACTATTGTGTGGTGTTCACATTTCTATTCTGAACGGTGGCCTTTCACTGAGAATATATACCATATGTCGATCATTTTATTTACATTGTTCTTCCGGCTTTCCCTTTAAGGGGTACAATTATGGAGTTTCATAAGTGGCAAGTATACTAACTAGCAACCTATAAGGGATTTAGTCGATACTGGGCAAATACTAAAGTTGGAAATATTTACTTAGGTTTCCGCTGTATGCAAAGTGTGAGGATGGGTAAGATGATTGGCTTGGCCTTTATTGGGCTTTCTCCGCATTTGCCTAATGATTATAGGAACCATAGAATCCCCATTTCCCCCGAAATCACGTTTTCCCTTAACGGGCTGCCTTGTGTCCTCAACTCGTTTCTGATTTGTTCACAAAGTTGGGCATTGCGAACAGTCAGCATTTTAAACATAATGTGTTATTCTTTACTTTTTATGGTCACTAACAAATTCCTTTTTATTATTACAACACACGCGTAGTCTAATTTTCCGTCATGTCGACAGGATCCATCAAAATAGATAATGTTTTTGTGGGAAACCTTTAAGTGGGAATCCCTTTCATATTAGAGATTTGAATGAAAACCAATGTCGCCACTGACAGAGTAACTCTTAACGGTAACCGGGCGACTCAGAACAGTTGCAATTCAATACACTTCAACGCCTCTTCATAAGATGATACAGTGATAACTATTGAAGGAAATTCTTGGAATGAGGTCGTAGTATCAGCTAATAATGCAATAAATATCGTTAAACTATGGTTTGACGAAAACTTATTGACACTGAATGTCGAAAAAACCCATTTTATACCTTATAGCCTAACAGGGAATAACTCAAATGTAAATCTAAACATAAAAATTCACGAAAGAAATTGCCTCCTTAAATTCGCACCCTGTAACTCAAACTGTATAAACATTAGTAGTAAAAAAGAAATAAAATATCTTGGAATAATTATTGATAATAACATTAAATGGAAAAGTCAAATAAATTCCACAGTAGACAGAATGAGAAAACTAATCTATATATTTTTTAGACTAAGAAATATTGTATCATTAAAAATACTAAAAGATATTTATTATGCACTGGCGCACTCTGTCCTACAATATGGAATCGTGGCTTGGGGGGGTGCATATAAATCATCCCTACTCCCACTAGAAACTATTCAAAAAATACTAATCAAAATAATCTTAAAAAAGCCATATTACTACCCAACTATAAATGTTTTTCAAGATTTCCCGGTTCCCCCACTTACAAAAATTTATGACAAAATTGCACTTCTACAAATATATAAAGATTTCTTTAGTAAAAATAATTTACCACATTTGAATATTAGCAAAAGAATAACATCTGTTGGAGGACTAACCGTGCCACTAGCACGAACCACAACAGCACAACATCACTATATATTCAAGGGTGTAAAATTATTTAATAAATTACCACTTGATATACGATCGGAAGAAAACTACGAAAAATATAAAAAAAAAATTAAATTAAAATACTCTTGTACCACCTCATAACTTTACTTATTGTTTAGAAATATGTTTTTGCCTTTTAAATTATTTGAATCATTTATTAACTAACCTATATTTTTATTGCTTTTATTGTTATTTTTTGTTTTATTACTAATATTTTTTGTTTAATTTAAAAAAATGTTAAAATATTTTTGTTGTCCTCTCCTAAACACAAGCAGCTGCTTTATTAGGAGAGTGATTGAAATATTAGTGTTTATATTGTAAAAAAAATTGTAACCTTGTTTATATGTTTCAATAAAATTAAAAAAAAAAAAAAAAAAAAAAGTGGTAACAAAACACTAGGTTGACTAGGTTACGTTAGGTTAGGTTTGTGGGCCATTTTCTTTTTTTTCATCACTTTAAATAACTTCATCTCACTCAAATTATGTTGAATTGCCACCATTCTGAATCGCCATGAAACCTTTTTCACTATTAGATCGAGGCAGCCAATCAATATTGCGTACTATGTACCTCGTACACAGCCTAATATCAAATTCTCCATTAATTTCTGAATTCAAAATTTAAGCGAAAAACGGTCACTCTTTAGGAACACAAAATACGCCCACCTAAAATTTCTAATGATTTTTTATTTAATTAAAATTAAATTTAATAATATAATTATAAAGTTCTGCAAGTATTTTTTGGTTTTTGTTATTGTTACAGCTGTTTCGGCTTTCAAGCCCATTTTCAAACTGTCTTTGAAAGTCGAAACAGCTGTAACAATAACGAAAACCAAAAATTACTTGCAGAACTTAATAATTATATTATTAAATTTGATTTTAATTAAATTTTTAAAAAAATAAATGGAGTACGAATTTAACACAAAAACTATAAATAAAAAAAATCTAATGTTCTTATTTTTTCTGTGATGGCTCTGTTCCCGCAGGGCGAACGCACCTCCTGTCTAAATCAAACACATTTCATTCGGGTATCCTTCAAATGCTAACCGGAAAACTCAACTCAACTCACTTCAACACGCTTTCTTTAAAAGTGAATGAAAAGTTATGAAAAAACTATGTTACTTTTTACATCACTTTTTATGACTTAATAGCACTATGTGATGAATTGCCACTGCCCTAAGTTGGCACCTTAACCCTTTCCCTATTTGAAGGTGTGGATGTACCGGTAGACCGCGAAATCAAATCGTCATATAGAACAGCGTGTTAACGCGCTAATTTTATACGGCCTTGTAAGTGCGGCTACATAGAGCGCGTATACGCGATTAAGGCACACATCCAGTTAAAATGGAAAGAAACCTCGCCTGTGCGAAATTATTTTTTAATGTAAATACCGCACAACAGTCCCAAACATTCTCGACTGTCCGGAGTCAGTGGGACTATCGCATCCCTATTGGGGTATGTTGTGTGGCTAAAGATAATGGAACAAGGAAGAAGATAGAGATGTGAAAAAATGGGAAGTACCTAGCTTTTCACATAACAAAACACGTCTAAAGCCATTTCAAGCCACGTTTCTTTTCGAATGGTGGTCTTTAACCATGGCGATACTAAGAACATCTACCACTGGGGCTTGACGAAAATATACGAGTACTATGTATATTGTTGCACATGAAATGATTGAAATAACACATAATATTCACTGAAATTTACTCGCACGCGCTGGGATTTGAACCCGCGAACACCGGATTCGTCGCCCCAAGATCCTGCCTTGAAGGTTATCAATCTACCTAGATTATTTATTCTTCATCACAAATGAACAGGCATTGTTGACAATAATAATCGCAAGTCCTTCAAGATAGCTCGCTTTCCCCAATTTTGGGGAATGAGAAAAAAATTGATCAATTCAATATTCAGATTGTGGCTTTTTTCGGAATTCGATTTCGAGTTTTGAATGCTGGAAAAAACATTTTGGTTATAGCCCCTAAGGGCGGAGGGGAACTTTCTTATGTCGATCTTTCCATTTCTCGATGGAATTCTATTTAATGCACCGTTTTGCATAACTTTAGGGCAAACAATTCAACACTTCTGCGATGTTTTTCGTGGCTGATTTTGAAAAGAACCCTCCGTTATTTTTTTTAGTTTTCTTCTGAAATATTCAATTTTATGTTAATTTTAAGAACGTGAAAATAAATTTTATCAGCAACCGATATATATATATATATATATATATTAGTGTAGTAGTGAGAAATGTAGTAAGGAGACGAATGAAAGAGGATGTGAGGTCACAGCGTTTAATGAGTCAGTGTAGTAGTGAGAGATGTGGTAAGGAGACGAATGAAAGAGATTGTGAGGTCACAGTGTTTATTGAGTCAGTGTAGTAGCGGGATATGTGGTAAGAGACAAATGAAAGAAGTTGTGAGGTCACAGCGTTTAATGAGTCAGTGTAGTAGTGAGAGATGTGGTAGGGAGACGATTGAAAGAGATTGTGAGGTCACAGTGTTTATTGAGTCAGTGTAGTAGCGGGATATGTGGTAAGAGACGAATGAAAGAAGTTGTGAGGTCACAGCGTTTAATGAGTCAGTGTAGTAGTGAGAGATGTGGTAGGGAGACGATTGAAAGAGATTGTGAGGTCACAGTGTTTATTGAGTAAGTATAGTAGCGAGAGATGACTCCGGACCGATGCTCACGCAGTTGTTGGATGTGGTCGACGGTGAATTCCCCGAGCCGAAGATTGACACCGCGTCTGTGGTTGTAGTCTCTACATGATTCCCGAACCTTCTAGTAGCTACCGCTACATTACAAACTTACTTTCTTCAGTACCTACAATATAGTTGTTAAGACTCAATTTATTCGTTTCATGCCAATTTTTAAGGCATCCTTTATTGACTTTTCGGAAGTTTACTGAGTTTTTCCAAAAGTCTATAAGACTTTAAGTCAACGAGATCTTGCTATCAGGACTACTTTTATTTCAACCACTTTTCATTTTACGGGGAAGCTTTCACTCTCGTACATCTATTATACATCTGTAGCACTATTTTTGAGGAAAATTCTACGAACTTTAGGCAAGTTGAGTGCTTACAAGTGTTACATTTCCGAGGATTTTGGGGGCATTTTTTCTACTAAGTAAGAAGTTAACTTCATCCAACGGTAGTTGCGAGTTTTAGAAACCAGAATTAGATTGGCAAATAATTATAAGCAATAATTAATCGCCTGAAATAACAATACAAATTGAAAATATCTCCCGAGTAAAAATAAATGCCACCAACGGGAATTGAACCCGTATATAACGGAGAATAATCACCTCAAGGGCTCTCTACAAATATATATAATTTATAATAAATATTACTGACTTACAACTATGATTCATAAGACTTATATCTAGTGACTTACGACTAAGGCTTATAACTACTACTGATTTGTATATTCGAATCCATTTCTGTAGATGCTGGTTTATTATTTAGTATGTTTTTGATTTAATTCAAATTTACTGTCCTTAATAATCCCATATTCGTGCGCATCTAATAATTTATATCTAATAGATTTGAAAATGTCGACATACTCAAGAAGATAATATTTAGTCTATTGTTCGGATTCTAGCGAGTGAATTACGCGCGAGATGATGTGTTTGCGTGCTATATCTGAATAATATTATTTGTTGATAATCGATAAGTGTTGGTAATAATAACATAGGATTAATCATTGTAGAGATAAACCGATAGAAATATGTTATGTGTTTTTCGTATTACTTGTGAAATCGTGAATGATGAATACTTGCAGGTAAATAAGTTTGTGAATTTGAGAAGCATGTTTACAAAAGATGGAAAGGCTAATAGAAATATTGAAAGAAGGGTAAATGCAGGTAACTCCTGTTAACTGGAGAACTGAACGAGGTTGGCGCTAGCAAAAAATCTTCAAAAAAGCGAAGCTAGCAGTCTACAATGGAGTACTGATACCTACCATGGTGTTTGGCAATGATGCATGGAATTAGCAGAGGATCTGAAAGTAGACTGATTTCTGTGGAAATGAAATCCCTGAAGCGTCTGTCTGGTAAATCCTTTTATGAACCTTTTTAAAAATCTAGAGATTCGCAAAGAATGTAAGCGTAATGAGTAAGATTAAGAATGGGACGCTTAGATGGTTTGGGCATGTAGAGCAAATGAATGAAAAAAAGGAGTGTAGGGAGAATATATGGCGCTAATTTGAAGGAAGACATGGCACGATCAAGTGAACCAAATACTTGAGTCAGGTCACATAAAGAGTCAGAATATCAGAAAGGTATGAATGTGAATGAGGCAAGGAGTGTGACAAGTGTTCCAAGACCGATTTTTTTGGCAATATGTTGTATCTGCTTACCCCTGCGAAGAAACATCATGATGGTTAGTTAGTTAGTTTTATTAAATGATCTAAAATTTTCAAATATCTTTATTCTTTCTTGAGCAGATGATCAATTTCAACGGCATATTTATTTCTAGGAGTCGAAACGTTGTACGTAAACTGGTGACCGTAATTTTTTTCTAATTGGTAAAGATCACACTTCTTAGGAGTACATTTTCTAATTGGTAAAGATCACACTTCTTAGGAGTACATTTTCAGTGTTAGTTATATGTAAAGATGTGAGATTAAAACTAAAACAAAAACATATAATTTCCGCAACATAAAACA
This sequence comes from Hesperophylax magnus, assembly GCA_026573805.1. NCBI lineage: Eukaryota > Metazoa > Arthropoda > Insecta > Trichoptera > Limnephilidae > Hesperophylax > Hesperophylax magnus. The sequence continues at coordinate 31,352,557 of JAIUSX010000046.1, forward strand.
AGTGATAATAAAACACAAATGTTGACTTAATCAACTAAAGGTTAAGTGTGCAAGTGAGTGAATAAGTGAGCGCGTGACAAATCAAAGAAATGCAGTGCCACGCCGCAGTGGAGGGCTAGGAGCCGATCACTCGATGGAGGGTCGCGGGCGGCGGCCACGCCACGGGGGCGTGGCACTTCTGCTGCTGGTGCTGCTCAAGGTGTCCGCCACGCAGAAAGGTAAGACATATAAGATTATTTATTTTAAAACTTATTGTAGACAGTTTATACTTCTTGGTTCGTGAGCAATGAACGCTGGTGAGCTTTTAAATGGTTAGTTTGAAAAAAATCATTATTTTACGAAAAATTAATATTGCTAGTTTATCAAAAAATTCTTCAAAATATTGGAATCCCGGTTAAAAACGGGATTGCATTCCTGATAAACTTTTAGTAAATTCCTAATATATCGGTGTTCACGAACCTGCATTTTGATATATTACAATGACAAAATGCGAAAAAATTTATGAACACGTATTCCGACATTCTGAACTTTATTAGGAAAACCATCAATTCATATGATAAGACTTTGCAATCCCGTTTATAACCAAATTACGATTAATTTGATGAGATTCTTAATAAATTAACAATATTCAATATTAGTAATTTTACTCCGTATGGAGAGTTCTATTAGATTTTTTTAAACCAACGACAGTGTTTTAAGAAATTTTAATTATTTTGAGTTTTACAAATATTCGAAATCTATAAGCAAAGAAGGATTTAGATTTTTTTATATTCCTTACATAAGTCAATTTAAATAATATTTCTGAAATCCAAATATTAGCACAGGGGCATATCAATGTATAAATGCTTATTAAAAAAACATTATTTAAATCCCTTTTTAATTTACAGATATTTTTTATCATCATTGCGGGAAATTGTAAACGGGATTTTTAAGCAGTACCCATTAATATTTTATAATGTTTGTTTGGCAACGTATCATTTTGGAAACGTATCATATTTGAAAGAATGTCAGCTATCAGTTCAACATATTTACGATGTTCGTTTCGGCAAAATTAAGGAAGCTTTTCAGAAATGAATAATGACAGTTTTCGACTTTTTTAGGCAGCATATCAAATTGCCCTGTGATTTATTGAATGGCATTCAAAGTTCAAATCGACTAAAATGCCTTAACACTAGTGCGGGCTGCTACATTATGGCAAAAAGTATTATTTCAAAACGTGATACTGATTAATAGTTGTCTTATGTCTTCAATGTTGATAAAAAAAATATCATTCTTAGGTTCCCACAAGCGATTGAAAATCATTTAAAAAAATATGATTGTTAATTTACCAAGTAATATGCGAGGAAAAAGTTACAATTAGGTACAATATTTACAATCAAAAACAGTTACAACATTAAGAATTGGAGTCACAATTGCTACAGAATGCATAAATAAATAAATGTCATCAATGATTCCGACATTAAATAACATTTTGTTTTAATTTTCGGCATATTTTTCCAGTCTTATGGTGATAGTAATAGAGCCTTCCCTGTTCTTCTTACCACACTTTTCAAGATGCTTCAGTCACAACCTTCACACAAAGTTCAACAGTGAAAAATTTTATGAAAACGGAACTGACTTCTGACGTTATGCTTTCCTCTAGTTCTTATTTCGTTACATCTTTTGAAATTGGAGGATATGCGATTGCCGTATCTTGCCAAGATATCATATCAGTGTATGTTTATGCAACAAAATTCTATGATGGCACTTTAAATGTTCTCTCCGTGATAACTAAGACCGTCGTCCCACGGGTCGGTGAGTAATAGACATAAACCAAATGCTGTAAGACCCTGCACAGAAAAGTTCTACACTGAACTGCTCTGCAGACCGTTACCTTACTTTAACGATCTTCATTTTCGGCGCAGGGTCTTACAGCACTCGGTTTATGTCAACTATTTGAACCACACCTCCAGTTATTTCTGTATTAACCGTCATAACCAATTGCTTTCAAATGGTCAATTGAAATGTTTTGACTGGCAAAATATTGTATTATTGCCTTGGTTATGTTAACGGCAGTGTCTGACCTAGGGGTAACATACGACAAGTAATGAGAGCGATCAACGAAGGATACGTGTTCTTCAACCATCGTGCTTTTATAATATTTGTATCCTTTTTATGTAAGTCTTTTCTTTTCGACCATCAAAAAATAATCTGCTTATTTTATCCCAAGTCTTGGCTATCATGAGCTTTTATTAACATACATTTTATTAACATACGTGTGTAGTATTATTCGAATTATTCTTCGTGATTACGTTAAAATCATTAGACGGCAGGAGCGATTGCTACACCATCTCGATCCGATACCTGTATTTTTGATTTTTCCTGATCGTCGGAGAGGCAGAGTCTTAAGTAGCCTTGATCGAGTGACGCAAGTAGAGGAGGGCACGCGGCCCAAGCGAGGGCGGGGTTGGGGACTGTGGGCGGACTTGTTTTAGTGTCATATAAATACAAACATAATAAATGTTATTTGAACCTACCAAAGCTATATATTTTATAAAACAAGATCTCATAAATAAATATCATTTAACTGTACTGAGAATGTTTTATAAAAAGACTGAAATAATCGAATATTTAGCATATTTTCTCAAACTTCAAAGGACCCTGAAGATAAGCGGAGCCAAAAGATATATTTTTTAAACTATATTATTTTGATGTTTTAGTTACAAAGACAACTTTTCGTTACTGTCACGCAATGGAATTGTGAAGAAGAAAAAATCGGCCCACTCTACTAAACACATTATTTCCCTTCTGATTATTACCCCGGGTACACGATAATGTGCATATTTATATTATATGATGATATATAATGTAGGAAGCCACATCGTTTATTAATTTATTAATTATTTTGTTAAACGTTCCATCAATAATTTAATAAACAGTAAAATTACTGATGATGATTGTCAAAAAATACACACTTGTAAAAAACGTGATAAAGGTTTTATTTATGGATGTAAAAGTTCTGCCTGTTTATCTTAGGTGTATTAAATGGTGACCAGATAAATCATCAAAATGATAATTCATCACATCTTTAAAAAGTTATATAAAGTCATGAAAAGTGATGAAACAAAAACTTTAACTTGGTTAAGTTAGGTTAGGTTAAAAAAAAAAATCATCGTTTTTAATGACTTTATATCACTTTTTAAAAGTGTGTTGAATAGTCAATGTGTTGAGTTAGCATGGAACCGTACTAAATATGTTATTACCTCTTCTTTTGAATATAAGTACCATGTTTTGAGAGGAATAAATTATTTTACTGTGCATTGATGCAGAAACTCTAGTTTTATTAAGATTGGAACAATTATTGGAAATATTTTTACTGATGTTTACAAAATTGTTCATAACATTTCATTTGCTTCCTCTCCACTTCTATCTTCCAGTCTTAATAGATTAAGATACTTCTAGGCCGGAGAGAAATCACTGTTAAATTCTTTGTTTAATCAAACAAAGTACACAAATTTTTTTGGCCACTCCAAACTCTGTTTGCGTCCGTCAAACATTTATGATTTAAATTGCTAGAGGTAATCTCAAAATGATTTCTTGCAGCGAAGTATTACGAATAATACCTGTAACATGAGGCAAAATCTATATTGAATGGTTAACATAATTTGCGCAACATGTAAACTTTTTACCTTAGTTAGTATTTTGCAATTTGATTGATTTGAAAACTTAAGAATAGTTAGCGGTCTTAAAGTAGCGGTTAAGGTGACACAATACCCTGATAACGGGGATTTGCCCCGACGCTCACATTTTAATTATTTGTAATGTACGTATTACTAAAATCTTAAATGTTTCTAGAGGGATTCCCAGGGATACAAGTTATTTATAAATAAGATTAATAAAAATAGGACCTTACCATTAAATATCTTATGTAAAACGGTTTGCCAATTTTATAAAATGTTTTTCAACTATAAAATGAGCGGAAAGCACCAGATTTTATTTTTGCAAACGATGAATTAGTAACTTCCCGAGGAATCTCTCTAGAAAGATTAGCGATTTTATTAATGTATTCATAGGATTGAATTAAAATATAACACTCGGAAATATCATACTTCTGTTCCGATAAAGAAAACTCGCCGTACGTTACTCCAACACTCTGAGGCGCACGTAACTGTATTCGTGTGCAGGTCCCCAAGCACTTACAGCGTTATTTTTTAGTAACGGCCACAGCTTAAGCCGGAAAGGTCGTCGGACTCCCGGACGGTATGTCCGGTAATTTCTATTACGTATTTTTTATTTAATCAAACGATTACTTTTAAAGTTATTAGTGAAATTTTCTGTTTTTTATAATTTGACCTCTTCCACAAGTGAGTAAAGGTTTTTTGTATGTTTCTCCAATAAAAAAGAAAACATTATATTTTAGACATAATTTGAACTTAAAAAATTGCACGGTGGTTAAGTTTCAGAAAATATTTGGACATAGTAAAAAAAATATGATAACAGTTTATTTTGTAGATTTTTTTAAAATTCTTAAGTTTCTTTATTTTAATAGTTAAATATTATTTGAATCAGATACTTGAGTCGGGCCATGTCAAGAGTCAGAACAATAGAAGAGTATGTATGAGACGATGTATGAATGTGAATGAGGCAAGGAGTGTGTGCCAAGACCGAGTTGTTTGGCGGTCCGTCCTCTCTGCCTACCCCTGCGGGGAAACGGCGTGATGGTTAGTTAGTTATATTATTTTCAATTAAAAATTCCGCTGTTATGTGTGATTGTTATTTGTAATTGGGGCGCCTAAAAATGATTATATAGTAGAACTTTTTTTTCATGTTAAAAGTATTTCAAATATAATAATTATAAATAATGTACATTTTTTTCTTTTTACATATAAATTATATTTATTTGGCTTTCCGTCAGGCCAATTTTTGGGCACAGAAAAACTGGAAATGAATGTGAAGAATTCAGACATGCCATAAATACCTTTCTATACCTAATATAAGATTTTAACATAAAATTGCTTTAGTTTAAATTGCAAACAAATTTTTCAAGAATTCACAGGGTCTGCCCTAGTATAAGATATTACAAAAAGTAGCTGGTATAAAATTTACAATAAAGTTTTTAATAAAGTACCTAAAGTCATTCGAATATTAAAAAGGGTTATTCATCTTTTAAATTGTACAATGGTGTAGATAGTTAAATTATTTATTGTAGATAGAATTGTAGATTTATCTCCCCAAGTTACTGCATTTACTTTCGTTAAAATGATATTCAAAATTAAGGGAAAATTTAACCAATTTATAATAAATCTGTTTGCTAATATATACGTACGTTTCAGTTAAATATGGGAAAACAGAAGACAAAATCAGTTTTATCCCGAACAAAATAACGGCACCAAGGAAAATATTTAACGGAATGGAGAAATATTTTTTCCACTTCAAAAGAAAAACAAAGCATTGGACGGTGAAGGTTTTTAGATATTGTCACGTAACGAATCGGACACGTTCAAAACTCCCGCGAATTCAAATTAGTTAGCTGTCAGTTGTTACCATTGTTCGCTGTGCGCGTGCGCCCGCTTTGTGCATGGCTAAGTTGGTAAACTGCACAACGCTCGACACACGCCGGCTGACGAAATCACCAACGCCCACTCACAATCTAACCTTGGCCTTGTCAATATGTGTGTTTTGCAATCAACCAAGACGCTATCGTTGCGCGCCTAAATTAACGGCTACTTTTGTACAAGTACTTTTGAAACCTTTACCTAATTTCTGTGCCAACTTACAATGGAGAAATGTACGCGTAATGGCGCGTACAGTATAGAAGATAACCCTCCATTTGTGGTTCAACATGTACGCGAAACCTGCTGCAAATTCATGTAAGCGGACTAACTATCATTACCCTTTATGTGCCTTTTTTATGACTTGAATCATGCCTACGTACAAACTTGCCAGCCAGAACTTTAAATAGAGAGAGATTGTTCATAACAAACAACTAGGGATATTTAGGATGTTAATAATTCTTCTCACTTGTATCTGTTATGTAATCGTGCTTTGTGAATATACTTTCATACCCCCATTCTTGTGTTTCCTTTGACGAATATGGAGTGGTTGGTCTGGCATTTGTCCCTCGTGTAAAAGCCCTATTGGCTGACCTAACGCCTCACGATACGGAACTCAATCTCTACCACCTGAGCTAACGCCGATATGTTCCAAGGCACCCTTTTTGCAATGGACCCCTCGCAGGGAAAATTGCGCTTTTTACAATATCAAAATACTTATATAAAATTTTACCCATTAAATCCCACCTATTTATTGTAAATTACTCTCGTCCTACAATGAGTTATGTAACTCATCGGGATTGCTCTAGTACGAAATAAAAAAAATAATTAAATCTAAAATCTGAGATGTAAAAAAACTGTAATGTACAAACTATTTTCTATGTAAAAGTTTTATTAGTAAAAATATTATATTTTGTTATTTTTGTACTGTTTCTTTTTGTACCTATTAACTCCCACCTATGTATTGTAAGTTCCTTCCGTCCTACAATGAGTTTTTTAACTCATCGGGATTGTTTTATCAAGAAAAAAAATAATAACCAAAAAAGGATTTGTGATTTATGATTATTTGGGATGCCTTACATACTGCAGATGATTATATACTGTACGTAGATACCACGATTTCCAAAACACCATGCAAATTATGCAATTCATTAACTGATGCCAACAATAATGAAAATTATTATTATCATTTTAAATTTATAAAACTTGTCCGTGTGAAATCAAACCATGTCACACTGTGCGACATTTTGACCAAGCCGGGGCGTAAACGAAATGTTTTGGGCTATAGCCGCGCCCACTAGAAACGCCCATAACTGATATTATTTTGACGTCTTATTTCGTCTTAACATAAGTAGGCTCTGGTTATCATTCATTTTGTAGCCTCACAAGAGCGCCCCTGTCTGTACAGTGTAAAGGCAGGGGGCTATGACGCCACCCAGTTGAGCAAAGTTGTGAGGCGGGTTAAGTTAGGGGCTGTAGGAAGGGCATTATTAATGCGGGTCTTGGAGAGGCCCGAATTATATGAAGGAGAAAAAACAGATGCCGATAGCTCGTTCCACATACGAGCCGTCTTACATAACGGGTCGAACGGGTATTCCGCTCGTGTACGTCGAGTTTTATGCACGTAAACCGGAGCACCGAGGATTAATGCTGCTAACTCTTTAGAGTAGGCTCCATTAAAATACCCGTAGAATAGATTCAACATACTCACATTGCGTCTGTGCATTAGAGATGGCATTCGGTCTGTTAACAATGGGAACAATGGTGAGCTATCGAATATATTTGTTTTTTTTTTTAATAGTGCACTTAAACAACGTCGATTAATATTACAAAGAAATGCAATTCTAGTATTCGTTTATAATCCAGTTTTATGGTATTGTTGAATTCGTGCAGTCATCGTTAGAACCAGTTTTATAAGAGTTTTATTTATAATGCAGTTTTATGGTATTATTGAATTCGTGCAATCATCGTTAGAACCAGTTTTATAAGAGTTCTGTTTTGCCATGGGAAAAATGTTGGTATTTACTTTAGTGGAAATATTTACGGATGTCCTTTATGAATAAAGCATTTCTGCAATCTTTTAAAAATAGACTAAGCTAGAGAAGGATTCCTTACAAACTGTTCGACTCATTGTAGCTGTTTTAGGTCGCTAGTTGTTATATTAAAAAAATTGTAATGTTATATTAAAAAGTATTCATTTTTATTTTAAAATATCACGGAAATTTTGAAAACGTGTTGGCCAGAAATTCAACGTGAGTGGTACAAGGATTCGAATAGATTATAAATAGTTTTTCTTTTACAAATAATCTTAAAACAACCGTTTTGAAAATATGAATATTTAACGTTGTTCTGTAAAAGAAAACAGCAAAACAACCAAACAATTAAAAATAAAAACAAACAAAGCAACAAAATACCATAACAACAGAGAAACAGAACAGCAGAGCAATAAAACAAACAGAATGACAAAATTACGGAACGACGAAACAACGAAACAACGGAATAAAGAAATAACGGAAAAACAACGGACAACAACACAACAACAAAGCAACAGAATTAGCAAAATTACTAAACAACTAAACCACTAAAAATAAATTGGCACTCTATACGAATATAGTCAAATAACAGTGAAAATAATTAAGTAGTCGATAGATATTTTATTTTGTTGTCAACATGTTTTGGCTGTGGTTCTCTCTAAATGATCGATTATATTATCCGCGTGTCTAAACTATTGAACATCCTCCAATGGTTGCTCAATCGGCAAAATCATTTTATCAATCGCTTCCGCTTCATGAATCAGTATTCCGTGGAAGCTCGCTGGCAGATAGGGCCATTTGTATGGAACAGACAAATACTTTTTGCAGTGTGTAGTGATTGTGCGATTTCCTGATTTCTTTTTCGATCGCGATAATAATAATTTGTTGAGGAGCTTTTTTCAGAGTTCGAACAAATCGGACGCCAAATTCTACTGTTTTCTTGGGTGTTTAGCTTATATTCTATGTATCTACACAGAATTTTATATTTACAACATTTTATAAATCAAAATAACTAAGTATGTTATATTGGTTCATAACTAATTCTTAAATTTGTAACCTATCTTTATCCGGAATCAAATCGGTTAATTAAAATTCGGTTACGTTCAAAGAATTAGGTTTACTTTTTTCACTTGTAGCAAACACTTTGTGGGTATACATAATTATAATAATTAAAATAAAATAACTTTGTTTGAATACCACTTTATTGTATATATTTATAACCAACCGGTTTCAGTTCAACCCGAACCTTCATCAGGGCTAATAAAAACATATTGTTTTTATTAGCCCTCAATATGTTTTTATTAGCCCTGATGAAGGTTCGGGTTGAACTGAAACCGGTTGGTTATAAATATTGTCACGTAACGAATCGGACACGTTCAAAACTCCCGCGAATTCAATTAGTCAGCGGTGAGTTGTTACCATTGTCGCTGTGCGCGCGCCTGCCTTGCGCACGGCCAAGTTGGTAAAACTGCTCTACGCTCGACACGCCGGCCATTCAAATCACCAACCGCCAGACTCACAATCTAGCCTTGGCCCTGTCAACATGTCTGTTTTGCTATCGACCAGGACGCCATGATTGCGCGCCTAAATTAACGGCCGCTCTGTACAAGTATTTTCGAAGCCTGTACCTAATTGCTGCGCCTACTCACCATGGAGAAATGTACGCGTAATAGCGCGACAGTACGGAAGATAACCCTCCTTTTGTGGTTCAACATGTACGCGAAACCTACTACAAATTCATGTAAGCGGATTAACTATCTTTACCTTTTATGTGCCTTTTGTGACTTGAATTATGCCTACACACACGCTTGCCAGCCAGAACCTAAATTATCAAGAGAGATTGTTCCTAACGAAACGCTAGGATATTTAGGATGTAAATGACCCATCTCATTTGTGTATCTGTTTGTAATTGTGCTTTGTAAATATACTATCATATCCCATTAATGCGTTTCCTTTGACGAATTCGAAGTGGTTTGTTTGGCAATCCGTTCCTCGTGTAAAAGCCGTAGCTGACCTGACGCCTGATGATCATGACCTCAACCTCTACCACCTGAGCTAACGCCGATATGTACTAAGGCACCCTTTTTGCAATGGACCTCTCACAGGGAAATTGCGCCCTTTACACTGTCGCCTAACATGGGGCAAAAAATTTTTTTTGTCATCCCTTCATAAGCCAACAATAGACTACCTCGTGTTCGTCAATTGAAATTCTATTCATGTACATTATTCTTGTAACAACATGTGATTTCCTTCTTAACAAATGTCCACAAACCGTTTTTTTGGCGCGCTCGCAAAAAACTGGGTTCACAAAATGGTGGCCACGCGTGCTCACACCTTGCCCCGTATCGTGAACACTCACGACAACTACAAACGAACACAACAGAGTTGTTTTTGTTTCTCAACAAGCAATAAACATCACGAATTCGTGTGTGTTTATTTTTTTTTCAACGCCCATTTCAAAACCGTAATGTCTCCTTTCACATAGCGAACATTACCAACAAATCACCTTCCTTCAACTAGTGTAAATAAAAACACGGGTTTGTCTCAACACTAATTATACATTCATTCCTAATAAATTATAGGTACAACTGTTTTTTCCTCTAGTATGCAAATACGAGTGTTAACCTTCCAAGTGCCTTCGACGAGTGTTAACCTTCCAAGTGCCTTCGACAAGTTTTAACCTTACAACAAGTGACGTGAAAAGTGAAATTAAATTCATTCCTTTTCTTCAACATCCTCAATTTCAAATCAGTAAATCTGTGGCCAATTTTTCTTCTCAACAAGTGAAAGTGACTAGTGAAACTAAAAAACACAGTTTTACAAAGCAAAGTCCTGGTCAATTTTTTCTCAACAAGTGAAAGTGACTAGTGAAACTAAAAAACACAGTTTTACAAAGCAAAGCCTGGCCAATTTTTCTTCTTAACAAGTAAAAGTGACTAATGAAACTAAAAAACACAGTTTTACAAAGCAAAGTCCTGGCCAAATTTTCAAAATTTCAAAACACTTCAAAAAATTCCGGAACACAATCATCTTCCTTTTTCAAATATCAAGCAAACCTTCAAAATGGACTCACCCACTGCACCTACAGAAAATACATTTGGTGTAATCACCAACATTTTCCAATCAAAAAGAGAAATATTACTTCAAGCTCTTCGTAAAAGGGAACTGTCGCCAACTGACAAATCAAGGAAGTCGCTTATAAATTACGCCTTGTACTTCAACAAGAAATACATCAGGAATTTACGTTTTAATTGCCCCGAACCAGAGGAAGCAAAAATAATTACACCAGTACCACCTGAGTCAAAAAACATACCAGCACCGGTCTTTCCACAAAATAAAAGTTACGACCTATCATCCTGGAAAATTAAATTCAACGGTCGCACCGATGTGGAAAATTTTATTGACAGAATAGAAGAAACTGCCCAAGTCAGAGGAATTCCCATAGAGATCCTACATCGCAACTGTATCGATCTCATTGCACCCGAATTGCTCTCGTGGCATAAATCACAGAAAAAAAGGGCAGATTCTTGGCCCAAACTAAAATCAGCCCTCATCAGCAGTTTTGGAAAAAAGGAAGCCCAACACAAAATAAAACTATCGCTGTTTGCAATCAAGCAACTTCCAAATGAATCAGCTGCCAACTACATACAAAGAGCTGAATTCATAAACGCCAGGCTCTCTTCACCTGTTTCGGACAACGAACTGCTGCCGATTATAATTGATGGTCTCCTCCATAAATATGAGAACATCATTACTTCACAAAAAATCCTCAGCATAAACCAACTTAACGACGTTTGCCTTCTATTGGAAACATACCAAAACAGAAGAAAAGACTCTAACGATGCAAACGAAATCATCAAACCAAGCAAATCCTCTGGTATCAAACCAGAATATAATGAAAGAAAAACCTGCTCATTCCGCAAGAAAACCGGTCATTCTCAAACTACTTGTTTTAAGCAAGCTAACCTCCAAGAACCCCGAGACACCAGAGCACCTAAGAGGCATTCTTCCCAAAACCGCTCTCCACCTCGTGACAATCTACGAGAAATTTTCAAAAAATCAAGACACAATTACGAGAGATTACACGCTCCCAATAAAGTTGTCAAACCTCCACCGGACTTTTCGAAACCCCCTCCAAATTGGGTAAACAAGAAACAAAAAAACTAATACCCAACCTCTCGGGAATCCATTTCACTCCAAGGCCTAAGGAATGGATAGAGTGGTTGAGACACGTAAAATACTTCAACCAGGCCTTACATCTTTCAACTGTTAGTTGCAAAGAAGCTCAAGACGGAAGACCCTATGCTCAATTCTCCGTCAATAATGTCACCTGTTCGGGACTTATGGATAGTGGCGCATCTATTAGTTGCCTCGGCAATAATGCACACATACCTTTCGTCAATTGCGGATTTAGAATCAAGATGCATTCTACACACGTCACAACCGCAGACAACACAGCACAAACTGTCACAGGTTCTCTAGCACTACCTGTCAGTTGCGGAAACAAAACAATCACGATCAACTTCTTAGTGATTCCTTCAATAACCCAGAACTTTATCCTGGGTGTAGACTTCTGGAAGGCCTTTAATGTCGCCCCCCAGGTATTTAACACTTGCAACAACACCTCTCACTCCACACAAGTCAGTGAAATTCGTACAGTAATACCTTACGAAAATCTAAGTTCTGCTCAGTCACAACAATTAAAAAGGATGATCAACAAATTCGAATCAATATCCTTCGAAAAATGCGGTTTAGGTCTAACTAACCTAGTCGAACACCACATCAAAACCAATGGACCACCCATCAAACAAAGGTACTATAACCTAGCTCCCCAGAAACTTAAACAATTGGAAAAAGAGTTAGACGAAATGTTGAGTTTAGGCGTTGTAGTTCCTAGTAGAAGCGCCTGGACCAACCCAACTCTACTTGTATCAAAAAAGGACGGCTCTGCACGATTCTGCATCGACAGTAGAAGGCTTAATGCTTGCACTGAGGCTGACGCCTATCCACTTCCATTTGTTCACGCCATCCTCGACAAACTACGAAACGCCAAGTTTATATCCTCAATTGATCTAAGCAAAGCTTTTTGGCAAATACCATTAGATGCTGCATCTTGTGAAAAAACTGCGTTTGTCATACCAGGTAGAGGTATGTTCCACTTCAAAAGGTTACCATTCGGCCTCAAAAACAGCCCTGCCGAACTACAAAGGTTAATGGACAAGTTATTCGGCCCAGAATCGGATAATAACTTATTCTGTTACCTAGACGATCTCATCATCATAACTGACACTTTCGAAAAACACATTGAAATGCTGGAAAACGTCTTCCAACAACTCAAGCTCGCCGGTCTTACCATCAACTTGAAGAAATCAGAATTCTGCAAGTCCCGCTTGCGTTATTTAGGCTTTATTATCGACGAAAAAGGTCTGAGAACGGACCCAGCTAAAGTCGAAGCCATGGCAAATTTCCCCAGACCCAAAAACGCAAAAGAAGTCAAAGGTTTTCTAGGACTGGCCGGTTATTATAGAAGTTTCATCAAAGACTTCTCCAACATTGCAGCACCCCTCAGCAAAATCACTGGTACACGCAAAGGCATCAGTAATTTCTTATGGTCTCCTGAAACCGAAAAAGCCTTCATCACTTTGAAATCTGCTCTACAAACAGCACCTGTGCTGAACTGCCCTGATTTCACACTTCCTTTCACGCTCCATACTGACGCTTCTAATGTTGGAATCGGCGGAGTACTAACTCAGGAATTTCCCGATGGAGAACACCCTGTAGCTTACTTTTCCCGAAGCTTAAACAAACACGAAAAGAACTACGGAATAACGGAAAAAGAGTTACTGGCAGTAATGGATTCTATTCACCACTTTCGAGGATACATAGACGGCAGCAAATTCACTGTAATTACTGACCACAGTAGCCTAAAATGGCTAATCTCCTTGAACAATCCATCCGGTAGACTCGCTCGTTGGTCATCACGCTTGTCTCAATACACTTTCGATGTCATACACCGCAAAGGCGCCGACAACATTGTACCTGATGCACTCTCAAGAATCGAGCTTGCTCTCCTAAACACCGAACCAACTGCTCCCATTTCTTCCACTAAGGACACCTGGTATCTAAAGATATTCAACGGTTGCATTAACTCTCCTCAACAGTTTCCCAATTTTATCATAAAAGAAGGACAATTGTACCGTAATTGCAAACCTCCTTTGTCTATTCTCGAAGACCATGCCTGGAAACTGGTTGTTCCTCCTGAAGAAAGAGAACAAATAATATTCAACAACCACAGTGCCCCGGAATCCATACACCCCGGAACCTTCAAGACATATAAGAAAATATCCTTGAAATATTATTGGCCCGGTCTTTTCAAACAAGTGCGAAATTATATTTCTAAATGCGACACTTGCAAAGCTTATAAACACAGCACTGCACCCCCTGCTGGTCTTATGGGTAAACCCAAACGCGCCGATAGACCACTGCAATCACTGTCAATGGATCTTATTGGACCTTTCCCCAGAAGTTATGCTGGACACATGCATATACTCAGTGTAGCAGACATTTTCACCAAATATTGTTGGATTTTCCCTTTAAAAAGAGCCACCGCATCTGCAGTCGTAAGCCTTTTGGAAAAACACATATTTATACCTTACGGAACCCCCCGTACAATTATTGTGGATAACGGAAAACAGTTCATCGCAACTGAATTTAAGGAGTTCCTGTCCAAATACGGCATAAAGGACATTTTTTATAATACTCTCTACACACCACAGAACAACACTGTAGAGCGTTATAACCAAAACATCAATACTGCCCTGGCTATCCTAGTTGATAAAGACCAACGCACTTGGTGTAAAAACTTGGAAAAAATTCAAGCAGCTATAAACAACACGGTAAATCTTACAACCGGTTACAGCCCATTCTTCCTCAAACACGGCATGGAACAAATTGTTCACGGCTCTCTACATCGGAATATTGATTTTCCATCATCGGTCCCCTCATCTGAAGACCCTGTAGAAACATATGCTCATCGTTTAGAAGAACTCTCTGCTATCTACAGCGAAGTAACAGACGCTTTATTACTGGCCCACCAAAAAAGTGCGGACAGATACAACTTACGCAGGAAACATGTCACTTTTAATAAAGAGGATATTGTCTGGAGAAGAAACAACACATTGTCACAAGGTGCCATGTACTTCTCTGCCAAATTGGCACCCCGCTTTATCAAGGCTAAAGTACTGAGAAAAATCTCAGATTTGGTGTACACCCTGTCCGACATTTCTGGTAAACACATAGGCAACTACCACATAAAGGACATTGTCAAGGCTGGAAATATGGAAACAATAGAAACCATCACTCCTGTCCCTACGTTTGTACCTCATTGGCAGAAACAACCACTGCCATACACTACAAACTTTGCTTAAACAACTATCTATGACTTCTACTATTGATCTCACAAGCCGTCTACCATAGTGTTATTCGTTTTTTGTTGAAATCATTAGCCTTTTTAACCATAATGTTCTTGATTTTCATAAGTTAATCATCCATTATGGTTTGTTGTAAGTAAATCTTACACGACAAGGTACAATAAGTGTCAATTGTAACCTTGACCTCGGTACACTATTTCTTTGTATATAAACTTTTGTTACTATTCTTTTTCTCACGTTTCACTTTTTCTCATGTACACACCTTTTTTGAAACTGATCATTTCAGAAAAGAGACACCTCCTCAATGTCGGTTTGTATTTTTGGGTACGCGCGATACTCGAAAATGTTCTCCATTCCCTGTTCCCAACACACCAAGTTTTCTTGACATATCATTTTATTTTTTTGCTCTTGTTCTTCCTATTGTCCTTCATATTTGTTCTAATGGGTTCCATCGTATAAAACAATGACCCTTTTGCAACATACACCCAATTGAGGTGAATGTTCTACCCCTGTAATTTGTAATCAAAATGCGTGTGTATTCCAGTTCGGTATCGTCATTTGATTCAAGTTACACAGGTGTAACAAACATAAGTTACAATTACCATGTTAAAGTTTTTTCAGTTTTCCCAAAATTGAATGGCGCTCAACTATCCCATTTGCTCTTGTCTTTTTTCAGAATTTGATATTGACACGTCATTTCTGAAAATAGTTGTTGTAAAGAAAAACAAATTGCAATTTGTCTTCCTCATCAATAACATTGTACCATGCATAACACCTTTCGGTCACATTGAGTATGTAAAATCATAGGATCTCAACTTCCTGACCCAAATCTGTTATTTTGTCGCACTTTATTTTGTCTTGAATGACATTAATTTGCCTTGTTAAAATACACCAAGCCAGGTCACTCATATTAAGTTATCCTGTGTCTCAAGGTGCCCTCCTTTTTGTATATAAAAATGTATAACATGTAAAGTTCACAACATTCGTGTTTGTGGCAATTGGTAACACCAAGCGTGTTTCCTTGCTCATTTTGTTTGGTCATTTTAAGTAGGTAAAACCCAATCAGGTCTTAAATAAACCACTACAAACCTTTATATTATAAGCAAAGAATATATAAAGCCAAATAGGCCTCCTTTGCTATATATATATTATTTTTTTGTCTTGTATAAAAAATTCTTGTTGACATATGTCTTGTATTATGTCATCACTTAGTGTGTAAACTCAACTTTTGGTTGTGTCATCACAGTATATTGTAAACAAAGAGTAAGTAAAACCAATAGGTCTCTTTCGCTATATTTGGTCATTCACCCTATTCCCAAGAAAGGTGACCGCTCCAACCCGGCCAACTACCGCCCCATAGCGATCACATCAGTTCTGTCCAAAGTGATGGAACGTGTGATCAACGACAAACTGCTCACATACCTCGAGAAGAACAAAATTATCAACGACCGTCAATACGGATTCCGGCGGAACCGCTCGTGCGGTGATCTTCTCGCGTATGTGACGCATGTTTGGGGGCGGTGCCTTGAACGTCACGGTGAGACCCAAACGGTCGCACTAGACATATCCAAGGCCTTTGACCGGGTCTGGCACCGAGGACTTGTCAACAAATTGCATTCTTACGGACTTCCCGCATCCCTGTGTACGTGGATTGCTGACTTTTTAAGGGATAGGTCGATTCAGGCGGTTGCTGACGGTTTCACCTCTTCCTCGCACTCCATAAATGCTGGCGTCCCACAGGGATCGGTTCTGTCTCCGACTTTGTTTTTGTTGCACATCAATGACCTTTTGACATGTGCACCGATTCATTGTTACGCGGATGACAGTACAGTTCATGATAGCTTTTTGTTTGACAAGCCCCCAAAGGGCACACAAACTCCAACGGCTCGGAGGGCTTTGAAGCAGAGAATGGACGGTTATCTCGAGAGTATTTCCTCCTGGGGTAAAAATAATCTCGTCGAATTTAATGTTTCAAAGACCCAATCCTGTCTGATTACGTCTAAAAGGGATCCAAATGATAATCTAGTCTCCTTCAACGGAAGCAATCTTCCGAACAGGCCTTCCATTGATATGCTTGGTGTAACTATAAGTGACCAGCTCAGGTACGGGGGCTCCATCGAAGCCAGAGTAAAGTTGGCCTCTCAGAAGCTGGGCGTACTGTACAGGGCCCGCAGATACTTTAATAGTACACAACTGCTCACCCTGTACAAATCGCAAGTGCGCCCTACTGTCGAATTTGGCAGCCATCTCTGGTCTGGAGCCCCAAAATACCTGAAAAAAACCCTTGACTCTGTGCAGAAACGGGCAGTCCGTTTGATAGATTCCCCAATCTTAACAAACGGACTGCAATCTTTAGAGCACAGACGTCGGGTAGGTATGCTGTCCTTGTTCTATCGGTATTACAATGGAAGATGCTCTGAGGAACTAGCGTCATTGATCCCTTCGGCGCCGGTGCGTAGTCGGGATACACGCCAAACGCGCGCCCAACATTTGTACACAGTTGACACTTGTCACATGAGAACGGGTCGCTTCTACGATTCGTTCTTAAGTTCAACAGCTCGGCTGTGGAACGAACTGCCGGCCTCTGTGTTTCCTCCCTCCTACAACATGGGACTCTTCAAGACCCATGTTCACTCCTTCCTCTCCACAAAAAGACCCTCCACACAGCATCCCCAAAGATGACATAGGCCCTGAGGGAAATTATTTTCTTCAGGGCCTCCTGTGTGGAGTAAATATAAAAAAAAAAAAAAAAAAAAAAATTTGTGCGCTGTGTAAGTAATTACTACCATCACATCACATGTCTTGTACAATTGTATCTGCTTGTCATGTTAACTTTTGTATTATGCTGGTACCAATAACTATCGACATCACCGAGTATGTTTATTGTGTACTTTGTTCATATGCCGTCTGTATTGAAATGGAAACTTCTTTATCAACTCAAACGTAAATTTGTCTTCCACCATGATACGAGAGATCGTTATAAAATCCACCATGATACGAGAGATCGTTATAAAATCTGCGATGTGCGAACGTTATAAAATCCAACGCTATACGAGAAGCTCGTCATAATCACTTAATTTTTTCGCCAATGCAGCGAATAGGTAATTTGTCTCAATGTTTTGATATAAATACCTACTGTCTTACACCCTAGGAATACTAGGCTCGACCTTTTTTTTCAAAATCGTTCAAATTCTAACATGATACGTGAAGACGTCATAATACTTACCGTGATTCGTGTGAACGATATAATATCAATTGGCCTTTCTTAATTAAGATTGCTACCTGTTTATACTTGAACTACCTGACGTAGATCATTTTACCCGGATATGTCTGGTCATTTTAAAAACATTTGACACTTTTGTTTAACTTGCCAAACAGCAGGAAATTTCCCTCTTGGAAGAATTTTTTTTTTTTTTTTTTTTTTTTAAATAATAACATTGAAGCTGTGCATTCAGCAAATTTTGGTTGAACTGATGCCTGTAGACTCTTGTAACTAAACCCAAGAACTATCTACTATCCATTGACCACGGACTAATCATCGGCTTCACTTTTGATTATGAGGTATCGTGTCGTAGGAGGTCAATCGGGACATGACACAAAAACACCTAACTCGTCGGCTGGGAAACGAATAAGAAAACTCCCAGGTTTGTGAAATTTGAACAAGGGTCTGTCATTTTCTCACAAATTTGTAGAAGATTAAAATCGACCCCTTGCCTTTCATCCAATACACATGAAAGATTAGAATTGTATTATGTTGTATGTTATGTTTCATCACACCTTCTTGTAAATGTAATGAGTCGGGAAACCTGCTGTCAAATATATTTCGCTCTCTCCTGAAGATCGAATCCGGACTCTAGCCAGTTTTCAGCAGATTTCTGTACTCAAACATCTTCTTTCGTCATCACTTTCACCATGTACATATTGTTAAAAATTATTCACGGATTTGGAAATAGTACGATAAGCATTGGCTTATCGTCTGTCAAATAGGACAAACCTCATCCACGAATCTTTTTTTCTCACCCCTTCTTCCATCATCCCTTCACCCTTCAATGAAATATATTCACTATGTTTTCTTCCTTGAAAGCCTTACGTTGTTACCGCTTTAGCGATGACATTGACCATGAAAGGTCAATTGCTTTCAAAGAAGTTATTTTTTTGTCTCACTGCACAAATATGTTCTTGTATCAGTGGATTTGTATTCAGTACTATTGCACTGAATGGACTATACAGAGTCACCTCTTGATACGAAAACATATTTTTTTTTTTCACATTTGTAAAATATCAACTAGTTAGGAACATCTCTATCTTTCTCTTTCTCTGGTTTCTGGCAAGCAAATCTCTTTCTTCTACCCAAGGCACATTTGTTTCTCTCCAACCATTTTTGCATCATTGGTCTACCAGGCAGGTAAACTTCAAGAATTTTGTTCTAATAATAATTCACCCCTGGACTAAAAAGAAGCCCAGCAGCCTCTCTCATCACCAGCTGAGCCCTCTTCATTGCCGCCTTCACTACCGTCACGGAGGTCCCCTCTCTTCAGCCTCGTTATATAAAAAGCACCCGACCACACTCAACTCAATCAAGTGTGAGCCGTTTGTGCAGTTGCGAACAAGTTGTCTCACAATATAATGACACTTTCCAAACAACAACCTCCGAGCATGTCAGCCCCAGGTTAGTTGTCCGTTCCTGCCAAATCAACAGTTGTCTTTTGCTCCATCAAGCACTGACACAAGCACTGTCTTGCAAATACTAAAACACGCAGACCAACCAGTCGCCGTTCATGCAGACTCACCAAATGCCGTTTGTGCATACTCACCACCAACCTCCATTTGGCACCAACCCATGTTACTCGCAGCCCTGCACGCTTTAATAACCAGTACAACCTTGCTTACTACCAGCATGAACCCACTCTGGCATCTCTACAAACCTGAAGCACCTATTTTGACCTCTGTGATAGTAGAACCCCTCCGCAACAACAAAGTTTCACACCGTGTTCTTTTCCAAGACCCTAGTGTTCATTTGAGTGTAATCTCAAAGGGTCATGTGTTAGTGAAAATAACAAGTGCTACGCAAACTCCGACCCACTACGCAAACAAACTACGCTTCGCAAATCTTAGCTTCCCGGACCAATGATAAACTTAGAGTCATTTTTTTTCTCTCTTTCAAAATGTCACTGTGTTTTGTCTTGTCATGTCATACGTTACTATGTTCTGTCTTGTCTTGTCATGTCATATGTTACTATGTTCTGTCTTGTCTTGTCATGTCATATGTTACTGTGTTCTGTCTTGTCTTGTCATGTCACTGTATTTTGTCTTGTCTTGTCATGTCACTATGTGTTTTGTCTTGTCTTGTCATGTCACTATGTGTTTTATGTTTGTCATCAATTAGCTAGCACACCCAACAATCTCTCTCTCTCTCTCTCTCGCAAGCCATCTCTCTGAGAAGCCAGTGGCATGTTTTAAGTAAAAGAGGATTCTTAAGCCTATTGCTTCATTGCCACGTCGCTTTTTCTCGGGCGGGCGGGGA
This sequence comes from Hesperophylax magnus, assembly GCA_026573805.1. Classification (NCBI taxonomy): domain Eukaryota; kingdom Metazoa; phylum Arthropoda; class Insecta; order Trichoptera; family Limnephilidae; genus Hesperophylax; species Hesperophylax magnus. The sequence goes on from JAIUSX010000046.1 coordinate 31,373,075, forward strand.
TGTGTCACGTAACGAATCGGACACGTTCAAAACTCCCGCGAATTCAATTAGTCAGCGGTGAGTTGTTACCATTGTCGCTGTGCGCGCGCCTGCCTTGCGCACGGCCAAGTTGGTAAAACTGCTCTACGCTCGACACGCCGGCCATTCAAATCACCAACCGCCAGACTCACAATCTAGCCTTGGCCCTGTCAACATGTCTGTTTTGCTATCGACCAGGACGCCATGATTGCGCGCCTAAATTAACGGCCGCTCTGTACAAGTATTTTCGAAGCCTGTACCTAATTGCTGCACCTACTCACCATGGAGAAATGTACGCGTAATAGCGCGTACAGTACGGAAGATAACCCTCCTTTTGTGGTTCAACATGTACGCGAAACCTACTACAAATTCATGTAAGCGGATTAACTATCTTTACCTTTTATGTGCCTTTTGTGACTTGAATTATGCCTACACACACGCTTGCCAGCCAGAACCTAAATTATCAAGAGAGATTGTTCCTAACGAAACGCTAGGATATTTAGGATGTAAATGACCCATCTCATTTGTGTATCTGTTTGTAATTGTGCTTTGTAAATATACTATCATATCCCATTAATGCGTTTCCTTTGACGAATTCGAAGTGGTTTGTTTGGCAATCCGTTCCTCGTGTAAAAGCCGTAGCTGACCTGACGCCTGATGATCATGACCTCAACCTCTACCACCTGAGCTAACGCCGATATGTACTAAGGCACCCTTTTTGCAATGGACCTCTCACAGGGAAATTGCGCCCTTTACAATATATACAATAAAGTGGTATTCAAACAAAGTTATTTTATTTTAATTATTATAATTAGGTTTACGTTTGCTCTTTTTTTAAATATATATTTATAATAACTCCACACACCCTGGGGGAAATCATTTCCCTCGTGTCCTCGTCAGGATAGTGTTTTCAGTCTTATTGTTGGAAAGCAGGAGCAAACCTATGTCTTGAAGATACCCGTGTTGCAGCAATGAAGATATAAACAATATATTCACAGGTTTTCTGTTTGCTATCCAAATTTTATTGTTACAATTATCTCCAACCCGTCTCGTTCTCAAAAGACAGTATCGTTATTGTTACGTTCAATGTTTTCAGAGTGATTCGTTGTTATATCTACTTGGTAGTGTCTTATATATAAGATTATGAACAAATTAAAAGTTACAGGAATATAAACGAGTCCAATACCAATACTACTACCAATGGAATTATAAATATGTAAATGGCCAATTATGGTTTTTTATGAACTAGCTGTAAACAATTTGAGTGACACAATTATTACTTCCGCTAATTTCCAAATGGAATTCAATGATTTAAAACTCAAATAAAAAATATTTATCAGCTAATTATTAAATAACGTACTTTGAAGGAGGTTCTCCGTCATTTCTTTTTATTCTTCTGATTAATGGTAACCGCACGACCAACTTAACTTGTCAACTGTCACCTCTCACCGCAATAATACTGAACCGGGTAATTGCGCGCCCTTATATTTGAGTTCGGCGACTCATTATAAAGTAGAAAAAACGTCTCTAATAATATTTTTCATTCAAAAGGAGACACCTACCACTACGAAGGATCAAAAAAAAGTTTGGAATATCAAAATTCTAAGATGATAAAAAGTTGTCTCCATGGACCCACATATATTGCAAAAAAATTGGCAGAATTGAAAAACGATTAGGTCTATTATTGCAAGAGACTTAACGCTTATAATATTTTTTTCAAAATATATATTTTATTGTATTTACAAAAAATACATGTCCAAAACGTACAATTTGTCACTTGAAAAGATCAAACGTTCCTAGCACCACTGATATTGACACTAATTTAAGAAAAAAATCTTAAAATTACTCTTTTAAAACCATAAACCTTAACCTCGCATTGAATTAATTTTTATTTATATACTAACTGTACCCCGCTACGCGTTGCTGTGGCTTAGTCTGTCCGTGCAGATAAATAAACAATAGCGAGTGTTGGTTTAACGTCCAACAGATGAAAAACATGTTTTTATCTGTCACGGGTGACATCTATTTAATATAGATATTTGGGGATCTGGTGAGGAGGCACGAAATGAAAGATGTTATTTATTTATTTATTTATTTATTTTTTCATGTTCTCCATGAAACGGTTATACACCAATATATCATGGAGAAGATTACAAATTAAAAGGTTTACACAGGCAGTTTTACTATTTTGTCACATGCGTTATAAGATAGTTACTGAATTGTCTGTAGGTGACATTGAAAACGTCGATGGCTAATGCAGAATCGTTAAGCAGTTGAGTCGCTCTGTGTATTGGCGCGTTCTGATAGGCAGAAGTCCTCACTTTCGGAGCATATAAGAGTGCATGGGATCTCCCTCGAGTATAATTGTTAGGGACATAAAAGTTAACCTCTTTCAACATAGGCGGATTATGTATTGTACCAGAGATTAACTTAAAAAAGTGTATAATAAAATAAAAATATTTTTCTGCGGGCTTCTAATGTATTGAAATCGAGCATTCCTGTTAAGAACAAGGATGGATACAGGAATGGATAGTATGTATATTCCCTCATATACAGGTAACGCATAAACCTTTTTTGTACTTTTTCTATTTCTAAGATATGGTTTTGTTCAGAAGGGGCCCAAATAATGGAGCTGTATTCCAGGATACTGCGGACAAGTGCTTCATATGTTCTCCGTATTGCAATTCCATTAGTAAATGATCTCGCATTACGAAGAACAAATCCAAGCATTTTGTTGGCGCGGGAGACAATGTCATATATGTGGGATTTGAAAGAGAGATTTGCTTCGAAGATCACCCCAAGGTCACGAATCTCGTTTTTGCGTGTTAATATATTTTTATTAATGTGATAAGGGAATAGAAATGTATCTTTGGATCTTGTAAATGTAAATACACTGCATTTCTGGATGCTGAAGGGTAATTTGGTAATTTTGAAAGTGATTATCCCGATGGAGTCCATGATTAAACCGTGCAAAGCCGGGTGTCATTGCCCCGCGCGCAGCGGAGGGGCGCGGGTTGTCACTCGCGAAGTCTCGCTAATTGTTGAACGACTGATGGCTGACTTACTGACCGACTAGTTCCTTCACGCTGTCGCTTTTATAAGGTGAAGAAGCTTCTCGAACATTTTGGTTGCTATGTAGATATTGCCAAACCAAAATTTAAAAAAATAAAAGAACATCCAAGAAGCTTGTTTGGAAGAAAACCGAAACTTCTAAAATGACGTTCGAATCAAGTAGTGGCGTACCACTACAGATATATAAAAACACACGCGTATTCGATTGCAACGTTGTGTCAAAATATCAAAGCAATCGGTGAAGATGATTCGAAGATTGTTTTAACAAACGAATATGTTTATTTACATATATAGATTTTATTTATTGTTTTTGTGTTTAATTCGTAGAACTCCATTAATTTTTTTTTTAAATCGATAGAATTTGTTTAAACTTTTCAACTTTTTCAAAAACAAAACAAAAACAATTCACTCCATATTTTACAAATAAATATTACGAAAAATTCACTTTGTTGAAGAAAATTATAATCTTTAATATTTTTGCGGGAAGCTCGAACATTTTTCAACTCGGCCAATTTAGTTTTTTGGTAATTGTGGGTCCGTAGAGATAACTTTTATCAACCAGAGTTTTAGTTAGACTTACCTATCTACCACGAGTTCTAAGACAAAACAGAATCCATTAAATTTACGCCTATCGTTAATAAAGATCCTCGAAAATGAATTATATCGCTGACTAATCTGTTGAAACATCTGTTTTTAAAATAATTTGATCTAGAGAAATCTTATCATTATTAGATATCTTTTTTAAAAAATTTTATAAGGCGCCTCACAGATGAGGTTTAAGAAACTTGTAATAAGGTTTTTTTAGGTTTATGATATTGGTTATTATAAGTTGATCTAACTATATTATAACGCAATTTTTTTATTAATAAAACTGTATGGAGAATACCATCGAAGATATATCTCAACATAATGTAGGTCACCAGACCCTAACAAAAGAAGACAAGACAAAATAAAATACATTAGTTTAAAGTTAATGAATGAAATGAAGAAGAAACAAAAACCAAACAAACAAAACACAAAAAAAAACTGTTATTTTTTATTTATTTATATATACGCCTAAAAAGGCTTTTACATAAAAGTGATACATGATGCAGTGTACATAGGAGAATATCTGTATTATACAGGAGATACTGACAGTAAATAGATGTAATCCATTGTAAAGTAAGTACAAAATACACAATTGTAAAATTGTGATTACAAGTATAATGAGAAAATATGAAGCAGTATTAGTAAAACGTAAGAGTAACATAAAGTAAAAAAGAAATTACAACAACACTACATATAAGACAAAACATTAAAACTAATTTACAAACGTTACTCTAATTTGTAGGATTCGACAAAGTGTTGGTATAGATTATGTTGATATAGACTATGCATTATACGGTGTCGTTAAAATATGCAATGTGAAAATGTTTAATTAATACAGCTTTATACAATAATCTTTCACATTAAAAACATCAGCTAACGCAGCATAAGAGTTGCACATTGTATGTAATCTATTTATAATAATAACAGAACTTTCACTTGTATTTTAATTTAGGAATTTTGTGAATTGTTCGATTTCTATAAAACAACCCGTCCTAATTTTATAATATTTCATATATTTGTGTTGAGCAAAGCGAAGTCCTATTTTAACTCTACCGTTTGGCATTTCATCTGTTTGTAAATTTCTTTGTAGATTTCGTTTCTGGTTTCGAAAACCTGCAGAATCCACTTTATTATTCAAGCAAGCCCTATTGACTGGTTGGCTAACTTTAACTAGACGGCTAACTTTGACTAGGTGGTTAATTTTAACTACATAGTTGACTGATTAGTTTTTTAAAAAATCTGCTTCATCCACTTTATTATTCAATCAATCCTTATTTCGACTATGACTGAGCTTTTCAATATTATGGTATCTACCCACCTGAACAAAGTTTGAAAAAAGGGTTTTCGGGGAGATAGTGACGTTTGTTTCCTTATTTTAAATTCTGTATAAATGTTATTACACGATTATAATGAAATAGGTAGGTACTTTAGTACTTCTTACAAATCCTATTAGAAACATCTTTATGGGCGCTGTTTATAACCAATATGAAATTAGCCACTAATCTGAATTTAAACATATTTAAAACTGATGTGGTTTTACGCACAACATTTAATATTATCGATGAAATGAATCTTTTTTTTACGTAGTCGCTAATCGGCTTTTATCGATATTCTATTGTCTTTTTCCTATAAAAATAATAATCTGGGACCTTGAATAATTTTTTTAAACAAAATATTGTAAAGCTCCATAGCTCAAGATGGACACGATAACGAGCGCTGAAAATAGTTGAAATAGACTTGAAAATTCTGAAAAAATAACTTTTCTATTTTCATCACACAAGAGCTCACCGCACGCGTTTTTAATGAAACGAACAAGTAAATTAGCTGCTTCTAGGATTTTTTTTAATGTTAATTCTAAAAATTTTTAAAATACTTTATAAATTATTGGGATTGTCATAGTCCAGCTGGTTGGGACCGTTGGGTCGGTGGGACTTTTGGTCGGTGTTATAAAAAAGTAAATTAATAAAACAATTACTTTGTTAATATCACAATTTTTTTTATTTATAATATTCTATAACCGACCGCTTAGTACCAGCATCTTCAGGGTATAAAATTAAACAGTTTCATTTTCTACCTGAATATGCTTGTAATAAGCAAAACCGGTTGAAAAATTGTTGTATTTTCATCGAATATGTCAAACCTAAATAAACTAATAAATACTAAAATATTGTCTAATCGATAAAGTTGTCGTTTTTTTCAATCTTTCAGTTTTAGGTGTGTTAAAACCGTAGATTAAAGAATATAACTCTAAAGCTTCCTTCCATACAAATTTGAATGGAAGAAAATGCTCATTTAGCCCATCCGTTCAGCGTTCCGTCTCACTTACACTCCCTGAAAACGTACATCCATCCCATTTGAATTTTGAAAACACACTTTTGTATGGAAATATAGGCTCAAAGTGGGAAAATATTTGGATCTCGAAACACTCCCACAATGAACTTCTTGCGTGATTCTTTATTTTATTTATTTATTTATCGTTTCTTTACATTGTATCTTTTTTTTTAGTTAGAATTTTAACCTCACTAGGCCTGTGTTGAGGTTAATAATTTTACAAAATATTAAAAAAAATATTACAAAGATTATAAGAGATTCAAAATAGTACAAATAGTAAAAAATAATACAAATATTAAGATAACAATATTGTTACATTGACGTTTCTACGAATTGGATACCTACATGGTACCTATCAGCCTATTCATTGCAGTATAAGTATAATGTTGTAAACATGTAGGGTGACCATGATATTTAATTGCAATAAAAATGTAACAAACTATTATTTTTAAAAACAGAGAAGAAAGAAAGAGAGACAAAAATAATTTACATTATAAAAAGAAAAGGATGAAAAAATAAACGTATTCAAAATATTATGCCACAATTTAAAAGGACAAAGATGAAAGAATATGTTGGAAATCCTCGGATGGCAGAAATAATTTAACATTCTTTTTAAATGTACACAAGGAATTTGACGATTTAATGTGATCTGGAAGGCTATTAAATAGAAGTGGAGCCTGGTACAAATAATGTCTCTACCCAAATGATGATTCTACAGTTAAATAATTTTGATTAAGCTGACATTAAAAAAATGCTCTTAATAAAAACGATAGTGCTTTGCTTTGTCCTCGAATTTAGACATGTGAATAATGATATTAAACTGTTTTTCCAGTGATAACTGCCGAAGAGGAGGCAGTACAGGTGCAAGCTCTAGCGGGCGGCTCCGCAGACCTGCCGTGCGATATCTCCCCGCACCAGCTCAACGACTCCGTGCTGCTGGTGGTGTGGTACCGCGAGGATACACCGATCTACAGCTGGGACGCGCGCAGCGGCCGCGGCGAGGAGGAGACCGGGGACGAGGAAGCCCAGCAGGACGAGGGCGAGCCGGACCTGGAACATGAGGGGGCGCACTGGTCGGCGTGGGGGGGGCGCGCTCGCTGGTCGCCGCTCACGGCAAGGCTCGCTCTGCGGCCGGCCACCACGACGGATCGAGGAGACTATCGGTGCAGGGCGGACTTTAGGGCTTCGCCTACACGTAACACCAGGGTCAGCCTTCAGGTTATAGGTGAGCAAGCTTTCAACTGATTTATGCACCGTCCTTTACCTATTACACATTCCGCAGAGAGTTAAATATAAGTATTTTATAATGTTACACTCTTTACTTTTATGATATTAGGAAAATTGCGGCGAAACATTTAATTAAATTGAGTTATGTGTTAGACCTGTAAAATTCAATCATGCGATAGCGCGATTTTCAGGCAAAATTCTTCATTTTACTAGAACAACGCGAAAATTTCAATGTTATAACAATTAAAGTGATTGATTTTCTGGTATTTTTAAAAGAAAGCTGTTTTTTGCAGCAATAAGTTAACATAATATCGCGTTTGCTGAAAAATAACATTACTTTTTTCACCTTCCCCACTTCATTCATTCTCACAACATATCCTAATTACTAATTAGGTATGCCATAGACCTACTGGCCCATGAAGAGTTAAGACCCTTGCACAGTTTTATACGATTATCGTAACCAACAACATTTAAAATTATTAAGTTATATTATGCGGAAAAAGTACATTGTAAAGAATATCAAAATATTCTCATTTTTACCAGATTGAAGAATGTTTTAAATGAAAGTAAAGATGAATCAATTACTTTGAACATAATACGTTTAGTATAAAACAAAGGAAAGATTATTAAGACAGGTATTACGTAGGAAAGGAGTTGATTAAATACGAAAGGAAGACAGGTATTAATCTTTTGACTGACGCATGACGGTCTGCCCAAAGTAACGGTATTAATTCAAATTAACATTTCTGTAAAATGGACTTGAAAATACCAACCAATTCTTTTACAAGCTTAAGAAGTCTAGAAATGAAAATTCAGCCCACAATCATTTTTACTTTACTTAATGACATTATACAGTTAACCTTCCAAAGGGGGTTTGTAGCGATAAAAAAATGTAACATTCGAATAATTCATTGGATTTAGGGTTTCTTTAACCCTAACCACAAATAAAATATTTGTTCATAAATTAATTATTTCGAAAACCTTTTAATGCATTCTTAAAAGTAGGACCTCCAGTGGAAAAAGTATAATTGTACTCTTGAACAATTCTAGGCATATTTCTGTATGTCACTATACGATGTTATTTTAGTAAAAATTTTCACAGAGAATACTTAAAACAAGAGTTTAGTAACTGACTCGAGAGTAAATAATTTGCTTTGAACGGGGTGTTTTCTGAAAATATTCACTTTACTTTTGTAAATATTTTATACGGCTAATTAAGGGTGCAACATGATTCTGTTTTTCTAATTTTCTTCCATAAACTTATTTATTTTTGTGTATCTAGAAAAGTGTTAATACCGTTGATTTAAAAAATGTTTAACTGTACAATACAGCATCATTTTAGTTACAAACTCAGAGTAGTCAGATAAGAGTAGAAATATTCCCGCTACACAATAAAATTAAAATACATTAGTTTTTTTCACGTATCCAAAAACTAAATACTGCTTTTGAAAGCAGATGAAATACCCTTTCAGATTTTAATATTGCAACGAAAAAATATTAATTTTGAACGAAAGCAAAGATAAAAATTTTTTAGATCGTGTCATTCGGTGGCATAAAAATGGTAAAACGTGACTCCACGGCTATTGATGTTTCGTAGCAAAATAAGGTTAAACATAGAAAAAATAATAGATTGGGGACAAACATCGGGTTGCATGGTGGCCTTAATGAAATGGTTACGATTTTAAAATCTTAATTCATGCAAAGTGTGAAGGAAAACTTTTCTGACGGTGTTGAATTGTGAGAAATAATAGATAGAATATTCTCAATAATGTGACATTTGGTTTGTAACACTCGTTGTTGTGGCTTAAAATTGTCATGTAAATGTTAATAAATAATTTTAAAAATACTCATTTTGGTTATGTCTGTAACCGGTGTTTAATGAAGGTATGATTTGAGATTTTCACTGCCAAAGGTATTATTTATTTATTAACGGACATCGTCCAAATTACAAAATAATAACACGAATAAAGTAAAATGAAAAATACAGGAGTAGACAAAGCTACATGAAAGCAAAGACATAAGGCAGATATAATATAAGAAAATAAAGTGACAAGTTGAATCAAGTCAAGACTACGCCGTGGGTCAGGACCACAGGACACTTATAATATTCCGTCACTTGTTTAGCGACCGGCAAAAATCATTCAGACTTATCCCAAAAAAGTTAAGGTTTTGACTTGAGTTGACCAGTCTACATTCTGGACAATGGTGAATAATATCCAAAATTTGTCGAATGATGGTTGAGGAAGAGCATTTCATTATTTCTGAGTCTGTGCGAGGGGATATTGAAGGGAATGAGTTGCAGTAGAGTAGGTGAATCAATAATACCATTTATAATTTCGAAGAAGCAAATGAGGTCATTTCTTTCCCGACGGACTTCCAAAGGAGAGAGGTTTAGAGTTAGTTCAATTTCATCATACGAGTATTTGCCTTTTTCTAATCCTAGCCTCCTAGCAATCCCTCTTAAGAACCGATGTTAAGGGCGCGCAGGAGCGCCGAGAAATTTTAACGATAGGTATTTGTAAAAATTATTTCTATTTCGTTCATCTCAGCGGGGACAGCAAAAGCGCTATCAGTGTATTGGTGAACCCCAATGCGTGTGTGTGCGTGGCTGCAGGTGTTGGAAGCACGAATCGTCGCGCCGCGCCCGATAGCGACTTCGCGTCATATTATCGCGATCAGTTCTTATTATTTCATTTACTGTTATTCATTTATTCCAAAAATTAAGTAGGTGCCTAGGTACATATTCGTAATAAAATAGCGAGGTCTACATTATTTAATATTGTATTGTACTTAACTTTATTATTATTATTACTTACTACAAATATGTACGTAGATACATTTATTTTGCCTCCGTGGTTGAGGGGTAAGGCTCTCGACTTCGAGTCCGGAGGTCTCGGATTCAAATCACGGCGTGCGCAAGTAAATTGATTTTAATTAATTTATGTTGTTTCACAATATTAAAAATAATATTCATTAAAAAGAATATTAATTAAATATAATATAAAATAATTGTCTGGAGAAATAATGATACACGCGGCGACTTAGTTACGGCCAAATCAGCTATCAGCTTACAGGGTTTTGTAATACTAGTCCAATTAAGTCGCCAATTGGCGATTCCACAGTCTCACTGGCTCCAGACGGGAGCAGTTCGGACTCTTGTGCGGTATTCACATAAAAAAGTCACGTCGCAACTCGCAACTAGAGCGCCTGCTGTTCGCTCATCACCTCAGTCACATCGCGACTTGTGCGTAGTTATATACATGTGACTGCCTGCTCCGAGCTCATCTTCTGCACACGCATAAGTAAATGAGACTTGTGGGTACGTGTATACAGGTTGCTGCACACATAAAAAAGTCATGTCGCAACTCGCAACTAGAGCGCCTGCTGTTGACTCATCATCTCAGTCACATCGCAACTTGTGCGTAGGTATATACATGTGACTGCCTGCTCCGAGCTCATCTTCTGCACACGCACAAGTCAATGAGACTTGTGCGTGCGTGTATACAGGTTGCTGCCTGCTGCAACAGATAAGTCAATACGCGTCGCGACTTGAGCGTGCGTATTCCTATATAATAGATATCTTCTGCGCTCATAGTTCATTCATCTTGTTACTATTAGTAAAGTAAGATGCACGCTGTTTTGGTTTAGTAATATCGGGAGATTCATACCATCTTTTTTTATAAAACGGCAGCATAGGCGCAGTAGGTACATTACGTACTTTGTGATTGTATAGTGTTTTTATTTTTCGCTGGCTGCATCACTCTACTGTTTTTGACTAGCCTTTTTACTGGAAACTATTCTACCTCAAATACAGACCTTCGAATTTTGACCCTGAAACCCCCTTGAATATTGAAAGCCAGTATGTTTTCGAGTGCAAAATATGCAATGAAATAGAATACGTACACTCCGAAGACCCGAAACGTAAAATGTCTATAAATACTGCTGTCGTCGAAGGAGTGATGTGTACAGGAAATGGGTATTCACAATGGAATGAAATTTGTGGGGTTTTAAATATGCCAAATATGGATTGTAAGACTTACACGAACATAGAACAATGTTTAGCGCCAACAATTGAAGAATGTGCCTTAGAAGAAATGATCGCAGCTGGTGAAGAAGAAAAAAGGCTAGCCATTTTAAACGGTGACGTAGACGAGGGTGGCTATCCTTTGGTAACGGTGGTTGCAGATGGCTCCTGGGCAAAGAGGTCGTACAAAAGTGGATTTAGCTCCTCATCTGGCGCAGGGTGCATAGTTGGACTACGAACTAAAAAGGTTTTATTTCTGGGAGTGCGAAACTCATACTGCTGCATATGTGCTAGAGCTACTAAACTACACATAGTTGCTTCTGAGCACAGGTGCTTCATAAACTGGCGTGACAGTGCTAATGCCATGGAAGCCCACATTATAGCAGAAGGGTTCTCGAGAAGCATGGAAATGCATGGATTGAAATTTAACAAACTAGTTGGTGATGGCGACTCCAGCATCATGAAAAAAATAATGCAACAAATGCCATATGGTCCTAACCTTATAGTTCAAAAAATAGAGTGCAAAAATCACTTACTCTGCAATTTTTGCAACAAAATGAAAGCACTTGGAAAAAAAACCAACAACGCTAAAGGCTTTGTACCAGTTCATATAAGGAAAAAGGTTGAAGCAAACGTTTTACGCATGAGAAGAGCTGTGGTTGGAGCAGTAAATTACAGGAAAGAGCAAGAAAACACAGTACAAAGTGATAAAATAAAAAATTTGAAAATGGACATAAAAAATACCGCAAATCATGTGTTTGGTGATCATAAAAATTGTGCATCGTACTATTGCAAGCCGGAGAAGTATACTGATGATCCAAATTTAGTAAGTGATCTTCGAGATTGTGGAATATGGACTGATATCCAACAATTCTTATTGTTTTTATTTCATTAAAATGTTAAACCACAAAGTGATTGCTTTCTACGAAAATATAATTCTTATTGTCTCTAATAGCAAATGCAGAAAGTCTTATTATTGACGTGACAAATAACACTGTGGAGCAATTCAACAACGTTATCGCCAAATTTATAGGTGGAAAAAGGGTAAATTTTACTACAAGAGGATCTTACCAAGCAAGATGTTTTGGAGCAGTAGCTTCGTGGAATAGTGAATTGGCAACCCATTCAAGAATACAAAAGAAAATCCAAGGCCACAGTTCCGGCAAATACACGAAGCACTTTATAGAGAGAAAACGACGTTCGAAGGAGAATACACAAATGTGTCGAAAAAAAAACTAAAGTATAATGAAAATACGACAGAAAAAAGAAAAAAAGTTACAGGGCCCGATGAAAATTATGGTCAATTGGAATTAGAACCAGATATGCCACCTGAAATATTTGAAACGAAAAAAGAAGAATTTCTCAAAGAATTATCTTCAACGAATAAGGAAGAGCTCGAACGGAATACGGTAGGCCAAAGCAATAACAATCTGTGGGCAATTGAAAGACGTAAGCGGATAACGGCGTCTAACTTTGGAAAAATATATAAGCTTCGGCAAAAAACTTCAGTTACGGGTGTATTAAACTCTTTACTGTACTCACAATTCAAAGGAACTATGGCCACAAATTATGGAAAAGAAAATGAAAGCCTAGCAATAGAGCAATTTAAAAAAAAAACAAGTTTGCAGGTATCCGCTTGTGGGCTATTTATCGATAAAACCAAAAACTTTTTAGCGGCAAGTCCGGATGGCCTTATCGGTGAGGATTCTATAATTGAAATTAAATGCCCTTATAGTATAGCAAATATGTCACCAGAAGAGGGAATTGCACAAAAGATAATTGATTACTGTAAATTGGAAGACCATTCTTTAACATTAAAACGGAATCATAATTACTTCTACCAAGTACAAGGCCAGTTACATATTACTCGTCGTAATTATTGTTATTTTGTTGTGTGGAGTCCAAAAGGTTTGCTGTATGAAAAAATTGAGAGGGACGATGAAATCTGGCAAAAAATCGTTCCACTGTTAGAAAATTTCTACCACCAATGCCTTTTACCAGAAATAATTGACGGTCGCATACCAAGAAATTTACCGGCGAGGGAAAGGTCTGGACCACAAATTGTTTTAATTTCATTGTGTAGATGTTAAACAGTAATTTTTTTTACAATAAAGCGTTTAAAAACAAAAAATATTAGATCATTGAAGAAGATTGAAAATGTCAAGTGATGTAGGAGGTATTCCCAAAAGTGCATTTTTCTGTAATAATATAACGTATTAAAAAAGTTAAATAAAAACTAAACTAGTTATGTGTATGTACCTAATATGTAGCACAATAAACAATATGGTGCCTCTTATACATAGATTTCAATATTCATTTGTATAATATGATATTATAATAACATAATCGATTCAACAACATGTGGAAGATGCATGTACCACTGAACATACGCTGTACCAGCATTCCATCAAACGATCAGTTGTGTATGTACTTACCATCACACATTTTCTTGTAAAATATAATTTTTTTGAAAAAAAAATCTAGAACAATATATTTAGTCAAATATAAAAGTTTTTTTTTGGTTCGGTAGTTGTATCTTAAAAAAAGTGTCCTATAAAGGGATAATATTATGTTGAGTACAACCTTCAAAAGTTATCAAAAAATATTTTTATTAATTTTTGTGTTCCATATCCAACTCGGCAATACGGAACGGAATCATCTCGGGGTCTGTCTGTAACAGGTGTTTTTTTTTTCAATTTTTTTCCATTAATTTATTTGACGTAAACAAATTAAATTTGTCACAATAACTTTAGTAAATAAGCTAGGTAAGTATTGGCACACTCAAGATAAGTCACCAAACAGAAAAATAATTAAAAAAAAAACATCGATAACTCGGGACATGACAACACTAGTGGACTAGTGTATCGATATAATTATTGAGAATGTCACATCACTTCGTTGACTGAATACGTATTCAACAATACCCTCTCCGCCCCCCCTCACCCCCGAATACTGAGAGAAAGGGACACATGCACCTCAGCCTGATAATACCTAAATAAAATTGTCAAAATTGAGGTTTTGTAGTCCTCATTTTTCTACTCCAAAACTGAACCGATTTCCAAGATTTTTTTTACCAAATGTATTGGAAGAAAACATTCTATGTCTGTACCTTTCGCTTTTTTAAAAAATACATCGTCTTATTTGTATACTGAACGTTTGTTGATGGCGTTAAAAAAAGGCAATTTTAACAATTTTTGAAGGGTTATAACTCCTATAAAAAGTAACTTATCAAAAAAATCAAAACGTACCGACACGCTTGCGGTCAATATTCATATTATATAAAAAAATATTTTCTCTAGTGTCAAAATCCAGAGAGGGAAATGAGGAATACGTTTGTTTGGAAAAAACACCTCCCGGTTTCCTCTTAAACAGATTCAATGCGTCGAATGTGGACAGCATAAAAAGGAGACCAGATAACACAAGCATATTCAAGATGGGGGCGAACCAAGGAGCAGTAAAGAGTTCTAAGGGTATTTACGTTTTTGAAGTCTAATTTGTAAAAAAATAACAAATTACACATCTGCCCTGATGATGGACACTGCAATGCTGTCCGAAACGTTGGCTAAAGAAGGAGGTAGCGCAACACGGCATAATACCCCAAAAATAAATCACTATTACGTGTTTAATGAACTCTACAATTGTTTTGAATTTAAGTTTCGTTACCAAAATTGGTAGTATTTGTTTGTAGAATTCATACAAGCGATAAAGTACCTAGCTACGAAACAATATTTTGACAGAAAAATGACTAATTATTTATTTATTCATAAGTAGGTATATTACAATAAAATTAGTTTCCGTTCATCTCATTAGGGAATTATTGTGTGAAGCTTATAGTAAATAAAAAATACAAGCAAAGTTGAATATTGAAAATATTTAATATTTATTTCTACAATAAAAAAATAATTATTTTAATTACTATTTTGAAAATTAGAACTAATTTGTCGAGAATTCAGGCAGAATTCATACTACCGATAATTCAGATTATCTATTATGAAATTTAGATGCGAAAAAATTGGTTCCACGTTAAGTCCCCGCACACTGCTTCTCGCGTGATAATAGTGGAACACGTATCGACGAGATATTAGTAGTACGCAATAGTCCTTCTATACTTTTATTACACGGAGAAAACGTTCTGATATAAAATATTGTTAATTTATTTAAAACTCTGGTCAAATTATTCGTTTTCCTGTTAAGTACGTGACCGGATTATGAGGAAGTCCAAGACGTCCTCTTAAAAATAATAATATTTTCGCATCTCATCCATTATATTTATTCAAACATGACCAGCTGCGTGAAACCGTGGTCAGATATATTCTGAATGACTTTTTTTAATTTTATTTATTTATTAGATACTAAAAAATACAATTACCGAACAGTGAATCTCATCCATTATATTTGTTCGAACATGACCAGCTGCGTGAAACCGTGGTCAGATATATTCTGAATGACTTTTTTTTAAATTTTATTTATTTATTAGATACTAAAAAATACAATTACAGAATAGTGAATCTTTGATTGTTTACCGTTTCAGGACAATCAAATTGATAGGTTTAACTCGGTGACCGGATAAATCATCAAAATGATAATTCATCACATCTTTAAAAAGTTATATAAAGTGGAAAGTGATGAAACAAAAAAATTATTAACTGGGTTATGTAGGTTAGGTTAGGTTAGGTTTAAAGTTTTTTTTTTTTTTCATCGTTTCTAATGACTTTATATCACTTTTATAAATGTGTGTTGAATTGTCACTGTGTTGAGTTATCTTGGAACCGTTTAATTCATATGAAATAGGTAATGTAACACAAATACATAACAATAAATTCAATCATTGGAGAAATTACTTTTTACATAATATTGGAGAAATTACTTTTTGTATATCATTAAATTCATAACATTGTGGAAATTACTTTCATGTTTACAATATAAGAGATATGTTAGGTAAGCGTCTTCATTATTTCATTGTTTCTATGATGTGTCATAAGATATGTGTAAGAATTATTATTTTTAAATTACATTATTTTTGAGTATCTGAAGTGTGGTGAGAGAATGTGATGGTCATGAAGTCACATTTCTAAAAGTATCTTGATAACAAAAGTTGTACTCATTTTTCTTCTTACATAATACATCTCCCGTAAAACTTCTATAATATGTTTAAAAGCTTTAGTGATGGGATATAATATTGTAATCTCATTTCAACGCATGTTCAATATATCAATAAACTGTTACAGTTCTACACAGGTACACAGTGACGTGCGCTGAGTTTTTAATCAGGGTAGGCAATAGAAAAACTGGAAATTATCTGATATTAAAAGACTAGGGTCATGATAAGTTTTTGCTAATAATGCCTACGCTGTTGGTTTTTGCCTATGTTGATTGGGATTATTATACATTATGCATTTCTTTTCACACATTACATTTCTTTAAAAATCTTAGAAATGTGTTAAATAAACCCGGGATAGGGATCTGCGACATCTAAGTACATGCAGAGTCTGAATAAAATTCAAAAAGGAATCATAAAGACCATACTGAAAGAATCCAAAAGACTGCCTTCGATGGAAATTTCCTATAGTGTCATATACCAAATGTACAACAAATATATGCCGAAAATATATTATTGAAACTTTTCAAAACAAGGAATCTTCTACCAGACCTCCTATCCATCAAACTAGATTAAATCAAAATTACATAAAATATATTTCATGTTATAAAACCACATTCGGACAAAGAAACTAGATGTATTTTGCAACATAACTTTACAACATCCTTCTCTTCAGATTTAAAAGTAATACAAAAGTTTAAGGAGTACAAATTAAGAATAAAAATCGGGCTGAAAGAGTTCGCAGGCTCTTAACGAATGAATGAATAGGTTTCCTGATAAACCTTTAGTAAAATACGAATATACGAGTATTATCACATTTTCGGAACACGCGTTCATAAAAATACTAATATTCACATATTTCGTCATTATGATATATGTTATCAAGACAAATGCAGGTTCATGAATGCATTTCGATATATTAGTAATTTATCAATCCCGCTTTTAACCGGATTACTAATAATTTGACGAGATTTTTAATAAATTAGCAATACTCATTTTTTCTCCACGTAGGCAGCGCTTATATATGGAAATATATAAGCGCTAAATGGACCGCACGTCCCTGTACATTGGTAGCTATATCACGGCAAAATTAGTTTGAACGTAAATTGTGTGGGCGTAGTGCGAAATCCAGGTATCTAAAATAGATTACATCGGAAAATTTTAGACTGATTGAGTAATGGTAGGTACCTACCTACGGTATCGTACCTTATATACCTACGCTAAACCTATATCGCCGTTTGGGTGGAAAGGCTAAGTATAATATATTATATTATTATAGTGTTCCCTGGAATCGTCTGTTGGTAATGACGTCTTTATATTCATTTCATTGGGCATATTATTATAGTGCTCCCTGGAATCATCTGTTGGTAATGAGGTCTTTATATTCATTTCATTGGGGTTATTATTACAGTGTTCCCTGGAATCGTCTGTTGGTAATGACGTCTTTATATTCATTTCATTGGGCATATTATTACAGTGTTCCCTGGAATCGTCTGTTGGTAATGACGTCTTTATATTAATGTCATTGGCCATATTATTATAGTGTTCCCTGGAATTGTCTGTTGGTAATGACGTCTTTATATTCATTTCATTGGCCATATTATTATAGTGCTCCCTGGAATCTTCTGTTGGTAATGACGTATTTATATTCATTTCATTGGGCATATTATTACAGTGTTCCCTGGAATCGTCTGTTGGTAATGACGTCTTTATATTCATTTCATTGGCCATATTATTATAGTGCTCCCTGGAATCGTCTTTTGGTAATGACGTCTTTATATTCATTTCATTGGGCATATTATTACAGTGTTCCCTGGAATCGTCTGTTGGTAACGTCTTTATATTCATTTCATTGGGCATATAATTATAGTGTTCCCTGGAATCGTCTGTTGGTAATGACGTCTTTATATTCATTTCATTGGGCATATTATTATAGTGTTCACAGAGTTGGAGTGTTGATAAAAACTCTGATGTATATCAGTGTGGCAGAGTAAGGATGAGAGTAGAATAAATACCTACAGTAGACATGAAAGTACTGAGACGTTTGTGTGGTAAGTCTCTTAATGACCGTGTTATATTTGGAGATTCGGAAATAATGCGTAAAATACATAATGTAATATCTACAATACTAATAGTTTGTGGTTGGAAGAGTAGTATTAAATATTTTAATTGTAAACCTTATTACTTATAGATACTTTTTCCTTTAATAAATAAAAACAAAATAATAAAAAAATTAAAAATAAAAATGCAAGGCTGATGTGAGCGTAATGGTTGGCGTTAAAAAAGAAGAAGAAGATGGTTTGAAAGAGATATTATATGTAAATACGAATTTTGAAGGAGCGCGGCAATATTTGAACATATTTAATATACCACTACTCCTTAAGATAGAGCAAAATCTCTCGACAAATGGCTAAGTTGCATTTAAAGATACACTGTGATTTTTTTAATACCTATAACATGTAAAATAAGTGAACAAAGTGTGTTAATAATTTTTAATAATACTTGGCGATTTTCTTCTATCGAGGAAATTTCGTACCGTTTCGGATCCACAATTAGCCATATCTTTAATAATTACATTTATTGTTTTAGAAACTCAAAAACGTGTTCAAGAGAAATGTGATATAAAACGGTAAAAAAACGGAATGCGAGAGCTTAAGAAAGGGACGCTTAGATGATTTGAGCGTCTAAGGAGAGACGGATGAGTGTAAAGAGAATATTATGACGGCTTAATCAAAAGAAACAAATACTTGAGACGGTCATCAAGTCATAATAACATAAAAGTATGTATTGGACAATGTATGAATGTGAATGCAGGAAATAGTTTTTCGCTGAGGCAGAGATATGTGTCTATCCTATCTGCTTACCCCTGTGGGAAATGTTATTTAGTTACGCGTCTCTATTATATATTTTTTAAATTTTAATTGTACTAATCACCATTCATATTATCTTTAATTACTTTAAACACCCGGTCGGACTAAGAGGTCCACTAAATATAAGTCGTCTCGTAAATTGTGATTTATTCATTCAACCATAATATAATTGAATTGAAAAATAAACCAGAACCGAAATGCCACCACGTTAACCTTTCCGTGACCGTTTAATATCACAGGCTTGAGTTGATTCTACACCAAAGTGGTAACATTTTTTTCAAAGCAGACAATCCAATCATATTAAGACCCTGCGTTCCAAATTTAAACCGATTTATAATATATTTCCCTTGAATTCTTTAAGTTTTAAGCTCTTAAAAAATATTTATTAGTTAAATTTTGAAATAAACTCCATACATTTGCCGAACTGAGAAATAAATTACATATATGAAATTCTTTCGACTGAGAAACATCGCAATGTATGCTCCGAAAACTATAAAAAAAAAACTCTTATTTAACGATGGAAATTGGCAGAAAAAAATTAAGTGATTCTTTAAATTCTCCTTTAGACATTTCTCTAGAGTGATTTGCTCTATTTTAAATAAGTCATGGTTTATTAAATATTTTCGCCTACGCCTATTAATTGACGGCCTCTTGACGGTCTCGACTAGCAAGCCGGAGGTCGTGGGTTGCAAGTAAATTTTATTTGATTAATTTGTTTTATTTCACAAAGAACTCGTTTAAAACAATATATAGTGTATCGCGGCACGTTCTAGAGTGGAAGATACTCTCAGTATCACCCTGTTGTAAGACCACCGTTCAGAATTGAAATATTGAACTTAAGCATCTACCGCTGTAGGTACAATGCATAAATATTTTCAATTACCCTCAATTATAACCAGTGATAGATCGGATTGTCGCCGTTACTTTTCACAAACTCACCTTTATTGCATATTCGACTGATTTTTCAGGCTGAAGAAAGTAGAGACAAGAAGGATATGAGAAATAGAATATAATGGAAGTACCAGGATATTCAGACTTGGTCCTTGAACAAGGATGATGCCATTTCAAGCATGAATTCGCTTGTGAATTGAGGTATTTTCCCTACGGCTGTGCCTACTTGAAATATCAAAACTCAAAAAAAAATTATTAGATTACGTTTATTTTAGGAATCGAGAATAATCCCGAATAATTAAGAAATCCCGGCATCCATTCCAAATTCATTTGATTAATTTGTGTTATTTAACAATTAAAAATAATATAAATATTGTATACCTACATATTTGCGGCACTTTTCACGCTTTGGCCATGGTAGGTGACCAGATCTGAATAGCCAGTTACACGGAGAGAAAAAAGTATTGCATATTTATTAAAAATCTCTTCAAATTATAGGTAATCCGATTAAAAACGGGACCTGACGGTATTTTCATAAAAGTTTATCGTGAAACCTATCAATTCATTCGTTAAAGGCCTGCAATCCCGTTTCAAACCGGAATAAGAATATTTTGAAGAGATTCTCAATAAATTGGCAAAATTTTTCATCATTAAGATTCATGTACATTCACACCTTCCTCTTTCCTATATCATTTTATTCTATTCAATTGGGGATGCAATAGTCTCACTGGCTCCAAATAGGAGGGAGCATTTGAGACTCTTGTGCTCACAAAAAATAGAATAATACAAATTATGTGAAACATGTTTTCTTTCAAATAATTGAGGCTATCGAATATCCCGCTAGAATCCCAACTGACCGAAGCCAATGGGAGAGTATGGCATCCTGAAATGGGGTATTTTGTAGGGCTGAAAAGAGTGGAACGGTGGGTACTTAAGTACTTACTATTTAATCTACCGTTAGTAATAATATGGTAATAATGTAGGATTGTGTGTTGTGTTACAGAGGCGGCAGGGGCACCAGTTGTTACGGACGAGGCGGGCCGGGTGCTTGAGGGCCGCGCGGGACCCTACCGCGAGGGAGATTCGCCAAACCTACTCTGCACCTCGGAGGGAGGTAAGTCTCCCACAATATTTTTTTTCTTAAAGAAACTGGAATGCTGCAAAAATAAAGAAAGAAGTCATATAAATTGAACTGAATCAAATCAATTATTTTGTATGGATCATGAGAGATGTTATAATACTGATATTGACTTTATTAGAAGATGTTATATTCAGAGGTAGTTCTATTGGTTCAAAAGTGGTAGATCAGTGCTAACATGATATCATAAAAACGGGCTTTTTTTTATGTACTTATTGTCATTGTACCGTTTTGTGCGCTTTATAAATTTATTTGTTTGTAACATTATATATTTTTAATAAGTAATAAAATTGCTAATCAGAGTCAATGCCCATATGACCCGAGGGCCAGCCGCCACTGGTTATAATACATGAATCATAGACTAGCTAATGCACTAGAGTGGTAACTTTAAGAATTAAATTAGGTGACGGAAATTAATGCCTCAAGTTAGTCAGTGGATATTCCAACATTTTCCAGAAATATGTAATACAGAAAAACTCTGCAATTGGGGTGTTTTAACCTCCTTAATATTTGACTAAGCGTTCAAATCAGCGCCATTTTGAATATTTCACATTTGAACGGTTCCTTTTAAACGCCGTTTCTCAGAACGTTTCAGATTTTGATCAATTTGTAATCAGCCGCCAAGCGTGGTCGTTTTGCTGTTATGTTTGAAAGTTTATCATAATTAGAATAAAAGTGGTAGAAACGAATACCGTTCAACAGCCAAATATTCAAAATGGCGCAACTCGTCGATTTGATCATCAATCAAATGTGACAGAGGTTGAAACACCCAAACTGAGCATGGTAATGTAATATTCAGGGCCGGCCCTGAGCCAAACTGCGCCTGGCGCGATTTAATTTTTGGCGCCCTTTGTCAAAATAAATAAACGCCCACCTACCTGGTTTATTGGATTACCGTAATCAATAATATTATGATGATTTTTATTTTTGTGTAGTGCCATTTTTATGAAAAATGATCTCAAGGGCGATGTGCTATGGCTGTTAGGTATAAGGTATTATTAGCGCTTTGGCGCCTTGACTATTCGGCGCCCGGAGCGAACTGCTCCAATGGCGTCCGCTTAGCACCGGCACAGGTAACAGTTATAAGTAATAACCCTTTACAACTCTGTTCCACTTATATTTGAACTGCACCAGTTCACGCCGGTGCGCTGCGGGCATTTTCATAATTGTGGTACCAATTTCACAGGGAGGTGAAACAAAGCTAAAAGGTTTTTCAATGAATGAAATGGTTTCAATGAATTGCGCCACGCATTAAAAGTTAACATAGAAAACAGACATTTTTTTCCATTTCGCTAAATGTATCAGGTAACGAAACAGGTACTCTAAAGTGAAGCCATCCAGTTTGTATAATTTTGCTCAGTAAAATACTGCACATTATATTTAAATATTTCATTTTATCAAACGTGATTTACACATGCGTACCTCAAACTCCGCTTCAAATTATTCCGGTCATAACCAACTATCTGAAACAACTGTTTTTAAAACTTGTTTTTTTTCTGTTATAACTTTTAACATATTCGTTCAAAATTTCAAATATTTTTTTATTATTTATCTAATAATACAAGTACAACAGGTATATATTTATGACGACTGTTTTAATAAAAATAATTGTATGCAAAACTGAAGAGAAGTGTTTATTTCATTTATCGAAATAAGCTCAGAATTATTTACTGAAAAGTCGTCATAATGGAAAATAAATTATTACAAATTTTATCTGTTAGCAATGCAATACACTTGACCAGTTAAAAATTATGTCCTAAAATGTGGCTTATATTACATTATTTTTTTATATTTTGTTTTATTTAAATTATTGTACTACAGATTGATTTATTTATTAATGGACATCGTCCAAATTACAAAATAATAACAGGAATAAAGTAAAATGAAAAATACAGGAGTAGACAAAGGTACCTACATGAAAGCAAAGACATATAGCAGATATAGGGTTGCCATCCGTCCGGGTTTCCCCGGATTTGTCCTAGTTTAGAAGGCGTCCGGGAAGCGTCCGGGCGGGGTTTCATTTGTAGTCCGGGTTTAGTAAGTCTAAACTTTAAAAAGGGTCAGTTTTGTTGCTTAAGATTTAAGAAGACTGAATTTAGTTCATATTATGTTAAGAGGTATTTTGTTGTGTAAATGGCTGCTGATAAAAATTTAAAGAAGATATTATTATTCAGTTAAAAGAGTTACCTCAAAAATTGTAAGACTGAGTACTAAAATGGTCTCAGTATTTTTAAGATTTTTTTTTTAAAATGTAATTATTTTTATAAATTTAATAGGTACATTTAAAATGATGATAAAAGATGACAAAATTCAATTTTAAGGTCTGAAAATAAATAAAAAGGTGATTTATGACATTTTAAACTGTTTTTATTACACTGACTGTTTAAAAAAACCTGTTGACATGTCCGGGTTATGGGCTCTAAAATCCGGGGTTTTCACGCCTCTTGTCCTGGTTGCCAAATTTTAGAGATGGCAACCCTAAGCAGATATAATATAAGAAAATAAAGTGACAAGTCGAATCAAGTCAAGAATACGCCGTGGGTCGACACTTATAATATTCCGTCACTTGTTTAGCGACTGGCAAAAATCATTCAGACTTATCCCAAAAAAATTAAGGTTTTGACTTGATTTTTTTTTTTTTTTAAATAAATTTAAGATAAATCAAATTTAATAATGTTTTGACTTGAGTTGACCAGTCTACACATTCTGGACAGTGGTGAATTTATATATAGATTGATCATCCTTTTACAGGATAAAAAATCTTATTGTGATATTTTTATTACCTACTTGGGAAGATAGTTATGTTCTCAGGTTTCTTCAATAAAAACACTCCTTTGAACATTATTATTGAGTTTTATTTTGCGATGGAACAATCACATGATTATTTCAGATATCTGTACTAAAAAAGGTGCGGCACCTCTTAGGTAATCGTAAGGACCCGGCTTGGTTGGTAATCAAAGAAGAAAGATTTATCATTTATCAGTTTTCAAAAAGTTTTAGTTTTCAAAATTCGACAACCGGAATTCGGGACTGATTTTTAGCAGGCAACCTTATACCATCGTGTTCATAATGAAATAATCTTTAATTTCATATAATTTTTATTCAATAATCAGACCGGTGCAAAATGCTTTTTCGATTTACCTGTTTATACATGGCAACCTGAGAGTTGTGACCGGAAAAGAGTAGGCAACCTAACGTTTGTATATTTTATGGGTTTCATACTTTCGATTGGTATAGAATTTTTATAATAATCAAACCGGTGCAATATTTAAAAAAAAATTTTTTTTTAATTATTAATTAATCATACCCTGGACTAAAATTTGCTAGGCAACCGATATGCAATATATTTATTGACATATTAAATTAAATATAAAATACGTTTCATCAAATAAACATCTCGGTGACGGTCGTTCTGGGATCCTATACTATATACCTTACCATCAACTGAGAAATTACCTGATTTAGTCAAGTTCAAAACCTAAAAAGCTTAAGACTTACCCTAACAGAGGGCAGCAGTGGCCAATTTTAAGGATAGTTATCTACAAAAGAACAAGATAAATCATATTATATATCTACTATTTTAGAAATTTCCTGTCATGATATACTCTGCTAGGACATTTGTTCTGCCATGTGCTATCTTAACAAGTCGTGGTGACGATTACGGCTGAAGTTTTCGGACACGAACAAGCTATACCATTCCAAGAGGAATGGGAATAGAGTTATGCACTGTATTAAAAGTATGTATTGCAATAATTAATAATTACAATTATTTCATTTCAGGTTTTCCTCCCGCCACAGTGCGGTGGTACCGCGGCGAGCGCCTGCTGACTGCGGGTCCGGCCGGCGGAGGGCGCGCGCTCCTGTCCGTGGGGCCCCTTTGGCGCGCTGACCTGCTGGCGGCCCTGTCCTGCCACGCTTCTAACTCCCCCCTACTTCCTCCTGCCACCACTACCATCGTCATGGACTTGCAATGTAATTTTTTATCTATAGTGAACCCATTCAAAATGAAGAATTCACCACACATTTATAATACATACGTATTACTCTCTGTTTGATATATTCAACTCTGGTTCTGTTATAATACAGGACAGTGACAAAACAGAATATTGAAGAAAAGCGAAATAAAAAACCTAACCTAACCAAATCCAACGAATTATTTTATCACATTCTGTTTTATCCGCTTACTCATTATCAATCCTTTACTGCTTGTGCGCCGGAACCCCTTATCGGCAATGTAAAATTTTATCCTCTGAACACCAAAAATATACTTTTTTATTGTGGGATTCTGTGCCTTTAAAAATGATTGTAGCAAACTAAAATATATACATATTTTATTTTCTTTGCGAAGAAGTAATATATTATGCTAATATTATTTAATTCTCTCGTTTACACTTGCCAACATATTTATTTTATCTGTGAATAAATGTGCGGCCATTGTGGAAGAGTCATCGACCTCTCAACGGTCTTCTGTAAACCATCTTTATATTTAAAAATCACATGTCACTGAGTTCCTACACGCTAATCGCCGAAACTGCAAAACCGATTTCAATGAAATTTTGTGAATGTGTTGGTTTCAGCTTGAAAGATAGGATAGTTGTGGACCCGATAGGTAGCGCTGTTGGCGAGATCTAATAAAAAAAAAATTCATCGAAATTAGTATTACTATATTTAGATTCATTGTGACAAACACTTATTTATAATAAAACCATGTAAATATCTTCATTTAATTTGATTTCTTTATTTAACTTTTGATTATTAAAAGAGGGAGAAAAAATTATTTCTCTAAATATAAGTAGGTATTCTGGGAAACTAATTATGATAGATATATAAAATGTTTATAAACACATTATCTCGTTAGACAGTACAATAATTTACAACAACATAATTTTGCGATAAACAAGTAAGTTATTAGGAAAATAGACTCAGCCAATGCACGGCGGGCCGAGCATAAAATATACCCTGGCACGCTACAGAGTATTCGGTTGGGAAGCTCGGCGTTTCAAAAGTTAAAATCCCAAGTACTCTTACTAATCTCTGTAATTTAATCTTGCTTCACTAACGATTCTGATTCTTAACTTCCTGATACTTTTTCCTTTACCACCGTTGCTAGTGGCAATCAATAAATATCAGAATAATGCTGAATACCGATGAATCAAAGCTCTAGCACACTAGCTAATTTTTACGGCAATATCAATGTTCATTTACCAGAACTACATCTTATATAAATTGTATTTTTTTGTTATGTTAACTGAATTACATTTCTTGGTATTATATATTCATTGGCTAAATTAGTAATGCATTTTTAAAAATGGGGACGTGTATGTTTGTTGCAGTACCGCCGCTGAAAGCCGAAGTCTGGATGTCGGAGGGCGAGGCGATGAGCGCAGGGCGTGAGCACGAGGTGTCATGCCGCGCGCATGCCGGCCGCCCGCCACCAGTGCTCACCATGTGGCTGCAAGGGCAACAGCTGCACGGAGAGCAAGAGGTATGTTTCTTACCCAATGCTTTTCATTGTTCACCAACACATATATAATACTACTTATTATGGCCAAAAACCTCCGGCGCAAACAAAATTGTGAGTGATGACCTCCCTCACAGACCAATAAGCTACTCTAAATTCAGCCAGGTTACAAAACTCGACATGGACAAAAAATGTCAAATTCAGTTTATACTGAATTTTTTTAATGTCGATTTACGAAAAAATGTACTTATGCTACATTTTCATCCTGTTCCAGGGTGGAAAATATTGGTCTCATTCTGGTGATAAATAACTAAAGGCAGATACTATCCAAAAATCTTTTTCCAATCTCTGTACTCGCTTTCTTAAACTTCACAAAGTTCTTGAATCGAGATTCCATAGTTCCACTGTCTGCAAGCGTGAAGTTAAACGAAAGAACAATAAAATTATAGGAATAGTCAGAAACCTAGAAGAAGACACCCAACTATAGAATTAAAGAACTAAAATTCCCTATTATTGAACTTTCAGGAAATTAAAGAAGAGAAGGAAGAATCACGGGGTGGTGAATGGAGGGGTGGCAGCAGCATCATGCGGGTTCTCCTAACGGCCAACAGTTCTCAGCACGGACACAACCTCACCTGCCGGGCATCGCACCCCCTTTTGGCTGAACCACTGGAGGCTTCGCTGAGCCTGAACGTTCTGTGTGAGTGATGATTATCATAATATAATTGTTTTCATAATATTAGTGAGAATGAGGAAAAAAGAGCTTACTTACCCCCTTTTCGTAACCATAATATATTCAAAATTTTATATATCTACAAGTAATAGTTCGTGTTATGTAACACAGGTGGCTCTAGTGCAAGTAGCTCAAAAGTTGTTATAGTTCTCCAAGAAGGTCTCTAGTGTATAGGTTCACCCCTCCAGTTCAGAAGCGAGATGAGCTAGCAGATAGGTTTCCACAAACAGAGGGATTTTGAGATTCTTGAGGACTTTGGCCTCCAGGCCGTCCTTTTAATTTTTTTTTAAGACAAATATTCCCAGGTTACGAATAACCTGACAATATTTGAAAATCTCCTACTACCACCACAGTAAGTAGAAAATGTTGCTTTTGTTTGTGATGGAGGACTTAGCCAGCCGAGGAATTGAACACCCTACGCCTGGGCGGGTCGCGGTCCTTCACACTTGTTCCTAATT
Organism: Hesperophylax magnus; assembly: GCA_026573805.1. NCBI lineage: Eukaryota > Metazoa > Arthropoda > Insecta > Trichoptera > Limnephilidae > Hesperophylax > Hesperophylax magnus. The sequence goes on from JAIUSX010000046.1 coordinate 31,400,984, forward strand.
ACAAGAGTTTCTATCAAAATAGAGACATTGAAAGTAGAGATAGTGTTTTGTTGTAAAGAAGAGGTTATTTATTTCAAAAACATTCACGACAGTGTATTTGTGAGTCTTGGTAACACTCGTAGCAAAAAATGTACCTAATTCAAAAGTATCTAAATCCATTTGTATGTTATTCTATTTTTCATTTTGGATGGAAGTGTAAGATGTATTAGGTTTTATTTTAAGGCAATCTTTCCTTTGCGGACTACAAACAGCAGTTTGGAAAAACCCAGTAGAACTGCATTCGTTCGCTGTTTGAGAAATTTTATAAACTTTATACACTTTGCATAAATTAACTACAGTTATTTATTCACAGTTCCTCCCTCCGTGAACCTGTCGCTTGGAGCAACGCTGAACCCGCACGACATTGAGGAAGGAGATGATGTATACTTCGAATGCCACGTACTGGCCAATCCGACTCCCTACAAACTCATCTGGGAACACAACGTAAGTTTTTTATTCACAGTTCCTAGCTCCGTGAACCTGCCGCTTGGAGCAATGCTGAACCTGCACGACATCGAGGAAGGAGATCAAGTGCCACATACTGGCCAATCCGACTCCCTACATACTCATCTGGGAGCACAATGTAAGTCAAAAGTTCCTCCCTTCGTGAACCAGATCCCTCGCTTGGAGCAACGCTAAACACGACATTGAGGAAGGAGATGATGTATACTTCCAATGCCACGTGTAAGTCAGAACTCTTTTAACTTGAACTTTCTTTGAACTCTTCGCCAGGAATACCTTTCAACATCTTTAAAATTATATTAAGTTTTACCAAATAACCTAACTTGGGGGTTCTCGGTTGGTCTATAAATATTGCCTTAACACAACAGAAACCAATGAACTCTACAATTTGTAATATATAGCATTAAAATAAAACTTCGGTAATAATACATTGTACGGGACCAAGTTAGTGAAGCCCGCACAAATACTGCAAATTCAATAGGGCACCGGCACACATTGACACCTTGATCTGAGAGTTTTTGCAGGGGGAGTAGGAAAACAAGTATTACTTTCCCGAGTACTCTCGGATGAGAAGTGACTGTTTGTACCAGTTACTTCTCTATTTATTGGACAAAATTATACATTAAATCTCACACATGTTCAATGAGAGTAATTAGCGATCACCCTTATCTCTTCACTGTGTTGAACAAAACAAAACATAGTTTTTAAATGTATGGTGGCGCCGAAAATCCATTAATATTAACTATAGCAGTCGCACATTAAGGATGTGGAATAATATTATAGTATCATATTTATTTTGACGCAGATATCTCAATGGTTTTATCAAAGATATTAAGGACATCGTAAAAACTTGAGATCTTGTTATCTCATAATGACTTTGGCTCTGTACGTCCGATATACTCCCCACGGTGCAGTCTCTGCTGCGCCCAGCTACTCCGTCGGGCGTGTTCTGTTTCATCCCAGCGTCTCGTGTTTGCAGTTGATGTCATCGCAAGGGCTTTCGGCTAGGCAGATGTTGTCGTGCTGGTGATTGGATCGGCTGGTGTTGTTGAAGCAGGTAGTATGACGGCGATTTTAATGGCCGGTCTAACATATATTCCGGAACTTGTCTGGATACGGGCTGTCCTGACTTGTCCGTCGGCGGCGGGCACGGCCTCAAGGACGCGGCCACGCGGCCAGCTGTTCCGTGGCAGCGTGGAGTCCATAATGACCACCAGGTCATCCTTCTTAATGGGTGTGACTGGGTTGTGCCATTTTTGCCGAGCTGCCATGGTGGGAAGGTATTCTAGAAGCCACCGCCTCCAGAATATGTCTGCAAGTTGCTGGCCGATACGCCACTGGCGGCGAAGGCATATTTCCTCTTCCTTTTTGCCAAACATGGACAAGAGGGGACGCTTTCCAGCCGACCCTAGAAGAAAGTGGTTGGGGGTCAAAGGCTCTTCGTCGCGTGGGTCAACTGATATGTGAGTGAGTGGTCTGTTGTTCACTGTGAATTCAGCCTCTGCCAGGGCCGTGAGTAAGGTTTCTTCTCTAGGTGCCCGTTCCTTAAGTGTGGTGCTCAGGGCTCTTTTTACTGACCGTACAAGCCTCTCCCAAGCTCCCCCCATGTGGGGCGTCATTGGAGGTATGAAATGCCACTCAATGCCCTGGGTGGCTATGGCATCAAGCATTCTGGCATCGTGGCTCAATGATACCAGAGCGTCTCTCATCTCTGCATCGGCTCCATGAAAATTTGTTCCGTTGTCGGAGTAAATGGCTGCGAGTTGTCCCCTTCGCGCAGTCATCCGCTGTATGGCCATGATGGCTGAGTCTGCGGTCAGTGAGGCGGCCAGTTCTAAGTGAATGGCGCGGGTCGAGAGACAAGTGAAGATGGCTCCATATCGTTTTTCCCGATGTCTGCCAACCGTGATCTCCATAGGCCCGAAGTAGTCGAGCCCGCAATGTGTAAATGGGCGGATGTGATGCATCAGTCGAGGTGGTGGTAGCGCCCCCATTAGTGGTGGAGAGGGTTTGCTTCTCCTTATGCGGCAGGTGGGGCAGGCGTGTGCTATCTTCCTGCTTGTAGTGCGCAGACGCAGTACAAAGAAATCGCCCCGCACCTCTGCGACCGTCTTCTCCGTGCTGGGATGGTCCGCCTTCTGGTGGTAGTGGCGAATCAGGAGCTGAGTGTACGGGTGGTCTCCATCCAGGATGACGGGAGTCCGTGCTACATACTTCGTTTTCGCTAGAGCTCGCAGCCGGGTACCCATCCGCAGGGCGCCGTCTTGTCCGAAGAAGGGGTTTAATGGGTTCAGACGACTACCAGTCGGCAGCATTTGGCCTTGCTTGAGGGTGGTCATGTCAGTATTGAAGGCGTCCTCCTGAGACCTTTTTATCCATCTGTCTTCCGCCTCCTTGATCTCCTCCGCTCGCAGTGGGCCCCCTACAGATTTGTTAACTTTCATCCGACATTGTTTCACAAAGCGGAGAACCCACGCTGTTGCACGGATCAGCCGTTGCCATGAGGAGAATCGCTCGATGGATGGTAATGCTTCCCTTGCAGTTGATAGAAGGCCGACGTAGTGAGGCTTAACCTCTAGTGTCTGGTCGTCAGGCCTTTTGACAGGTGCACGCTCTTTTGGCCACGCACTCTCAGGTAAAATGATAAAGGCCGGGCCGGTAAACCACCTTCCTTTGGGTGATAGGTCGGGCACATCTGAGTCCCTTGTACCGATGTCAGCGGGATTGAGCTTGGTTGGCACCCATCTCCAGTCGAGTATGTTGGTTAACTCATCTATTGCGCCCAGTCTGTTTGCCACGAAGGCAGAGTACGTACGTGGGTCAGTTCGTAACCAGCACAATACGGTTGCAGAGTCTGTCCAGAAGTACGTTTGGGATATACGGGCCTGGCTTTCCTTGTGGATGGTCTGGGCTAGTCTTGCCGCGATGAGTCCGGCTTGTAACTCAAGGCGGGGAATGGAGAGGGGCTTCAGTGGCGCCACTTTGCATTTACTGGCCAGAAATGTCGCCTGTAGGGCTCCATTTACTTCTTCGGTGTAATAGGCGACAGCGCAGCAGGCTTGTTCTGACGCGTCGCAGAAGAGATGTAGGGTCACGCTGCTCTGCTTGAGATGGAGGCAGCGTCTCGGAACTGAAATGCTGTGTGTATTCAACAGGCTCAGCCATTCGGTCCACCTCTGTGTATGTTCAGGGGTAATGGGGTTGTCCCAGCCTATACTCGAGCGCCACACGGCCTGCAGCAGTATCTTCGACCGGATTGTAAGGCAGGAAATGAAGCCTACTGGGTCGAAGATTTTCATTACTATTGAGAGCAGCTGCCTTTTCGTGGGTCGCGTGGCCACTTCTGGGGTGATCGTCTCTTGGAATGAGTACAGGAAGTTATCAGTGGATGGGTCCCAAACTAGTCCGAGCACTCGTTCTGTCTCGGTACCTCCACCGCTGATCCGCACTGTGGAACTGGCCCGGTCTTCTGTGGGAACACAGGCTATGGCAGCTGGACTGTTAGATGCCCAGCTCGTTAGGTGGAATCCTCCTTCCGCGAGGAGGGTGCTCACACCGTGGACGAGTGAGGCAGCCTCTTGACAACTGTCTACCGCATCTAGGTAGTCATCCATGTAGAATTTAGAACGAATGGCTGCTGCGGCAGTCGGGTTCTCATGTTCGTATTCCCCGGCTACCTTGTTCCGGACGAACTGGGCGCTGCTCGGTGAACAAGTGGCTCCGAACATCATAGATGACATCTGGTAAGTATCAGGTTCGTGTTGGTTCGGTAATCTCCAGAGGTAGAATTGGGACAGCTGATCTTCCCGCCTTATCTTGATCTGCAGAAACATTTCCTTGATATCTGCGGCAATGGCGATGTTTCCCTCTCGAAAGCGCAGAATATTCCCTAAGAGGGAAGACAGCAGGTCAGGGCCGGTAAGCAGCTGGTCATTAAGGGAGGTCCCTCGGCAACGACTGGCGGCGTCGAACACTATCCTGATCTTCCCTGGCTTACTGGGGTTTGTCACCGCAAAGTGGGGCAGGTACCATTTTCTGGGTGCGGTTGTTGACGCTTCCAGTTTAGACAGCTTCCTGGCGTAGCCTTTGTTGACCAGCTGGCTCATCTTGTCGCTGTAGGCTGCTGCCAGATTCTGATCTGCTGCCAGCTTCTTCTCAAGGGAATGAAGTCGTTTCAGCGCGCACTGCCGGTTGTTAGGCAATGTGGCTTCCGGATTACGCCACAGGAGGCCAGTTTCCCACCTCCCAGTGCGAAGAGGCCGGGTAGTCATGTTCATTAGTGCGATGGCCCTTTGTTCGCTTGCCTGGGTTCTCACCGCGGCAGTTACGCCAAGAGAGTCGACGGCAAAGTTGCATTTTACCAATTCTCTTAGGCGGATATCTGCGGCTGATTCAATTTGTAGTGCCAGCGTCGTGGATTTATTGTCACTGCCAGGCCCGACACCCCCATGGGCGATCCACCCTAGTGCGGTTCGTGACACTATTCGCGTAGTGTCATGGTCTTCGCGCACTTCCCGTGAAACGATCAGATGAGCATTGTCTTGCCCTATCAAAAGTTTTGGGGTGACAAGGTTTCCCTGGGCCTGTTGTTCTGGCAGGTTGAGGTCGGAGATCGTGTTGGCGATGATGTAGTAGGTGTCACTGCTATCACATCCTCTTATGGTCAGCTTCACTCGGCGGGAGAGTGTGTCAGAGGTGCACATCCCTTTGGCGCCATGGATCCGTATGCCGCGGACTGGGCCGCTCACCCCGATCCGTGTCGCGATGTCAGCGTCGACAAGTGTCACAGTTGAGCCTTCGTCGAGGAGCGCGAACACCAAAACTTTTCTTCCTTGGGGGACGCCCAACATAACCTGCACAATTTTTAACAGCACGCTCCGGTCCGTCGTCTGGCGTCACAAGTTAACCTCACCGACGGCACCTTCCGGTACGAACTGTGGGTCGTGAAGCAAATGGTGATGTGGTGATCTGCACCCTCCTATGCCGCACCATGCCTTGGTTTTACAGTCCCGCGAGTGGTGTCGATCCAGACACTTACGACACAGGTTCTTCTGTCGCACCATTGTCCACCGGAGAGCGAGACTTTTCTCCGCGAACTCGGTGCACTCGCGAGTTTTGTGGTTGCCACCGCACTGGCCGCAACTTTCACTAGATAGTTTGCGTTTACGCGTATTGTTCATTTTATTTTCGCGAGGCTCACTCCTCTTTCGCGATGTAACAAATTCAGCGGGTCTAGAGTCTGGTTTAACTTCTTCACCGTTTACTACATGCACCTGCTCGGTCCGTCGCGGTCGAGGTCGCACTGGGTCGATCATCCCGCTGTTGGGTATAGCGTTAGCCATACTTTTCAGAAATGCTGCCAGCTGAGTTATTGTAGCTAGACTCGTAAGACCACGTGTCTCATACAGCCAGGTCATCCGTAGCGTAATCGGCATCTTTGTTGTGATGTCATTCAGTAGGGTGGGATTGGTCAGGTATCCGTCAGTCCTAAAGATCCTAAGTGATGCCACCAAGTTCTGGACGGTTCCGGAGAAGTCTGCCAGGTCCTCGAGGGTTGCGTCTATTGTGAGATACGGCAGCTTTTTCACCTTTTCCAACATCAGCGTGGCTATTGCGCTGGCGCCACCGTATCGCTGCTCGAGGACAGAGAGGATCTCTGGAACTTGAGCGGGATCCATGAGGAGAGGGCCGACTGCATCCCGAGCCTTCCCTTTTAGTGCACGCTGCAGCCGGATGAGGTTTTCGGATGAAGTCATTCTGCAAGTGGTTGTGGATTGGGTGTACTGGGCTTTCCATGTGGGCCACTCGAGCGGGTCACCCAGGAAGAGGGGAAGATCCTTGGCCGTGGTCTGCCTTGCGATTAAGGCGGCCATCCGTGTATCGTCCTCTATCGTGCGAGGGCTTTCTTGGGCACGGGACGTGCGAAAACCCTCTGCTATTGCTGAGGTGATCTGGGCCAGCTGATCAGCGCCTTTTTGCACCCACTCGTGAGTGTGCTGTGCTGTCTCATCGGCTGTAGGCAGTGGCGGAAACAATGGTGAAAAATCCTGACTTGTAGGGAATTGCTGCGGTCTGTTATGCGTAAATTCCACTTCTCCAGGTACTGCTGCTTGGGGCTGTCGCTCAGGGTACTGTGGTAGAGTATAATCGGCTATGGGAATGCTTGCCACGGGTGCCGTGTGTCCCGTAGTTTCCGACAGTATGTGCACTGAGCGTGTATTCGAGGCGGGTCCGGGTGTTATGATAGCGTGGCCAGCATTCGAGGCGGGCCGTTTTCCCGGCAGTGTACGCACCGGGCATGCATTCAAGGCTTGCCCGGGTGCTGTGATAGTGTAACCGGCTTTCGAGGCGGGCCACACTCCAGGCGCTGTTTGCACCGGGCATGCATTCGAGGCTTGCCCGAGTGCTGCGATAGCGTAGCCGGCATTCGAGGCGGGCCACGCTCCAGGAGCTGATTGCACCGGGCATGCATTCGAGGCTTGCCCGGGTGCTGTGATAGCGTAGCCGGCATTCGAGGCGGGCCACGCTCCAGGCGCTGTTTGCACCGGGCATGCATTCGAGGCTTGCCCGGGTGCTGTAATAGCGTAGCCGGCATTCGAGGCGGGCCACGCTCCAGGCGCTGTTTGCACCGGGCATGCATTCGAGGCTTGCCCGGGTGCTGTGATAGCGTAGCCGGCATTCGAGGCGGGCCACGCTCCAGGCGCTGTTTGCACCGGGCATGCATTCGAGGCCTGCCCGGGTGCTGTGATAGTGTAGCCGGCATTCGAGGCGGGCCAAGCTCCAGGCGCTGTTTGCACTGGGCATGCATTCGAGGCTTGCCCGGGTGCTGTGATAGTGTAGCCGGCTTTCGAGGTGGGCCACACTCCAGGCCCTGTTTGCACCGGGCATGCTTTCGAGGCTTGCCCGGGTGCTGTAATAGCGTAGCCGGCATTCGAGGCGGGCCATGCTCCAGGCGCTGTTTGCACCGGGCATGCATTCGAGGCTTGTCCGGGTGCTGCGCGTGTGATGTACACGGGGCGCGCATCCAAGGCGGCCTCGGGTGCTGCAATGTAGTCCGTCAATTGTGACCAAGTCTGTTCGAACAGTTGGGTTGATCCGTAAAGAGGTTGAGGTTGGTCAGCATTTAAGGCGGGCCTTAACTCAGGTGCCACGGGGGCTTGGGTAGTTGTGAACCTGGAATCGGCAGGTTGGTGGCTTGCTTGCAGTGCGGCGGATGTCTTTGTTGCTGCTGCCAGGGCTGCAAGTAGTTTGGCGGTGTGCTTAACGTGCTGCTTCTCTCGAGCGCGCAACTCACGGCGCAACATTTGTATTGCATCCTCAGTTGACTCTGACTGTTGGTCATCATCCTCTCCGTCGGACTCCTGGGGGGCCGGGGAACTGTGGGTCAGGATGGGACCCCAAGCTGTGGTTGATTGTTCAATGGAGTCCGAGGCAAGCATAGCTTGATCAGCTTGCTGGGGTGCATCTTGGCTAATGGGAACATCAGTCGGAGAGTTGGAGGTAGGGTCCGGGGCTCGGCGAGACATACGTTTGTCTCGGTCTGCGGGAACGCTGGTTGCTGATAGCGACGCCCCGGATGACTTAGAGATTTTAAGGCCACTGCGAAGCGAAGGCATCTTTACTGAAGCACGATTAAAGGCGTAATGCGTAGAACCGGCACGAAGGACCAATTTGTACGGGACCAAGTTAGTGAAGCCCGCACAAATACTGCAAATTCAATAGGGCACCGGCACACATTGACACCTTGATCTGAGAGTTTTTGCAGGGGGAGTAGGAAAACAAGTATTACTTTCCCGAGTACTCTCGGATGAGAAGTGACTGTTTGTACCAGTTACTTCTCTATTTATTGGACAAAATTATACATTAAATCTCACACATGTTCAATGAGAGTAATTAGCGATCACCCTTATTTCTTCACTGTGTTGAACAAAACAAAACATAGTTTTTAAATGTATGGTGGCGCCGAAAATCCATTAATATTAACTATAGCAGTCTCACATTAAGGATGTGGAATAATATTATAGTATCATATTTATTTTGACGCAGATATCTCAATGGTTTTATCAAAGATATTAAGGACATCGTAAAAACTTGAGATCTTGTTATCTCATAATGACTTTGGCTCTGTACGTCCGATATATACATTATTTATAAATTATACTTGATACAACTATCTTTTTATACCGATTAAAAAACCTCTTGAACTTTCCATTATGCACGGCCAACAGGCATCTTCATTCATCCGTCCAAGCATACACCGGTCTACCCAGGGCCTGATCTATGCAAGCACAATTGGAGCAGTCCGCTCTGGGCGCCGACTTCCCAAGACGCCAAGGAGCAACTAGTAATGCTGGACTTTGTTCTAAGTACTGCAAGGAATTTTAGAAATACCCAGGTTCTCGTAGTTTTATTCAATTCCTTAGTAAGGAGAAGACTTGAAAGTGGGTCGATAGAATCTGCACCATTTAAAGTATTCTCTCATGTTGGAGAGAGTTCAGGAGAAATTCTTGAGATTTCTCTACATGTGGGAGTACGGCTACTACCCGTCGCTCTATCCTACTGACATTCTTTTGGGTATGCTCGGAATGAACCATCTACAGGTCAGGAGGGATATGTGCATTGCTACACATTTCTTCAGACTGATTCGTGGATGGTTTGAAAACTTGGTTATCATGGAGACCATTCAATTTTATGTTCCCGATGATTATCTCCGTTACCGATACCATAGACTGATCTCCCAGCCTGTAGGACTAACTTGCCAATGGTCAAGCCGGTGGGGAGAGCAATCTTGCTGTTGAACGGAATCAATTCGGATATCGACATTTTGCTGCTTATTACTAGTAGGGTACCTATTAGCTTAATAGGTACCATGTAGGTAACCAATTTTAGAAACATTAATGAATCAATAATGTTCTCTCAATTTATAATCTTTGGGTTATTTTTATTATTTTGGAAAATTTTTACCCCAACACAGGCTTGTCCTGAAAAGGTGAGGTTAAAAATTCTAACATAGAAAATTATAAAATGAAAAAAAAATAAACTAGTATAGTTGATATAGCCACTGTCTTTCATTTAAGAATTTTTATTGACAAATGGTTTTAAAAACGCATAAAAAAAAATCAATTTTGTAATGTTTTTAAAATTAATATAACTAATTGAATTGAAAAAATTAATTGAATTGAATTGAAAACCATCGCTCTTCCACATATCATGGAGCGTAAGCGGGATACTTTGAGAGATGTTCAAGAACAAATTATGTGAATCATACGTAAAATAATATGCAAACCAGATTATGATAAACTGCTATGCATAGCTGATTTAAGTTTAGATTAAATATTATGCAAGGATGAAAAACTCGGCTGTCTCTGGGTCTCGGTTCTATGCGCTTGTTGTAGGTATTTTACTTCTAATGTAATGTTTTTCCAGGGGCGCCCTTTGGCAGCAGACCCGAAAGCTGGAGTGACAATGTCAGGAGGCAACCTGGTGCTAAGGGGTGTTGGCCGCACCGCTGCCGGGACCTATGCTTGCGCCGTGTCCAACGTAGAAGGAGACGCGCGCTCAGCGCCTGTTTCGCTGCAAGTCATGTGTGAGTATGTCTTGTTTATCTATGAAGAACAAGAATTTAAATTTAGTATTCCACAAGGATGTATTTTAGAACCGTTACATTTTTATTACATATTTAAATTAAGTTCTGCTATTCAGCGGGTTTCTAAAGCTTTATAGAAATCCATTTGTTATTCAATATTTTCGGAAACTTGTTTTAAATGTCTGTAAAAATATACTTTCATTTACCGCCAATCGGTTTTTTAACGATCAGTATTGCAAGTTAAACATTTGTACGTTCTTAGGTCTCAGTGAAGGACCTTCATCTTCAACGCTCATTTTCAAAATGACGGCAGCCAGTTGTTATCTGCTAATATATAAGGTGTGTCAAGATTGCACCGCCCCACCATTATAAGAAGAAATTTAATAGCGATAACTAATTGAATTTTTTTTTTCCAGTCAAACCAGTGTGTTCGACCCACCTGCGGCGGACATACGGTGTTGGGCGGCAGGAGCGCGTGCAACTGGTCTGCGAGGTAGATGCAGTACCCGCCCCCGACTCTTTCTCCTGGGCACTCAACAACTCAGCTCAACTGCTACCCGTAGCTTCTGAGCGGTACTCTTGGACGGGAACGCCCGCCCGCTCAATATTATCATTTGCGCCTCTATCGGACCAGGACTATGGCACCGCGCTCTGCTGGGCTAGCAACCTCGTCGGGCGGCAGGCGGAACCCTGCGCTCTCACTCTACTGCCTGCCGCGCGGCCGCACCCGCCGGCTAACTGTTCGCTAGCCAACCTTACCAGTGTGGCCCTTGACCTTTCTTGCGAGGAGGGCTGGGACGGCGGAATGCCGCAGCGCTTTCAGCTCGAGGTCTGGGATGAAGAACACTTGCTTGCCAATGTGTCCGCGGGGCGAGCTGCCTTCTCCGTGGGCGGATTGCGCGCAGGAAGAGCACTTCGGCTTGTCCTCTACTCACACAATTCACGCGGCCGCTCACCGCTGCAGAATCTCGAAGCTTATACGCTAGAACTTGCAGAAAAACGAACAGGTGCAGTAAATTTCATTCTCAAAACCCTAAATTATGCGAACAAAAACATGAAAAAAACTTTTCATTATTATTTTATAGAATTGTTCCATTTCTTGTATCTACAAGCAACGCTCTCTGTGGGAAACCTAATTAGGATAACCTAAAAATATGCATACATGATGCAAAATAAATTGACTTTTGAGTAATAAATATTGAATATATATTATGTGTGCAGTTGACATAATATAATATGTATAATAAATCATTGAATTAAGATAAATAAATCCGTAGAAGATAAAAACAAACTTTAATAAAGTAAGTCACTAAACATAGCATAACATGTAAACTTAAATGTGGTGTAACCTATGGCAAAGGTTTTGGCTATCCAATTAATATCAAAGAGCGGCTATACCCATACCCATCTCTCAAATTGTTTGTGGTGTTCCATCCATTTACCACTGAGGGAAAAGGTGTACATATTTGTCGATAATTGGTAGAAACTTAGATATGTACCAAACATAATATGTAATCCATATATGTACAATGCAGTTAATGTATGTTGCAGACGAGAACAGCGGGGGGAGTGGGTGGGATGCGGGATGGCTGGCGGCGGTGGGGGGAGGTGCCGCGGCCGCCCTGCTTCTTCTGTTGTTGTGTGCCGCTACTATCCTCAAGTTGCGTTCGCGCTCGCGTCGACACCACTCAGACTACAATGGTAATGATTAAGGAACCATGTTTTTAATTTATAAATTATGGTTAATTTGTGTTGCCACCAACAGGTTTAAATTTATCAAAACCATTGAAATGACAATACTGGATGCCACTAGATAACATAATGATATGGATAACAAGAACATATTATTATCAACTATCGCAAACCTGAGAAAAATCACTTGATAGTTGCACTTTATTATATAAAAATTTTATAGTTTTGATGTAATCTATCGATTGTTTGAATACTTCACGCAATCAGTTCCAGTTTTGAAAATGGTACTTATTTAAATTCAAAGCAAATTCTAGTTTATTAAACCAGAGTTACAATGGACATGAGTATTTTTAATAATGTGATGTTTTGATTACAGTCAACATGAATAAACCCAAGGCAGCCACTCGATCTGAACTCCAACAGCAGCAGACGCAGCAGGATGACAAGAATCCAGATGTCGTTCCCCTGAGTAAAGGTATGCTACTTATGCAAAAGAAAATACTAGTAGTGAATTACAATTAATACTTCACATGCTATATAACTAACGGATCTTCAGTTATTTATCTTATTTAACGAAGTAATTGTAAATTGTTCTCTTACAAATTCATGAAAACATTATACCACTTTATTTTGATAAATTTGATTGGCCCACCAAATCTAATTATGACAAAAGCATCATAATCCGGTTACTGTCAGTGATTACTCACTGTTATTAACCTTATATATTCAAAGTAATGTGCTGCGAAGCGTGCAAGATGGCAGCCTATACGCGATTATATGGCGAAACTTTGGAGGGCCTAATTAGTGATAATCCAAGAATAACAAGAAGCTATGTCGAAACTATTTAGAAAAGCGCGCAGATGACACCGCACTTGTAGTATCTAATGAAAATCCTCAAATAGCGATTCAAGAATTGCAAACCGACTTCGATGAACTGCTAAAATGGGCACACGATGTTATAAATGGTATATGTTGGTTATAAATGTAAAGAAATCAAAATGCATGCATATCAGATCACCTAGTTTGTAGTATCTAATGAAAATCCTCAAATAGAGATTCAAGAATTGCAAACCGACTTCGATGAACTGCTAAAATGGGCACACGATGTTATAAATGGTATATATTGGTTATAAATGTAAAGAAAACAAAATGCATGTATATCAGATCACCTAGTTTGAAAATGTGGAATATTCCCAAACTAACCGCACATAACTTTGAATGCATCCATAGAAAAATAATATCTAACTGCCAATGTGAGAAAATTGATTTTGTCAACGAGTATACTTATCTGTGATTAAAAGTAGATAACACATTTAAATGGGATAAGCAAGTTACTAAAATATGTAACCAGCTAAGAGCTCTAGCAAACAGTTTCTATAAATTAAAATTTGTCTTGCCTCATAGCACACTCAAACTAGTATATTTCTCATTAGTAGAATCTATTCTTAGATATGGAATTAGAAGCTGGGGAAATACAAGCATGACATATCATCGGCTTTGAGTGTAAACCTGCTAAATCCATTTTGACTGTTATTACGTTTATTATACCATTCAAAAGAGAAAAAAATACACAAGCTAGGAAAAACAGCTAGTGTCAGTTTTGGCTTTAAATTGACAAAAACGCGTGATAAGTAAAACTGCCAAATCCATGGCGTCAAAAGTCTGCTGCTAACTCTATCTTAACCGCCATTCTGTAAAGAGTTTTCGATGACAGCACGCGTGCTCTTACAAATAATGACATAATTCGGTGTTACTTGTGCAAACGGAGGTTTGAGGATTGAGATATTGCAAAGGTACGTATTTTTTTTTAAAAGAAGAAGCTCGATCAGAAAAAGAAGAAGATAACGCTGAAGAAAGTGTCGTGTTTACGGTTGACTTGCAGGCGGTTCTGATGGCTCCCAAATAAAAAAATAGTAGTTTATACCATAGAACAAAGCTCCAAATACACAATATTGCCTTTTATAATTTGAAGAACAAAGATGGCTATTGCTAATTATGGAATGAAACCGAAGGAGGTTTAAACTCGAAAGAGTTTGCAAGTATATGGGTCAGTTTAATTGAGAACAAGGTTTTACGACAAAATCAAATAAAACAAGCAAAACCAAATAAAATCTTTTTTTATAGCGATGGTTGTACGTATCAAAACAGGAATTGTGTAATGTCTAATGTATTGCTATTGTCGGCTATAAACCCTCTGTTGAGCGGGCTCTTAAAGACAAAAACATCAATGTTCCTGCGGAGTATATATCTATTTGCAGGTCGGCAAGGAAAAACCCTAGACCTTATGATGTAACTTACTTAAACCATACTTTTTTCAAAAGCTTTGATGAAGTAAATTTTTTAAAAAGCATTCGTCCTGGACGTGGTAACGGTGACGCTAAAGTTACTGATATTAGCGCTCTTCAGTACACTCCAAACGGTGACGTATTTTTTAAATTGTGATTCACTGATGTATGGAAAATACTACCGCAAAGAAAATCACCGACTGTAATTCCGTTGCCTTTTGATTCCCTTAGAAATCACTTTCAAACAAAAATAAAAATTGCAAAAAGTAAGTTTGAAGACTTGCAATATTTAAAAAGCATTTTACCTGACGACTATCGTTATTATTATGATAATTTTCTTCATGACTAGTCACTACTCGTATTAGTGATAGTTGAGACTGAATGGTGTGTAATCTTACTTAATGTGATTTATTTTGATTTTATTTTAGAAATATTCAGATTACAAACTTTCAACATGTTACTGTTACTTTATGTTAGAGAGTAAAATATTAAGAATTCAATATTTTTTTGAGAAGAGAGAAATTTTTTTATTAAGAGAACCTATTATAATAGAGCATTTAGTTTTAGAATTAAATTATGTGCTAATTTTCCAAAGTTATAGAATCTATCAATATTATAATATTGAAACCGAAAAAAGGTGTTCCTAATCTATATTAACAAAACGTTGTACATATTTAGAAACATTACTTAAAAAAAATTAAGTAGTTTAATATTAAGAGTGTAAAACTGCCAAATCCTTTATTAATAATGTTACTGCACTAGGAAAACCTGTTATATCACAAATGTGTTAATTATTAAATAAATACTGAATTTACTAACTCTTCTATTGATTTTATATTATAAAGAATAAAAAAATACACAATACTGTATTAGAACTGTTTCTTAAAATTATTTATTTTTATTTTAAGAACGTTTTTTGTCTCTCCTGTAAAGTTACCTATTTGGCCGTTAGCAGGTTTACACTCTAAGCCGACGATATATTAAGTATTTTCACAATTTGCAAACCTCTATCATTAAAAAAATTGTATCACCTAATATGTATAGACAAAGACACAATGTGCAACTCTTATATTGTGCTGAGGGCCTGCTCCCAATAAAAGGTTTATTTTGGTTCCTTACCATTAAAGATAACTGGGGCGATAGTACTTATAAAAAACCACTGGTACATAGTCACAGCACACGTCTTACAGAAAAAAAAGGGCTGAAAATACCTAAAATAACAAATAAGTATGGAAGCCGAACGCTGGAGTACTGTGTACTAGTGATTTTTAATAAGCTCAAAAATAAATTTGCCTTTGGAGAAAATAAGAGTTTAAGCATGAAAACTGTAAAGATGTGGCTTATAAATGAAAAATCTGTATATCTATAAAAAAAAATAGAGTAAACAAAGAAGAAAAGGAAAGACATTATTTGAAAGTTTTAATTCTAATATAAATGAATATATTTTTTTTTTTTTCACTTACAAGCTTTTTATTTCCAGAAAAAAAAAATTAAATAAAAATAACATTTTTCACTTAGTTAACTAGAATTTTAATTATATTGCATTGTGCTACAGTACGATGTTATTCACTTTCAATGTGTGTTGTCTTACTTTTGAATGTGTGTTATCTGTGTGATATATTGTATTGTACTTTTGAATGTACGTTATCGTATTGTCATTCAAAGTGTTAGTGTACTTGGGACGCTTTAGTGAGTTCTATGATTGTATGAAAGAGTCTGTTATTTATTTTATATAACGGGAGACTTATATTGTATTATAATTGTATATTGAGATAGAACCTGCAGACAAGCAGCCATGTGGCAGCTTTGTGGGACTATCTATACATTGTCTAAAAAAAAAAAAAAAATGTGTAATTTTCAGTCAATAAAGGTCAACTTAATAAAAAAAAAAAACTATATGTCTTTGAAAAAATTATTATGCCACATATAGCGACTGAATTCGAATAAGAAAAGAATGGAGCGATCTATTATTCAATTGAAAAAACATTAATAATTTGTTTATTTATGATTCCAGGCGGGGAGCACAAGGTAATTCTGGAAGAGCAACTGGAGAGAGGGGAGGGCGGTGAGGGTCTGCTGCCTCGACCCCCACCCTATTCACGCGCGCCACCCCTGCTCACCCACGCACTACCAGTGGCCCGTGCCGGTAGGGAGGTGGTCACCACCCGCGCGCCCCTTCCTGCGGCGCAGGAGAGTGATGTGTAGGTCGCCCGCACAGCAAACAGGCGGTAAACAGCAAG
The DNA here is from genome assembly GCA_026573805.1 of Hesperophylax magnus. NCBI lineage: Eukaryota > Metazoa > Arthropoda > Insecta > Trichoptera > Limnephilidae > Hesperophylax > Hesperophylax magnus. The sequence continues at coordinate 31,417,288 of JAIUSX010000046.1, forward strand.
CATGCGGAATAACAGACACCAGGCAGCAAGGTAGCCCTTCAAAACATTGTGCAAGTATCAATAAACTAACAACTATAGACCTGTGAATCTTGTAGAACCTGAATTTCTTGTAAGATGTGTAATATTGTACGCGTACAAAGAATGCAGTAAAAAGCAAGCATAAAGCAGAAATAAACCAAGAATGCAACGTACATCAGGCAGCAAGGCAGCCCTTCAAAATTTTGTACAAGTGTCAATCAACGAACAATTACAGACATGTAAAGCTTTGTGGAACGTGAAATCCCCGTAAGTTGTGTGCCGGTAGCATGCTGTGGACCCCAGGCACCAATTCAGCCTTTCACAAGGTTGTGTCAATGAATGAACAATAACAAACCTGTGAAACTTATGAAACATGAATTCAGCAAACATCATGCAACGAACACCAAGTAACAAGGAAGCCCGTCATAACGTTGTGCAAATGCCATTGATTGAACAATTACTGGCATGTAAAAACTTGTGGAACGTGAAATCCCAACAAGTTGTGTCGAAGTATAATGTTGTATTTATGTAAATATTATTACGAGTTTCGTAAAATAAAAATGTATTATTGTTTTTTTTAATAGATGGATTATGGTTAATGGAAGAACTTCACTCAAACCCAATCAAGCATGTGCTTAAGGGCCGGTTGTTTGATTCACTGAACAAAACGTTAAATTGAAAAAGACTGTTTTATGCACATTATTATTTCAGTTCTTTTAACCGATTTTTATCAAGTTCCACCATACAGCTGCCATATTTTTAGTAGATCAATATTATTAACAGTTCAACATTTCGAAAAATATATATGTTTAATTTGTGTATGTTTTTTTAATTATTATTGTAAATGGAAATATCACACCAGTGTAGATAAGTACTTTTCAATATAAGGTACATGTGTTAAAATTTTACTTTTCCTCATTTAAAAATATTTCAATATGTAAATAGCTAGCTTAATTTAAACCTTTATCAATTCAGATGGATCGTCTAGGTACTGTTTAAAAATTACATTCCTTGAAATTTATTGATTTAGTATTGACGCACAATTAATCAGTTGAGTATTTAAATTTGGTTATATGTATTGTCAAAGACTACCATAAACTCAGAAATAAGACCGCATTTTTTAACCGCATTCATATATATATATATATTTTTAATCGGTATAGTACCTACGTAGGTAATATTAAATTCTTTACCTCTGCGAGAGAGATTAATACTTTTAAGTACAACCTACAACCAAAGATGAAATAATCGGCCCTTTGTGGAGTTCTTGAGATTTATTACATCAACTTTTAAAATAACATTTTTATCCAGAATATTTTACACTGAATACAGCAGACGTTCTACAAACTTTATATTTGAGCTACACAAAATGTAGCTACAAATTAGGTAGGTTCGTTAATACCATAGATAATAGAAACGAGAAATAATGGGAGATGAGATATGAACCATTATTAGTATGAAACTGCGGGCACAAAGCGTTTCGACAACATCGTTTTCCCACACTACTGCAAATCGCATCTATACACAACAGCAAACTACAAACGAAACGTATAACTTTGATTCGTTGTACCGCTTTGTTAGTCCGTACAGTTTGTTCATAGCTCGGCGACAGTGACTCCACATGTTTCTATTATCTACGGTTGTTACCATCTGAATTTGTGAATATTGTAAAAACTATGTTTTTTTGTAGGTAGGAGAAATTAAAAACAAACATGGGTACTAAGATATTATACTTTAATAGTAAATCCTATAAATTTATGTTGGTATTTATGAACGTGCCAATGATTATTCATATCATTAAAATCGTTTTGTCTCTATTATCAAATCATAACTGTATATTTCAAAGTACTGATGCGTAACATAGTACACAATTTAATATAATGTTTACTTTGATTTTATTTTTGATAAATATTTGACAACACTCCCAGTCTTATCCTGATAAAATTTAATAATTTAAATCATATCCTTCCATGCCAGTGGCACTCTTAGATAATTTTTTTTTTTTTTTTCTTATTTTAAGTGATTTTTGTTAAACATTTAAATGATTTATATATTTCTTAGATAGTAAATAACTAATAAATACATATATTATAATGATACCATATTCAAATTTGTAAATAAAATAATGTTATATTGTTAACATAATTAATATTATTATTATTATTAATAAAAAGTAAAATATAACATATCTAAATAATATGTATCTAAATAACATTGTTATCAAAAAGGATTTTATATGTAAGAAATAAATTTCTCTAAATAATTGGAGATGTTATTTTTTCATCTTTTTCTTTCCAAATCGACTAATTGTGTATGGTATGATGTGGCCGGCCCTACGCGGCCGCAATTGGAGCAGTCCGGTCCGGGCGCCGAATTGCCAAGGTGGCAAACTAACAGTCCTAACACATCTCCTTTGAGATTATTTTGCATAAAGACATACACAAAAATACAAATCACCTGAATATTATTGATAACAGTGATCACCTACCTAAGCATCTACTGGTTTTGACAAGGGTCGCCAAAATTTTATTTGCTCCAGGCGACGTTTGGCTCAGTGCCGGCCCTGGATGTGGTACCAATAAAAATGGGTCTTATATTCCGAGCCCAAAGATCTTTTTTCTCCCTAATTTTTTTCTTTGTTATTTCCCACTATAGTGGGAATTGACTATATTGTTTTTTTTTTTATATGAATACCGCACAAGAATCCCAACTGATCCCCAATTGGGATATGGCATCCCCAATCGGGGAATGTTGTGAGGCTGAAGGTAGTGGGGAGGGGAAAGAGATGTGGGAGAGGAAGGTGGAGGATTATTATTATATTAGTTATATTAAATATGGCTCATTTAGTAGCATTTTCAGATTACAATTTAGTTTTAATGAAATTACAACATTATAAATCTCCCTTGAAAACTCTCTGTAGCTTAATAACCATAAATATTAATCAAATTGTACTCACCGAAATGTTTATGTGATTAAAAATATATTTATTTGGTCTATTATTTACAAATATCCTCGACAATCAGTCTGCTCACAACCTTTTTTTTTTTATTTTAAGGAATTCTTCCTCATACTGGAATTTTTGGAAATATGTAAATATACAAAATAGTTATTTTTTATGATATTAAAAGAAAATTTTATAATGTCACGTTTGGAATATTAATAATTTAACTTTATAAATTTATATGTTTTTTTCTTTCTCCAAGCTTAAACAGCTCAAATTTTCAAAGATCGAAAACTCAACTCTTAAAAAAGTCAAAGTTTAAAATTGAAAACGCCGAGCTAAAAACACGAATTTTTTGTCATAATTATTCTCCTGATTCATTCTCCTTACGACTGACTCCTTTGGTGAATAAATTTTGGAGGTTAAATTTTTAATAGTTTATTTTTTCACTGGAATATCCACCAGGAGCACAGAATGATAAAGAGTTGTTTTTAAAACTTTATATTGAAACCTTTCTTGGTAAATTTTTATTCACTGCCAGAAATACTAAGAACATATAATGACTAAGGACAATTAAAATCTATTAATATTGCTTCCGATTTTTTGTCCGGGTTAAATCTTCCCCATAGGAAAAACTAAACCCTTCCACTCACTTTTCCACAAATGATCATCTAGTCAATCAACACTATGCAAGTGCATTATATAAGCAAAATAAATACAATACAAGAACAACACGTCAACTCACCAGAGATCAAATGGGAAAATAATTCACCGACTCCAGATATTTTCATATCAGAGGGTTCGGCTCGGTAGAACTTCTAACAGGGCCTATAAATCCTACTGATCCCTCAACATAAATATTTTAAAAATCTTTCGTTATCCGACATGTATTCAAAATGACCGACTTTTGCATCTTTATATATAAATATATATCTATATTATTATTATTTTCAGTTCACTTTTTGACACCTATAATTTTGTAATATGCGTAGCTTCAGGATTATGAGGATTGCATATTTATTTATTTATTAACGGACATCGTCCAAATTACAAAATAATAACACGAATACAGTAAAATGGAAAATACAGGAGTAAACAAAGGTACATGAAAGTAAAGACATATAGCAGATATAATATAAGAAAATAAAGTGACAAGTCGAATCAAGTCAAGACTACGCCGTGGGTCAGGACCACGGGACACTTATAATATGCCGTCACTTGTTTAGCGACTGGCAAAAATCATTCAAACTTATCCCAAAAAAGTTAAGGTTTTGGCTTGAGTTGACCAGTCTACACATTCTGGACAATGGTGAATAATATCCATAATTTGTCGAATGATGGTTGAGGAAGAGCAGTTCATTATTTCTGAGTCTGTGCAAGGGGATATTGAAGGGAATGAGTTGCAGTAGAGTAGGTGAATCAATAATACCATTTATAATTTTGAAGAAGCAAATGAGGTCATTTCTTTCCCGACGGACTTCCAAAGGAGAGAGGTTTAGAGTTAGTTCAATCATCATATGAGTATTTGCCTTTTTCTAATTCTAGCCTCCTAGCAATCCCTCTTAAGAACCGATGTTGAATAGATTCAATGCGTCGAATGTGGACAGCATAAAAAAGAGACCAGATAACACAAGCATATTCAAGATGGGTGCGAACCAAGGAGCATTAAAGAGTTCTAAGGGTATTTACGTTTTTGAAGTCCCAAGTGATTCTAGTGATGAAACCAAGTAGTTTGAGGGATTTATTGACGATTGCAGTTATGTGATCCCGAAAAGAAAGCTTGCTATCAAGAGAGACACCAAGGTTTTTAATAGATGTAACAGTTGTTAAGCAAATATTATTAAGTTTGTATTCGAAGACAATCGGTTTTTTTGATCTATAGAAGGACATAATTTTGCATTTATCGACATTTAGTTTCAAACAATTAATTTTACACCAATCATAGAAAGAGTCGATATCCGATTGGAAAAGAAGGCAGTCATCGTGATTTTTTATTATTTTTAGAATCTTATTGTCTTCCGCAAAAAGCCAAAAACGTGTATGAGAGAAAATACGAATAATGTCGTTTATAAACAAGTTAAAAAGAAGCGGCGCTAGATGTGCTCCTTCAGGTACGCCGGACGTTACTTCAATAATAGTAGACACAAAGTTGTTTAATTTAACTCTTTGTTTTCTATTGCTTAAATAAGAATTAACGAAGGATATCAAGGGATTTCTAATACCGATAGCATATAGTTTTTTTCTAGGTATACCAAAGATAATAGAATACAAAAGGCATACCTGTGTAAAAAAAGTGTTAACTAAAGTTTTTGTGCTCCTGCTAGATTTTCCATAATTTTGTATGAATGTAATGAGTTGGTAACTCTTAAATAAAATTTGAATTATTTTACTTCAGTTTATAAATGCTCCAGGTATGCTCCTCACTTGTTTACACCAAAGTCTAAGGCGTAGGTATATTACTCATAAATAAATAAAACTTATTTTCAACAGGTGCCAAATATGCGCACTGAAAATTAACAACTCAAAGTTGAAAGCTTAAAATTGAATGCTCAAAAATCGAATTGTATAATATCATGATTCGTAATCTGGCCATAATACATTGTATTATACTTAGGTATTACACTGGAGTCCCCGAATTCTGTTATCATTCACATTTGCGTTATATATTCTTCTTTACTCTTGTCTTCGTTCTTCCGCTCCACATGCCCAAATCATCTTCGCGTCCCTTTAATTCTTACTGATTCCGCATACATCAGCCTTGCAATATTTCCTTATCACATATGGTTTTACCACACATATACCTCACGGATCTCCAATCTCCCTGTAAAATTTCCACTTAATTAATATACCCGTTTTATTAACAAAAATAAAAATATTGTATTGTTGTCCGAGATATCATCTCATATTTCATATCTCAACTTATGTGGAAGAGATGGCAATACTGGTAAGCTAATTAATTGTATCGGATGTTATGTAGTTCGTAATTCCTCAGGAATAAGTTTGTTTTTGCAAATCTTGAAAATATCATTCTTTTTTAAATGGATATTGGTAACAATTCATGGTAAACATGTGTTATTACTGGCTTCCTTAACTTATAACTTATAACGTATAGAGACGCTCAGGGAAGACACTGTGTTTTTACTTACCGCGTGTTGGATTTAAAAAATCAGTAAATGCGACCTGCATTCATAATTTACCCATAATGATTTTTTTGGAAATTACTGATTTTACTTTCTCTACTTATTTGAATATGAACTAATTATTTCCACCGATAGATATCTTTTCACTAATGATAGACGATGAAGAAATAATGTAATTTTCTTTAAAAAGTGTATTTAATGATTTCTACCTCTATAGGGGCATCATATATCTATGATGATGTTGAAAGGTATTCAATGTGTGAAAAACATCAAGTACCTAGGTGTTATAATAGACAATCAACTTAAGTGGAATTATCACATTGACAATCTTACAACTGGGGTAAGAAAACTGACTCATATTTTCTTTGCAGTGCGAAACATAATTAGACAAGTAGATCTAAGAAAAATATATTTCGGACTGTGCAACCCCCTCTGTATGGTTGCATTGGCTGGGGAGCATCAGAAAGATCAATTCTATATCCGCTTATGAAGGCCCAGAAATCAATAATTAAAGTCATAATTCGCAAACCATGTAGGTTCTCTAGCGATGAGCTCTTTAAACAATTTAATGTACTTGATGTTCGTCAAAACTATATATAAAAGGTTTTTATCCATGTACATAAAAATCTAAACAATATTAATAAAGTTGACCATAAACATATCACAAGAAGCCACACCAGAAATGACCTTATGATCCCAATGAGCAATACGGCAAAGTATCAAAAGACACACACATACTTGGGACCTAAACTGTACAACAAAATCCCCCCTGAATTAAATATAAAAACTTGTAATATTTCCTACATAGGCCCAATAATAACTAAATGGTTGATTGGACTGGGTAGAGGAGAATCTGAAAAAATGTTAAAAAACGTCACATAATAAATAGACATAGACTAAATCACACACTATATGTATCTTCCATTATTCTAATTATTGCTTATACACAATTTTAACATACACAACAGCTCAAGTTCGACTCTATCATAAGATTGTAACGATTAAACATCACAAATTAAAACATTAATGAGATATATTATAGACATAGACAAATCACACACTTACTTTCACATATTTTTGGTTCCTTGGAACGGGCAATTTGCCTAGTTAGGAACCAATAATTTCGACCTGATAAGGTACAATAATCTATAATCACTAAAAATATTTTAATTATATCTTGTATCATATTGTACTGTGTGTAAATCTAACGGAATAAAATAAATAAATTTAAAAAATTACCAAATAATGCTTTCTGTAAAGAGTACATAAATAAATAAGTGGTGTAAACACTTAATATGATTTAATTATTCTAAATTAACAAAATTCAGTCAATTGTTTCGCAGTTCGTAAGAATAAATTTAATATATTTACAGCTTAGGATATATCTTCGGTAACATTATTTAAATTGTCTTCTTCTTCAACACTTCTAAACTTGTCTGTAAAAACCCTCGGTCTCGCTCTCGCTGTTCCAATATTTTCCGCCTCTTCGATGGTATCGGGAAGTTTAATATGCAGAGTTTCTGGAAACGCTAATATCGATAGCCCGGAGAGAATGGCGGTTATTCCGAACAATATCATGGGAAGTTCTCTAAAATATATTTCCAGCAGTGGCGTTTGAGGGGCGAGCATGCTTCCAAATCTGCCCAGCATTGAACAACACGCCAGAATAGAGTGCCGCAAGCTTGTGGGGAATAGCTCGGCGGTGTAGATGTACACGACGTTGAAGGACACCGTGATGAATAGCTTCCCGAAGAGATAGGCCACGAGGCAGAACTGTTCCTGGCCAGAAGGGATGAGGATGAAGGCGAAGCAGGAGAGAGCGCTGCCGATGAGGGAAGAACACAGACAGAGACGGCGCCCCGCGGTGTCCAGCATGAACACAACTATCCCCTGAGCGGGTAACTCCACCAAAGATACGAGGATAAAATTCAGATACGGGTTTTTATCATTCCCCATTATTGACACGGCGTTTAACGAGAGCCCGTAGTATACAAAAGCATTTGTCATCCAACAGCACGCACATATACCGAGTCTTATTAACAGGGATCGAGATCTCAAAACTGATTTCAATGGCAGTTTCTTGCTCACTTTAGTAGCCTCAAGCGAATTTGATCTTTCGCCGAGCAAACCATTTTCAGCGGTAATGTGTTCCAAATATTTAGAAACTTTCTCAGAAAGTGTGATTTTATTCATTTTAGCCGCCTTCTTAATTACATTTCCTGCTTCTCTACGCCTTCCTTTAACAAGCAACCATCTAATGCTTTCGGGGAATGCAAATAAGGATAAAACCATGATCACTGACGGTAGGTAAGTAACTCGAAGTAATTGTCTCCAGTTCGGGACGAGCCATGCCGCTACACCCAGAGATATCGTGGCGACTCCGCATACCAGGTTCATTATTGTGCTGGCGTATACTCGCTTTTCTGGAACCATGATTTCAATCCCCAAAACAAAGCTAGCACTATAAGCACCGGATCCGACGGCATTCACCAAAAACTCGAAGAAAAGGAAATACCAGTAGTCAGTCGCGTACGATTGTGCCATTCCGATAACACCACTAAGGACTGTAGCATAGATCATGACACTCCTCCTTCCTATGCTATCGGATATCAGGCCACTGACGGATAAGCAGACAAACTGGCCGATACTGTTGATGGTTCCCACTAGGGTTCTCTTCCATTTCTGGCATGGAATATTAAACTCTCGAACAATGGTATCCCCGGTTCCGTAGACCCATTTGTCACATTGTTGTGTTGAACGGTTTTGGTATAACTCAACCGGACACGAATCGTAAAAGCTGCGATTCGTGTCACTCTCCAAAATATTTATCTTTAAAAAATGTTCACATTTGGAAGGAGTTTGGTCAACGAAGGGAACAACACTCGAGAGCCATAGTGGCCGGAAGACGGGTTCAGCCGCATCACACTCTGGAATGTAGCACCTGTACTCTGTGTCGCGCGCTGTGAAGATGAAAATAGCACCCGTGATGGAGTTAAAGAAGATAGCGACTGCGATAAAGAAGAAGCTAATGGCGTGGAACTTCCCATGGCCCAACTCCGCGATGATGGTGTCTACGTCAACACTGACGACGCGGGATTCTCTCCCCATCTTTAGCAAGATGTATGATCCGACTGATCGCACAGCGTCTGAAGATGAGTTAGCCTATCTGCGACCTTACCGATCTGCCGACATAATAAATTACTGAGTAACCCCAATCAAATATTTCAAAGCCTGGTTTTCAATCTTGATTGTGTGATGTGTGCACTGTCTTAAAGCCTTATATGTACATAAATCAAAGGTATTGACTTAAGCATAGTATCTGTAGCAGATAAAATACATTGTAATTTTCAAAACTATGGTATGATCATCATTATTAAATTAAATTTCTGTAAAATCTCATTCATGTTAGCATAATGGGCTTGTGGTTTAATTGGGAAACCGTGGTTCGAGTATTCATTTGTAAGTGCGGTGTTTAGCAATCTCAGCACGTCTGCGAAGGATGTGCACAATAGGAATAAAGTGGATAATACCTTTCAATTTGTTCACGGCTTATGTTGAACTTGGTAGCTACTATACATTATAGAGATAAGCAACATGTATTGTAGACATGGTAGGAACTTACATAATAATAGAGCAAGTAAGTACGAAGAAACATATTTGTAGATACGAGATGTTCAGAAGTAAAATGATATTTCCGTACCTAATAGCTAAATTCCCTGGTCATTTTTATTATGTACGACGTGATATATTAATTTTATAATATTAACTAATAAGTAGGTACCTATTTATATCATTTTTGGAATTATTTTTAATTATCAATGATGAAGAATATTTACGATCAAAGTTTTTGATCGTCATGAATAAACATGTTTTGATTTACTATATAAAGGGATTATGTACATAATGTCATTAGCAGAAGTCGGGTACACCCAAGGTAGACATGGCGCGTTAAAGTGAATCAGATTGTCGAGTCGGGCCATGCCAAGAGTCAGAATAATATAAGAGTATGTATGAATGTGAAATATCGAGTCCATTCAACATGTAAACAAGAATTGCGTACTTAAAGTTCAAAATGGTTTTTTTTTTTTTTAAACGACGCTTAAAAGATGTGAAGTTTAAGATTTCGATTCACTAGAAAGTTAATTACACTCAAATAGAATTTATATACAAAGACTAACCTGTATTAGTACCTATTACTTCAGCTTATATTAAAAATTTACATGTTTGTATTTTTAAGTGCTTACCCTTAATTACAAACTACATGAGTTTGCACTTGGCAACGTTTACCTAAACCAGAACTTGGTGAACGTTCGGCACATAGATTATAAAAATACGCCACGGAGTCCTCTAATTGGTCGAATCTTCTTTACGTACGACCCTGTCTAGGGTCACGATGATTCGACGTAAATTATTTATCACATCATGACCAATAATAATCCATAGAAACAAAAAAAAAATCTGCTAGCGTACCATTATTTATTTTAAAAAGTTGTAGAACAAATTTCAGGAAAAAATACATCGGTTACAGGTAATATTTTACAATAAGCGTAGGTAGGTAAGTACATAAAAATGGTGTCTATCTCTTACTAATTCGCGGATTAACAAGCTAATCAAATATAAATTCGAAATAGTATAATAAAAAAATACATACAATAATATGTTTGTCATGTTCGATTTAGGTGTACCTAATTGAATTTACATCTCAACAGGTGAACGTTTTACAGCGCGCCTCACGGTTTAGGGTCGGGACTTTTCTTAGGTGTAAAAAAAGATTAATTAGGGCTCGGGTAAAAAAATGACTTATATTTTTATCGTTTTCTTCTTCGCCTCGCACGGATTGCTTCTTGTTTCATTATAATTTCATTAGTAAGATATGCTTCTCTTTTGATCTGGTCTTTCAGCTTTCGAGATATATCGGGGATGGTCCAATCCACGACCAGACGAGTAATTTTAACGACATTCTGAAAAAATAAATATTTGCATACTGAATTATTAACATACAATACAAATGGGTTGGTTGTAATAAGGGTATACATCATAAGAATTTATAGGGACTTGTCAAAGTCGTACTTTTTTAACAGAATGATTAAATTTGTAAGATTAGAAGGAAACTTGAAGTTGCAAGAGCATTTATTAGACCGTGAGGCCGCAATTATAAAAGACTAGCTGACGTGTACCCGGCGTTGCTCGACTTTTCTATTCTTTAAATAAATATAATATCCATGTATTATATATATAAACCTTCCAGAAGAGATTCTCTAATTGATATGAAAACCCTATCAAACTCCTTTGCATAGTTCAGAAGAACTAAGCGCACAAACAGACAGACGAGGATAGTGACTAGTACCTATTAAAAAATAATTATTTCATTTATTAATCACATTATTGTCTATAAATATTTTGCCAACAATACACGAAAAAAAATAAATGAAAAAATACTGTTCAATTATTAAGAATCTCTTCAAATTATTTGGAATTCTGTTAAAAACAGGATTGCAGGCCCTTAACGAATGAATTGATAGGGTTCTTGATAAACTTTTAGTAAAATGCTAATGTATTATCATGATGTCAGAATACGTGTTCATAAAAATTTCAAAATAATTTCGCATTTCGTCATTTTATATTATCAAGACAAACGAAGGTGCATGAACACTTGTTCCGATATTATTATGAATTTACTAAAAGTTTATCAGGAAACTATCTGCAATCCCGTTTTTAACCGGATTACCAATAATTTGAAGAGATTCTTAATATATTAGCAATAATCATTTTCTCCGTGTACCGCCTGCGCCTGTCAGCAGCTCGTGGCATTTCTCCATTGACCTGGCTCCGATTACAAGGCAATCTCCAGCTTTCTTAAAATCTTATACTTTCGGTACATATATTAGTTGTTCGTAGAATAGTGATTAAGGCGATGCACTACGTCGTGTAATATTTTAAATTGAGCCGCTATCAATAACAACCCTTACGTAGATGGCGATAAGGTTTAAATTCCCGCTTAACACCATCCGCCTATTTTGATTTATGCAAGAAAAAAACATGGCCAAAAAGTGCCTTTTATTTTATTTTGTGGATGTTATTGTTCAGGCATAAATATTTAATTTTTTTTCGATCATTTTATAAATAACTTAATTTGCCACATTATACAATAAAATCATAACCGAAAATGGGTTTGTAAGTAGGAGATTTTGAACTTTAAAGCAGTTTTCATAGGCCTTATACATTATTTTTTTCTGGGCTTATAAAAAGACTTATCTAAAAAATACTCTATTATTTCAAAGGCCAAGATGTATTCTACTCGCAGTATTTAATTAAAGCATCTGAAATATTTCTAGGCGACCAAATTTTCAAACCAAAAACACATGATTTTGCATTACTACGTACACTGAAAAAAATGAGTTAGCTAAAGTGTTAAGCTAATTGAAGTTGTGTAACCATCGCCTAAACTTCAGCTACTTTACCTAAAATACTTTATGTGCAGATACCGTCGTTGTTTAGTAAAATGTGCTTGAGCTATTACAACTAAACTTTAATAATAGCACACTAAAAGCATACTTACCTAAACAAAATAATCGGTTTGGTTAATCAAACTAAAGTAATTTACTAAACCTATTTCACTTTAGTAACTTAAGTTTATGTGCTACTTCCCAAAGTATTTAGCTAAATTTAACTAAACATCTAGTTTGGTTAAATGTTTTGTTCAACTAGCAAAACTGAGGTTGGAATATCTAAATTTGGTATTTTTACATAACAATTAGTTGCTTTGCACAAACTTGAGCAAAGTTCAACAAAACTTTAGTTAAATCTCCCGAACTTTGGTAGATCTTTTTGTCGTCGCTAGCGGTCGACGCAGGTGTTTATTTACGCAGTTCTCAGATCGCCACAGTTCGGCCAAGTTCGGCGTTCGCATCATACGTGAATTGAAGTTCGTTGCGCGCGTTGCGAATTTATTTTTGAATTGAATTGAATTTATGTTAACCGCTGTTCCTAGTTCCTAGTGATAATGGCCGACAAAACCCCTGGAGGATTATTTAATTTCTTGGAATCTAGAGGCTTACATAAAAACATTTAAAGGTGAGTTTTCTTTTTTCATTTTTTTATTGATTTAGAATTTAGATCATGGAACTATGATATTATATATTTTGATAATATCCATTCTATTTGATTTAGAAATTGGCACCTTCATTATTCCATGACTCAAGTACCTACGCAATAGATTTAGAAGATTTGTATTTATTATGTACCTAGTTTGAAGAGTGCGTGTGGACGCTACAACCAAGATTAGAACTAGCTTTGAAATCGTACCGATGGATGGTCAATCATAGCAGGTTATGTTTAATTTTAATAAATGTGTATTGCAAATAATTAATTCGGACATAACATTTTGAACATTGAATTCTGTTTTTTTTGTTGTTTGTTTTTGGGGTGTTATGCCGTGTTGCGCTAACTCCTTCTTTAGCCGACGTTTCGGACAGCGTTGCAGTGTCCATCATCAGGGCAGATCCGGTAGATCCGAAGATGTGCCCTGATGATGGACACTGCAACGCTGTCCGAAACGTCGGCTAAAGAAGGAGTTAGCGCAACACGGCATAACACCCCAAAAACAAACAACAAAAATGCTTTTGGCCGTGAGAATCTAAAAACTTAATTGAATTCTGTTGATTTTTTTTGGGAGGGATATGTTTTTTTAAATACAGGGTGACCACCCATTGTTAATTTTTACATTTGAAATTTTCATATAAATGAAATAATTTCATTATTAAAACTATTTTATCTCCGCTTAATTCATGATACAGGGTGTTCGGTATCTGCTGTTGTATAAATAAACATTTTTTAATGAATAATTTTCATTCCTTTGAAAAATAAATTTTTATTTTCTTGTTTTGAAGATTTTTGTATTTTCTCGTCGTTTTTTTTCTTTATTTCAGACTCAAGCCATAGACTCGAAAACACTCCTGAAAATATCTCATGATGATATTAAATAATTGATTCCGACTGTAAGGCACCGGGCACTGCCTACAGCACACATTAATGCGCTCAAGGATGTTATTAACCCACCTGTCATAAGTGTAAGTTTTTAAAAGCAGTAATGATGACATATTGTATACCTAGGCCTTTTTTCGCTAACCATTTGGAAATAGTTGTACCGGACGCGATTTTGATACAAAAATAATAGTATTTAAAATAATAATTCCTGTAATTAATGAATAAATCGACTGCCGGGGGGGTCAAGCAATTCCAAAGGGATAAAAACAAAGCTTGACCCCTTCACCCTTTCTTTCCCCTTTGTGTACATACCCGTTTTTTGTTTCAGTTTGAAGATATACCTTCACTTCCAAACAAACAACGCCCATATATTATCAACACGATGACTTCGTTGAAAATGACATTTCCTTGTTGGAAAATAAAAACAAATCACAAAGAATAACGCAAGAAGCTTTTGAAGAGCAAATTTCGAATGTAACTTAAATAATTTTAGTAAGTTTCAGATACCTAAGTAACTTAGGTTAATTGTTTTATACATTCCGATATATGTATTTTAGTAGTGGCAGCGTAGAATAGCCGTCCTGTGACTGATATTATGATGATTATAGAAGTGGTTATTAGTTATGTAATCTAATATGCAATTTAATTTTGTTTTCTAGGACTTACGCAATCAACTCCTATCAATCAATGAAGGGCAAGCACTTTTAATGCAGTTTGAGTCAAAGGGTCTGTTGGACAATTCTGCCAGACTGTGCAGTACTATTATAAGTAAGGAATTGCAGGGTAATCCAGATAGATCCATTACAAGCAAGAGATTTTATGAATTTGCTTTTCAAATCACCAAAATCTTTAATAAAGAAAGCGCAGGTGTATATTTCACCCCATAGGTATGTGTGTTTTGGGCCTGCCCAAAAAATTGCTGCTAAAGGTAAATTACTAGACACATACAGGCAGCGCCGAAAAGAATTTGCCAAATCAGGACACAAGCATCTTTTACTATATTTAAAAAAAAATTATAATAAAAAATGATAATATAAATGTGTGTATAAACGTGTTTTCTTTTTTGAGGCTTTGCTGGTAGCTGGAAACAATATTTTGAGAGACGATTCTTAACAAAATAACTTTTATATGAATGAGGTTTTTAATTAGTACTTTCTAGTCTTACAAAACATAATATTTATTTATTTAGGTTGTGATGAAAGGCTTTAAATCACAGTGAAAAAACAGATAAACCATAGCTGCAAAAAAAAATATGCAAATTATTTATGAAAACGGACGTGCTAACGACATCTGGCGAAGAAAGAATTGATCCAGCTTGCTTGCAGTAGACACCTGTAATAGTTGGAATTAAAATCTAGGTTCCGGGACGAAAGCAGAGAGGTCGTAAAATCGTCTAGCACGAGAAAGAAACCCCCTTTTCTAGGCCTAAAAATAAATATTGAATTTTGTCAACCAATAGATCTGAACAAAAAGCTATAAAATTTTGAGTAACCAATCAGTGAACGGAGGGGAGTGTGTCTACGAAAGACAAAGAAATGAACTATGGACCCGACATTAAAATAGATAATTAACGACATTTCGATTCCCACAGAAATTAGAAGTGAACGCACTTTAGGGTAAGCATCGACTTTCAAGGTGACAAACTCCTGGGAATGTTTACAATGACTGAGACATTTATGGGGTATCGAACCATTGAAATCGAGGGCTTTGGAAGTTTTACAAGTTGTAAAGCGCACACACAAAAATGCAATGAAAAATTATAAGCGTGATAGTATAAAAAAAGGACGGGAAAAGCGAAGGAAAGCTACTGGCGGAATTTTCAACTGTAGTGCAATTATTTATGATAGAAGTAGGGTGTCGAGTTCGAAAAAATCGTACTAAAGAGAGGTGAGAGTTTTGGAAACAATGAAAATTAATCGTTATCAATTTAAGATGAAGCGGACATATTGGAAAATCAATTTGGGAATGAAAATCTCGCATTAAAATAGACATTTTAGAAATAGTGGAGCGACTGAACGGAGTGATAATACAGAGATTTTGAGCTACCACAAAGGTCCTAGGGATATGAAAATAGGGTACCATAGGAAGGCAATAAAACTAAACATATAGCGATAGATTAAATTCAGGAAACGTAGGCATTTTACATGATTATCAGGGTAGATAGATATTAAAGTTACACAAGATTACAGAGGGATCGAAACAAGATAAAAGGTTGACAGTCTCATGTGTATTTTGGAATATAAACAATCGAAATCCGAACATGATTTTTATTTACGTTAAGGTAATAAACGATTGGAGAGACGATTAATTTTAACGTGGACCTTATGGAATGTTTATTTAAAGCAAAAGAGATTAAAACTAATGGCTCTAAAATTAAACTAAATTTACGGCCGTAGTACATAAAATCTGAGACGTAAACATATGTCCAGACGTATAATTTATGTGAAGTCTTGTAAGTGAGGGATGGAGAATGGGCGGAGATTGGGTCAGACAATAAAAGTGACAGATATCCCAGAGTCTAATTAGGTATATCTCCCATAGAAGTGTGGAAAATTATATATTAATTAATAATAGATGAAGTATGAAATTTTCCTGGAGACCACACACATCGGGAAAAGTGAGAGAAAGATAAAAAGAAGGGTAAAGAACGGAGATAAAGAATAATCCAAGTGGAGAAAAGTGATACAATTCAAATTTATCCGTGAAATAAATAAATACGACTTGGAAAATAATTAGTTATAGAGTTATGAGAAATAACAAAAGAATAAAGAAGAAAATTGTGCAAGAAAACGTCGCGGATGAAAGGAAATCCAAAAGATAAGGAAAAACTCGAATCTGCGACATAAAGATAGAAAGTACGGGTGGAAATGGAAAAGCTCATATAAGTGACAATAAAATTAAGTAGAATTTAAACAAATCGAAATTCAAAAATGCGTAGTAAAGATTTCGACATGGATTTAAACAATTTTCGCACGAGATGCATAAAATTGAGATCTATATATATGTTATTGAGGATGGACCTATCGCGAATTGGAAAAAAAAAAGGAACGCAAAATCATGAGATTTTAACTACATTTTGTATGAACGGAGGACAAAGGGAGCTTGGGCGATTAACGCAGACTTACCCGATTCGGACCCTATCAAGTTAGCGACGTGAGATAAAAATTAACCGCCACCCAAAGCCGGGCGACAGAAGATCGTATAAACGCACAATCGATATTAATGGCAGAGATGTTCAAGTTTACGAGTTGATAGGAGATAGAATTAAGCATCAAGAGAATTTCAGATACGTCTTTTGGGACCTGAGAGGGGTATAAAAGATGGAACAAATCAGTCAGGAGGCAGTCGCGCCGAGGATTCGAAAAATTGTTACGTGGCAGTACTACGTTCTTTGGTAGGATTAACAGTGAAAAATCTTTAAGTGTTAAATTTTGAATCCCCGACTTAGGAAAATTTTGTGAAAAGTACAAGTGCTAGAGTCAGTGAAATTTAATAAGCCAGTTAAATTAAATCAAACAGTGAAAATAAATACAGTTTAAACTCAGTGCTTTAAAAGTAAAGTGTGATGTGCTTAAAAGTGTTAAAAGTGAATAGTGCAAAAAGTGTTAAAAGTGAATTATTTAAATTTAAAAATAATTATTTCATTCAAAGTGAAAACATTAGAATTTAATGGAGAGTTTTATCGTTAATCTAGAGTAAACGGGTTCGCGGATTAATATTTAAAAATAGATTATAATTTTGCATCAATCAAACACAAAAACAAAAAAAAGGGATTCAATAATAATAAACGCTCAAACCTTTGTTCTAAAAGTAACAATTCGAAAAAAAAAATAATTGTAGATACTTTAAAATATTGGTGAAAACAGTGAAATTTAGAAGAAAGTTTTAAACAGATATTTAATTTATTCAGAATCGAAATAATTAAAAGTTTGCGCAATTCGGAATGAATTTTCTTATAAATTTTTATAAAAAAATTAAAAAAGGAATGAAAACAACAAAAATAGTTCGACCCAAATAATTTATAATTTTCCGGCACATCTATATCACGAATTTTGAATATCAGCTAATTTATATGAATCGAGCAAGAATTAAATATTACATAGTGGTGTGTAATAAGTTATGAAGTTATTTTTTATGTTTGTGTAAGAAATGATTGTCGAAGGACCTTGAATGATTGAGCAATGACCACTGTACATAAGACAATATTTGTTGTATGGATAAAGGAAGGACTCACCATTAGGAAAGGGCACTTGTATCTTCCTGTCTTCTCCTCACAACAATGTCACTTAACATGAAGCGGATTGCACTATATCGTCGCGAATAATAATGTCGTAAGATAAGGGAGATGAGACCTCGCGCGGAAGCGGTTTATTGTTAGCGGTTCGGGTTATTGCAACATACTGATGCCAAAGGGCACATAAAAATTAGCAGGAACGGAACGGAAGGTAGGACAAAGGAACAATAATACTATCTCAGTACAGTGGTCACAGGTATGTGTGTATGTGTGCATGAGATGTGTGTATAAATTAATGTCTATTGCGCTTTGGCGCAACCATGCCCCCCGCCTGGAAGAGGATGAAAGAATCCACTTCCATAAACCATAAGAAGGTCAGTACGCTTTTACGTTAAAACGAACAAAATTGTAGTAACACGCGGTAAAAATAATATTAATTTGTAAAAAAGGTCAGAAAAATGTTAATATTTGATGCTATTGTATTAATTTTGTAATAAAATTAATCGGCGGTAAATTTAAATTAAATTAAACAGAATAATGTAGAAAATAAAAGAGAGGGCCATAGATGTACCATCTGATGACCAAGTTGCCAAAGACTATTATTGTGACGGTAAAGGGCAGAGTTTTACTACTGCTCTGCGATATATGCCGGTGTTTGTTTTGACATCAGCAACACGGGTCACTCCGTCCAAACCGGGATATACGTTGACTATTATGCCAATAGGCCATTGAAGAGGCGCAATATTGTCACACTTGATCATTACAATTGTGCCTGCCGTTACCGGGCTTGAACTCGTGTTCCATTTCTGCCGCGATTGTAAAGTATTTAAATATTCCATACGCCAGCGGTTCCAGAAAGTCTGGACGAGATGATCGACGAGATGCTTCCTTTGCAGTAAGTTTACAGACTCATTGGACAAGTCAGCGGCGGGTAGAGATTTTAACGGCGTAAGTGTTAAAAAATGCGCGGGTGTTAAAGGTAACGGAGCTGAAACATCGGTGACACTAAGTACCGACAGCGGACGTGAGTTTAGAATTGCTTCAATCTGAGAAAGCACTGTCTGCATCTCTTCGTATGTCAGTAGAGAGGTGCCTACGATTTTATTTAAATAACTCTTCAGGCATTTAATGTTACTTTCCCAGATTCCACCAAAGTGTGGAGCTTGAGGAGGATTCATTTTCCATTCGATGCGGTTTTCCCGTAGATTATTTGAGAGTTCCTTCTTATAATTACGAGACTCTATTAGATCGAATAAAGAGTTTAAATGCGACTTAGCTCCCACAAAGTTCGTTCCATTATCGGAGTACATTACACTCACAGGACCACGTCTAGATAAAAAACGTTTGAAAGCGTTGAGAAAGACTTCGGTGGAAAGATCTGAAGCGAGTTCGATATGAACCGCACGGGTCACTAGGCAGATAAATATGCAAATGTATGCCTTTTGACTTCGGACCCCCCGACGTCTATAAGGGATTATTTGAAGCGGGCCAGCGTAGTCAACACCTGTGTGTAGAAAAGCCTTAGCTTCGCGGACGCGACAAGCGGGTAAATCTCCCATTATTGGGAATTGTGGTTTAGGCTTAACTTTGAAGCACGTATTGCACCGATGGACGCGCTTCCGGACCAGATTACGCGATGAAAGTATCCAGAATCTCTGTCTTAGTAGAGACATGAGTAAAGTGGGACCCGTATGTAAGTTCTTGATATGATAGTAATCTATTATTAAATCGACTACATGATCACGCGCGGGTAATAGAATGGGATGACGACTGTCAAATTCTATTTCAGCGTTTTTTAATCTGCCTCCTACCCTTAGAATACCGTGATGAAGAAACGGATTCAATTTTGCAATAGCTCGCCGAACCTTCTTCCCATCATTGACTGCCTTTATATCTTCGGAGAAATGCTCTTGCTGTATTGATTTTATAACAGCTGTTTCTGCCGTTAAGATATGACTTAATTCGAATGTTCGCGGTAATTTCTTAATGAAACGAAAAACATAGATTACAATCCGAATTAATTTCGGCCATGAACTAACACGAGAAGCTAGTGCACACAGTAATGGTGGAGCAATTGTTTTGAGGCAGTTATTGTTTTGAACGGACATCAAAACTTTAGTTTTCAGTTCGGGTGGATCAGATACAGATTTCGAATCAAAACGCTGTAAAGGCCAATCATTTTTAGGTAACTGAGCGAATGCGGGGCCATTAAACCATAACGGATGGTCTATGAGTTGAGCGGGGGTAAGACCACGCGACAGGCAGTCGGCAGGATTGTCTTTCCCTTTTATATGATAGAAGCATTCAGCCCCCAGGTGTTTGTGTATTTGTGACACACGATTGGCAACGAAGGTCTGCCATTTAGCAGGCGGTGAATTTATCCACGCTAGAGCAACCGTGCTGTCGCAAAAAGCTAATGTCGTATGAGCTCTTGAATTTGATGCGTAGGTATTACTGACCGTATGCATTAATCGCGCATGTATTAGCGCTCCACATAGTTCTAATCGCGCAAGTGAAATCGTCTTAGCGGGAGCGACTTTGGATTTGGCACATAATAAACTAATTGTGGTTTTATCAGTATTCGGACAGTAAACATGTAAGTAAATAACACCTCCGAACGCGCGTTCACTTGCGTCTGAAAACCCGATAAGGGTTAGTACACATTGGTGTTCGATTCCTACAAAACGAGGAATTTTAATAGTTTGTAGTAATGGCAATTCTTTTTCAAACTGTCGCCAAAGCGTGACAACAGTTCCAGGAGGAGTATCGTCCCAATCAAGCTTGTATTCCCAAAGAGACTTAATTATAAGCTTGGCTAATAATACAACTGGTGCAACGAAACCCATCAAATCCCAAAGACGAGCAATCGTCGAGAGAATGTTTCGTTTAGTACAAGTTCTTTCGTTGGAGTGTACAACAAAAACGAAATTATCTGAAGCGGGTATCCAATGAAGCCCTAGTATTTTTAGGTTTTCATCAGGATTAAATTCCACATGTTCCTTAACACGACGAGCTGAAGGAATCGTGGACAAAAGATTAGGAGAATTGCTAGAGAACTTTACAAGGTCAAATCCTCCAGCAGCGAACAGCTGAATTAATTCCGTCGATAACTCGGAAGCTTCCTCGACCGACGAACAACTGGTGACAAAATCGTCCATATAAAAAGATCCGTTTTCCACCAAGTTGGCAGCAAGTGGAAAACGAGGTCGTTCATGCGACGCGAGTTGGCGCAGTGTACGCATTGCCAAAAATGGGCTACAAGACATGCCGAATGTGACGCGATTAAATTCGAACAATTGTAAAGGGTCGCTATTCTTAAATCTATAAAGTATTCGCTGATAACGACGGCATTCTTCTTGCACTACAATTTGAAGATACATTTGTTTTATGTCGGCGGTTATAGCTACTGCAAACAATCGGAACTTGAGTATAATCCGAAACAAATCACCTTGTAAATTCTTACCGGTATGTAGAATGTCGTTGAGCGAGTAGCCCGAATCGGATTTCATGCTCGCGTCCAGAACCATGCGGATTTTAGTAGTTGATTTATCCTCGCGAACTACAATATGATGCGGAATGACGTAATGGGGTAAGTCAGTATTATCGACAGGCGAAATGTACCCTTTCTGTAGGTATTCGCGCAATATTTTGTCATACTCTAATTTTATAGCGGGTTGAGCGATTAGTCGGCGTTCGAGAGATCGGAACCGGCGCTCAGCGGCTGGCAACGATTCACCGAGGATAGAAGGACTGTTGCGAAACGGCAACGCAACAATGTAACGACCTGTCGTGTCACGGGAAGTGGTGAGTTTAAAAGTCTCTTCACATTCCTGTTCATCAGGCGTTAAAAACTTCTCGTCTGGAATGTCTTCCAATTCAAAGAAGCGCGAAAGGCAAAAGTCATCATTTTTCGCGAACGTACAAAATGATGGTGTGGCGTTTATACTTGGGGTCTCAGTCATCGTTGGAGCAGTGCCCAGGATGAGATAGCCCAAAGTAGTTTCTATAGCAATTGGCTGGCCGGGATAACCTGATATTTTGTGTGCTTTAAAAATGCGAGCAAACATGTCACATCCCAAGATAATATCGATTTCACCGGGCGTGCAGAAAGTATTATCTGCTAAGGGCAAATTGTCGAGATACGACAACGAAGCGCGGTTGACGTTAACAGTAGGCAACTCACTAGTTATAGTTTCTACTACATAAGGTTCAATCATATACGAGTGAGTGTCGTCGTAGCGGGAGTATAATTTTAGACAAGTCATGCCCTTTGTCAAATTTCTTGAGTCGCCTATTCCCGTGACGTACGTGCCTTGCGATGATCGCACCGTGAGATTCAAACGTAAACAGCATTTACGCGTAATAATATCCCTTTGGGAGCCGCTATCTATCAGAGCACGTATTGTCTGCACCTGGCCCTTAGCATCTCGGGTAGTGCAAACGGCAGTTCCTAAGAGTGCGGTAGTATTTGCCTTAGGAAATGAATTTGTTACGCACAGTGATAACGGGCTTGCAGAATTTGAATCGTCATTATCGACTTCTGCTGGCGACGCGGGAGACGGTATTTGGTCTCGTTGTGGTTTTCGCTGATCAGTTTGTTTGAAATGCAACAAACTATGGTGGTTGAGAGTGCATGATTTGCACGTACTCTTTGATTTGCACGCTTTTGTGCCGTGCCTAGTACTGAGGCAGTTCACGCAAACTCGTATATTCGATGACTTGATTAAATTAAATCGCTCGCGTGGTTCTAAACCATTAAATTTAGAGCATTGATACAAAGGGTGCGATCCCCTTTGACAACAAAAACAAATTTCGACAGAGTGATTGTCGCCTTTTTCGACATTAATAAATGTCTTTGCGGAATTATTATTATTTGAGCCAAGACGGCTCGACGTAGGTTGTGCAATTTGCGCGCGATTAAGAATTCGTTGCTGTCCTCTCACAAAATCAATTAAATCAGAGCTGGACGGGAAACTTTCATCATTCCGAATAGACGATTCGAAAGCCTTCACTGTCTCTATGTCAAGACGTTTAAGGCCCAGTTGTAGCAATATAAATTCTGCGAGATCCTTGATTCGTAACTGTTTCAGTGCGGCAATGTTAGTCGCGTATGTATCTGCAAATTTTTCTAGCGAAGCGGGCGTAACCGAAGTAACAGCAGGTATTTTCAGCAATCGATCAAAGTATGACTCAGCGAGAACGCGGGGATCATTATATTTGGTGCACAATGCGTCCCATATCACTTGGTAATTTGTACCGGTAGGTGTTATAGTTTTGCAAATATTTAAAGCTTTTCCCGTCAACTTGGACATCAGATACTGCATCTTTTCTGAATTATCCAATGAATTATTTGAATGGATAACCGAGATATAAGTCTCATAGAAAAGAGGCCAATTTTCTAATTTTCCGTCAAAGCACGCTATTTCTAAAGGCGGTAATTTAATTTGACGGCGAGGTTTTTCAACTGGATTGGCCAGCATGTTCGCTTCGGTATATTTAATAATGCCGAAAATTTCCTCAAAAGCATTTAATTGAGAATATTCAGCGACTGCTTCTGGGTTCAATTCCAGTTCACAATTAACCTTTTCATCTAGAAGCGTTATAAATTCGGACCGAATTCTTTCTAATGTACTTGCGCCTGATAAAAAAGATTGCCGATTGTTAACACTATCAGAAGCCTTCTTCATCTTGTCGAAGACTGATTGCAAACATCCAAAACTAGCTGCCAATTTTGCATTCAAACGTTTCAAAAGTCTTTCTTCCCGAGACCCGGACGCGCTTGTAGCCATTTTCTGATTCTGGTTATTTTATTATATAATGCGGTAAAAAAATATTATAATAATAATATTTATAGAAAATAAATTTATTGATATTTAATTTTTATTCAATAAATTAACTTTTATGCCCGTAGGGTTAACTCAGTGCGGGTGCCGTGAAGGGTTAAGTATAGATAATGCGGGTAGAACAAATTTATCACTTTACGTCTTATTAAAGTATTATTCTTTTTATGTATAATACATCCAATACTGGGATGTATTACAATAAACAAATTATTTATAATGAAATGCGGTTAATTTTAAATGCGGTTGATATAACAATATCGGTATTATTATTAGAAATAGATATTAAATATCGGTATTGGCATATTTAAATCTATTCTATTTGCGGGTAAATATGTTATTTCCATTCAAACCATCCAGTAATATCGGATAGGAATATCCAGAAATAAAATGCGGGTAATTATTAATTAATTACGCGGGTATGTAAAACGCAATAACACTCTTATGGTTTATTACCGAAATTACGGAAATTACGGAAATTACGGTTCAATATCAGGCTCGTTTGGGCCAACTATGGTGTGTAATAAGTTATGAAG
This sequence comes from Hesperophylax magnus, assembly GCA_026573805.1. Classification (NCBI taxonomy): domain Eukaryota; kingdom Metazoa; phylum Arthropoda; class Insecta; order Trichoptera; family Limnephilidae; genus Hesperophylax; species Hesperophylax magnus. The sequence continues at coordinate 31,441,983 of JAIUSX010000046.1, forward strand.
TTATTTTTTATGTTTGTGTAAGAAATGATTGTCGAAGGACCTTGAATGATTGAGCAATGACCACTGTACATAAGACAATATTTGTTGTATGGATAAAGGAAGGACTCACCATTAGGAAAGGGCACTTGTATCTTCCTGTCTTCTCCTCACAACAATGTCACTTAACATGAAGCGGATTGCACTATATCGTCGCGAATAATAATGTCGTAAGATAAGGGAGATGAGACCTCGCGCGGAAGCGGTTTATTGTTAGCGGTTCGGGTTATTGCAACATACTGATGCCAAAGGGCACATAAAAATTAGCAGGAACGGAACGGAAGGTAGGACAAAGGAACAATAATACTATCTCAGTACAGTGGTCACAGGTATGTGTGTATGTGTGCATGAGATGTGTGTATAAATTAATGTCTATTGCGCTTTGGCGCAACCACATAGGAATAAATAGTCAATGGATTTATTTGAAATTAGTCAGAAAATACAGTTAATTAGGTAGTTTTCTTCATCAAGGTTGTTGTGTACCACCCAACCGGAAATACCTTGATTAGGGTAAGTTTGCCTTTTATAAATAATTTTCAGGTCCCAGGAGACACAGAAGGGCTGTGAAGTGGAAGTATATCAATTGAATATTAAAGTAAAACAACAAAACAAAGCATTACACAGTAATATATGTATTTATTTATATAAAATAAAGTAATATATTGTATATAAAGAATATATCTATAAGTAATGTATTTATATATATATATATATATTTTATTTATTAATCAAAACATCGGAATGGTAACGATCTAAAATACCTACTCATGGACATATCTATATTATTGAAAAAGAAAATATGTATTTATTAATATTCAAGTCTATGTAGAATCATATATCTCATATTTATTTATTAATATATGTACTCTTATTTAACATATTTTGACAATCGAGATATGTGTACTTATATATATTTATTCTTCACTTAACTTCTAGTAAATTTTACTAAATTCGGAATATGAAATAAATAGTTTAACTTCAAAAAGGGAATTAAAAATATTTTAATTAACTATGCACAAAAAAAGGTAACATAACTGGATTATAGGGAGGGGTAGAAATATTTCTTAAATAAACAATCTCACATTCGGGTTAGTGTGTCAGGAGATGTTTACATTAATTGTTTACAAATAGAGACACCAAAGATCTGGGTCAACCGCATAGTTTGAAAACGACCTTGGCCGTAACTAGATAATTTATCAGGGTTATAAGGATAACCATCAGGTTGTCATTGTGCAATGTGCAGCGATATGGGTCATTTACAAATACCTATCATTCACAATCTACAATTGAAAAATCATGGGTTAGCAAGATTTATATCGAATATTACATGAAACATTTGAATACCATTGATTAGATAGTCATATAGATTTTATTAGTTACCTGAACCAGCTGGAAGCTGCGTGCTCTCAAATGTCTATCAATCACAAACGACAATTGAAAAATCACGGGTTAGCCAGATTTATATCAAAAAATTACATGAAACATTTGAATACCATTGATTAGATGGTCGCATAGATTTTATTAGTTACCTGAAACAGCTAGAAGCTGCGTGCTTACAATTACCTATCATTCACAATCAACAATTGAAAAATCACGGGTTAGTAAGATTTATATCGAATAATTATACAAAACATTTGAATGTTATTGATTGGGTGCTCATACAAAACCCCATCAGTTGCCTGAGACATTTGAGAGTCGAGTACTCTCTAATGCGGCAATCAACTACTTGAAACAATTGAGAAATCACGGGATAGGATGAACAAAATTAATGTTGAACCCTGGAGGTAAAATTTAAAACAAATACAGTTCACCCAATAGGAGGCAGTGGTCGCTCCTATAACAAGACCATTATCCAAACCAAATAGAGATGACGATTCTCTTAAATAAAAACGTCAAAACCAAACAAAAAGCCTGGAGTTCGATAGCTCTCCAAAACAAACTATCAAATAAGATCTTATTCTACTAGTATCTATTAGTATAACCTTATTCTTACGTATATATTCGGTTACCAAGCCTAGAGTTTCGCAGAACTCTTTGTGCGAGATCCGAGCTTGGGATGCGAGGTAAATAGCCTTGTATTGCAAGTTATAAACCCTTCCCAAAAACGTATGTATACATATATTTATTCGTATGTACTGTTTACTGGAGAATGCGGACCTGCATACAGCTTGCATTTAGGTCGGTAGACCACTCTCGCATTCTCTTTTAAACGTGGAATGAGGATTCACGACCCGTAAGTCCACACCAACCGTGAGTATATGATTGTATATAGGACGAAACCGGTTCGCCCTAAGTAAATTGTAGACCTTGGAGGAGATGGAATTTGGAGGTTTCGGGACCCGAGGGAAGACTTGAAGGCAGTGCATGATGACGTGGAAGGCTTTTTGGGACGCGATAACTTAGGTATCAATCAAAGAGCCGTGTCAAAGGATTGTACGAATTTCTTGTTGACTCACGATCATCTCGTTTACTTGCTGGAGGATAGGAGCCAAATTTTGCTAGCAAAGGGTTATTCTGAGTTCGTCAAATATACAATTAACTAGTTACATTAACCTACTAAATCATTCTTTACATGTACCTTATAGCAGCAGAATCATAAAGGAGTGGCGCCAAACAGACAAGAGTTAATCAAAATCAAACTTACTAACAATTAACCATTTGAGTTATATTTAATTACCTGTCCAAATAAACATGTATAATATCTTTTATCAGCGTTTAACTACGACTTTGTTAGGGTGTAGGAAATCAGAATAGTTACAATAGGAAGGCTAGCTCATTCAGAGAAATCATTTAAGTCTAGGTTTGCAATGGAAAGACCAAGTAAATTTTGAAACTCAACGCCTCGATCAGAACCAAGAGGGTTACCACAAAAATGAAAGTAATTAAAATCCTATATCATAAATCAAAAAATTACACAACGTTTGATGGAATTTAATTACAATATAAATACGAAAATATTTGCGTTCAATTTCGTAAATAACGTATTAATTAGTTAAGTACATATGTCTATAAAGATATACAGTACAAGAGGGCTTTAAGTAGCTTTCTGAAGTTATCAAAGAAATTAAGGGTCCAATTTTCATGGAGGCTTATGTGTTGTAGGGGAGGAATTTTCCATCCCTGCGAACACATATGCAAAGCCTTAGAAAAAAAAAGAAGTATCGGTCATAGCCAAGAGAGAAGAAAATTTTATATTGTTTAATATAATAAAAAGCAAGACCGAAAGTATGACAATATTACACTGCATAGCCGTGATCAGGAGGTTCAGGTTTTATAAGTCTTAGAGAAAAAAAAACAAAGTTATTGGTCAATCTATTGCAAAAACGGAGAAAATAATAATAATAAATAGGACGTAATTAATTAAAGAATTAACAAAAAAAAAAAAATCAGAAAAGTGCGACATTACATAAATACACAGTGAAATTTAAAAAAATAATAATAGATTAACGTAAATAAACAATAAATCCAAAAAGAAAGTGTTAACGAATAAACCTATAATACGAAAAGTGTCCGTGTAAATAAAAATGTGTTAAGTCAAATGATCATAAACTTTAGAGCTATTAAAATTCCTTTCATACGATAATGTAAACAAAAACAAAGGATATGTAGGTTAATGATGTCATTCAGTCAAAAGGAATGCGTTCTGTAAACAAAAACATTGTTTATGTTTTGGGTTCACCGAACAGATCGGAATGTTGATATGAAGCAAGTTTAATAAACAGACAAGCCCGAAAAACATCGAACTTATTGTGAAAACAAAGAACATCGAAAAAATTGATAAGATAAACATCGGGCGTAAAAACATCTATATATTTTAAAAGTGGGAGACATCATTGAATAATACGTATCACTCTGAGGAACAAAATTAAATAAACAAACGTCGAGATTGAATAAATAATAATAAGCAGGATGAACGTAAACAATTATTGTTTATCTCATATCCGAAAGACCAGCGGCGGGTCGTGGTACTTTAACAAAATGTTCAGAAAGTCAGGAAAAGATATTATTATTTTTATCGCTAGACATTCGACAGAATTATTAGAAGAAAAGAAAGGTTTAGAGGAATTAAATTGATTAATGTGTTACTGGAAAAAGAATAACTACTTAAAATATAAAATTGATTAATAGCAATTGATGAACAAAAAAAAAAAAAAATTTTTTTTTGATTAACATTAATATCATTATAAAACAAAAGAAAAACAATTATTTTGAGATGTTGGGGTGTTATCTATTATGACCATCTGTAACATAATAAATAACGGAAATATTACACCCATATCGTGTGATAGGTAGATCTATGAAAACAATAATATCAAAATAGAAAAGTGTAATTGTATTACATCATAGTTAATCATTAGGACCACGTGTTAAATTCAAATGATCGCTCTACGTGCCGCCAATGCACGAGTAGATAGATTTAGTCAGGAACACAAACACATAATCGACAGAGACATTAATGAGGGTGAAACATTTGATGTTTTGTTTTGTGAGGTAAGATTAATCTTGCATAATATAATTTACCATATAAACGGGTAAGTTGAAATAACGTAAGATTTACTCATGATAAGTTTGTTGACATTCAGGTTAGGTTGTTGACTATTGAGGCATGTTTTAAGGCACAGGGAATCCAGTCAATGGATTCGATAAGGAATTCAAGTATGGGCCAAACAAATAAACGTTGTGTTGAAAAGACAAAGAGTTAGTTGAGAATTCGACTTTCAATCTCAAAGAAAAAATACAATCCAGAGTCGGCTCGAGACTTTTAATGTCGTTGACAAATGTTTATGATGGGATTATGTATGCATATATATGTGTATATATGTATATATGTGTATGTGTATATATGTACCTATTTAGAGGAAAAATCAGGTTAGGCGTTGCAAAAATCATAATAGAATTTGAAAATTTTGCAAATTGAATATAGATTTGAACTCAACAATAAATCAATATGGCGGAGAAAAGAAAAATCGATGACGCGAAGGTAAGCACCGAAACAGTTCCTTTAGTTGATGAACTAAGAGAAATATTCAAACGATCGCGAAAAAGTTCGTTACAAGTTGAGAATCTTAAGGCACCTGAAAATATGAGTCAATCAGAGGGGGAGACTAGAACATATTCGGATATCAAACAAGACGAGGGTATACAAGAGAGTGATGTGAAAATCATAAACGAACTTGAAATTTTACAGGAACAGCCAGGTGACAAAACACAGGAAAAAATCTAGAAAAACAAAAAAAAATAAGAAAAACGAGAAAATTTGGAAAAAAAATAAATATATAGAATAAGAAAGGCAACATGTATATAAAATAATTAAGAAAATTAAAATAGGAATATTAAGGTTGTCGCTTAATAAGAAAAAAAAATATAGATACATAAGCCGGTAACACTCGGAAGATCTAAGAAAATGGTGGGAAAACGTGGAATGGGAAGGCAACCAGAAGCTTTAGTGACGGCGATCGAGGAAAATGTTACAGCTGGGACGTCAACAGTGAACATCGGAGATATTACTACAATAATTCAAGCAGCTTTAGCACCACTTGTTAACAAAATGCAGGAACTTGAGAAACAATTAGAAAGACCAGCAACAGTAGCGGTGACAGGAGAGGATAGTGCGCCGAAAAACGTTCTCCAAGTAGTGGAAATGCTACCGCAGCAGGAACGACCTTCATTTTCCGGTGGAAATCAAAACCCCATAAGTTTCCTAGAAGATTTAAAAGAATACACTAGAAAAGTGAAACGTACGGATCCATTAATTGTCGTACGGGAGAATTTGAAGGGGGAAGCCAAAACGTGGGCCAAATTATACAACAAGCGATGGGAAACAATGTTGGATTTCGAAAGAGATTTTTTAGCTACCTATTGGGGAGATATAAAGAAGAATGAGGTTCGCCGTCGTCTTGCAGAAGGGGTATATGATGCCAAGAGAGATATATCTATGCTCGCTCATTTCGCAAACTATTGGGATTTAGCGAAAGCTTTAAAAATTACCGAAACACCGATGAGCGTAGTTGACGAGATTATGAGACATTACCCTAAAGATGTTCAATCGCTATGGTTTTCAGGGCAGTCAGGAGATGAGATTGTCGCTGCTGAGTTTCTTCGAAAACTAGATACAATGGTTTGCACACCGGAAGAACGGAACACAAAGAAAAGGAGTGGGGAGGAGATCAACAAGAAGGACAAATACCGTGACCGTTATCACGCTATAAAGAAGAGAATTCACGCAATAGAGAGTGTGGAAGGAGGCGCTAGCTGCAGTAAGTGTGCAGAAGCTACGACATCTTCACAGGGAGGTTCTACAATAACTACAAGCGGCAAGGAGCTAGTCATCGCGAACAATTCGGGAAACGGCCGAAGGTTGATTCATTAGCCCTCATGAATACGACTCACACAGGGAGAGGGACGCCGGCACCAAAACACAACACTGCATTGAAGATTATGATGAAATGGGGGTGGAATCCGATGAAAGGATTGGGAAGAAATGAACAAGGGATGACTGTTCCAATAAAAGCAGAAAGGAATGTGAGAAGACGAAAGGATGGAGCGGAAGAAACGAGAACGGAAGCGGAAATAGATGTGGAAGTATGTGTCAATTCTCTACAACAAATAACGGATGAATGGAATCAATTGGAAATGAACGAAGAGAAAACAAGAAGGGAAATTAGGGGGTTCAACAACATTTTCGAAGACAGAGATTATGAGGAAGTAGAAAAGGGTAGCTCTTTACCGTTATTACCGGAAGCCAAAGCACAGATAGATAACACGGAAGTTCATTGTCTAATAGATACCGGAAGTCAAATCACGTGCGTTTCTCAAGAATTTTATGAAAGTTATTTAAATGATCAAACACTTTATCCTATTATGCCTGTAACCACTATACAAATTAAGGTAGCGATAGGACACAAAAGTCAGAGAATATCTAGGTTGGTTTTAGTACCATTGCGATTTGGAGATGTTATAATAAATACGCCGTGTTTAATAATACCAAAGTTAATTAGGCCAATTATATTGGGTATCAACTGGTTAGACGAATATACAGCTGAATTTAAATGTGGAGAAAACAGAAAGTTAAAAATAAGGACAGGAAATGGGAAGAAGGATATAGAGTTAGTAAATTCATCCGTAATTCATAGGAAACCTAAACACGAGATTAGAAATCAAAATTGCACAAGTGGAAAAATAATTAATATTGAAGTAAACCCTGAAATAAATAATACGGCGTGCCTCGAGCGTAGAATAACGACATTTGTGTCCGAGTTAAATTTAGATTCAAAAGAAAAAGAAGGGTTAGAAAAGATTTTAATTAGACATAAGAATGTATTTATAGACAGACCAGGTCTAACTACTTTGTACACTCACGAAATAAGAATGACGGACGAGACGCCCTTCGTTAAACGATCCTATCCAGTACCCTTTGCTTACAGGGATAAAATTGATGAGAAAATTAGAGAACTAGAGTCGTTAGGAATCATCAGTAGAGAGGCCACACAGTTTTCTAGTCCTCTAACATTTACCTTAAAAAAAGATGGGACGGTTAGGATACTCTTAGATGCTAGATTCTTAAACACCAGAATGCAGGCGGAAGTAGAAAAACCGCCATTAACTTCTGAAATTATACAGCGTTTTCATGGTGTAAAATTCATAACCACAATAGATCTTAATTCAGCTTACTTTCAAATACCTATCAGTCCGGAAAGTCGCAAATATACTGGGTTTGTATACAACGGAAAATCGTACGTATACAAAGTATTACCGCAGGGGTTAAAAACATCAGTAGGAAGTTTTTCAAGAGGAATGGACAAAATTCTAGGACCAGGGGTGAGAGAATTCTGCGCTAATTACCTAGATGATTTAATAATATATACGTGTGGTAGTCAAGAAGATCATTTTGAACATGTAAACGCGGTACTTGAGAGGTTAAAGGAAGCAAACATGACTTGTAAACTCGAAAAATGTCAATTTTTATTCACAGAAGTACGTATGTTAGGACATATTATAACGCCTTTGGGAGTTCAAATGGATCCGGAAAAGATTGACGCCATTAAAAATTTTCCGGTACCCAAGAAAATAAAACAAGTTAGAGCTTTTCTAGGACTTTGCAATTATTACCGTAGATTCGCGAATAAATATTGGGAAACAACACGGGTTTTGTGCGATTTACTTCAGAAAAATAGAACCTGGCGATGGGGTGACTCAGAACAGCGCGCATTCGAGAGGGTGAAAACATTATTTTTAGAGACAGTTATTTTACATCATCATGACCCAAATAGTACTTATTATTTACAGACAGATAGCTCGGGGTTCGCGATAGGAGGAGAATTATACCAGTTAGATGAGGAAGGGAATCACCACGTTATTGGATTTATTAGCAAAGCTTTAAGAGGACCGGAATTGAAATGGACCACGTCAGAACAAGAGTTATGGGCGATAATATATGCTTTACATAAATTTGAGACATATTTAAGAGGAGTACATTTAATAATTAGGACGGATCATCAAGCATTGACATTTTTAAAGAGCTGGAAGATGTACAGTGGCCGACTAACACGGTGGATTTTGTATTTAAATCAATTTAACTTCACTGTAGAGTACGTCAAAGGGAAGGAAAATATAGGGCCTGATATTTTATCTCGTTATTCTTGTGATGCAGAAAATGTACAGGAGGAGAAAAACACGTGCCCAGAGATAGCAGCTTTTGCAGTTAAAGGTAGACAACAGATTCGAAAACACTTAGAAAATATAACTGAACTACAAAAACAAGACACATTTTTGGGAGAAATTTTCGGATATTTGCGCAAGGGAAAATTTGGGCCGCCGACAAAAAATGTTAATAGGTATTTGAAAAATTACAAAAAAATAGGCAAGACTTTATATTACACAACAGGACTAAACAAAACGGTGTTAGCAGTACCACAAGAGTTGACTGAAGAACTAATAAAAATGATACATCTAGAAATTGGACACGGAGGAGTTTTTAAAACAGGGATAGCTTTGGGAGATAGGTATTATTGGCCAGGCATGCACCGAGAGATAAAACGCATAGTGAGAGGGTGTCACCTTTGTCAGCTGGCGAAGCGCGAAATTCGACCAACTGTAGGGCCGAGTAAATCCATAATTACCAAAGAAGTAGGACAATTAGCTATGGCAGATTTATACGGACCTTTACCGAGAGGAATAGGGGGGGTTAAATTCATTTTCGTGATCCAAGATTCATTCAGTAGATTTGTAAAATTATATAAATTGAGGATAGCAAGTACTAAGACCGTGTTAAATTGTGTAGAGGATTTTAATAAAACAATACAAATAGATGCTTTGTTAACGGACAACGGATCTCAATTTACATCGAAGAAATGGGAAAACAACTTAAATAGGATGGGCATACGAATCGTACATACTTCAATACGAAATCCCGGACCGAACATAACAGAGCGCGTGAATAAAGAATTAGGTAGAATTTTCCGTATTTATTGTCACGAAAAACATACAAAGTGGGCGGTTTTCCTTAAAGAAATAGAACAAACCTACAATAATTCGATACACTGTTCAACAGGATTTTCACCTAATGAAATAGCTTTTGGGAAATCACCAACTTATAGTTTAGACAGGTATACTCAAGGCTGCGGAAAATCGACGAAAACAATAGATGAAATAAGATTAGCAGCACAGAAAAATTTAGAGAAAAGCGCTGCAAATCGACAGAAATACTATAATCTCAACAAAAGATTAATAACTTATGATGTTGGAACCCTGGTCAAGTTGAAAAAATTTACACAATCAAACCTACTCAAAAAGGAAATAAAAAAATTCAATCTGCTTTACGATGGACCTTATATAATTGGGTCAGAAGTTTATAGTAACACGTATACGCTGATTGATCCGGTAACTCGGGAAATAAAAGGAGATTATAGCGCAATTCATTTAGCGAAATATTATACATGTAATAAGGAACAAAAACCGAGTTTAGAGATAATGGAAATCAACGAATAAAATGCGTAATTTACAAATATTTGAAACTTTAAATAAATAAACGATTGAGAAATACAAAAAAAAAATCTCTGTTAGAATACGATATAATTTAAGGAGGGAGGGAGAAAGAAAATTACTAAAATATTAGACTATCAGTTTGTTTGCGAGGGGCGGGTCGTCTTTAAGTCTTTAAGATTGAGTGAACAAATTTCTAAATAAGCGACAATCATATTCTAATTTACTAATAGAGTAAAAAAATTTTTTTTTTGATAATATTGATTTTTTAGTTTAGAAAAAAAATTTTCATGTGTTAGTGCGTAAGGCAATTTTGTTAGATAAGTAAGAACACTTAGAAGGAAAGCTTATGGGAATCATATACCCACAAAGGAACCTTTAAAATATATATTATAAATAGGATAGGGTACGTTTTATAAAACTAGATTTGAAATTAACAATGCATAGGGTTAGGAAAATATTTTTGAAAACTTGAAATAAGTTTATCTCTAGATTTAGGGTAGACATTAAGTAAAGATAAAAAAGGAACATTAGAATTACGATATGTTTAGGTTATATTTCAAAAAAAAAAAAAAAATTTTTTCAGGAACGATGAGCCAATTGAAGTTTAGTTAAGAACATTTATGAAATTTAAAAATTAGGGTGGGTAACACCTAGGCTAGAGCAACTTGTTTGAATGATCTATGAAAAGACAATTAGAAATTACGAAAAATTTTAGCGAATAAGAGAAAAAAAAAAAAAAATGCTGGAAAATTTTAATGAAACATGTATACCACTGATTGTCGGATTGGGTGAGGTCGTGCAAAGATATACATATTTTACAAAAACATCATACTTACAAACAAAAACAAAACAAACAATTATTTGCACACCAAGAGACCATCCACTTTTCAGTTGGTCAATAGACCGCGAGATTGCAAACAATCTTTACATGAATCATTGTAAGGGAGGTCTTAGTCCAACCAGGTTGAGGGCCACCTAAACACGCGAGTCGAGGGGCGTGTTCCAGAAAAAAAAAAAGAGGAGATTAATTTTGAGTTTATCAAAATTAGAGAAAATTCCATAAAATAAAATCTACGCGAAAAGAAAATAGAAAATACAATGTGATTCAAAGTCAAGGTTGTTAACAATCCGAACAGAATGAGGGGGGGGGAGAAAGGAAATAACAGGAAGTGATGTAGGAAAAGGAATAACAGAATGAAGAGAGAGATAGAGAATAACAGAATGAAGAAAGAGATAGGGAATAACAGAATGAGGGGGGGGAGAAAGGAAATAACAGGAAGTGATGTAGGAAAAGGAATAACAGAATGAAGAGAGAGAAAGGGAATAACAGAATGAAGAGAGAGATAGGGAATAACAGAATGAAGAAAGAGATAGGGAATAACAGAATGAGGGGGGGGAGAAAGGAAATAACAGGAAGTGATGTAGGAAAAGGAATAACAGAACGGGGGGGGAGGATAGCTAGACTACATTTGAACACAATTTCGATGTCTAAAGTAGTATACAACGTTAGCCACAGCAAATTGAGTTCAGAGGGGGGAACTGTGATGAAAGGCTTTAAATCACAGTGAAAAAACAGATAAACCATAGCTGCAAAAAAAATATGCAAATTATTTATGAAAACGGACATGCTAACGACATCTGGCGAAGAAAAAATTGATCCAGCTTGCTTGCAGTAGACACCTGTAATAGTTGGAATTAAAATCTAGGTTCCGGGACGAAAGCAGAGAGGTCGTAAAATCGTCTAGCACGAGAAAGAAACCCCCTTTTCTAGGCCTAAAAATAAATATTGAATTTTGTCAACCAATAGATCTGAACAAAAAGCTATAAAATTTTGAGTAACCAATCAGTGAACGGAGGGGAGTGTGTCTACGAAAGACAAAGAAATGAACTATGGACCCGACATTAAAATAGATAATTAACGACATTTCGATTCCCACAGAAATTAGAAGTGAACGCACTTTAGGGTAAGCATCGACTTTCAAGGTGACAAACTCCTGGGAATGTTTACAATGACTGAGACATTTATGGGGTATCGAACCATTGAAATCGAGGGCTTTGGAAGTTTTACAAGTTGTAAAGCGCACACACAAAAATGCAATGAAAAATTATAAGCGTGATAGTATAAAAAAAGGACGGGAAAAGCGAAGGAAAGCTACTGGCGGAATTTTCAACTGTAGTGCAATTATTTATGATAGAAGTAGGGTGTCGAGTTCGAAAAAATCGTACTAAAGAGAGGTGAGAGTTTTGGAAACAATGAAAATTAATCGTTATCAATTTAAGATGAAGCGGACATATTGGAAAATCAATTTGGGAATGAAAATCTCGCATTAAAATAGACATTTTAGAAATAGTGGAGCGACTGAACGGAGTGATAATACAGAGATTTTGAGCTACCACAAAGGTCCTAGGGATATGAAAATAGGGTACCATAGGAAGGCAATAAAACTAAACATATAGCGATAGATTAAATTCAGGAAACGTAGGCATTTTACATGATTATCAGGGTAGATAGATATTAAAGTTACACAAGATTACAGAGGGATCGAAACAAGATAAAAGGTTGACAGTCTCATGTGTATTTTGGAATATAAACAATCGAAATCCGAACATGATTTTTATTTACGTTAAGGTAATAAACGATTGGAGAGACGATTAATTTTAACGTGGACCTTATGGAATGTTTATTTAAAGCAAAAGAGATTAAAACTAATGGCTCTAAAATTAAACTAAATTTACGGCCGTAGTACATAAAATCTGAGACGTAAACATATGTCCAGACGTATAATTTATGTGAAGTCTTGTAAGTGAGGGATGGAGAATGGGCGGAGATTGGGTCAGACAATAAAAGTGACAGATATCCCAGAGTCTAATTAGGTATATCTCCCATAGAAGTGTGGAAAATTATATATTAATTAATAATAGATGAAGTATGAAATTTTCCTGGAGACCACACACATCGGGAAAAGTGAGAGAAAGATAAAAAGAAGGGTAAAGAACGGAGATAAAGAATAATCCAAGTGGAGAAAAGTGATACAATTCAAATTTATCCGTGAAATAAATAAATACGACTTGGAAAATAATTAGTTATAGAGTTATGAGAAATAACAAAAGAATAAAGAAGAAAATTGTGCAAGAAAACGTCGCGGATGAAAGGAAATCCAAAAGATAAGGAAAAACTCGAATCTGCGACATAAAGATAGAAAGTACGGGTGGAAATGGAAAAGCTCATATAAGTGACAATAAAATTAAGTAGAATTTAAACAAATCGAAATTCAAAAATGCGTAGTAAAGATTTCGACATGGATTTAAACAATTTTCGCACGAGATGCATAAAATTGAGATCTATATATATGTTATTGAGGATGGACCTATCGCGAATTGGAAAAAAAAAGGAACGCAAAATCATGAGATTTTAACTACATTTTGTATGAACGGAGGACAAAGGGAGCTTGGGCGATTAACGCAGACTTACCCGATTCGGACCCTATCAAGTTAGCGACGTGAGATAAAAATTAACCGCCACCCAAAGCCGGGCGACAGAAGATCGTATAAACGCACAATCGATATTAATGGCAGAGATGTTCAAGTTTACGAGTTGATAGGAGATAGAATTAAGCATCAAGAGAATTTCAGATACGTCTTTTGGGACCTGAGAGGGGTATAAAAGATGGAACAAATCAGTCAGGAGGCAGTCGCGCCGAGGATTCGAAAAGTTGTTACGTGGCAGTACTACGTTCTTTGGTAGGATTAACAGTGAAAAATCTTTAAGTGTTAAATTTTGAATCCCCGACTTAGGAAAATTTTGTGAAAAGTACAAGTGCTAGAGTCAGTGAAATTTAATAAGCCAGTTAAATTAAATCAAACAGTGAAAATAAATACAGTTTAAACTCAGTGCTTTAAAAGTAAAGTGTGATGTGCTTAAAAGTGTTAAAAGTGAATAGTGCAAAAAGTGTTAAAAGTGAATTATTTAAATTTAAAAATAATTATTTCATTCAAAGTGAAAACATTAGAATTTAATGGAGAGTTTTATCGTTAATCTAGAGTGAACGGGTTCGCGGATTAATATTTAAAAATAGATTATAATTTTGCATCAATCAAACACAAAAACAAAAAAAAGGGATTCAATAATAATAAACGCTCAAACCTTTGTTCTAAAAGTAACAATTCGAAAAAAAAAATAATTGTAGATACTTTAAAATATTGGTGAAAACAGTGAAATTTAGAAGAAAGTTTTAAACAGATATTTAATTTATTCAGAATCGAAATAATTAAAAGTTTGCGCAATTCGGAATGAATTTTCTTATAAATTTTTATAAAAAAATTAAAAAAGGAATGAAAACAACAAAAATAGTTCGACCCAAATAATTTATAATTTTCCGGCACATCTATATCACGAATTTTGAATATCAGCTAATTTATATGAATCGAGCAAGAATTAAATATTACATAGGAATAAATAGTCAATGGATTTATTTGAAATTAGTCAGAAAATACAGTTAATTAGGTAGTTTTCTTCATCAAGGTTGTTGTGTACCACCCAACCGGAAATACCTTGATTAGGGTAAGTTTGCCTTTTATAAATAATTTTCAGGTCCCAGGAGACACAGAAGGGCTGTGAAGTGGAAGTATATCAATTGAATATTAAAGTAAAACAACAAAACAAAGCATTACACAGTAATATATGTATTTATTTATATAAAATAAAGTAATATATTGTATATAAAGAATATATCTATAAGTAATGTATTTATATATATATATATATATTTTATTTATTAATCAAAACATCGGAATGGTAACGATCTAAAATACCTACTCATGGACATATCTATATTATTGAAAAAGAAAATATGTATTTATTAATATTCAAGTCTATGTAGAATCATATATCTCATATTTATTTATTAATATATGTACTCTTATTTAACATATTTTGACAATCGAGATATGTGTACTTATATATATTTATTCTTCACTTAACTTCTAGTAAATTTTACTAAATTCGGAATATGAAATAAATAGTTTAACTTCAAAAAGGGAATTAAAAATATTTTAATTAACTATGCACAAAAAAAGGTAACATAACTGGATTATAGGGAGGGGTAGAAATATTTCTTAAATAAACAATCTCACATTCGGGTTAGTGTGTCAGGAGATGTTTACATTAATTGTTTACAAATAGAGACACCAAAGATCTGGGTCAACCGCATAGTTTGAAAACGACCTTGGCCGTAACTAGATAATTTATCAGGGTTATAAGGATAACCATCAGGTTGTCATTGTGCAATGTGCAGCGATATGGGTCATTTACAAATACCTATCATTCACAATCTACAATTGAAAAATCATGGGTTAGCAAGATTTATATCGAATATTACATGAAACATTTGAATACCATTGATTAGATAGTCATATAGATTTTATTAGTTACCTGAACCAGCTGGAAGCTGCGTGCTCTCAAATGTCTATCAATCACAAACGACAATTGAAAAATCACGGGTTAGCCAGATTTATATCAAAAAATTACATGAAACATTTGAATACCATTGATTAGATGGTCGCATAGATTTTATTAGTTACCTGAAACAGCTAGAAGCTGCGTGCTTACAATTACCTATCATTCACAATCAACAATTGAAAAATCACGGGTTAGTAAGATTTATATCGAATAATTATACAAAACATTTGAATGTTATTGATTGGGTGCTCATACAAAACCCCATCAGTTGCCTGAGACATTTGAGAGTCGAGTACTCTCTAATGCGGCAATCAACTACTTGAAACAATTGAGAAATCACGGGATAGGATGAACAAAATTAATGTTGAACCCTGGAGGTAAAATTTAAAACAAATACAGTTCACCCAATAGGAGGCAGTGGTCGCTCCTATAACAAGACCATTATCCAAACCAAATAGAGATGACGATTCTCTTAAATAAAAACGTCAAAACCAAACAAAAAGCCTGGAGTTCGATAGCTCTCCAAAACAAACTATCAAATAAGATCTTATTCTACTAGTATCTATTAGTATAACCTTATTCTTACGTATATATTCGGTTACCAAGCCTAGAGTTTCGCAGAACTCTTTGTGCGAGATCCGAGCTTGGGATGCGAGGTAAATAGCCTTGTATTGCAAGTTATAAACCCTTCCCAAAAACGTATGTATACATATATTTATTCGTATGTACTGTTTACTGGAGAATGCGGACCTGCATACAGCTTGCATTTAGGTCGGTAGACCACTCTCGCATTCTCTTTTAAACGTGGAATGAGGATTCACGACCCGTAAGTCCACACCAACCGTGAGTATATGATTGTATATAGGACGAAACCGGTTCGCCCTAAGTAAATTGTAGACCTTGGAGGAGATGGAATTTGGAGGTTTCGGGACCCGAGGGAAGACTTGAAGGCAGTGCATGATGACGTGGAAGGCTTTTTGGGACGCGATAACTTAGGTATCAATCAAAGAGCCGTGTCAAAGGATTGTACGAATTTCTTGTTGACTCACGATCATCTCGTTTACTTGCTGGAGGATAGGAGCCAAATTTTGCTAGCAAAGGGTTATTCTGAGTTCGTCAAATATACAATTAACTAGTTACATTAACCTACTAAATCATTCTTTACATGTACCTTATAGCAGCAGAATCATAAAGGAGTGGCGCCAAACAGACAAGAGTTAATCAAAATCAAACTTACTAACAATTAACCATTTGAGTTATATTTAATTACCTGTCCAAATAAACATGTATAATATCTTTTATCAGCGTTTAACTACGACTTTGTTAGGGTGTAGGAAATCAGAATAGTTACAATAGGAAGGCTAGCTCATTCAGAGAAATCATTTAAGTCTAGGTTTGCAATGGAAAGACCAAGTAAATTTTGAAACTCAACGCCTCGATCAGAACCAAGAGGGTTACCACAAAAATGAAAGTAATTAAAATCCTATATCATAAATCAAAAAATTACACAACGTTTGATGGAATTTAATTACAATATAAATACGAAAATATTTGCGTTCAATTTCGTAAATAACGTATTAATTAGTTAAGTACATATGTCTATAAAGATATACAGTACAAGAGGGCTTTAAGTAGCTTTCTGAAGTTATCAAAGAAATTAAGGGTCCAATTTTCATGGAGGCTTATGTGTTGTAGGGGAGGAATTTTCCATCCCTGCGAACACATATGCAAAGCCTTAGAAAAAAAAAGAAGTATCGGTCATAGCCAAGAGAGAAGAAAATTTTATATTGTTTAATATAATAAAAAGCAAGACCGAAAGTATGACAATATTACAAGGTTTCATCTCTCAAAAGGGTTGTAATAAACTACCTGCAACTCAAAGTATTTAACCCATGATTCTGAATTATGGGTATAATCCTTCGAGTTGATGGTGGTTCCATTTACACCCTGTATTGTTTTCAGCTAAACTGCAAAACTGCACTTCCTATTTAATATAGATAATCTAACCAAAAAGCTAAGCTACAGTACCTAAAGCTAGCTAGCAGTATAGAGCTAAACCACCTATATCGGTAGGGCTATTCCAACCGAAGTTTAGTTAATCAACCTAACCATTTTGTAATATTAACTAAATAATAAGGTTACTACATCTAAACAGTTAAGTTTTTCTAACCGAACACTACAAAATGGTTTAGGTATATAATTTTTAGTTTAGGTAACACAACTAAACACAAAGCTGTCTCAACCGATTAGTTTAGCTAGAATACCTGAATCGTTAAGCTGTCATAAATACAGTTTAGGTAACACAACTAAACACAAAGCTGTCTCAACCGATTAGTTTAGCTAGAATACCTGAATCGTTAAGCTGTCATAAATACAGTTTAGGTAACACAACTAAACACAGAAAGTTAGAGAGCTGTCTCAACCGATTAGTTTAGCTAGAATATCTGAATCGTTAAGCTGTCATAAATACAGTTTAGGTAACACAACTAAACACAAAGCTGTCTCAACCGATTAGTTTAGCTATAATACCTGAATCGTTAAGCTATCATAAATACAGTTTAGGTAACACAACTAAACACAGAAAGTTAGAGAGCTGTCTCAACCGATTAGTTTAGCTAGAATATCTGAATCGTTAAGCTGTCATAAATAAACTGCTGTTTAGCAAACAGTAGCTAAAAGTTCGGCAGTCACCACAGCAACTAAACTGCTTAGTAGATAATTACTGAAAATTTGGTAAATCGGACCAAAACATTTCTTTCAGTGTATGGCATTGCCTTAAGTGAAAATACTTATAAAAACTTTTCTGATTTCAGATTTTTTTTAAACACAGTTTATCCATCATCCATCAAATACTATTCCTGAGAAGGTAACTTTTTTTTCTCACTTTACACACTATTTTATATTAACTCCAAATAATTTCCCTAAGGGCCTATGTCATCTTTGCGGTCGCTGTGTGAAGGGTCATGTCAAGGAGAGGAAGAAGTTAACTTCAATGTTGCAGGAGGGAGGAAACACAGACGCCGGCAAATCTTTCCATAGCCGAGCTGTTGACCTCAAGAAAGAATCGTACAAGCAACAAGTTCAAAGAGATCACTGATGCTAGTTCCTCAAAGCATCTACCATGAAAATACCGGTAGAACACGGACAGCATTCCCACCTGACGCCTGTGCTCTAAACCGCCCGTTTCTGTACAGAGTCAAGGGTAATTTGCAGGAATTTTGGTGCTCCAGACCAGAGGTGGCTGCCAAATTCAACAGTAGAGCGCACCTGCTACTGTACAGGGTCAGCATTTGTGTACTTTATACACGATAAAGATGGGATTAGCAGATGAATGAATTTGAGAGAAAATCAAATTTAAAAAAATAATTTATCTTGTGTGGGAAACTTACTTTTCCAGACAAAATTTAAAATTATACTAATACACTCAAGTTCACATATGTTGTTTGAGTGATAAAATTTACAGTTATTAATGAAAATGAAAATAATATGATACGAGTACTATACCTGAAAGATTACAATGAAAACAAGTCTTCCCACTAGTATATGATAGTAGAGGTCCGATTTGTCATATTTTTCAACTTTAGTTTCCCAAGGCGAATTTCTGTAATCACGATACCGACACACCTAAAAAATAAAACAATATAAATTTGAAAATGGAGACCTAGCCTTCAAAAGAAATCGCAGAGAGAGGTCGTCTGTGACGAGATCGTTCTAGCCTCATCTGTCTTTTTCGTTTTCGTACAAGACGAATGAGAAGGAAGATGTTACATATGTAAACATTTTAGGTCGACCGTCGATGATGACATGTACGACCTCACTCTTGGACTGCTATAAAATATTTTGCATTCACCAGACAAATATATATATATTTAACTATTTTAGACTGTATTTGCTGAATTAATAAATAATATTCTTTCTTCCGCAACCATAGATTTAACCTCTCAGACTAATTTGTTCGCTTTTGGGAACAGCTCATATATGTTCTCATAGAAATTGTTGTCTCCGTTACTCCCATGGTTAGAATACAGTAACACGCTTTATATTCCAATCTAGAAGTTACCAACAGCAGAAAATTTTAGTGTTTAGACTAACAAAACGTGAGGTGAGTCATTTTTTTATGTTTAGATTAAAATTTTGATTACATCATAAATTATATGTTTATTTCCAATAATAAAATTTATGTTTATTTCCAAAAATAAAATTTATGTTTATTTCCAATAATAAAATTTGAAAACGCATTTCATCACCTAACAAATTAGGTTTTTTTTTAATTAAGTTTATTCTGATATGTTGTGATGCCAAAATGTTTTTTAATAAAATAAATTAATTAACGCCATCTATGAACACGCCCACTACACACTTTATATGTATATTTCTTCAGTGTTCATATTTAATATAATATGAAGACCACAATAGGAAAATAAGAAATGTCAACTAAAGACAAGATGTTTAAAAGTCTGTATTTTGTGTCTGACATTCATTGGTGAAGCGTTTTCATTGAAAATAAGAATCCATTTTCTCTATTTTCGCACGGACGCTCATGATTCTTGCATGCCATAAATAACCAAGTAATCCACCATAGTTTTTGACAGCGACGGTTGTTGCTAAATCAATTTTGCAATGTGAGAGATGCACAGTAATGCCACTAGATGGTATTGATACTTCAATATGGGAATTTTACTGACATTACTTGTTTTCCCTGTGGTTTATTTTTATATAGGTACGCTGAAAAGCCGAACACTAAATTTTGTTTAACTTATCTTTGCTTCTCCTGAAATTGGTTAAACGATAACAAACCTTCAAAATCTTTTTGGAGAAGATGAATAATTTCATTAGCTTGTATGGGGCCTGTGCGTTGAAAAGTCTTGGCGACATCGGTTTTATTTCAAATCGCTATAGATTTCTCTCCTAAGGATTATCAAATATATTTCAAAAAATTTTATTTAATGTCTCTGAACGTTAAATATGTATTACCGTCACATTTCCGAAGGTTGAATTTTCTGGGGCACCAAATTCGAAATCATTTGTATCAAAATATGACAGCGACTGTTCCAAGAATCCTGTACTGTTTTTGTATCCATAATGATGATAGTAATAACGGGGTATGAAATTTGACGTGAATGCTATGATGAAAGCCTGAAACATAAAAAAGCTGTTGAAAATATTTAAAATTCCATACTTTTTTATCACACAATGGTATCTGTGGGTCTGGCAAAATAAAATCGGTAACTTTACAATATCGGATCGATGGACGTAACTTTTGAAGATTTTATGCCAATTTCCCGGGCATGGTCGCGCTGTTGATAGCCAGACCGATGTTGACAATGCAATAAATAAGAAATTGACGTAGATTGGCAACACGGTCAGACGGCTTTTTAAAAGTAGAAATGCTAAAAATCTGCAATGCCGAATTGAAATACTAACTTTAATATACGAGTCGTATCCAGAAAGTAAGTGTACTGAATTTCTGTAGGTTACAATTTTTTTATTGAAACAAAAAAATTACATGGTTACCGTAGTACATATGTAAGCTATTTTTAGACATAGTCGCCATTCCTCTCAATGCAGGTGGTGAAACGGGGTATCAACTTTTTGATGCCTCCCTCGAAGAAGTTTCCCGCCAACCCCTTCGTCCACTTCTCCACCTCCTCCTTTACCTCCTCGTCGGTTAAAAACCTTTTTCCACCCATGTACAGCTTCAGGGAGGTAAAGAGATAATAATCTGAAGGTGCTAGGTCAGGGGAATGTGCGGAGTGGTTCAGGACATCCCATTTAAACATGGCGTTGGCCGTGTGTGGTCTGGCATTGTCGTGCAGCAGGCTGACTCCCTTTGTCAGCATGCCTCTCCTCTTGTTTTGAATCGCCTTCCGCAATTTTTTTAGGGTCTCACAGTATCTTGCAGAGTTGATGGTCTCCCCTTGAGGCAGATATTATATCAAAATTATGCCTTGACTGTCCCAAAACACGGATGCCATGATTTTCTTGGCTGAAATTGTGGTTTTGAACTTTTTGGCGAAGGGTGGAGAGGTGAGAACCGTTTTTAAACTCGCGATACCACTTGTACACACTCGTACGATTCATAGCTTTATCACCATATGTAGTTTTCACCTCATTATAAACCTCAAACGGAGGTTTTCCCTTCCAAACGAGATAACGGATGACGCCGCGTATTTCGCACTTGGCGGGAGATTGGATTGACATTTTTCACGAAACGTGTTGTTGCGTCGACACTTCTCAACGTACTGACCTTGAACCGGTCTTGTTGTGGAGGGGAAGAGTCAGGCTACACGTAAGTGTAGCCAACATGTAGAAAATAAAATTCATTTGGTCGTGAGAGCCTCAGTACACTTACTTTCTGGATACGCCTCGTATATTGGCAGTCCGCATGTACTTTTTGACACTAAAAGGTAAATTAATTAGTTTATGGAGTCTTAAGTCATAGCTAACAACTTTTGTTTCTCCAAATTGGTATCAATTGATCGACATACGACTGTGGAAAGTGAAAACGATTTCTTTCAATTCTAAGAGCTTAGTTAGTTCACCTCCATTAATTTCTAAGCCAGTTATTTTGCATAACGAACGACATTTTCCAAAAATGTATGCGTATTGACAGCTTTTCTTTCTGACCTTCGAGGCCGCGCAAAAGGCAGAGGCTTTTGTCTACCGACTGTCTGTATCATTTTCTGACCGTGCTCGTAATTATCGCTGACCATAGATGACGAATTTCGTCATTATCATATCGATATAAGGTTTGATCAATCTACCGAGCTAGATACCTGGTTCTGTGGCTTGCTTCATGTTTTGTGAGGGTTTTGGGTGGTGGATAGAATATGCAGGTGGAAAAAGGATAAGGAATAAAGAGAATTGGTTAGAAGATGTTTAGAGTTAATGTTATATGCATTTTGACTACTTGATGGCGAAGAAATACGCGCCGTTTTTTTTTCGCTGATACCAATTTGTTAAGCGACATAATACCCGGAACTATTTCTATGCAAATTCACGGCCGGGCCTTCGAAAACCGGTGCGTGTGTCTTTGTGGTAAGAATTATTTAAATGAATGTTTATGTAACATTGGTATTTAAAAAACTTACATTGCTGACGACCGCAACTCTCCCCAGCACGCCCATGATGTTAAACCACACTCCGATGCTCCTGGCACGAACAGGGATCGGCCTCCTGTAGCACTTCAGAAACTTCTTTGCATCCCGTCGCAGTTCCACAATGTTGACAAACAGGGCGAAAAGCGGGGCAAGCGGGAAAACAGACACGAATATAGTCACGAATCCATACTGCAGCACTGGAATAAGGAAATTAGTATTCATTGTTTTTATTTTATTAGTGTAGGTTTTAATTGTCATAATAGTCATTTTATCTAGTGATAACAGTGGTCGTGATAGTGATCGATAATCCAAGATGTGCATAACATCAAATCTGTGCTACTTTTCAACTACTAAGAATGCCTGATTTCCGATTTCCATCGAAAGTATTGAGTGCAATAGAGAAGCGTTTTCACAAGAATAATTTTTTACCTACATATTTTTTTCTACTTAGCTTTCTTTGAAATGGCGTATTCAGATTTCCACAAATAAACATATATTTCTGAGTATAAATAAAACTTTATTTTTTTGACCCCCTTCTCAAATTTTAAGAAGCAGAAAGGTATGGTAAGGGAAAGGAGACTGAACAGGAAGGCCGCGAAGTGCCTGGGTATTGAGATCTGGTCACTAAACACTGCTAAAGCCATTTTAAACTACACCCGTTTCAAATGGTAGTCTTTCACCGGGGTGATGTAGGTAGTTTTTCTCAAGATGTACTGAAAAAATCGTTTTTATTTATTTTTTAAATAAATCGATTTGAATTTCGATTTACTTTTCGTAGAATAAAGTCCAGGCAAATCATTTGAAGTAGTGCACGTTTGAATATATTTGTGCACACTGAAAGTAGTTCAAACTAGTTTATAACAACCGTCCGCAGTCCCCTCTTACCCCGCAGTAGTCCTACGATAGATTAAACCACTACACAAGCAGTAGTCTCTTTAATCTGATTTATCTGTAATTTGCTTGAAAACACGTATTTTTAATTACCCATTTCCAGATATTCATCAAACAGTCCTCTCGCTGGCCATTCGGCCAACTTATAATCTTCAGTCCATTGCATTTTGGATGCTGGTTTTTCCACCAGGAATTCGTCAATTGCGGATTTATTCTGAAAGAAAAATTATTATTATTTTGACACGAGTCTTCATTCACGTCATTATAGAGCCGGTTCGTAAATTAAAAATAGCAATGATATTTTTATCATCCCTTTATTTAATAATATCTTCCCTCGAAAGAACAAATATTTCATTGAGTAGCTCAAAAACCTCCCATAGATATAATACTTTCGGATGTAGGTAATATAGAAATCTTATAAGTTCATGATGTGCGGTTTGTGTCTGATACAATAACTTGTAAAAGAAAATATCAATTAGTTTCTGATATTATTATTATCTTCTATGAAGAATTTTAGTTACCTGAAATTCTTGAAAAGGTACTTACCCCAAAGTGTCTTCGCTTGGCATCTACTGCTAGCGCGTACAATTTCAATATAAATTCCCAAAAATATGATAATAATTTTCTCCCCACCATTATGATTATCAGTTGAATAAACAATTCATAAAGACACCCATGAGGACTGCACTAAAAAGAGAAAAAGAGCATTGTATAATACAGATTAGATAGTAGTAATTTATTTTTCTCCCATCACTAAAATATTTTCTATTTAGGTATTTAATTCAACTTTCTGTTATTTACTAAACAATGGAACCTAAGTAATACATAAAAATTAAACTATAATAATTACTATGTGGTCAGATATTACAATACTAGCTGTACCCCGCCACGCGTTGCTGTGCAGATAGAGAAACCATAGCGCATGTGGCTTTTAGGCCTAACAAATGTCAAATCTATTTAATATAGGTATATAAAAACACACGCGTATTCAAATGCAACGTTGCGTTGTGTCGAAATTTCAAAGCAATCGTTGAAGAACTTTCGGAGTTTTTGATTTTGAACATACGAACATTTACATTTTTTATTTAAGTAGATAGATAGATATTTATATAAAATTTAGTTGAGGGACTTTTGATGTTGATCAATTCCACCATTGTCACAAAATGAGCCCCTTAGCGCGCTGGCACACAGCAGCCGGGTGCGGGGCTGGAACCTGCCGGTTATTTCGCACCCGCTGCCGGGCGCTTTTTGCCACTCATACTTCCAGGGCTCCTGTACGAGTCTGTCGTGGAGTCACACCCAAATTCGAACCCATAAGATGGAAAATTCAATGTTATTTCTAACAGAATTTAAAAAAAAAATACGTGAATGAGAATATCGATCCCTCCCGACGAGAAAATGTCAAGAATTAAATTAACGAAAGCTTCAAAAGAGATCATATTCACTGCATTGCTTATTACAGTCGTTGAGAATTTTTCGACCACGATGCTAGGCACATGCTCGTGTTGTTATTGGTCTCCCTACTGATAAAATGAACTGTAAATTTTTTAATTTATCACTAATTTGTCTGAGCGGCCGGCCGGCGCTGGCTATGCTTCCAGTTTCCTTAAACCTGAATGATCTCCATCAGCCAGGCCGGGAACCGACTGTGCGCTTAGGATATGCATGTTACTGTGTTTCAAAATTCACCATAATGTCCCGTCACCACATTTGGGAACTTCCTTATTATACTGCAATGAACTTTAAGAAAATAACTATAGCCGTGAGAAAAGAAACCCGTGTGCGCCTGGTCTTATTAGTGGTAATTGGCTAGAAAAATATGCAGGCTGTGGAATATGTGAAAATTCGAAAGTATTTTAGATAGAAATTTTTATGTGACTTACCTCTTCTTGCCGTATTCCAAATATCTTATTATAATTTGAAGGATGCCCGATTAACTTTCCCTTAACTAATGCAACGTAAAATATGGACGAGTAATAGTTCACGAATTTGAACATGTACATTTTTAGAGTCAGACTGTCGTCTACCTCCGTTTGTGTCCTTAGCATTTCCAGGTTTGTCAAATACCAGGCCAACTTGATGTATAAGTAATTGAGGGTTGTAATGAGTAGCAGATTTAGTATGGCCGCGCTGGAGGGGATGATGACGTTTCTATATATCAACATGTTTTCCTTGCCACTAAAGAAACCCCGGCTTGTTGATAAAGACATTCTGTATATGATCAGACTGAAGACGGCTCCTAAAGCCAACAATACCTGGAAAATGTAACATTAATTAATTAAAACTATTTTTTTTTTAAACTTCAATGAATGTTAGTTTTTCCTAAACATTTTATGAGGGATAACAGAAATCGAATAAAGAAATTGTCAGTAAAGAATTGGGCAAGATATAATAGATTAGTTTTTGAAGGCATATACAAAACAAATGTTAAAAAATTTGGACGCAAGACTTCAGCTACTTCAAAATAGACGACCAGCTCTGTACCGTCTATCCAGGGTTGCCCTCTATCATTTGACAAACGACACGCGTCATGTACAAAGTCATTCATAATCACATCCCTACGCTCCATCTCTTTTGATCTCTCGCCATTCGCCCTCAGTCCATCTTGTCCTGTTCCATTGCTCTTCCACGCAGTATATCCACCTCTTCCTGCCTCATAGACAACTTTGATATACAAATCCATCAGGGAAAGGTGAACAAAACATGTTGCGAGGAGCCCGGAGGGGACATGATTGTCTCCCTTTTTGTAATTTGTCAATAAATTAATCTTACAGTATATAGGCAACTCAATTCACCATTCAGTCCACAAAAATGAAATTTGCTTACAAATTACTAGTCCTTTTTTTAAAAGCACGCAAATTGATGACTGTGTAAAAAACTGTACTACGAATCCCAAATCGAGTGAACAAAAGTTCGGACTTGTTTCTAATAGAGTATTTTGAGTATTTCGTTACACTATTTAGTACTTAGTTATATACTTTACAAATGTGTTAAAATTTACCCACCTCACTCATTTTTTGCCTCGCTATGCAACCCGATTTGAAGGCGGTTCGGTTTTTTAACCAATTTTACGACGATCCTGTGCAGTCCCCCACTATACTGCGCTGCAAACCGTTGCCTTACTTAAGCGAACTTTCCTTTTCTGATCTGGTTATTTAAATTTTTGCTCTTCGGCGTTCAACGTGCCACAATACGAATTATGGCGTAGATTATTCAAAGCATTCTCGTACCCCCCTGGTGCCAAGAATATGGTCAAGTGGTTTGCCTCCAGCTCGTCGAAATGATACACGGATTTCATGTTAGGGCAAGTCTATCAATGTCTATGGTCTGCTTCTAGGTCGCCTCCACTGTTACACAAACATGGTCACAATTTGTGGAGCCTTTCAGAACTTTAGTAGCAGTCTTTAGTACCTACAGAATCTTACGATTGTCTAAATATATGATTATATGCTGATTTTCGAGTTCAATGCTAAAAAATTAATTCCCCCTATCAAAATTTTAATAAAATAAGAGTAGGTGAAGGTACTTACTAAAAACAGCACAATTGAATAACTCAATATCATATGAGGTACTTTGACCCTCCATAGAGGAATAGCTGGCTCTAGGACCTGCGTGACCACGTTGCGCTTGGTCTTCTTGGCGTCCTTCAGCATGGCGAGGTACTCGGGCCGCGGGTGCTCTGCCTCGAGGTCGAACCCCGTCAAGCCCCACTTGTGCGTTATCTCGGCGGAGTAGCGCTTCCACTGCTCCAGATAAAGAGCGCCTGGTGAATATTATAAACGCTAATAATAGAATAAGGAGATATGCGTCATGAACCTTTACTGGTATGAAACCGCGTTCACAAAAGTGTCGCCAGCATGGTTCACCCATGCTACTGCATATCGCATCTACGCATTGCGGCATACGGCCACTTTGAGATGCATGGCGCGCCTAGGTGAGTAAAACCGACTCTTGCGTAGCATGCGTGGGGTACGACGCTCTTGCAGGGCAAGCCAACGTGCCCTAACAGCCCCGTGACTAGCCTACTCTTTCCGCCCAGCCGCTTAAACTCTGTGCGGGGAAGACCGATTCTTGTGATTGCGATTTTTAATATGTTATATATTTCTTTGTGTATATTTAAATAATAATAAAAGATTTGACTGGTGTTGATGTACAAATTATATGTATTTCTTTGTGTATATTTTAATAAAAATGAAAAATAAAGTACAAGGACGTGTTTTCTTTCATTTTCACTTCCTTCAAAAAAATCAATTTCTATATTTCAAATCTTTCAGGCGTACCGTTACGGCAAATTTTTCAACCTATATACCAAACCCACAACTTTCGTTAATAGTCCGCGTAGTTTTGGTCTTAGCTCAGCGACAGTCGTGAAGCTTCCACGTCACATCTCACTTATTTCTATTATCTAAGTTTTATTGACGTAGTTAGCTATATGCACGTCACTTCCAAAACTAGTAAAAATAAAATAAAACGTAGCGATAGTAAGTCACGACATGACGATCTTTGGATTTCGGGTTTTATATTATTTTATTTTTTCAAACATTTTAAAATAGATGTATCATAGTAAGATCATTCACTCTGAAATCGGATGACATTACAGCGGGTAATGTAAGAAATAAATATCGGTCCTACGCAATCTGGATTTTTCTTAGTTGGTAGCTCGGTTGACTTCAGTCCCAGTGGAAGGTTGAATCCTCAGTCAGACAACCAAAAAAATATTTTTAAATAGATACATATTAATAAAAATAGATGTATTATAGTTAAAAGAATTTTTGTTTTTTAAGGGTTAATTTAAAAGATATATATATATAATTCATCTTCCCTCTTCAGAAAGCCAGAAAAATTGAAAAAACGCGTGGTTTCATTTTATGATACTAAATCCAGTGATTTCTCTAATTTCGTAAGTATTACGTATTTTTTTCGGATTATTAATTTTTTTTTTCCGACTTTATGTCCGGGTTAAATCTTCCCCACAGGAAAAACTAAACCCTTCCACACACTTTTCCACAAATGATCATCTAGTCAATCCATATTATGCAAGTGCATTATATAAGCATAGTAATTACAAAACAATACACGAACAACACGTCAACTCACCAGGGATCAAATAGGAAAATAATTCACCGACTACAGATATTTTCATATCAGATGGTTTGGCTCTGTAGAACTCCTAACTGGACCTATAAATTCTACTGTTACCTCCAATATAAATATTTTAAAAATCTTTCGTAATCCTACATGTATTTAAAATTACTGATTTTTTCATTTTTATATATAAATTCTTTGGCAGGTCTAATGCGCCTATATTTTGAATGAGACAGCTAGGTATAATGTCAGAAGCCGAAAAAAAAATGGTAATATTTTTATCGTCTGAGAATGCCAAATTCTTTAAATCTTATTTGCTAAATCTGTGTATTTTCTTATTTTTTCAGAAACAGATTTTTAAATATTACAGAAATTTTTAATAGCGACATCAATGACATAAATTATTTTTTATATTTTGTAATGTAAAACTATATCGGGTCTATATTTTGTATGACTAATCGTTCTGTCTATTAGTATAGTTTTATCGTAATTTATTTTATAAAATTCATTTTCTAAAAATGAATTTGGTTATTATTCATAATATGGTACTATATTACGGCAGTCAATCAATGTTTAATTACCAAACTTCGGTGAATTATTTTTAAAACTTGATTGTGCCTAAATAATAATCGGACGGCGCTAATACAGAACATCCCGATAAAATATGTTCTATAGTTTCCGGAAAAAACACACATTTTCTATATAAATCATCAATTTGATTAGAATCTTTGATTATATGCTTCCTATATTTTTTAGTAATAATTACTATATCCGAATGGCAAGCATTAATACTTCTATTTCTGCGCTCAACTGTCCAATACTCAACTCAAATATGACGAAAATTTGTCAACGCACGTTTGGTTGCGATAATTGAAGTGTTTTGCGTAAATAATTTTATTTGACCAGGAATTTAATAATTTCTGATTGGGATTTATAAAAATGTTAGCATTCTCGTTGTATAAATTTAAATGTGTATTGTTTTCATCTGCCTTGCAACTTTTTTGTGCATTTCTGGGTTATTAGCTTATGTGGAAAAATTTCTTAGCATTTCTACCTGATTGTGTTTTAAAGAAGTTATTTTGACTATACCTACCTCTTAAATTTTTAGGTAAGTTAATTCGTTCTTTAGCTGAATTTGGATGATGGCAATTAAACTTTGGTAGCGTAGTTCTCATTAATCGTTTTAAGTTATCTAAATCTCTATTGGACCATTTAATTTTGATTTTTTTGTTACTGCCTTATGTTTTTTATAACCATATATGTGCCAGTATGTATCAAAAAAATTGCCAATAAAAAAATTATTCCAAATGAGTGCATAAACTATTATATTTGGATTACTATTATTTTTATACACAAATGAATTTTTAATAAAAATGTAACAGTTAAATAAACATACTTACTCCAAACCGCCATGAAAAAAGCGAACGCTAGATTGTAGTTATTGTCAAAAAGGTATGTAATTTTGGCCTGAATGCATGAATCACTCAGTTTCCAATAGTCACACCCATCGCTGTTGCAGTGGGGACACATTATCACGTTCAAACTGCTATTGCAAATATCATTGCTGAAAAAACACCATTTAATTAGTTTAAATAAGTTACAAATAAAATATAAATTTCAAGTTTGAATAAATGTTTGTTTCAATGACGGAACGAGAGTCTAGAATTATATTACGATGTATTAGACATTTGCCAGATGAATAAAAAAATACTTTATTGTTACAAAAACATCATAAAAACCGGGAAAGTGCGATGAATTACTAGCGAATCCATGGTGGATTCGTCGGCGCACTAGGTACAAACATCAGAAATCCACGGTGGATTTCACGGCCCACTAAGGGTTAAAAAAAATATTTTTAAACACAGAAACGTTCTCAGTTTACGAATAATCTGAAAATATTTGAAATTCTCCTACTACCATCACACTAGTTAAAATAACAGAAAAAAATTGTTAAGAATTGTTTTGAGGGGACCGTTAAAATGTTAATTTCGTCGATTTGATCTTTGAGACTAAGTGAGGGCATTGTTTAGGGGCGGATAGTACTCACTAAAGGTGGCATAGCGCTAATGAAAATCATATTTGACAAACAACACATAGCTTTAGTTAACAATGATTGACCTACCTATAAACATCGTTGTGAAGAGTGAACACTCCCATCATGAAAGACACAAAGCCGAGTATCGAAGCCCAAATCAACATGTACGTGTAAAATCCCAGCCATGTGAAGTATAGGGCAAACTTTATCCCGAAGTACTCCTTTACTCTGTCTATCGGTTGAAAATTCTTCCAGTTCTTCATCTCTGCCCATTTTAATGTGAGATAGTACCTTTTTGTATCAGGTTTCATGTAGTGCCCCTGAAGAAAACATAGAAATTTAAAGGAATATTCTCTCACTTTGTATGCCGTGCGAAAAATTGTACATTAACTTCACATCTTTGGGTATGCTGTTAGGAGGTTCTATTTGAGGAGAGAAAGGACAACCCGTTCTCACGTGACTAATTTAAGACGTGTACAAATGTTGGGCGTGCTTTTGGCGTATTTGTATTTCCACCGCACCGGTTCCGAAGGAATCACTGATGCTAGTTCATCAGAGCATCTTCCATTGAAATACCGGTAGGACTGCATGCTCACTTCACTCTTTTAAATATTTTAATCCGTTTGTTAAGAAAGGGGAATCTATCAAACGGACCGCCCGTTTCTGCACTGATTTTTGAGGATTTTTTCATTGGGGCTCTAAACTAGAGATGGCTGCCAAAGTGAACAGTGGGCTGCACACGCAATTTGTACAGTTGTGTACTATTAATAACATAATAAAATAATATTATAAAATTAAAATGAAACTAATTTTATTTTAAGATTCAAAATCTTCGACTTACGAACTCATTTTGGTTTATTATAAAATGTGACAAATTAAGTTTTAAAAAAATGATAAATAATTAAATATTTATCACTGAAATTTTCAAAATAAAATAAAATCATTTTTCACAAAGCTGGTATTAAGCGGGAATTTAAACCTTATTGCCATCTGCACAAGGAGTGTTATGTAGAGCGGCCCGATTCCAAATGTTACACGACGTGATACATCGCCTTGACCAAAATATTAACTAAATATTATTTGCAAAAAACATAGTTTCTTTTACATTTTTGGTGACGTAATTTTAAATATATTTAAGACAAATTAAACCACGTGTTGTTCTGAAATACAAAGATTTATTTATAATTTCAAATTTAGTAAAATACTAATTAAATTATCGTAACGTTACAAACATTAACTAAAATACAAAGAAACAACATTTAAAGTTTATTTGCCAATCTTTTTATATCAAACAAATTAAATATTTCAATCACTCAAATGTCAGCCACATAGCGAGTAAACAATAATGCTGTTCAATGTGCAACAAGACAACACATCAATGACATTTGAAAAGCGTATAAAATAAAATAAAAATTCATAATTCAAACCCAAAGGAATCCTAGGCATTTCTATGTAGTTATTTATTAGTACTTATTCCTTTACATATACCTACTTGAATGTTTCTTAATTTGAGTTCTTGGCTAATGAATCTATTTCTGTAAATATAATGAAATAAAGAAAGGATATCCGCCAACTTTATTTATCATCACTTTTATGGATTTGTTCTCTTTATCGACGATCCGGTCAGATTAGATAAATGATAAAATTAATTTCATTGTAAGTTTACAATATTATTTTATTATGTTCGTGTTCGTGTAATATTTGGAATCAACACTTCTTGAGCAGATGGCAATAAGGTTTAAATTCCCGCTTAATACAAGCCTTGCAAAAAATGTTTTTATTAAATATTTAATTGTTTACATTTTTTTTAAACTTAATTTGTCACATTTTATAAAAACCAAAATGAGTTCGTAAGTCGGAGATTTTGAATCTTAAAGCAGTTTTTGTTGAAACTTTTTTTTTGTGTTCTACTTGGAATTTTTAATTAAATACTCTAAATGTTTCTAATTAATCAAATATTTAAAACAACTACACCTTATTTCACAATACTTCATAGTTCTTCGCCACAAATAGTATATCATATTTTTTTAATGAAAATTTAGTACATATTTTTTTTTTATTCTAGCTAAAAAGAAAATTACCTTTTCACTTATTTAACTAGAAATAACGAATAATAATAAAATAAGTTAGCCTGAAGTTAACCACAAATAATTAAATTAGATACAAATTGTTATGTTGATAAGAGTAGGTATACCTTTGCAAGAAAAATCTGTTGGTATACTCAGGGCAGTTGATTATAAACTAATGTAAGTAGGTATAAATCTGTGGGTATATTCAGAACAGTTGATTATAAACTAATGTAAGTAGGAATTATGACATACATCATGTAAGGGATAGCCCATTTTATAGGACCCGTTTGCTAATAAGCGTTCTATCCCGAAATCGTAGTCAAGTACCTCGCTGATTTGGTACCTCGTCCTGCCCAATATAAATGCGACAACACTGATCCTCAAAGATTGAGGGAAGAATGACGGATCATCGACATTAAATCTGAAAATAAATAATTACACTTCCTAATTTTGTTCACGTGTTTTATAAGCAACATCATTTATTTATTTTTTTTATTTTAATATTACATTTAGTTACAATAGAGCCCATCTATTATTGCCCATCTCACTAAGTGGTTGTTAACTAGGTTTTAGCTAATACAATATTGTGAAAATGCCAGATAAAATAAAATAAAATCAGTATTTTTTTTAAATTATACAATTCAAGAATGAATGTAGAAGGTGGAGGCCAAGCAATAATAATTTTAAGTAATTAATTAATAAAGTTTCAGTTTGACCAAAAGGCGTATTATTCATATAAATACACAGTAGGCACAATTTTTAGTATGTTATGAAATAGTTCAATGTATATTTTTATTGGAGGTAATCAATGATTTTATTTTTAAATAAAGTTTTGATTTGTGTGTTTCAAATGTCAATAGGTGAAGAATTGAATAGCTTAATAGCATTGTATTTAAAGCTTTTTTGTCCATAAGAGGTTTTAAAAACTGGGATGTTAAAAGATTTTACATGTGAAAGTCTCAAGGCTCTAGTGCTTGTTCGTTCTTCATACATATAGGTATTTTTAAATTGATGAAGCAGGATATTTTTTGAATATAATTTTTTCAGGTTTGGAACATTTAATAAAATCAGTATTCGTTCTTAATGGGACTTTTAGAATAACCTTCAGAATTATTTTTTTAATCGTTGCTAATGGCTCCAGGCAAGTTTGTGTGGCACTACCCCAACTGACAATACCATACTCAAGAGACGATTGAACTAGAGCACAGTAACCTTGTTTCAGTTGTTTTCGATTTAAAATATTTCCCAACATTTTTAAAGAAATAGATGAGTTTCCTCAGTTTTGTCGTTAGGTTTGCAACATGTACATTCCATTTAAGAAGATCGTCTATTTGAATACCAAGGTATTTAATAGTATCAACTCTACTTATAAAAGGACAAGTACATGGGGTTATTACGGGGTTGCAGCTGTGCAGTTTGAGGCTTTGTTGAGACGGTAAGAGCTTATATGATATTCGAAATGTTAAAAATTTTGCTGCCGATGAAAAGCGATTTAATCGAATCGTAATAGTGGAAAAATATAATTTTAAAATTGTTTAAAAATTTATAATTTACTTACAGATAGTCTTTGCTTCGGCTGTATTCGGCTGTTATTTCATATTTGTCCAGATTAGATTCAATCGGATCCATGTTGAAAAATACCCGAAAATAGTTAATGATTTCGATAACCGATTCTGTATAAGAATAATCCTCATCTATAATATCGTTTTTGTTGAACTAGAAGCAGAGATTTACAGTAGAATTAGAACTCATAGAGCAACAATTAGAAGCGTTACTGGGTACTAATATCGCTTTGAAACTTGTTACGCTATTAGAACGCGATTAGCGGTGCGCGTAGACCCGATTCGGTAGGTTTAGTTGCTTTGGGAGATTTGGAGGTAAGTTGGAGGTAAAAAAGCAAAACTTATTTTTTCGTTTCATTTCTCATCTACATATGACTGCGCCTACAACGCAGCGCTGTACCACCGTCATAATTAAAGTGAAACCGCTCAAGAGTCCCGACTGCTCTCAATCTGGAGCCAGTGAGAATATAGCATCTCCAATTAGGGTTTGTTGTGAGGCTGAAGGTAGAGGGAAGGGGAATGAGATGGGAAAGAGAAAGGTGGGAAAGTACCTGGCTATTAAGATCTGTTTACCAAACACGGCCAAAGCTATTTCAAGCAACGCTTCAATTCTGAATGGTGGTCTTACACCAGGGTGATACTGAGAGTAACTTTAATTTTAAATGAGTAATTTGTGAAATAACATGGATTAATTAAATAAAATTGACTAGCACAAGCCGAGATATTTACCCGCGACCTCCAGTTTGCTATTCGAGAGCCTTACCCCTCCACTACGGAGGACGTCATATATTTATGCTGCTGCCGTAAGGTCCAAATCCATGTCCCCCATTATTTATACTTAAAGCATTTATTGATATGAGCAGAGAGAAATCAAATGTTTTATGTTCTCCATAAAACGGTTATACACCAATATATTACGGAGAATTTCACAAATTTGAGGTACATGTGAGTATAAAAGGTCACGTGGGCAGTTTCACTATATTTGTTAAAATATAGTTGCTGAACAGGTAAGTGACTTTGAAAATGTCTATGGTCAATGCACAATCTTTAAGCAGCGTTCTTTTCATCGCTTTTAATGGACTTTATTTTATTGAACCGTTAAGCAGTTGAGTCGCTCTGTTGATCGGCGCATTCTGACAGGCAGAAGTCTCCGCTTTCGGAGTATGAAAAGTGCATGGGATACTTGTTAGGGACATATAAGTTAACCTCTTTTAAGTAAATTGGAATAAGTATAGTTGAAGCGATAAGTTTTTCAATATTTTCAGGTTATTCGTAATCCGAAAATAGTTTTAAAGTTTTTTTATGGGCCTTGTTTTGCTATATGTGAAATTCTTAATAGGTACCTCTTTCATTGGCAGTTTAATTTTCATTATTTCAGAATACCGGCACAAAACTTCGTGCGGTGCGTGTATCTTGAGATAATATTGATCACCATCTTGATCATAGCTTAAAATCAATCCTTCCAGCTTTAAGTTCTCTTCAAAGTACATTCTATTTCTGTTCCTCTCTTCTTCCTTTTTGCTATTCGACTTTTCATGGACCAGTACGAAGTCCACTGATAATTGCTGATTATATGTTTCATTATCAGGAATCTAAAAATTAATTTATATCATTACAGAGTTATTGGGTATTAAAATAATATCAAGCCAGATAAAAGATTACTTTCTATTGGTTAGTGTGGGATTTAGATAAAAAAAACTCTACTTTTTTTAGGTAATTATTGTAAAATTTCCCCCGATTTTTGCAATAAATTTTTTAAATTAATGTGTCATTAGTTACTAAAAATTGATAAATTTGATGTTTGGAAAATAGCGATACATCTTTGAGTATCATGATTATCTGCAGTAACCTCGCACGTCCTATGAATCCTTATAAAACTCAATATTGCTGTTTTTTCGTCAAATGTTGATTGTCTCCAAACAACACAACGGACTTGTGTCAATGTTGCATTAACACCGTGGCTTGAGGGTGTTTCAATGTTAACTAACTGCTTTATTTTTATTTTTAATGTAAATAAAATTTAATAAGGGTATTATTATATTCTGCGAATATTTTAATTTGTTTTATTATATTCAGCTGTTTCGGCATTTGAGGCTATTTTCAAACTGTGATTAGGCCACGTTAAGACGACTTATTTATATGATTCTGTTTACCCCCACGCATTTTATGAAGTATAAAATGATTTACTTCCGGTAAAACCTATTTACTGAGAAAGTAATGATGACAATAGATTCTCTATATTTACATAAAACATAAATTACAAAAAAGGTGATAAACTTTTTTTTTTAAAGAAGAGTGTTTTCTGAAAAAATTTAAGTTAAGCCTTCTTTTTTTGTAAATCAATACCGTGAATTTGCTCTACCATTGTCACTACAACAAATAGTTAACACAACCGTATTACTTACATTCATTTTATGTAGAAGCCCACCGGGGGGTTAATAAGCAATTAAATACTTAGTTATGATCAAATCACCGCTAGTTAACTTATATCAACCAATTAACTTAATGAATAAGTGGAATTAATCAATAAAGAATTTTAATCACGAATTCGCATTAAAATAGATTTCCACGACGAATTAGCAGTTAAAATGGCAACTGTTACAAAATTAGAAATAATGCATGATTATATAATAAGCAAAAGCTGCTTAACGAACAAGTAATTTATATACAAGTAAAAAAAAATTATAATGATTTGTACTGATCTTATCTTGCACTTTTATTTTTGAATACATTAAAAATATACCTTTAAGACATGTAACACAATAGATATATACCTTGTGTGTGAGCTCATAATCCTGATCAATCTCACTTTCTTCTGAGTAAATTTCAATTTTTCGTTGCTGCGACTCCATGTTTAGCCAAAAAAACTCGTCTCACGTTGATAAATAGAATTTCACTGGCAAATTAACTACTCAAAATTTGCATCACTCAAAGATAACCTAAATATGCTAACCGACATTATGTATGTTTACAATATATTTTTTAAATATTCTAACTTGGTAAGGCAAATAAACAATAAACACTTGAAATTGATTTGTTAGTGTTCTTGAAATAATAAGGATAACCAAGACGTGTTCAGTTAGGAGACTTCACGCTCCTGTCACACAATTGTTAGTAAACTACAAAAATGATTTTTTATCTCACATAATTATTGACATTGCTTGTACTATCTTATCAAGACATACATAGATTAATATCTAATGATAATGACAAGTATGCTTGTTTGGAAAAGGGAGAGGTTATATTTTTTTCAACTAATTTTTTATCCAGTTGGTAAGATATTTAATTGAAATACTCCAAACCAGATTTTAAAACTCAAAATTGTTTGAATAAAAAGTTCTTTAAAATAAATCTGATACCAAATACTGTCAATGACAACACTGATTAAAGGCTCCGTTCCGTAGTAAAGATGAGTTTGAAAGGGAGATATGTAATTAATGCGCGAAAGCAAAAATATTTAATAAAACGTGACCTATTTAAAATAGAGCAAAAATCTCTGAAGTACAAATATCTAAAGTGGCATTGAAACAAATAATGTAATTTTTTTCTTATCTAAAACATTTTAAGCCTAGAATAAAAAGTGCGTTTAAAAATTAAGGCGATGCACTACGTCGTGTAATATTTTGAATCGAGCCGCTATCAATAACACACCTTACGCAGATAGCGATTAGGCTTAAATTCCCGCTCCACACCATCCACCTATTTTGATTTATGCAAGAAAAAAACATGGCCAGAAAGTGCCTTTTATTTTATTTTGTGGATGTTCAGGAATAAAACCTTAACCGAAAATGGGTTAGTAAATAGGAGATTTCGAACTTAGAAAGAAATAACATATATTTTTTGAGAGCTTAAGCATTTAAAGGAAATCTGTAAAAATTCGTAATGCGGGGGCTTAAGGCAAGCATTTCCTTTATGTTAAAATTGAAGAAATCTATATTACAGAATTTCTGTGTATTCAAAATTACTTATTTTTATTACATTACTAGCGCGTACCCATCAATCTGGTTATTTCATAAAGAACCTTTTCTTAAAAACAAAAAAAGTGCAGACCTTGTTACTAAACCTGACTTTACTTGTCGCGATTCATTTTAAGATATTAAAAAAATAATACACATTTCAAATACAGAGTTGAAATAATTAATTACTTATTTTCGATTTTTATGTGGATATTCATCTGGGGATAGTGAGACTATAGCCGAGCCATGTCTTCCTCGGACGTGCTCACCTTTTTCTACCATTCACATTTGCATCATACATTTTACTTATTCTTCTTTCTTCCTATCATTCATTTGCTCTACACGCCAAAACCATCTGAGCGTCCCTTTCTTAATCTTACTCATTACGCTTACGTCAGCCTTGCATGCATTGTGGATCTTCATATTTCTTACGCGATTTTACTATACATACGCCTCAGGGATCTCATTTCTACAGCATTCAGTCTACTTTCATCCTTCCTCTACCAGCACTTGATTTTGGACTGCTAGCTTCTCTTCTTTTGGCAATATTTTTTATGAGTAATTTATGAAATAACACAAATTCATCTAGTAAAATGTAATTGCTCACGCCGGGATTTGAACCCGACACCTCCAGCTTGCTAGTGGAAAGCCTTATCCCTCGACCATGGAGGCCGTCAGATGTATACCACAGATGCTGTGAAATGCAATGCAAATGCAATCACAGGTTGGTACTATACATATGAAAAAAACACATTTTGTTTTAACACCATCGTTTATTAACATGTTAGAAGTTGGACATGTTTCCCCTGCATCCAACTTCATTAGGATTATATGAATGAATCAACTAAATAATACATAGACGCAATAAATAAAATAAATGAAGTCTTACAAAATATAGTAAAATCGCTGAAAATTAACTAGTTGAATGAACGGAAACAAAACTAAATTTATGGAAAGGCAATAAAACGCTTAGTTGGCGACGCATTACGCTATACCTACGCATCATGGCTTAATTAGACCAAGCCACGAAAATATAGCGTGGTCTGTCACAGGCTTGAACTTAGGGTTAAATTTAACAAGTAATAATCCAAAAATATAAAAAGTATTTTTTTTTTTTTTTTATTTATTTAATATTTGTATGTTTTTTACAATAAATATACAATTATACATATTATACAGTGTTATAAAGGTAAATAATAATAGCTTTTCCTCACCATAAAGAGACGAGGCTCTTGTGTTTGGTGAGTGAATCCTAGCTCAATTATATGGAATCATGTAAGTAAGTAAATAATATATTTGCAAAACCAAAGGGATAAGTAAGAAATAGGCAAGATTTATCAATAATAAAGTTTCAAGATTTGAAGGAAATAATAATAAGAGTAAGATATGGACTTTTATAGTAGTTTTAGGTAATTTTTTAATTTTATTTTAAATTCCTGAATATCTTCAATATTTTTTAGATATAATGGAAGGATGTTAAAATATGTTATACCTAGATAGAGATAGGTATTTTGTGTGTGCTTTGTATTAAGTTTTGGGATTTTGATAGTTTTTTGATATCTTGCTGATGAATTGAATTGTAAGTTATTTAACTGTATTTCTTTATAAATTTGTAGAATTGAATATTTTTTATATATATTGTCTATTGTGGGTACATTGAATATTGAAAAGAGAATCTCAGTAGAAAATTTGGATGGTTTTTTCAATATTACTTTAATTATCAATCTTTGAACTATTTTAAGTGGATTTAATATATTGTTATAAGTTCCTCCCCAGCCAATAATACCATATTGTAATATAGATTGTACAATTGCATAGTACACTCTTTTTAGGTTTTCTAGTCTAAGAATATTTCTAAGTCTTATAAATATATAAATACATTTTCTAATTCTTTTGACAAGTTCACAAATTTGTTTTTTCCATTTAAAATGTTGATCTATATATATATACCAAGATATTTAATTTCAGAAGTTAGACTAAGTATAGAACATTCTTGATTGCAAGTAGTTCTGTTACATTTAAGTTGATGTATTATAATTTTTAATTCTGGTATTGATTTAAATTTGTTGATAGAGAATGGGATACATTTTGTTTTTTCAGTATTTAATGAGAGGAGGTTTTTATCGAACCAATTTTTCAGTATATTAATATCGGTATTTGCTAAGTTATTAACATTATTCCAATCAGTACCTTCAATTATTATGACAGTGCAATCAGCATAAGATATTATTTTTCCATTTAATCTTTGATTGAATATGTCATTTACATAAATGATAAACAGTAACGGTCCCAGGACTGTACCTTGAGGTATGCCGAAGTGACTTGTTTTTTGTTGACTAAGTACATCGTTGATTTTTACGACTTGAGGGCGTTTGAAAAGGTAGCTTTTTATCCATTCTATAGCTGTATCACTTAATCCAATGTTTCTTAATTTACTTATAAGTTTGTCGTGTGATATGCTATCAAAAGCTTTTTTAAGATCTATGAAAATTCCAATGCATTTTAATGATTTATCTAATGAATTATGAACAAGAATAGTTAATTTTGCAATTGCATCGTGAGTGCTTCTACCTTCCATAAAACTGAACTGATTTTCATTAATTAAATTATTACATTTTACAAATTGGTTTATCCTTTTTTTAACTATCTTTTCAAATATTTTTGCTATGTTCGAGATTACTGATATGGGTCGGTAATTGCTAACTTCTTCTGGGTTACCAGATTTAAATATTGAAGTTTAGAAATTTGATTTTTAATATTTTTTAAAATATTAACTGTTATTCCATCAAAACCCGGGGCAGAACCTCCTTGCATACCGTTTATAATTGATATTATTTCGTTCTCTGTGGTGACTTGGAATGTTGCTATATTATTGTCAGTATCAATACTACAGTCTGGAAATGTTATATTTGGGTCAGTATGAATGAGATTGGCAAGATTTTCCCCTACGTTCGCAAAGAAGGTGTTAAATATGTTTGCAGCTTTTGAGGGATTTTCTTTACAACATGTTTTCATGTTGTCATGAAATATAGTAGCGATGTCGTTATTCTTGTTTTTTTTCTTGTCAATTATTTCATTTATAACTGTCCACACTCTTTTACTATCATTTTCAGCCTGATTTAACTTTTGTTTATAATACTTTTGTTTTTTGTTTTTTATAATATATGAAAGTTTGTTTTTATATGCTTTAAAATGATTTAGTAAATTTTTATTATTTGGTTGTTGAGTAGTTAATTTGTAAAGAGCTTGCTTATGTCGTACAGATACTACTAAACCATGAGTAATCCATGGTTTTATAGGTTTCAAGTTCGACACTTTGGATTTGGTTATTATATTATTATTTGTCGAGTCATTTATGCATTTAGATATTTTTTCTTCAAACATTTTACAACATATATTGACATCATTACATTGTAATAATTTATTCCAATTTTCTGATTCTAATTGGTGTTTTAATGTATCCATATTAAGTACTTTTTTTGAGTAATTATTTTGTTTAAATAATGGCAAAGTTGGATTGCTTAATTTATAGTTAAAAATACATGAATAATGATCAGTGATAGTTGTATGAATAACAGCTGATTTTATATTTTGGATATCAGGAATATTTGTAAAAATGTGATCTAAGCATGAGGGGCGTTGACCTTTAACATTTCTAGTATAAGAATTTATGCACGATAAATAATT
Organism: Hesperophylax magnus; assembly: GCA_026573805.1. Lineage (NCBI taxonomy): Eukaryota > Metazoa > Arthropoda > Insecta > Trichoptera > Limnephilidae > Hesperophylax > Hesperophylax magnus. The sequence goes on from JAIUSX010000046.1 coordinate 31,483,846, forward strand.
GAGTTCTGCTAACATATTTAGATATGTGTCTTTATCTTTACTAGAATAGTCGTTTGCGATATTTAAATTCATATCTCCAACAATAATAGTATTTTTATTTCTAAAATTTAACAAAATATTTTTTAATTCATCTATAAATTGAGTTACTATCGATGTATGCGTACGATAAATAGCTATAATGTTATAATATTTATTAACGTCTTTAAATTCTATATTTAATATGTTAACGTTACTAACATTAATTATTTCTTTAATATTGAGAACATTATACTGGTTAGAAATAAATAATCCGATACCTGAGTTTTTGTTTATTTTGTTTATTGTCGCATGGTATGTGTAGCCTGGAATAGTGTAATTGATTTCGCCTGCAGAGTGTGTCTCTGTTAAGACAATCAGGCCCGGGAAAAAATTTAATTCTTTCAATGTTATAACTAATTCATCCATGTTTCGTTCTAAACTTCTAATATTTATATGAAATAGGGTAAATCCTTTTTCAGTGCAAATTAAGTTAAAATCTTTCATAGATTGACATAAATTTTCTTCAATATACATTTTTTTATCTAATACGTTACATAAAAAATCATTCATTTTTTAAGTTGTAGATTAGAGTTTAAAGATATGAAATTTACCGTATTATTCATAGTCGATGCGCTCTCTAGCTAATTGAAGCATTTTTTGCCGATAGAGACATTTCATGCTATCAACTCTGTGTTCTGTAGAATAATTCATATTAAATCTTTTGTTTTGAACACAGCAATTGTTGCATGTTGGAGGTTGTTCTTTATTTTCACATTTAGACAGAATGTGCTCCTTTGTGCAATGAGGGCAAATGGGGGGCTGCGTCCTGGCGAGACATCTTTGCGCTGTGTGGCCGAACTTAAGGCAGTGGTAGCATTGAGTAAGCGGGTTACAGTCTTCTATGTATACTCTTTGGAATTTGATGTTTATTTTGTTTTTTTCTAGTAGCGTTTTTCTTAATTTACCGGTTGTTTCAATAATGTAATTAGTGGTGTCGTTTTCTTTTCCTTCATTGTATTTGTTTTTCAATTCCTTGATAAGCTTGATGTTGTTTTTGTCTTCCAGGGTTAATCCTTCATTTTGTTGTACAATCCCATCTATTATTTCTTCTTCAGTCAATTGGCATTGCAGTCTTTTCAACATTAAACACGGTTTCTTTTTTTTAATTTCTTCGGCCAATATTTCTTTTCCAATTACCTTATTAATTTCTTCGGTTAACTTTTCTGCATTTTCTTTTTTTTGACATAAAATCAGTAATTTTTGTTCTCCGATTTTTTTTACTCCATTTACTCCAACTTTTATTTTAGTTAAATTAATGTTTTTTTGAATTTTTATTTTTATATCTTCGGCCTTCAAGGTGTTTTTAGATGTAATTATGATGGCGTGCTTCTGTTCTGGGATGTGTGCACCTGTATTCACGAAGTTTTTATTGTCACCTAATACATTTGCATATGTCCTTCTGTTATTATTATGAATTTCTTCTAGTTTCTGTGCGTAGTGATAATTGTTTTTAATATTAGTTTCTTGTAATTCTATAATCTTTTTTTGTAGGTTTATTAGTTCATATTGAATTTTTTCTTCCAGTGATATAATGTTCTGTTCCAGTGTTAATTTTATTTTTGAGTCCTTCACTGAAGTGATCTTGTTTATTAAATCTTTAATGTTTTTAATAATTTCTTGAGTTTCCATATTGGATGGAATGGAGCGCCCAGGTGGGCGAGGTATTAATGTAAACTATATTATTTGATTTACTTGTTACAAAATTACGCGACTGTACTCCTTCGATGCGGAGCGAGTATTGAATCATTGTTATATTTTTGTTTTATTATTATATACGTTTTATGGGATGTGTGGGATTGCACAAACCTCCCTACATTCCGGAATAAACTAGTAATTATTTTTTTATATATTTTAATTAATTCAAATACATAGGTTTAATATTAGATTCTAAACCTTCATAGCAAGTTTTGTACATGTACTGAAAAAGGTATCAAAAAAGTATTATTCTTAGAAAATTAAGAAATAAACTTAGACACACCACAGAAATCATTGCTAAAACTATAGTTGCTCTACATTTAGATTGTGTTGGGAAGTAAGAGCTTCACAAATGCACTCATAGAGGGCAGTGCATAGAACTTGCTTGGAATTCCGCAAGATGGCAGCTAGTAGCCAGTAGTCGCCAGGACCAGTTAGAATGCTCCCAGACAAACTGGGTGTTTTCAGATCTCTTTTAGCCTAGTTAGGTCGACTGTCGAGTTACCATTATAATACGCAAAGTATTAATAAATCCCTGATTTAACACAAAGAACCTCTTATGTAAAATCTCTTTCCACGACGAGTTGCAAAACTGTTTTTGGGAACACAACAGATTGCTTGCCTACTGATCTTATATTTGGCCAATGAAGAAAACCGAAACAAACTTAATTGGATTCCAATAAAAAAGAATGCTATATAATGCATAAATGTTAATACATAAAATTATGACTAACCTGTTGCCAAAATACTTTAAGGATTAAATAGTTTTTTAATAAAAATATACATATATTTTGGAACAAGAAACGTAAATAGAATTAGAATTGCCACATATGAGAAAAAAATAGTCACAGAACTGATTAATGTAGTATAGAGGACTAAAAATATATGATGAAATGACTGATAGTCTGAAGAATGGGTGTATTTTTAAAAGGTTGTAACGCTTTCTGTAAGAATATAATTTATACTTATAAAAATATGTTAACAAAATAATGTATATATTATTTTAGGAATAGAAAAAGGAGATACCAAAAAAATTTCCTCAAAAAAACCCCACCATGTGAATGCTATAGCTACGCCCTTGATGAGCATTGCATCGAGAATGTTGCAACGTGGTCTTTATATTTACATATACCTTGTCGGTCATACCGTTATACAGCTGATCACAATATTGACTTAAAGCTAAAATGTACCGCGAATCGAAATTTAACAATATGGTCGTTTAAAACAACCCAACCTCAGAGTTACTTCGAATATTTACTTTAGAATTATTAGAGCAGTTTGGCATTTTCGATGACATCTTTCATATGGCCTAGGGTTTCTATCAGGAAATCGGGACGGTGTTCAACATCCTTAGCTGCTAAAACATCCTCCATAACTGAATCACCAGTTAGTAGGTACGATAAGTTTTTGGAAGCCACATAGATGACCAAATACCATGTCGTTATCCAATCTTAAATAAATCAACGAATAATTTAGATCATTTTAATATTTCCAAAAAATATGTTTATGTTTAATAGCAGTGAAATATTAATACATTTAGATGAGATTAAAATTAAATCAGAAGCTGATCAAATATTAAAAAAATAAATAAGTAAATAAAATAATAAGGTTAACTATTTCTGTTGATGGGTGGTAATGAATATTCTTTTCTGGTTTTCTCTTTACATCCTGGAGTTTACAACTATGATAAAAGTTTGTCAATGCTTCTATTTTGTACTTTTACATTATCATTTCTGTATACTATGCTAGTATTTACCGAAAAATACTAGAGTTACCAATATTCGAACTACCTAGTGTGGTGATTCTTCGTTTGTGATGAGCTCGTTCACCAACTTAATAATATCCCTGTTGATGTAATAATACATATTCTTGTCGGAATGATATAAAGTGTTATATCATATTATATATTGTTGCAATGTTCGCAATGGAACACAAGTTACTGTCTCGGAAGGTAATAATGTAAAAGACCAGAGAATATCCACAATTATGTTGTCTCATTCATACACGGTTCTTATCATGGACTTAAGAAGGGCTTTTTAGGTCCATGGTTCTTACACTTTCTGAGATTGCAACTTGTATCCCAATGCAAATAACAACTGTTTATTTTTTTTGGTACAATAATTTACATTTCTTATTTTAGTTTTGTAATTTTGGCCTCACTGGGTGGCTTACGCGTGCTGAGTCCTCCATATTATACCGGTAAGAGTAATTATAACTACTTATAAACACAGATGTTTTACTTGGTGATCGAGCTCACCACAAACAAAAAATCACCACATCAGGTAGTTCGAATATTGGTAACATTTGTATTTTATCAAAATTCTAGCATATACCGAAATGATAGTGTTGAAGTCCAAAATAAAAGCGTTGACAAGCTTTCATCACTGTGGTAAACTTGAGGATGTACCAACACTAATAACACTAAGTTTTTTGGTTAGGTTAGACCAAATTTCGAACAAAACCATTTTGGTAAAATAAATGTTCAGATTTACCGGGAAAATATAAAATATACAAATTTAAAGACAATTACGGTATCACATACAGACAATAAACTCAGAGCCTGGAGAGAAAACATACCTTCAAACACGCTTTTTAAACGATTTTAGATTATTTAACAATAAATTTCCAAATCTAAAAAAACTGTACAGTGAACTCGTTTGTTGGATAAATGTCCCGTAAAACAAGGGCTAATAAAGTGGCTTTACGGCCGCATACACAACATCATAAATATATGGGCGTTCGACATTTATAGAATTGTTGGACATTAGTGAAACTTTTGTGGCAATCTTTTTAATACGAGTAGCTATCACAGGATAGAAAAAGTCGCATGGCTGCTCGAAGAAGAATTTTTTTTTATTAAAAACTTAAATAAAGACATTTCTTTGAGTACCCTCCAGAGTAGCGATCAATTAAAAAATTATATTAATTCCGCAGTGTTAATTAATTTTTGTATTTTTGTAAAAACTTAATAAAATTATAATATTTGGATGATTTATATAGCGCAGTTTCTGTGGAAAATCACCTCAAGGTCTTAATGAGTAAAACCTCATATTTTAATACTATATATATTGTCTTTAATAATTAGATAAAATTAAATCCCAACGGTCTAGAGCTAGTAGGACAATGGCATACTATTTTTGTACATTATAAAAAAGAAAATAAAAATAAAAATTAAACAAAGGAAGGATAGATATAAAGAGACATTAATAACATTTTTTTAAACTAAGAATGTTCATAATTAATAAAATAAACACTATTTATATGCTTGACTTAACCTCTTCGGGCCCCGGGTATCATATGTGATCCTCACTGTTTTAACCCTAGAACCATACCCATCATAGATCATACACTAACAGTACCCAGGGGTTCTGGAGTACCCCGTTAAATAAAACATCTTTTTTACGTGAGAAAAAACATTTATTCAAAATTAACTTACATAGACTGTTATGGCACTTATTTCAGTCTTACATAATACAATAAGGCTTAATTAAAAGTACCTTTTCTTAACAATTTTGGCAAATCTTTGTTTGGTGCTCTAAACATATGAAACGTTTACATTTCTGACATTGAGCGCGTGACTTACGATCTTTTGACCTGGGACAAAATGAACATCTTCCAGATTTTGATTTTGAAGGGGTTGTAGCATCATAAGACCGCTTTTTTCCTAATATTCCGCCAATACTTTCTTGGAGATGCATCTGCAAAGTTTTGTATAAAAATCGATCCTCCAAGTGAGGTTTTATAAGGTCAAAAGCTAAAGTCTTCAGATAAGTTCGTCTATTCTTGAAAACTTGTGTTCCGGTAGCGTTAGATGAACGCAGTAATATCATAGAATTGATTCTGACGATATTCAAAATTCCATAGAAGACACAAAGGCTCCAGCGACGAGTTTTACGAGACACACTGTATGTATGACAAAGTTGATCAAACGTATCCACACCCCACTTGGTTTGGTTGTAAAAACTTATTATTTCTGGTAAATCAACAGATTTGTCTTGGTCTGGTTGGAAGTGTGTAGTGGAAAGCATAAGCACGTTTTTCTTTTTTCCTTTGCTTAGCTTTGGAGGCACATATGATAGTAAAGTAAGTTCGTTATGAAAAGCAAACATTGATGTATTCATATGGCGGTCTTTTGTGTCCAAGAAATGGGTAGGTATTTCTGTTTTTTTTTTCAGTGTTCCAACTGTTATATATACCAATATTTTTTAAGCAGTTTTTCAGCAGCAGGGATTGAAGTAAACCAGTTATCATACGTGATATTTCTGTTAGATCCATGAATAGAAGTTGAAAGCTCCAATGCATAATACTCATCAACTGGTAATCCTCGTGGTGTAGAACCTTTTCCTGTATATATTATACTATTTATCATATAATACGATTTTGAATCGCAAAACATTAATAATTTTATACCGTATTTATCCGGTTTTGATGGTATATACATACGAAAAGGGCATCTACCGCGAAACCCAAGTAATTGCTCGTCAATTGTGGTACAATCTGAAGGTGACTAGAGATTTTTTGAAGTTTCAACAATGTGATCAAACAGTTCTTTTATCGGCACCAATTTACTATGCTGCCTTCTCTCACCTCTGGTCGAACAATCATCAAATCGAAGGCAATTTGTTAAAAATTCGAATCGTTTCTCACTCATAGTACATCGAAAATAGTTGATGCCAGTATTTTTATCAAATATTTATTTGACAGTTAAATGGTTAATTCTTAATACTCCAGCTAAATAGTATAAGCCAAACAGAGCTTTCAACTCAGTAACTGTCACATCTCGTACAAAGGAAGGTCGAATGTTCGTAGGAGCAGAATCATCATCTTCATTTTGAGATGCTATTAGCCTGTCTGACTTATACGTCTTGCGCTGTTCAGATATCTCTTGATTAGTGTTAGTTACTATAATCTGCAGAATCTCATCAGTAAAAAATAATTTCCAACATCAGTCATCCAAAGCGCTTGTGATGAATTTAGCAGGACCTTTGTTTCCTGGTGCATGAAATATTATATTTCTTTGTGGAGTACGCGATGCTTGAGGATGAGACCCATACTCTACCTCGCAAAACATCGGGTACTGTAAGAACTGTTAGTGGAGAATTTGTAATTCTAACCAGGACATTATTTTATTTTTTATTTTATTATTTTTTTTTTATTATTTTAATATACATCATATGGGTTACATTAATACATACATATTTTGCAAAATATAATATTAAGGTTCATAATTGGTCATGCATACCTTATCAGAAAAGAGGAGCTCTTGTGCCTGATAAGGGAGCCACGATTCTTACTTAGATTCATAATTCATAATGTGATATAATAATAATAATATAATAATATATATTATAATAATATATATATATATATTTTTTTTTATTTTTGTTTAATATAAGTTTTTTTGGAAAAAAAGTTTGATTTTATTTATTTGTTCTTGTTGGTTCGTAATACAGCGCAATTCGGAAGGGAGATTATTGTAGTTTTTTATGGCTTGGTAAATATAATGGTTTTGCATTTCAGTTGTTTTAAAGATTGGCGTAATAAATTGATTTCCATTTCTCATGAGTTTGTAAAATGTAAAATTATCCTCTTCAAGTTCTTCTTCCGAGCTTTGAAGATCTGCTTCACGGTCGGAGCTATCCTCTTCCTGTTCAACACGAAAGTCAGCAATAATTTCATCAGGTTCATGTTCCAATTCATCCTCAAGAACCACATCTTCTTCATCATTAGCATACAGAAGAAGGCGTTGAATTTCATCTTGCGCTAGATTTTGACGTAAAGCCATCTAAAAAAAAAGAATTATTCAAGTTACACGCAACTAAATGCAAAATACCTAAATATAATAAATAATTACACATTTTTTTCCAACACAAAGTTATGTGTAAGGTTATTATGCAAATAAAAATAACATTCAAATAAAGAAACACGTATCAAATAGCACAATAACATGCTTTATTTCGCAAAAACATTAAAATCATAGTAATGAAAATAATTACCTTAACCGTACCCAGGGGTACTGGAGCGCCCCACGCACGTTTTGCCACGACCACACACTAGCAGGACTCCCGCTCGACTGATGCTTCGAAGCGACTCCCCCCACTTGCAAATACGCGGCGGCGCGAAAAGATCCGTTGTCAAACGAAAAAGTTATCGCAAATTTTAAATTTTTTTTTAAATTTGTACCCCAGGGTACGGTTCTAGGGTTAAGCTCACAAAATATTTCCAAGTCATTATTTCCAATGGAGATCCAAATTATCTGATAATGAAGATTCATATGTTACCGGCTAGGAGCATTTGGACTGATTTGAAGTTAGTTTGAGTGAACTATTGTCTTTGAAACATCCTGATTTGTAGCTGTCAAAATGTCTCGGAGAGAAAATGCAGGTAAAGTGTTATTTTATTATTTTAATCATCCAATTGTTATTTAAATTGTTGTTTGTTCAATTCACTATCGTTTAATAAAAAAAAGTATAGCTATCGGCGTTTTTGTTAGATTTAGGGACATTTTAAACTGAAGTATCATAAGTGATACCGCGGGCCTCTATGACATCTTTTATTTTCATTTTAGGGTTGGTTGAGGATGAAATCGAAGCGGAGTTGCTACTTCCTATGAATCCAAATGATTCCGATTTGGAATTCGATTATGGTTGGCTGGGTGTTGAGGATAGTGAGGAGCAATTCGAAATTCGGAGACCTCTTAGCCCTTTACAAGTAGAAGATGAAGAAGATTGGAGCGACGCTGATGATGTGCCACTAGTAGATCTCCAAAATGTGAATCGGCATGATCCAGTTAATAAGTGAAAACATAAACCTAATTTTGTCGCTACAAATTTACATTTCATAAATGGATGGAACCCAATAGATGTTGAAATACAAAGCTGTAAAGCAAGAGAACCCATTGAATACTTTTCTAAGTACATTGATAACAATTTTTTTGATGAAATTTCATTACACACTATGTAATAGGAAATTTGTAAGGAGCACAGGCAAGACTTTGGACACGACAGATACTGAAATAAAAGGCTTTATTGGAATCAGTATGATTATCAGCCTTTTGGGTCTTCCTCGCATCCGCCAGAATTGGGCACAAAAAACTAGAATCCCTATAGTTGCTGACAACATTTCACGCAAAAGATTTTTTAATATACGCTCAAACTTAAAACTTGTCGATGATAATTGTGTGTCAGAATCAGAAAAACAACTTGACAGCTTTTGGAAGGTCAGACCAATTGTACTACGGGTTCGAAAAGGTTGCCTACAAAATGATAGAACAGAAAATATTTCTATTGATGAACAAATGATACCCTTTCAAGGTAAATGCAAGAACAGGCAAGTCATTCGCGGTAAACCTAATCCAGATCAAATTTTTTTTTTATGACTACTTCGCAGGGTATACCTTTGGATTTTTACTTGTACGAAGGTAAATGAACATCGGTGGAGTCCGCTTTATTCCCAATGCCTGAAAAAATTCATGTTGGAGCCCGATTTGTATTAAAGTTGGCAGATACACTTCCTACTGGCTGCACTGTGTATACTGATAGGTATTTCACATCTATTCCACTACTAGAAAATTTGCACAGCAGAGGCATTCTTGGAAGTGGTACGTTAATGCTGGACCGGATACCAAAAGTAATATCCATTAAATCAGACTCTCAAATGAAACGAGCTGGTCGAGGTTCCCATGAATGTGTGGTAAGAGGAGACAAAAATATGTATTGTCAAATGGCTAGATAGTCGATCAATACACTTTTCTTCCACATCATCGTAAGTTGAACCTCTCAATCAATGTCGACGATGGTCCAAGCAAGAAAACAGGTACATCAGAGTATCTCAACCTGCCGTGGTCTAATCCTATAACAAATATATGAGAGGAGTAGACTTGTTGGACAGAGTCATTTCAAATTATTCCATGCAAAACCGAACTAATAAGTGGACTGTGCGAATAATTTACCTTTTTTTGACTTTGCTGTAGCAGCATCTTGGCTAAAATACAGATTGTAAGCCTAAAAACATCTTCCCAAGAACAAGATATTGGACTACTATGACTTTAAATGGGATATAGCAAATGTTTTACTAGTCGGATTAGAATCGACAGATTTGGTAGATGATGAAAATGGTGATAGTATTGAGATTTGTGAAAGACCTCGAAAACGTCGATCTGTGCAGCCTTTACCACACAAAGAATTGAGGACAAAAAAGGCTTTACATTTGCCAGTTATGATGAATGATCAGCAGAAGAATCGTTCCAAATGTATATCTCAAAAGAAATCTAGCATTTTATCGGTACATGATGAATAATAATAAATCATAGTTTATAATTTAGGAAACCAGTATATTTAGTATATTTAACTATTCAACAAAGTATGGAAAACACGATGATATGATTGTATAATTTAAACATAAAATGTGTGTTCCAATGTTGAAAATAGTGGTGAGGGGAATGAGATGATTATTTGCAATGTACAGCTTAGAACTTAGAACCGGTTGTTTCGCAGGAGTTCAACAATTCATCAAAGTTAAAAATTAATTTTCAAGTTCTGCTCAAGCTTTTGAAGTTCTTACTATTTCAACAACTGCTATAATAGCCAAGATTGAATAGAAACTTTACAGTACTTGAAAATTAGCTTTGAAATTGTATCAACTGTTAAAATTCTGTAAAACAACAGTCTTTATGTCGTAAAGTATTCACGCTTAATATATTTTATTAACTGCAAAAACAGTTAAATTAAAATAAAGCATTTTAACTCACGTGTATCCAATTATTAAAGTTCTTTTAGGGTCTGATATTTTATTTTATTTTTATTTTATTTATTTATTTATACGCCCATTGGGCTTTTACATACATAGTTAATAAAAAAATAATAACAATTATTTTACAAGCAATAATTATTCGCCTGAAACACTCATCCACATTGAAAAATCTCTTGATAAAAGATACATGACGCCAACGGGACTTGAACCCGTGACCCTTCAATTTCCGGTCGACAGCTCTGACCACTGAGTTATTGTTATTGTTATTATTGTTATTGCTTGTAAAATAATTGTTACCCTTTGTGCTATGCATAAAAAAATCTTGTTTTAAGGCCGAGTGTAGACCTGTTAAAATCATTAAATTCACTATTTTCGACACACAAGAATTCTGTTGTTCATTTCCAAAACAATATATTTTCTAACTAGAATTTATTTTAAAAACGTTTGCCTGAAAACAGTAAGATGGCGGTAATGTAAATCTTCGTTATCATCGTTATAAAAGTTATGAATTTCAGTTACCAGATGGCACTATTTTTTTGTATTATTTATTTAATTAGTTTATACTACGTTAGAATATAAACGAATATATACAAGGTAACATTTAATTTAATTGTATGTATTTCAATATTTTTACAGAAAGCCTGACATTTCATTTTATATTATTATTATAACTATTTTAGATGGGGAAGAGGAAGGTGGGGAAGTACCTGGCTATTTAGATCTAGTCACTAAACACGGCTAAAGCCATTTGGAGAAACGTTTCAATTCTGAATTCTGAAGCATTAAAATGAATCATCAACATTCAAAAATGTTTTTTTCAACTTTGAGGATTTAAAAAAAAAAAATTGCATGATGCGAAACAATACGAAGTATGTCAAAAAAATACAAATAAATAGTATTATATCTGTGTGTAAGGATGGAATGGCCAACCTTATGATTCCAGAGATAGCCTCATTTTTAATGTCAGTGCCATACAAATTTTTCTTAAAAAAATGATAACTCCTTCATTTGTACACGCAATGGGTTCGTACGAAATTTTATAGCATATTAATGATCAGCAAAATCCATTTCTAGACAAAAATAATACTCTTGAAAATTCAAGTCTCTATGTCTATGAAAGGCGATTTTCAGCCCACTGTGCGCCGGCCGTCAGATGCATGCATTGTTAAAAATATACCTACCTACATCTGGTAAAAAAACAGAGAATCTGTGCCCGTTCTCCCTCGGTCAACAATAACCGTCATAAATAACATTATTGTTTTCTAAGGCCCACAGAAATAAAAAAAAAAACATTGCGGCTTCGACCTAACCGTCCACAAAATGTGATTCAACAAATCGCATCTGGAACGAAACTGGCAAATATTCAACTTGACTAATTTTAACAATTTCTTTGAAAGCTTGTTGATATTGATATCCATAATCCATAGTAGACCTCAGAACAGGTATAAAACTTATTGAGGACTATGGAAATGGAACAAAAATAAATACAAATAAACTTTTTCAAAGTAATATATATTATTTAAAAAAAAGAATCGGAATGTGGCCTGAAACGGCTTTAGCCGTATTAGGTGACCGGATCTGTATAGCCAGGTATTTTCCCATATTCCTCTTCCTAGCATCCCATGTTTGTATTGACATAAAAAAGATAGTGCTATGTATTTGTCTTTGAGAAAGGAATGAAGCAACCGCAAACAACGCATAACGCTGCTTGCGGTTGCTTCGTTCCTTTCGTTTCAATGTGTTTATAAATTAATACTGTCACTTTTTCATACAATATTTTACATGAACATTTTATTTTGCCAAAATAATAAAAACAAACATGATTTATTTAATTATTAGATGTTCCCTCTTTTGTGAGAACAATTCACTTGTAAAAATTCAGTTAATTCATAAATAGATACAAACAATTACAAAAATATAATCAGACAAATCATACATTTGCATACAAACAAATATATATATTTATATATGATACGATGGCAAACATTTTATCTTATTTAAATTAAATAAATAACTTTGTGTACACCACTACATAATCACAATTATCGACATATTTCTAAACGGATGGTTTATTTGTCAGGATAATAAGAACATAAATAAAAATAACAAAAAGATCCTAAATAAACCTGTGAGTGATCGTAATACTTAATTTACCTTCTGATTTATCCCCATAACTACGTAGAGACGTCCATCCATAGAACTAATAATTTATTGTACAGCGCCCTTGAGGTGATTTCTCACAAAAAACGGCGCTCTACAAATTATCCAATTATTATTATTATTAAAAGAAACAAACAAGTATAGGCAATTAAGAACTATGGACAAAAATATTATAAAGAATGGTGATTAATTACTTAAAAATTACATAAAAACAATTACCTATATAAAATGAAATATATATATATTATGGTTAAGGTTTTCACGGGTGTATGATGATGTATATTTATATATTATTTTTTTAGAACATTTAAACATTACATTATATGTTAAAATATATAATGTTACATTATATATTAAAATATATAATACTTTATCTTGTCTTCAAATCTTGAACCACTATTATTTATTTTTATTTTATAATATTTTCATACAATGAGAATTTGTACCCGCTAATCCGATGTCAGCGAGAGATTAGTTCAACAATATTTTATGTATTCAACTATACTGCTACAACTAAGTAAAATGCATAAATAGTGCCAAAATGCCGTCGTGTGTAATGAGAAATGGTTTGCTTTAAAAATTTAATAATAAAGTAATATTTGTATAGCGCAGTTTTGTGTTATTTCATTTCAAGTGCGCTTAAAACTATAACAAAATTAAAAATAATCCTACAGTGCTCCTTACAAAATATTGATAAAATAATGTTAAATAAACAATATGCAGTATACGAGTATACAAGGTAATGAAAAGAGAACAAAAATTAACAATAATAGTGCTGTTATAGCACAAAACAATATTAGTAGAAAGTAACGGTGCTATTATAGCACAAATAAGAATGTCGAAAAATCCTGGGATAAATTTAATACAATGTTATGGATAACATAGGGAAACGAGACAAAATTCATAAACAAATTAAAAATACACCGTACGACATGGAACCAGTGCCGTATCCATAATAATATCCATAGATGTATAGTTCAAGTACTTCATCTTACAATTATAGGCATACCTTCGTAATGTAGTATAAAAAACAAATTAAATATTAATATAATTACGTTGTGGAAGAAATTTTTTTTTTTGGAAGTTAAAAAAGGGTGAAGGGGCCCCGAGACGTGCATTGCCTAGGCCTAGAGGCTCCGACATGCTTAATCCGGCCCTGCATGGAACAACTTAATTACTATAAAAGATATAGAAACATCTTCACTATTAGAATAGCTAAAGAATTGTACTATAAAGAAAAACTTGAAAAAAAATAACCCAAAGTAAAAATGGAAAATATTAAAAGAAGTTACATACACACAAAAATACAAACAGAAAAATACTATTGAACATCTAAATATTAACTGAATAAATTAGATACCAATACAAGTACAGAAACTGTAGCAAATCATGTGAATAACTTGTTCGCAAGTATAGGAGAAGTTTTAGCGAACCGTAAAAATACAAACACACTAACACAAACAAATAGATCAAACATCAATACACAACCGACGCAACACAGATTTATACGCCAAGTATACTGTAAAACACTACTAAACTACATTTTTGACACCTTGGCTTGTAGAGTATTGACAACATGTTCAGGTTCTCTAATTTTCATACCGCGTTGAATTCGGCTATCCGCTAACTCTGGCAAAAGTGATTCGTTGAAAAACTTTGTCAGGCGTGGTAAAACTTTTAGCTCAAATTCATTGTCAGGATATATTCTTATTACTTCTACTCCACTTTCAGAATAAATTATAATGTCACAGAAGTCCTTTCTTGTAATGAATAATTGTCCTTGAACTTGAAATGAATAATTATATGACTTCTTCAACACAAGTATTCCATTTTGCACGGCAACGAAGATATTATCTTCCAGAGCTGCGTCAAAAATAGTTTTGTTTCCGATTGAGGGCAGGCATTTTACTTCCACTGTACCATTTTCTCCAACCAATCCATCTGGACTTGCCCCCAAGTATGGCCATTCCTTTCTCACAAAAAGACCACATGGCGACACTTTTACCTTGTATCTTTCCTCGTACAAGTCTATCGCAGTCTTTTCTTTGATTCTGCCATAGATTATGGCTTTGGTCATGAGGTCTCTCCTCAGAAGCAAATTCTTAACAGTATTGTGTCGGGGTGTAGAATTTCTTAATTTATATATAACGCCAAACTTCGAAGCTGTGAGCCGTTTAGCGCCATCTGTTGGGATATTTAAAAGAAACTTTTAGTTCGATGTTGTGCCGTTTAAAAATTTCAAATAGGCGCTATCGGACGGCCAATATTAATAGTAATCTAAAAATCTAAGTGTTCTCTCTTAAATTGTAGTATAAAAAATATTAAATTAAGTTTAAAAAATGGAAAAATATAATACCAATAATTTATCGTTTAGTTTTGTTAAATAAACGTATCCAAAGTTTTATAATCTGCATTTTAAATACAAGTACAATTAGTGTTTATTTAAATATTAAACTACGAACCTATTTTATTTATTTATTTTTTTTCGTACGTTTAAAGAAAACCCCTTCAGGTATTTTTTGACGATATTCAGCCTTTAATAGTATTTTTTAAAACGCACGTATTACGGTCTGAAAAAGGTCATATTTTCGATTTGATTTTGATAATTACTAAGCCTATGTTAATTTAAAAAATGTATAAAAAAAATTTTACTTGTTGAAAACACTATCATTATCGATTTGCTTAATAATATTATCATTATTTTAAATTAATAAAAAACTACACTCGGCCTTAAAAACATTAGTTTACCAAAAAATAATAAAAAAATAATATTCTGAAGATTGCAAGTTCACAGAAGTAATAGTAAAAATACATATAACCATATCCATTTGACATATTATAACAGCAAGTAAATAGTACAAAAATAAGAATATTCCTACTCCTAAGTTATACAGACTTAAATTAGTTAATAAGAAATGTAAAGTTTGTATGTAAATGCTAGGTAGTGGCAGCAGTAACATGATACAATACGACACATAGTGTATGAGGCCTTTGAGTAAGAAAGCTAACGAAATAATTATTATTGGCAGTATTGTTAACAAATATACTGCGTTTGACTGGTTGTAGTGGCCTGCTAAATCGAGGGCGATCGGTCAGCCATTTTACATAGTTTATAAAAAAAAATATTGTGCCGATTATAAATATAGAATAGTAAAGCAATAATATAACATTAAAAAGTACAGACTTGGTTTTCCCATTTTCATTGGCTGCCGACCTGAGAGTTCGGAAATAATTTTCACAAATGGTCCTGGACCTGTAAACAAAACAATTATTAGACAAATTAAGCTCAGAATGACGATAATTTGATCAAAAGCTAAAATCGGCGATTAATAGAGACGAACTACAAAATTGTTCTGATGGTTGATTTGTCGGTCATCACATGATAAGATGAAGATTAATTAATACGAAATTATTCAATGTGGTTAAAACGGCAATAAATATGTGGGGGTTCGTAGATCTCATATTTTGTAACGAGTAACCGGGCAATTGACCGTGAAAATTTATTTCATGGATTCGTAAACAAAGAAAAGAAAGGCAAAGCAGGTAGTAAAATAGGGTAAATGATAATAAACGGATATAAGGCATTTTCAAAAACAATAAACACTACTAGAAGGTGTTAACTATTGAATCGCTTTTAAGTAGTGACTATAAATAGTTATAAGTGACAAGATTAGTGTGTAAAAGTGTAATATACGCTCGCCGCACAAGAGTGCCGCCAGAGGATAGAACTCCATCTCTGGGGGTCGGTAGTGTAGCACAATGTCCAATGAAACATGTAATTCTGGGACGACAGGTTTATTAACACATAAAAGAGGAATGTAGACAGTTGCAAAAACAGTTTAAGACCTGTAGTTTACTAGGGCAATCTATGGAATCTAAAGGCTCTGATAGAATTAAGTACATTAGTAGCTCACGTGTTAATCAACGAAGAAGGCCATAGGCAGGGCGCCTAGGGCGGGGTAGGCGGCCTGACGCCTACAAGGGACGGCATGGCGGCATGGCGGCATGGCGGCATGGCGGCAGGGTGGCAGGGGCCTGGAGTATTGGACAGCGTGGGCGGCTGTTGTAGGCGGGATACGGACGGCGTGAGCTAATGCACAGCACTGGGCGGGGGTCTTCAAGTTCACCGCCTCAGTCTGGCGTGGACTCTATAATGATGAGCTATATAATGTTATGTCTTTGTGGTTGGCGGATCCGGACAGCATAGGCGGGGGCACAGCACTGGGCGGGGGTCTACAAGTTCACCGCCTCAGTCTGGCGTGAACAGGTGCAAGTTTGAGACATGACAAAACTATACAATGTAATGTCTTTGTGGTGGCTGATGATGGCCCGGAAGTCGTGGACTTGGAGACACGACACAGTTATAAAACGTAATGAGGCCTGGAATCGGCAGTAAACCGAGGACAAGAGACAAATTCCATTGCGTTATACTCAACGGGGTCCGCGCGCAACTGACTAGCGTGGGTCGGCTGGCAGGCTCTTGTCCCGCTTGCTTCTCGAGGCGAGTGGTGGAGGGGATTCCATATATGGTCATGTTTCTAATTCCGACTTCTGATTGGACGTAGGCACGTGTAAATACTGCCCACGCGGCGGCCGCATGATTGACATGCCATGGGCGCATGCTTCATATCCGGCCACGTGTATAGCTGTATCCATAATTAGATGCGTAGGTACGTCTACAAGTATATGGGCCACCATAACAAAGGGCAACAATAATAGTTCTATCTTCAATAATATCGATAGGAAAATAATATTTTTTTAAATATTTATACTGAGGGATCACTAGGATTTATAGGTCCAGTTAGGAGTTCTACTGAACCGAACCCTCTGATATGAAAATATCTGGAGTCGGTGAATTATTTTCCCATTTGATCTCTGGTGATTTGGCGTGTTGTTATTGTATTGTTTTGTATTCATTATGCTTGTATAATGCACTTGTATAATGTGGATTGACTAGATGATCATTTGTGGAAAAAAGTGTGTGGAAGGGTTTAGTTTTTCCTGTGGGGAAGATTTAACCAGGACATAAAGTCGAAATAAAAAATTTATTAATCCGAAATAAATACTTACGAAATAAGAGAAATCACTGGATTTAGTATCATAAAATGAAACCACGCATTTTTTCAATGTTTTTGGATTTCTGAAGAGGGAAGATGGATTTATATATTAATTTAATTTTAAAGAGCTAATTTAAAAATTGTTCTCCCCAAACATAAAACTGCTGTTTTTGAGGGTAGTTTTAGCTACTCATCGTCAAAACTTTGGAATAAAATACCACTGCCTATTCGAACAACAACATCGTTGCAGTGCTTTAAGAAGCTCTGCAGCGAATGGTTGCTGACAGCACAGTCAACCGCACAACATCATAATTGATCGAATTTAAAATGAAAGGGACACCTACTTGTGATTATTATTTTTTTTTATCTGTGTATTTTATGTAAATTTAATCCTGAATTTATATTTTATTTTATTTTAAAGAAATTTGTATTTATCGATTAATAACACATTATATTAAAGGCACTGCTGAAAACCAGCTACATTCCCGGAGAAATCCGGAATGTACAGCTGAGCAGTTGCCCTTTTGGCAATATAATCATCTAAATGTATCTGTACAAACTATATGCAAACATGTAAAAAATTATTGTCAAATAAACGTTTTTATTATTATTATGATTATATTATTTCATAATGACATTAAAGATTGGAGTCGAGTTCAGACTTTGAAAAGATGAGGTGTTGATCAATGTTGGAAGGCTATTTTAGAGGCCTGATTTATTTGAGAGGCAGTGGCGGCTCGTGACTTTTAAGTGTACTAGAGTGCTAATATAACAAAAAATTACATTATTGATGTTGTAGCTGTAAACGTTTTTCTTTTTTTCCAAAATTCGTTTTTTTTATAAAGGCTTTCAGGAAATCCGTGCAGCGCAAGAGGAAAAATTTAAATAAAAAAAATGTTTTGTACTAAAGAACATCGCTAATGTCGAATTTTTCAAACTTAGCACTCTAATTACACTTAAAAGTCGCGATCCGCCACTGTTAGAGAAGGACAATAAAAAATACATGTGGTCTCAAGTTCTCCTTCTAGATCACAGAATGTAAAATCTGGGGAGTCAAGCACATGAATTATAAAAAGCAGACTGAATATCCATTTCTCATTTAAATAAGTGAGGATTTTTTTTAAATGGGATTGTTGAAATCATGCTTTTGATGGGATAGCCCTTTGCATCGAGGCTTAGTAGACACCCACTGGCAATGAGCCAATACTCTGTTCAAACACTACGAGATTTATATTTGAGGATGAAAAACTTACAGACAGGGGAATGAGGTAAATGATAGTTTATGAGTCAATCACGTTACATTTAAATTCGACGGAAAATCATTGAAAAATGTATGAAATAATAAATATTGATGATTTCAGTGTAGATATCTGAATTGGATCGTGTTACGCAAAAACCATCCAACCCACAATTTGCAAAATTGGTCTTTTTGGTGAAACCTACTTCTATTCATCAATAGTGATATTTTCACTTGCCGAAGATCAACACAATCTGTTTTGGAGAATTTTGTCCTAACCCACAACCAATATATACATTTTTTTAAATACTGCTAGAAACATGCACGTGGGTTCAGGGCTTTCAGCATTTTTTAAAATAAACATTATTTACATTTCATAAACACGCAGCAGAAAAATTAATGGACGTATTCGGCACCTAATGGATGTATTCATCACATTCTTGGCAATTAATGGATGTACTCATCACCATCTTTTGTCCCAACGTCCCAACCTTATTTTCCTATCCGAAACTCAGATAGCCGAGCCGCCAGACTCCTCCTATCTGGACTGCCCGGGCTTTACCCTTGCAAGCAAGTTCCGACTCAAAGGAGGAGTCTTCCTCTATAGTCGAGCTGACGTCAACTGTGTACGACTATTGAGTCTGGAAAACTCCAGATCCGACGTAATGTGGGTGCGCGTTAATATTGCAAGTACGGCAAGATTCTACGCATGTCTATACCGCTCACCGAACCATAGCGAATCAAACACTTCCGAACTCTTCAAACATTTCAGCGATACTATTGATGATCTCTTGCCCCGCTACCCTTTGGCCGAGTTTATTGTTCTGGGGGACTTCAATGTTCATAACAAACCATGGTTGAAGTTCTCAGGCCCAACCGACACGGCTGGCCGACAGGCGGAATCCTTTGCCATTTGCTACGGATTAGAGAAACTGTTTCAGGAGCCTACAAGGGTTCCTGATGTCTAGACTCACCGCTCTGTTAGACAATCTGTTAGACCTATTCTTAACTACTGTGCCACACGGTTATAAGATTGACGTCACAGCGCCTCTGGGATCATCCGACCACTACCCAGTGACGACATCCATCCCCGTTAACCTCAGACCAACCAATGAGAGGTTGAGGAGAAAAGTGTGGCACTATAGGTCAGCAGATTGGTTCGGAATGTGGGCACATTTCAACGCTTTTCTGTGGTCAGCTGTTTGTTTTCGGACATCGGACCCTTCAAGATGTGCCCAGGAGATTGGTGAAGTCATCAAATCGGCGATGGATAGCTTCATACAATTGACTACTAAAGAAACTGGTGTGGGCTCAAAGCCGTGGTTCAGTCGACAATGCTCCGAAGCAGTTCGACGAAA
Source organism: Hesperophylax magnus (assembly GCA_026573805.1). Classification (NCBI taxonomy): domain Eukaryota; kingdom Metazoa; phylum Arthropoda; class Insecta; order Trichoptera; family Limnephilidae; genus Hesperophylax; species Hesperophylax magnus. The sequence goes on from JAIUSX010000046.1 coordinate 31,504,182, forward strand.
AAACGCAGCTTACTGAGCCTACAACACATCTCGAATACCCGAAAGCAGGTCAGCATACAACAAATTGGCAAAGGAATGCAAGGTCAAAATTCGAACCTGCAGATCAGCAAAAAGCTGGCTGCCTACCCGCATGGCAGCAGAGGATTCTGGTCGCTTGCGGACTCAATAGGTCGGAATTTTTGCAAACCCAGTTTGCCACCTCTTACCAGACCTGACGGCTCACTAGCAAACACCGCCACCGAAAAGGCTAACCTATTAGGGAAAATGTTTGAGGAAAACTCGACCCTCGATGACGGGGGTGCTGTTCCGCCGTCGGTTCCTCACTGCGGCTTCTATATGAAAAAGCTGAGGATTCGGCATCGGGATTTACTCCACGTTATACGGGGGCTCGATGTTAACAAATGTTAAAAAAATTTCAAAAAATGTAACATGTAAACATTTATTAAATAATAAAATTTAAAAAAAAAAGCTAGTGGACCTGATGGAATACCTTCCCTGGTATTGCAGAGGTGTGCTGCGAAAATAGTTCCAGTTTTGACAAAGCTCTTCAAAATGTCCCTGAAGTGTGGCACTGTGCCCTCTGGTTGGAAAAAAGCGGTCATTCGCCCTATTCCCAAGAAAGGTGACCGCTCCAACCCGGCCAACTACCGCCCCATAGCGATCACATCAGTTCTGTCCAAAGTGATGGAACGTGTGATCAACGACAAACTGCTCACATACCTCGAGAAAAACAAAATTATCAACGACCGTCAATACGGATTCCGGCGGAACCGCTCGTGTGGTGATCTTCTAGCGTTTGGGGGCGGTGCCTGGAACGTCACGGTGAGACCCAAACGGTCGCACTAGACATATCCAAGGCCTTTGACCGGGTCTGGCACCGAGGACTTGTCAACAAATTGCCTTCTTACGGACTTCCCGCATTCCTGTGTACGTGGATTGCTGACTTTTTAAGAGATAGGTCGATTCAGGCGGTTGCTGACGGTTTCACCTCTTCCTCGCACTCTATAAATTCTGGCATCCCACAGGGATCGGTTCTGTCTCCGACTTTGTTTTTGTTGCACATCAATGACCTTTTGACATGTGCACCGATTCATTGTTACGCGGATGACAGTACAGTTTATGATAGCTTTTTGTTTGACAGGCCCCCAAAGGGCACACAAACTCCAACGGCTCGGAGGGCTTTGAAGCAGAGAATGGACGGTTATCTCGAGAGTATTTCCTCCTGGGGTAAAAATAATCTCGTCGAATTAAATGTTTCAAAGACCCAATCCTGTCTGATTACGTCTAAAAGGGATCCAAATGATAATCTAGTCTCCTTCAACGGAAGCAATCTTCCAAACAGGCCTTCCATTGATATGCTTGGTGTAACTATAAGTGACGAGCTCAGATATGGGGGCTCCAAGTTGGCCTCTCAGAAGCTGGGCGTACTGTACAGGACCCGTAGATATTTTAATAGTACACAACTGCTGACCCTGTACAAATCGCAAGTGCGCCCTACTGTCGAATTTGGCAGCTATCTCTGGTCCGGAGCCCCAAAATACCTGAAAAAAACCCTTGACTCTGTGCTTCTACGATTCGTTCTTAAGTTCAACAGCTCGGCTGTGAAACGAACTGCCGGCCTCTGTGTTTCCTCCCTCCTACAACATGGGACTCTTCAAGAACCATGTTCACTCCTTCCTCTCCACAAAAAAACCCTCCACACAGCATCCCCAAAGATGACATAGGCCCTGAGGGAAATTTTTTTCTTCAGGGCCTCCTGTGTGGAGTTAATATAAAAAAAAAAATTAAAAAAAAGAAACAGGTATCCGTTTGATAGATTCCCCAATCTTAACAAACGGACTGCAATCTTTAGAGCACATGCGTCAGGTAGGTATGCTGTCCTTGTTCTATCGGTATTACAATGGAAGATGCTCTGAGGAACTAGCGTCATTGATTCCTTCGGCACCGGTGCGTAGTCGGGATACACGCCAAACGCGCGCCCAACATTTGTACACGGTTGACATTTGTCACATGAGAACGGGTCGCTTCTACGATTCGTTCTTAGGTTCAACAGCTCGGCTGTGGAACGAACTACCGGCCTCTGCGTTTCCTCCCTCCTACAACTTGGGACTCTTCAAGACCCATGTTCACTCCTTCCTCTCCACAAAAAGACCCACCACACAGCATCCCCAAAGATGACATAGGCCCTGAGGGAAATTATTTTCTTCAGGGCCTCCTGTGTGGAGTTAATATTAAAAAAATAAAATAAAAAATTGAACTAGAAGAAAAAAAACAATTTCGCAAGATAATCCATCCAAGATGGTTAAATTATATTATTATTAATAAAAAATTCTAAGAAATCACATGAATTCCATTTTTTAACGTTCTTTTACAATTTGTTGCTTTATTGTGTATTTACTTTTAATATATGTTTTTTAATATATTATAAGTAAATAATATATTAAAGAAACATATATTATTAGATTAAAATTTTGTAAATTCTATTATATTTTCATGTTCAATTTTGCTGATGTCATCCAACCTATAAAATGCCAAACTGTTACAAACGGTAAACAATGCTTATTTATTGTATTATTTTAAAGAAAATGTTGCTTCTACCATCTAACACAGAGATATTTTCTTTGTATCAGTCTCCGAAATTCAAAGGCGAGATAATAAATCAACATATCTGCATAACATGGTCCAATTTGCCAATCATTACTTTTGTCCCGAGAAGTTTGGATAAAATGTATTATTTTAAAGTGTTTACACGTACCTACAAAATTAGGTCGATTTGGCACTGGTATTATTGTGTCAGTAGCCCCGACGATAAATAAAACATCCGGACGTTCTAATATCGACAGCGCTTTGCCAATTTTCAAGTAGTTGACATTTATGTCGAAATCTATAATTACTGCCCCAACTTCAGAGGGAGTTTTCCAGGAACCATTTCAAATCTTTTTCACAGCTGCCCCCCTAAATTACGATAAAAAATTAATAACCTGATCCATTAAAATTGTCAATACAAAAACACAAATATGCCTTCAACAGGGCTTAAAAAACGTTTCGTCAAGGTAGTGTAACCACACAAAGTTATTGCATTCTGCAACAATACCTACATTCGTGGTTAGTAATTGCCAGCATAATTTGTTAGTGCTTTTTAATTTGTTGTTTCTTTTTATTTTCTTTAAAAAGTGTACATAATGATTTCTACCTCTTAGGGGCATCATATATATATGATGATGTTGAAAGGTATTTAAAAAAGTAATAAATAATGCTTTCTGTAAGGAGTACATAAATAAATAAGTGGTGTAAACAATTAATATGATTTAATTATTCTAAATTAACAAAATTCAGTCGATTATTTCGCAGTTCGTAAGAATAAATGTAATATATTTACAGCTTAGGATATATCTTCAGTAACATTATTTAAATTGTCTTCTTCTTCAACACTTCTAAACTTGTCTGTAAAAACCCTGGGTCTCGCTCTCGCTGTTCCAATATTTTCTGCCTCTTCGATGGTATCGGGAAGTTTAATATGCAGAATTTCTGGAAACGCTAATATCGATAGCCCGGAGAGAATGGCGGTTATTCCGAACAATATCATCGGAAGTTCTCTAAAACATATTTCTAGCAGTGGCGTTTGAGGGGCGAGCATGCTGCCAAATCTGCCTAGCATTAAACAACACGCCAGAATAGAGTGCCGCAAGCTTGGGGGGAATAGCTCGGCGGTGTAGATGTACACGACGTTGAAGGACACCGTGATGAATAGCTTCCCGAAGAGATAGGCCACGAGGCTGATCTGTTCCTGGCCAGAAGGGATGAGGATGAAGGCAAAGCAGGAGAGAGCGCTACCGATGAGGGAGGAACACAAACAGAGACCCAGACGCCCCGCAGTGTCCAGCATAAACACGACGATCCCCTGAGCGAGTAACTCCACCAAAGATACGAGGATAAAATTCAGATACGGGTTTTTTATCATTCCCCATTATTGACACGGCGTTTAACGAGAGCCCGTAGTATACAAAAGCATTTTTCATCCAACAGCACGCATATATACCGAGTCTTATTAAAAAGGATCGAGGTCTCAAAACTGATTTCAATGGCAGTTTCTTTTTCACTTTAGTAGCCTCAAGCGAATTTGATCTTTCGCCGAGCAAACCATTTTCAGCGGTAATGTGTTCCAAATATTTAGAAACTTTCTCAGAAAGTGTGATTTTATTCATTTTAGCCGCCTTCTTAATTACATTTCCTGCTTCTCTACGCCTTCCTTTAACAAGCAACCATCTAATGCTTTCGGGGAATGCAAATAAGGATAAAACCATGATTACTGACGGTAGGTAAGTAACTCGAAGTAATTGTCTCCAGTTCGGGACGAGCCATGCCGCTACACCCAGAGATATCGTGGCGACTCCGCATACCAGGTTCATTATTGTGCTAGCGCAGAGGTCGGCAAAGTGCGGCTCCGGAGCCGCATGCGGCTCTTTAGCCTCTTAAGTGCGGCTCCCGCGCAAAAGTTCACGGACGCGCAAGACGCGCCGATGGTATCGGTGGGTGACGACTGCGGGGTGCGCGGTGCGAGGGAGACTCTTCTCGCGTTTCAATAAGTCTGGTTGGCGTTGGATAGCAGTCACCTCGCCAGTCGCGTTGCTACGGTCACGGTGGTCGGCGCTTGTCGTGTTTGTCGCGCACATGTTACAAGGGTTTTTATTCCATCCAGCGGCACATTCTACAGGTATTTACATCATTAATTTAATATTTATTTGATATATGTATATGATAATAATTTATATTATAATGATATTTATTCAGTGTTGGTGGCGGAAAAGAATTATATTATAATATGTTATTTAGTATTGGTGACGGAAAAAAATATTTTTGGGATTTTTTATAGGTCCCCATTTCACATGGCTACCAAAAGAAGCAAAGAAAAACGGAAGATGAAAACCGTGAATTTAGAGTTGAGTGGACCGAGACTTTTGCGTTTATTCAAAACTTAGATGGCTTTCTACATGTCTTATTTGTAAGGAAAAATTGGCAATAAACATCCTGTCGGTAATGCAAGGAAGAAAGCAGTTGAGGAACTCCAGAAGACTTAAGAGACATCAACTTCTGTATTTAACAACTGGATGCAATCTTTCAGTAATGTTAATATGGCAAGTTTTGTTGTTAGTCAAGAGATTGCTAAGAGAGGGAAACCGTACACAGACGGCGAATACATTAAAAGTTGTTTTGTAAAGGCATCCGAAGAACTATTTCGGGATTTTATGAACAAGGCAGAAATTAAAAAAAAAAAAAAAAGAGTTACCGTTGTCTGCCAAAACAATGAAAGATAGAACACTTAAAATGTTTTCGAATATAACCATCCAGCAAATCGAAGATCTAAAATTGGTTTCGGCTTTATCAATAGCAGTTGACGAGTCTTGTGACATAAATGATACAGCGCAAATTTCGCTTTTTGTAAGATTTATTTCTCATACAGGTCCTAAAGAAGAACTTTTAGGATTATTGCCACTCAAAGGTCAGACGCGTGGAGAGGATATCCCAAACGCTGTAATTGGATGTATGGATAAACATCAAATTTCTTTCGAAAAAATTGTGTCGATTTCAACAGACGGGGCCAAAAGTATGATCGGCCACAGAAAGGGATTTGTTGCTCTTTTGAAAGAAAAAATTAATCACGAGATACTTGCTTACCATTGCATCATTCATCAAGAAGCGCTTTGTGCGCAGACATTTCCAAAAGAAATTTGTAAAGTTATGGAATTGGTGATTACGATTGTTAACTCCATTTTAGCTAAAGCTCTTAATCATCGCCAATTCAAAGAATTTTTAGTTGAAATGGAGAGTGAGTACGGTGATCTTCTGCTTCATAACAAGGTTCGTTGGTTATCAAGAGGGAACGTTTTAAAGCGTTTCGAATCGCTGTTTCCAGAAATCAAAGCATTTCTCCTCGAGAAGGGTGTTAACTATCCAGAACTAACAGACGATAAGTGGATTCAAAACTTTTATTTCATGGTAGACGTTACGTCTCATCTAAATCAACTTAATCATAAACTACAAGGGAAAGGAAATACAATTTTTTCGATGTTAGAAGAAGTCGTTTCATTTGAAAACAAATTATCCCTCTTTGCTGAAGATTTTGCAAGGGAAACATTGTTTCACTTTCCGAGTCTGCTGAAGCATCGCCAAGAAAATAATTCTTTCATTGACAAGCACTACTTCAAAACAACCATCTTAAATATGAGGGAAGCATTTCTCAGCAGGTTTCAGGAATTTAAAAACAGCAGAGCGACCTTAGCATTCGTCAAACATCCTCTTAATGCTTCGATAACAGATTTGAATTTTTCTCCTTTTGGCATTGACGTTGGTAAATTTGAAATACAATTGCTGGATTTAAAAAACAAGGAATTATGGAGCTCTAAATTTGAACGTCTTTGTGTTGATTTAGAAATACTGGATAAGAAAAATGTGAGCTTAGTTCACAACACAAGTGGTCTACCTTGAAAGACCTAGAGAGAAGGAAGACATGATCATATTCAACGCTTGGAATAGTATTCCCAACTCTTATGACCAGCTGAAAAAACTCACTTTTTCTGTACTATCCCTTTTCGGTTCTACATATTCATACGAACAATCTTTTTCAAGCATGAACTTTATCAAAAGTAAACTGAGAAGTCGTCTTATTGATGACAACCTGGAATCGTGCCTAAAATTAAGAACAACAACATACAAACCTGACTTACTCAAACTTTCGAAGGAGATGCAAGGGCATGGTTCGCATTAAGTACTTATTATGATTGTCATTGTCATGGTTTAATATATATTATTTTTAATCTGTTTTTTTGATTTTTCTTTGTACAATATTTTACGTTACTTAAATCTTACAAAACTGATCAATCAGTTTGATTGTAAGAAATTTCTCATTTTTCCTGTTTATTGTGTGTAATAAAATAATTTTATCTCAACTTAATATTTTAATAGGTAATACATCATAATTACGTAATAGTGTAATACTTAATATTAAAATATTTAAATAATTCTTATAATGCTTTTGATCATAATATTCATAATGTACGATAGTAATTATTTTATTTTTAACAATGGTTAACAGATCTAGGTGTTTGTCCATAATATTATTGGTTTTGGATATTATATATGTTCCACGGAGGTAGAATGACCTAACTTTTGTTTTGATTTTTGAATGAGATGTCTCATTATGGATTCCTTAATTATATATTATTTTTTTATCAACGAATAAAATGTTTATTAAATATGACATCAAGTTTTATTTAGTGTAGGTACCCGTAATTTAATAAAGTGCTGAAATTATCATAAATGTTTGTTAAATCAAAAAAACAGAATTGGCTCTTATTTTTTTTTTAAATCGTTGTAATGTACATATTTGGCTATTTGGCAAATAAGTTTGCCGACCTCTGTCTAGCGTATACTCGCTTTTCTGGAACCATGATTTCAATCCCCAAAACAAAGCTAGCACTGTAAGCACCGGATCCGACGGTATTCACCAAAAACTCGAAGAAAAGGAAATACCAGTAGTCAGTCGCGTACGATTGTGCCATTCCGATAACACCACTAAGGACTGTAGCATAGATCATGACACTCCTCCTTCCTATGCTATCGGATATCAGGCCACTGACGGATAAGCAGACAAACTGGCCGATACTGTTGATGGTTCCCACTAGGGTTCTCTTCCATTTCTGGCATGGAATATTAAACTCTCGAACAATGGTATCCCCGGTTCCGTAGACCCATTTGTCACATTGTTGTGTTGAACGGTTTTGGTATAACTCAACCGGACACGAATCGTAAAAGCTGCAATTCATGTCACTCTCCAAAATATTTATCTTTAAAAAATGTTCACTTTTGGAAGATGTTTGGTCAACGAAGGGAACAACACTCGAGAGCCATAGTGGCCGGAAGACGGGTTCAGCCGCATCACACTCTGGAATGTAGCACCTGTACTCTGTGTCGCGCGCTGTGAAGATGAAAATAGCACCCGTGATGGAGTTAAAGAAGATAGCGACTGCGATAAAGAAGAAGCTAATGGCGTGGAACTTCCCATGGCCCAACTCCGCGATGATAGTGTCTACCATGTGATATATTAATTTTATAATATTAAGTTAAAAGTGGGTACATATTTATATCATTTTTGGATTTTTTTAAAATTATCAATGACGAAGAATATTTACGATCAAAGTTTTTGATCGTCATGAATAAACATGTCTTGATTTACTATATAAACGGATTATGTAAATAATGTCATTAGCAGAAGTCGGGGACGCCCGAGGAAGACATGGCACGATCAAGTGAATCAGATTCTCGAGTCGGGCCATGTCAAGAGTCAGAATAATATAAGAGTATGTATGAATGTGAATGAGGCAGTTGTTTGGCCCTCCGTCCTCTCTGTCTACCCCTGCGGGGAAAGGGCGTGATGGTTAGTTACTTAGTTTTTTAATGTCATTATTATATTTTCAGTGTAAAATAGCACATAATATCGAGTCCATTCTGCATGTAAACAAGAATTGCGTACTTGAAGCTCAAAATGTTTTCTTTTTTTTAATCGACACTTAAAAGAAGAGAAGTTTAAGATTTTGATTCACTAGAAAGTTAATTGTACTAAAATAGAATTTGTAGACAAATCGCTAACCTGTATTAGTACATTTTGCTTCAGCTTAAATTAGAAATTTGCATATTTGTATTTTTGAGTGCTTACCCTTAATTACAATCTAGATGAGTTTGGACTTGGCAACGTTTGTACAGAACTTGGTGAAAATATCTTTTTATACATGTGCCAACGTTTGGCACATGTATAAAAAGACGCCACGGAGTCCTCTAATTGGTCGAATCTTCTTTACGTACGACCCTGTCTAGGGTCACAATGATTCGACGTAAATTATTCGTGACTTCATGACAAATAATAATCCATAGAAACAAAGAAAAAATTTGCTGGCGTACCATTATTTATTTAACAAAGTTTTAGAACAAATTTCAAGAAAAAATACATCGGTTGCAGGTAATATTTTACAATAAGCGTAGGTAGGCCCTTAACGAATGTAGGTAAGTACATAAAAATTCTGTCTATCTCTTACTAATTCGCGGATTTAACAGGCTGATCAAATATGAATACGAAATAATATAATAAAAAAAATCACACAATAATATGTTTGTCATGTTCGATTTAGGTGTACCTAATTGAATTTACATCTCAACAGGTGAACGTTTTACAGCGCGCCTCACGGTTTAGGGTCGGGACTTTTCGTAGATGTAAAAAAAGATTAATTAATGCTCGGGTAAAAAAATGATTTATATATTTATCGTTCTCTTTTTTGCCTCGCATGGATTGCTTCTTGTTTCATAATAATTGCATCAGTAAGAAGTGCTTCTTTTTTGATTTGGTCTTTCAGCTTTTGAGATATATCGGGGATGATCCAATCCACGACCAGACGAGTAATTTTAACGGCATTCTGAAAAAATAAATATTTACACACTTAATTATTAAAATACAATACAAATGGGTTGGTTGTAACAAGGGTATACAAGATAAAAGTATATTAGTCAAGAATATATAGGGACTTGACAAAGTCGTACTTATTTAAGAATTAGAATAATTGAAAATTGTAAAATTAGAAGGAAAGAGGAGCGTGAGGCCGCAATTATTAAAGACTAGCTGACGTGTACCCGGCGTTACTCGACTTTTCTCTTCTTTAAATAAATATAATATCCATGTTTTATATATATATATATATTTTTTTTTTTTATATATATATCCATGTTTTATGTTATATATATAAACCTTCCAGAAGATATTCTCTAATTGATAGTGAAAACTCTATCAAACTCCGCTGCATAGTTCAGAAGAACTAAGCGCACAAACAGACAGACAAGGATAGTGATTTTTTAATTCTATTTAGAGATCTTGTAGCTAGTACCTATTAAAAAATAATTATTTCATTTATTAAACACATTTCTGTCCGTATATATTTTGGCAATAATACACGGAGAAAAATTACTGATAAAAAATGCTGTTCAATTATTAAGAATCTCTTCAAATTATTTGTAATCCGATTAAAAGCGGGATTGCAGGCCCTACACGAATGAATTGATAGGGTTCTTGATAAACTTTTAGTAAAATGCTAATGTATTATCACGATATCAGAATACGTGTTCATAAAAATTTCAAAATAATTTCGCATTTCGTCATAATATATTATCAAGACAAACGAAGGTGCATGAACACTTGTTCCGATATTATTATGAATTCACTAAAATTTTATCAGAAAACGACCTGCAATCCCTTTTTTAACCGGATTGCCAATATTTGAAGAGATTCTTAATATATTAGCAATATTCATTTTGTCCGTGTACCGCCTGCGCCTGTCAGCAGCTCGTGGCATTTCTCCATTAACCTGGCTCCGATTACAAAGCAATCTCCAGCTTTCTTAAAATCTTATACTTTCGGTACATATATTAGTTGTTCGTAGAATAGTGATTAAGTGAAAATACTTATTAAAACTAGTATATATTGAATTATTTCGCGGATAAGAGATAAGCCGCCATAGCTCAGTGGTCAGAGCTGTCGACCGGAAATCGAAAGGACACGGGTTCAAGTCCCGTTGGCGTCATGTATCTTTTATCAGGAGATTTTTCAATGTGGATGAATGTTTCAGGCTAATAATTATTGCTTACAAAAATAATTGTTACCCTTTGTGCTATACATAAAAAATCTTGTCTTAAACATTAGTTTACTAAAAAATAATAATTCACCTATGTTGTTTATGATAAAATTTACAGTTATTAATGAAAATGAAAATAATATAATACTATACCTGAAAGATTACAATGAAAACCAGTCTTCCCACTAGTATATGATAGTAGAGGTCCGATTTGTCATATTTTTCACCTTTAGTTTCCCAAGGCGAATTCCTGTAGTCACGATACCGACACATCTTAAAAATAAAATAAATAAAAATTAACCTTTTTCGTTTTCGTACAAGACGAGTGAGAAGGAAGATGTTACATATGTAAACATTTTAGGTTGACCGTCGATGACGACATGTACGACCTCACTCTTGGACTGCTATAAAATATTTTGTATTCAATAGACAAGTATATATTTAACTATTTTAGACTGTATTTGCTGAATTAATAAATAATATTCTTTTTTCCGCAGCCATAGATTTAACCTCTCACACTAATTTGTTCGCTTTTGGGAACAGCTCATATATGTTCACATAGAAATTGTTGTCTCCCTTACTCCCATGGTTAGAATACAGTTACACGCTTTATATTTCAATCTAGAAGTTACCAACAGCAGAAGATTTTAATTCAGTGTTTGGACCAAAAAACGTGAGGTGAGTCATTTTAACAATTTTTTTTATGTTTGGATTAAAAATTTGAGTATATCAAAAATTATATGTTTATTTCCAATTATGAAATTTATGTTTATTTTGAACAGTAAAATTAATGTTTATTTCAAAGAATAAAATTTGAAAACGTATTTCATCACCTAACAAAAACAGTTTTATGTTTTCTGATATGTTGTGAAGATTTGACCTTGCAAAAAACGTTTTTTAATAAAATAAATTAATTAACGCCATCCATGAAAACGTAGAAAATACCAAGCGGCGCGTTTAACCTTAAAGTATTTTAATGTGTAAAAACGTTTGATCAATTTAAATAGAAGTATTGAACTTCCTTCGAGCACATGGTACGCCCACTACACATTTTTGTATTATATTTCTTCAGTTTTCGTATTTAATATAATATGAAGACCATAAGGGGAAAATAAGGAATGTCAACTAAAGACAAGATGTTTAAAAGTCCGTATTTTGTGTCTGACATTCATTGGTAAAGCGTTTTCATCGTAAGAATCCTTTTTTTCTATTTTCGCACAAACAATGATTCTTGCATACACACATGATTCAGCGACGGTTGTTGCTAAATCAATTTTTCAATGTGAGAGATGCACAGTAATGCCACTAGATGGTATTGATACTTCAATAATGGAATTTTACTGACATTCCTCGTTTTTCCCCTGTGGTTTATAAATATAAAGGTACGTTGAAAAGCCGTACACTAAATTTTGTTTAACTTATCCTTGCTTCTCCTGAATTTGCTTAAACATTAACAAACAAAGGAGATGAATAATTTCATTAGCATGTATGAGTCCTGTGTGTTCTAAAGTCTTGGCGACATCGGTTTTATTTCAAATCGCTATAGATTTCTCACCTAAGTATTATCAAATATATTTCAAAACATATTATTTAATGTCTCTGAACGTTAAATATGTATTACCGCCACATTTCCGAAGGTTGAATTTTCTGGGGCACCAAATTCGAAGTCATTTGTATCGAAATATGAGAGCGACTGTTCCAAGAATCCTGTACTGTTTTTGTATCCCCAATGATGATAGTAATGACGGGGTACGAAATTCGACGTGAATGCTATGATGATAGCCTGAAACACAAAAACGCTGTTAAAAATATTTAAAATTCCATACTTTTTTATCACACAATGGTACCTGTAGGTCTAGCAAAATGAAATCGGTAATACCGAAAACTTTACAATATCGGATCGATAGACGTAACTACCGATGATTTTATGCCGATTTCCCGGGCATGGTCACGCTGTTGATAGCCAGACCGATGTTGACAATGCAACAAATAAGAAATTGACGTAGATTAGCAACACGGTCAGACGGCTTCTTAAAATTAATAATACCAACAAATCGGCAATGCCGAATTGAAATGCTAACTTTAATATTCATTGGAAGTCCGCATGTACTTTTTGACACTAAAAGGGGAATTAATCAGTTCATGGAGTCCAAGTCATAAATTACAACTTTTGTTTATCCTAATCGGTATCAATTGATCGCGTCTTAGATACGTTTATTAAGACTGTGGATAGTGCAAACGATTTCTTTCAATTCTAAGAGCTTAGTTAGTTCACCTCTATTAATTTCTAAGCCAGTTATTTTGCATAAAGAACGACATTATCCAAAAAGTTATGCATATTGACAGCTTTTCTTCCTGACATTCGAGGCCGCGCCAAAGGAAGCGGCTTTTGTCTACCGACTGTCGGTATAATTTTCTGACCGTGCTCGCAAATATCGCTGACCATAGATGACAAATTTCGTCATTATCATATCGATATAAGGTTTGATCGATCTACCGAGCTAGATAACTGAGCCAGAGACCGAGCTAGTTTTATGAGGGTTTTGGGTGGTGGATAAAATATGCAGGTGGAGAAAGGATAAGGAATAAAGAGAATTGGTTAGAAGATGTTTAGAGTTAATGTTAAAAGCATTTTGACTTCTTGATGGCAAAGAAATACGTGCAAATTCACTGCCAATTCACGGCCGGGCCTTCGAAAACCGGTGCGTGTGTCTTTGTGGTAAGAATTATTTAAATGAATGTTTATGTAACGGTGGTATTTAAAAAACTTACATTGCTGACGACAGCAACTCTCCCCAGCACGTCCATGATGTTAAACCACACTCCGATGCTCCTGGCACGAACAGTGATCGGCCTCCTGTGGCGCTTCACAAACTTTTTGGCACCCCGTCGCAGTTGCACAATGTTGACGAACAAGGCAAAAACCGGGGCAAGCGGGAAAACAGACACGAATATAGTCACGAATCCATACTGCAGTACTAGAATAAGGAAATTAGTATTCATTGTTTTTATTACATTAGTGTAGGTTTAATTGTCATAATAGTCATGTTATCTAGTGATAACGGTGGTCGTGATAGTGATGATAGAGATCGATATAATCCAAGATGTGTTTAGCATAAAATCTGTGCTAATATATAGAAGGAATGCCTGAATACCGATTTCCACCAAAAGTATTGAGTGCAATAGAGAAGCGTTTTCACAAGAATAATTTTCTACTTATATATTTTTATTCTACTTAGCTTTCTTTGAAATGGCAAATTCAGATTACCACAAATAAACATATATTTCTGAGTATAAATAAAACTTTATTTTTGTTGACTCCCTTTTCAAATTTTCGCAAATGTATTATTAATGAAATGTGAAACAGAAAGGAATGGGAAGGGAAAGGAAAGGAGACCGACCAGGAAGGTTGCGAAGTGCGTGGCTATTGAGATCTGGTCATTAAAGACTGCTAAAGCCATTTTAAACTACATCCGTTTCAAATGGTAGCCTTTCACCGGGGTGATGTAGGTAGTTTTTTTCAAGACGTACTGGAAAAATCATTTGTTATTTATTTTTTAAATAAATCGATTTGAATTTCAATTTTCTTTTAGTAAAATAAAGTCCAGGCAAATCATTTGAAGTAGTGCACGTTTGAATATATTTGTGCTCACTGAATGTATTTCAAACTAGTTTGGAACAACGGTCCGCAGTCCCCTCTTACCCCGCAGTAGTCTTACGATAGATTAAACCACTAAACAGGCAGTAGTCTCGTTAATCTGATTTGTCTGTAATTTGCTTGAAAAACACGTATTTTTAATTACCCATTTCCAGATATTCATCAAACAGTCCTCTCGCTGGCCATTCGGCCAAATTATAATCTTCAATCCATTGCATTTTGGGTGCTGGTTTTCCCCCCAGGAATTCGTCAAATGCGGATTTATTCTGAAAGAACAATTATTATCATTTTGACACGAATCTTCATTCACGTCATTACAGAGCCGGTTCGTAAATTAAAAATAGCAATGATATTTTTTATCATCCCTTTATTTAATAATATCTTCCCTCGAAAGAACAAATATTTCATTGAGTAGCTCAAAAACCTTATATAGATATAATTCTTTCGGATGTAGGTAAAATAGAATTCTTATAAAGTCACGATGTGCGGAATGTGTCTACAATAACTTATAAAAGAAACTATCAATCAGTTTCTGATATTATTATATATTTATTTATGTATTATTATTACACGCCCTAATGGGCTTTTACACACTACAAATTTTAATAGTAGAGTATCACAGTTATTATAAATTCCACAAAATTAAAACAATAAAGGAAACATAATACAACAAAAATTAAAAAATATTAAATTTTACAACAAAAGCATATAATAAAATAAGATACATTAGTAAAAATGATAAAAATTCTCACATAAAAAGATAAAAAATAAAAATATATATATTGCGGAAATTATAGATGTCTATTTGTGTCTCGATATATAAAAGAATTGAAATAAACAATATTTATATTGATTATTTTTAAGATGAAATATATCTCCAGATCAGAGTATTTATTTCCGAGACTGTGAAGTCTTGGAATCGGGGAATTTTGATAAGACAGTGTCCTGGTGTTGTAAAAATAAAAGGGTAGTAAATTTCGGCAAGATCTTTTGGGTATGTGGATGCTGATTAACTGGAGTAACTCAGGACAGTCAATTTTGTAATGAAGTATTTTATGTAGTACTATTAAATCTGTGTTAATTCTTCTTTCTGAAAGTTTTAATAGAGACAATTTATCCAGTAAGTAGTTATAATCAATGTTTTCTACAGGAATATGCAATTTATAATTTATACGGGTTCCAAAAAAAAAGCTGTGACGCACTACTTAATAATTTTTCTAATTTCATAAACACCCAGCTCAACTCTCAAAAACATGTACTTGTACTCTTTATTGATTTCTCTAAAGCCTTTGATACACTATGCCATAAACAAATAATAAAATTTCTACAAATTATTGGAATCCGTGGTAAACTGCTAACTTTTTTTAATAACTACTTATCAAATAGAAAAATGAGGGTAAAAATATTGAATGAGATGAGTAAATCTAAATTTATAAGGTCTGGTGTCCCACAGGGGTCAATTTTGGGTCCAAAATTGTATATTATATATGTCGTAGCTATGTCGATACTATTTAGAAAAGCGCGCAGATTCATTTTCGCAGATGACACCGCACTTGTAGTATCTAATGAAAATCCTCAAATAGCGATTCAAGAATTGCAAACCGACTTCGATGAACTGCTAAAATGGGCACACGATGTAGGATTGGTTATAAATGTAAAGAAAACAAAATACATGTATATCAGATCACCAAGTTTGAAAATGTGGAATATTCCCAAACTAACCGCTCATAACTTTGAATGCATCCATAGAAAAATAATATCTAACTGCCAATGTGAGAAAATTGATTTTGTCAACGAGTATACTTATCTGGGATTAAAAATAGATAACACATTTAAATGGGATAAGCAAGTTACTAAAATATGTAACCAGCTAAGAGCTCTAGCAAACAGTTTCTATAAATTAAAATTTGTCTTGCCTCAATCAAACTAGTATATTTCTCATTAGTAGAATATATTCTTAGATATGGAATTAGAAGCTGGGGAAATACAAGCATGACAAATATTAAGTATGTACAAAATTTGCAAACCTCTATCATAAAAAAAATTGTATCACCTAATATGTATAGACAAAGACACAATGTGCAACTGTTATATTGTGCTGAGGGCCTGCTCCCTATAAAAGGTTTATTTTGGTTCCTTACCATTAAAGATAACTGGGGCGATAGTACTTATAAAAAACCACTGGTACATAGTCACAGCACACGTCTTACAGAAAAAAAAGGGTTGAAAATACCTAAAATAACAAATAAGTATGGAAGCCGAACGCTGGAGTACTGTGTACCAGTGATTTTTAATAAGCTCAAAAATAAATTTGTTTTTTCAGAAAATAAGAGTTTAAGCATGAAAACTGTAAAGATGTGGCTTATAAATGAAAAATCTGTGTATCTATAAAAAATAGAGCAAACAAAGAAGAAAAGGAAAGACATTATTTGAAAGTTTTAATTCTAATATACATTAATGTATTTTTTTTTTTTTTCACTAACAAGCTTTTTATTTCCAGAAAAAAATAATTTAAATAACATTTTTCACTTAGTTAACTAGAATTTTAATTCTATTGCATTGTGCTACAGTACGGTGTTATTCACTTTCAATGTGTGTTATCGTATATGTCTTATTTTTGAATGTGTGTTATCTGTGTGCTATATTGTCTTGTACTTATGAATGTACGTTATCGTATTGTCATTCAAAGTGTTAGTGTAGTTGTATGTAAGAGTCTGTTATTTATTTTATATAACGGGAGACTTATATTGTATTATAATTGTATATTGAGATAGAACCTGCAGACAAGCAGCCATGTGGCAGCTTCGTGGGACTATCTATACATTGTCTAAAAAAAAAAAAAATGTAAAATTTTCAGTCAATAAAGCTTATTTAAAAATATATATATATATACTTCAGGAACTTATGTTGAATCTTTTCAATGTTATCGGAATAAATATTGTAAAAGGGAGACCATAACGTAGAGTTATACTCTAGTTGGCATCTAACAAGGGTTTTGCACAACATGATAAATGTGCCTAAATTATTGAAGTCTTTTGAAACTCTCAAAACAAATCCAAGAGTCTTAAGAGCCCTATTGATAATGTTATTAATATGATACACAAAAGTTAGTTTGCTATCGAACAATATACCTAGGTCAATAATTTCACTGACGCAATTTAAGTTTTTATATATATATATATTCAGATGATATCAAAATGACTTTTGGTTTAGATAAATGTAGAATGATCCATATAGAAAAAGGCAAAATTGTAGATGGAGACGAGAGTATATTTAGAAATTTCCAACTTACTAGTATGAAAAGGGATGAGGTTTATAAGTATTTAGGATACCCACAATCAAATAGATTAGACCATACTAGTATTAAAAATGATATTAGGAATAAATTTCAAACTAGGATCAGGAAAATTTTAAAATGCAATCTATCTGCTAAAAATTTAGTAAAAGCAATAAATACTTGGGCAATACCTCTATTAACGTACTCATTTGGCATAATTAAATGGTCTAATACAGATTTAGATAACTTAGAAAGATTAATTAGAACTACGCTAACAAAGCGTACAAGCGATTACAGTGCATTACTCCACAAGCTATTGGAATTATTTAATTGTGTCATTACAAACATCATGTCAGCAACAAGATCCGCAATTGAACATCAAAAAATCATGGACTCGCTCACCGAATACATTGATCGTAAACTGGGTGAGTTGAAATCACAATTGTTTACAAAATTAGAGACGGAATTAGCCGATCTAAAAAAATCAACTCAATTTGTGAGCGATAGATATGATGACATAAATGAAAAATTAAATAAAATTCTCGACCTTCCGAAACAACACCAAAAAATAATGGAAGATTTGGAAAACAAAGAAAAAAGAATAGTTGCTCTTGAAACGAAAATATCCGAATCTGAACAAAGGGAATTAAAAACTTGTGTAGAAGTCAACGGATTCAGAGTATCGCCGAACGAACAACCACAAGAAATAGCCAACAGAGTTAGCTCAGCCTTTGGAATTAATTTAGAAACAGTGGACCAATTCAAATATATAAAACCTACTGAAATAAAACCACCACGTCTAATATTTACCTTCAAAGATGACACAAAAAAAAATAAAAATGATGAATGCTAGAAAAAATAACAATGTCTCCCTTCTTTTAGCAGATGTCAATAAAAAGGTTTACGTAAATGAAGCCCTGACGCCATTCTACAAAAATCTTTTATGGAACACTAAAATAAGGGCAAAAGAAAAAAAATTCAAATTCATTTGTTTTAAAAATGGAATATTGCTATCACGAAAATCTGAAGACTCTCCAATAATTGAAATAAAAAATCATTACGACCTCGAAAATAAAATCATGTAAACAAACAATAAATTCCATAACCATCTTCAATATATTGGACACTTATACCAAAAATGGATCCATTAACTGATATAGAATTCGATTACCCTTCTCATCAAACCATCACAACCTCAACAATACAAGAAATTAATGACCACATACAAAACAAAAAAACAAAAACATAAAAAATACTCTACCAGAATATTAGAAGCATAAACAAAAATTTCGTAGAGTTGACAGTGATGCTACAACAACTTGATGAGGAAATCGACATTATCATACTCACAGAATGTCGTATAAAAAAAGAAACGTATTCACCAAAACATCTGGACAAATATAAGGTATATAACTCCACGCAACATAAAAGTCAGAATGACGGAGTGATAATTTATCTTAAAAATGAGATCCAAGGAATTGTAAAAGAAATTCAACTCAGAGACGCAAACTGTCTACTGATAAACATTAATAATGACATCTCAATATTCGGGATATACAGATCACCGTCAACAAGAGACATATCTCCCTTTCTTAATTCCCTGGATGATGAGCTTACCCTACTACGAGATGTTCGGAACGTGTACTTAATTGGGGACATTAATATTAATCTACTAAATACAGGACAGAAACACCCGCAGTGTGATGACTACCAACTACTTTTGCTGCATCATGAACTGATCAGTGCAGTTAATGTACCAACAAGATTAGGATATAACGAAAACGCTCAAACTGTATCTGCCTCCTGTATTGACCACATCATGGTAAAAACAAACAAACCATACTGTACCGCCGTTCACCATTCCAATATTACTGACCACTTTACACTACTACTCACCATTCAACTTCAAAATACACAAACATATATTAAAAACACACTTGTTAAAAAAAGAATTAATGTTAACAAATTAAAGGATTTATTAAAATTGGAAGATTGGGGAGAATTACTTAAAATTAAAGATTTTCAAGATTGCTGGGACTGGTTTACAAACATTGTTCAAACAAATATTCATAAATGTTCAGAATCATTCACAACACAGACTTCACACAAACGTAAAATAAAAAAACCTTGGATTACTCAAGGACTTCTAAAAAGTATAAGAATTAGAGACAAATTACACTTGAAAACTAAAAAAAACCCACTTGATCTTTCATTACTAAATCTTTATAAACATTATAGAAATATGTATTCCAAACTTCTGAAATATGCCAGAGGTAACTATTATAAAAGTCAGATTCAAGACTGTAATAACGACCCTAAACTTGTCTGGAAAATTATTAGGGATATGACATATACTAACAACAATACAAACAGTGATATTTCCGAACCGGAAACACCAAATCAAAAATTAAATATGAAAGAACATCCAAGGGAAATAGTCCAATTTGTAAATGAATATTTCTCCAATGTCGGTTCTAATTTAGCTAAAAAAATCATTAAACCTCTTCGTACTGCTAATGAGAATAACAACGTACTTACTAATAATATCACCTTTAAATTAAATACAGTTACGGCAGATGACATTAAAATCATTATAGATTCATTGAAACCAACACTCACTTCCGGATCAGATGGCATTTCAATGAGAATAATTAAATCAACTAGAGATGAACTAATCCAACCACTTCTCCACCTTGTGAACAGATGTATCAAGGATGGTATCTTTCCTGCATCGCTTAAATTGGGTTCTGTTATACCAATCTTTAAAGCCGGAAATAAAGCGGATATAAGTAACTATAGACCGATAGCAATATTGAATAAACTTTCAAAAATAGTAGAGAAAGTTATTAAGAAACAGCTCACCCAATATCTTGAAACAAACCGCATACTATCTGAAAATCAATACGGATTTAGAAAAAATATGGGAACTTCCGATGCCATCGCCTCTATTGTAAAAAGTATAAAACATAGTCTCGATAATGGTAATAAGTGTATCGGAATATTTTTAGATCTATGTAAAGCTTTCGATACAATTGATCATCCATATCTTCTAGAAAAACTCAAAAAGATTGGAATCGTAGGTCGTGAACTGAATCTCATTCAAAGCTACATGTCAGAAAGGTCACAGCTAGTCAGGATTAAAAATGAATCAAGTCAACCAATACCAATTCATTACGGAGTTCCACAAGGCAGTGTCTTAGGGCCGATTTTATTCCTGATATATATAAATGATCTATGTAATCTAAACTGTCACGGCTCAGTAATTAGTTTCGCAGATGACACAGTTCTTCTCTTCCATGGAAAGACGTGGGAGACTGTATTCGTAAAAGCTGAAGAAGGGATGAATCAGGTAAAACAATGGCTTGATACAAATTCACTAACATTAAATGATACAAAAACTAAATATATTAAATTCTAAATTTACAACAAACAGACAGATAATGTCAATTCAAACCTAAACATAAAAATTCATAAAAACTGTTTAACCGCGAACCATGAAATTCCTTGCAACTGCCCAAAATTGATTGAAATTCAAACAATAAAATACCTTGGGATAATTATTGATCAAAACTTAAATTGGAACTCCCAAATAGAAAATGTGAGCAACAAATTAAAAAAACTAACCTATTTCTTCAAAACAATAAGAAACATTTTAGATAAAGAACAACTAATTCAAATTTACTACGCACTAGCCCAATCTCAACTACAATATGGTATTATCGGATGGGGAAGCTCATGCGATTCCACTATAAAACCAGTCCTCATAACACAAAAGGCAATTATAAAAATTATACTTAGGATCCCCATCAGAACTCCTACCGACTATGTTTTTAAAACCCTGAATGTAATGACACCAAAACAATTATACGCAAAAGATATACTAATTTACGCATTCAAAAACCAGGACAACTTTACACAGACAAACTCAGACAGACTCACAAGATCCATATTACAACATATGTTACACCAACCTACAACTAAAACAACTTTTGGACAAAGAAAAATGCAGTATTATTCTATAAAAATATTTAATGTCCTCCCTCTTGAAATAAAAAACCTTAAAAAAATAACTGACTTCAAAAGAAACATTAAGAAATGGATTATGGATAAGGGAAGGATGAATATAGATATAATTTTGCAACCCAACAAAGACTAAAGCTTGTATTATGTTTTATTTTTCTCAAAAGATTGTTTTTTAATTTTCTATATAGTATTTTAACATATGTACTTATACTCTTTCAAACACACAACCATTTACAATGTGTCCTTAGAACGGGGTACCCCAGTAAGGACACATTATCTTATATAAAAAAAATTTAATTAAAAAAAATAAATAAAAAAATAAAAAAAGTTTAATTGCCATCATCCAAATTCAGCTATAGAACGAGTTAATTTACCTAAAAATTTAGGAGGTAGAGGTATAGTCAAAATAACTTCTTTGAAACATAATCAGGTAGAAATGCTAAGAACTTTTTTCCATAGGAAAGCTCATAGCTCAGAAATGCACAAAATAATTTGCAAGGCAGATAGAAATATTACACCTTTAAATTTATACGATGAGTATGCCAACATTTTTATAAATCCCAACCAGGAATTATTAGATTCCTGGTCAAATAAAATTTTACACACAAAACACTTCAATTATCTCAACCAAACGTATGTTGAAAAATTTTCGTCAAACAAATGGTTGAGTATTGGAGAGTTGAGCGCAGAAATAGAAGGATTTATGCTTGCCATTCAGGATAGAGTCATTAATACTAAAAATTATAGAAAGCATATAATCAAAGATACAAATCAAAATGATGATTGGTGTAGAAAATGTTTGGCTTTTCCGGAAACTATAGAACATATTATATCGGGATGTTCTATATTAGCACCGTCCGAGTATACATTTAGGCACAATCAAGTTTTAAAAATAATTCACCAAAATTTAGTAATTAAACATAACTTGATTGACTGCCGTAATATAGTACCATATTATGAATACGAACCAAATTCATTTTTATAAAACGAATTTTATAAAATATATTATGATAAAACTATACTAACAGACCGAACGATTAGTCATAATAGACCCGATATAGTTTTACATGACAAAATTAAAAAAATAACTTATATCATTGATGTCGCTATTCCAAATTCCTGTAACATTCGAAAATCTGTTAATGAAAAAATAAAAAAATACACAGATTTAGGAAACGAAATAAAAAGAATTTGGCATTCTCAGACTATAAAAATATTATCATTCGTTATTTCGGCTACTGGCATTATACCTAGCTCTCTCATTAAAAATTTAGGCGTATTAGATCTATCAAAAAATTTATATATTAAGATGCAAAAGTCGGTCATTTTGAATACATGTAGGATAACGAAAGATATTTTAAATATTTATGTTGAGGGATCAGTAGGATTTATAGGCCCTGTTAGAAGTTCTACCGAGCCGAACCCTCTGATATGAAAATATCTGGAGTCGGTGAATTTTTTTTCCCATTTGATCTCTGGTGAGTTGACGTGGTGTTGTTCTTGTATTTTTTTGTATTTATTTTACTTATATAATGCACTTGCATAGTGTTGATTGACTAGCTGATCATTTGTGGAAAAGTGAGTGGAAGGGTTTAGTTTTTCCTTTGGGGAAGATTTAACCCGGACAACAAAATCGGAAGCATTAAAAAAAAATGTATATTGAAAAAATATTGAATTATTTATTCTGTAAAAATTAATGAACTGACATTTCTTTGTGTTCAATGCAAGTTTGTTGATAGAGCACCATTCAAAAAGATTTCTCAAATTAGTTTGTAATATAATGCAATCATTTGTGTTATTAATCTCTTTATAAAGTTTCAAATCATCAGCAAAAAGTAATACTTTTATGTTAGTAAATATATCAACAATGTCATTTATGAATATAATAAACAAAATGGGCCCTAAATGAGAGCCTTGTGGCACTCCACTTGTGGCTATAAATGTGTAAGAATTTGTGCCATTTATTTTCACACTAAGACTTCTTTTGGACAAATAACTAATAAACCAATTTAATAAACTACCATAAACTCCAAGTGTGGCTAATTTATTAATTAATATTTTGTGACACACCTTATCAAAGCCTTGCTAAAGTCAGTGTATATTGAGTCAACCTGGCATCTGTTTGCTAAAGTCAGTGTATATTGAGTCAACCTGGCATCTGTATGCTAAATAATTGGATATGAAGTTTTCGTATATTAGTAATTTAGTTAAAGTAGATTTATTTGAACAAAAGCCATGTTGGTAGGAAGTTATAATTTTTTGTATGTTGGAAGATATTTTAGAGAGTACAATTTTTTCAAAAAGTTTGGGTATCGCTGATTGGATACATATCGGTCTATAATTTGTAATGTCCGTTTTGTCCCCTTTTTTAAAAATGGGTGTAAGAAAACTGTGTTTCCATGTATCAGGGAAACAACCTGTTTCTAGAGACTGATTAAAAATTAGGAAAAGAGGAACAGTTAGGCCGTTTAAACATTCCTTAATTAACACCGGTGGAATATTATCAGGTCCAGCATTTTTTCTAACATCTAATAAATTTACATGCTTTTTGATATCATTAATTTCTATGCGTATTTCAGATATATCCAGACTAAGATTTGATGAGAATTTGTGAATTTCGTTGCTAGGTATATCCTCTTCATATACAGACTTAAAATAATCGGCGAATAAGTTTACAATATTTTCATCATTACAACCAATTTTCCCATTGAAGTTCATACAAGGAGGAATACCCAAGTTATTATTTTTTTTAGAATTAGTGTAATTCCAAAAATGTTTTATGTTTACACGAATTTCATTTACAATTTTATCAATATAATTTTTATAGCACAATTTTGAGATTTTACAACACTCATTTCTTAACAATTGAAATATATTGTTATTCTGGATCGCTTGTAATTTATATGAGCAATTTTCTTTTTATATGTTAATTTGATCAATTCGGGGCTAAACCAGTTTGGAAAATGAGAAATTTTATTATGTCGAATGGGCACAAAATTTGCAATGGCATAATTAAGAATGGAATAAAATGTATTGACATTATTGTTAATATCTGTGTTTTCCAGTCTGTTTCATTAGAAATTTCAGAAATTTTATGAAAATTTGCTTTATAAAAATTATAAGGCGACTTGACATTTTTAAGATAAGTGTTGTTAATAAATGGAATAATTATATCAATAGGAGGATGGTAGAGGTCTACAGGCAATAGTTCATCCAAGGATTTACATACGGTAGCAGTGGGCTCACTGCAAAATACTAGATCAAGAAGACGACTATTTACATTAGTGATAGTGTTTAATTGTGGGATTGATAAGTAATTCGACATACCCAGAATCTCTCTCTCGCTGAGATTTGTAGTTAACAAATTAACACCAGATAATTCGGGGTCGTCATGGTTCCAACATATATTTGGCAAGTTATAATCACCTATTATTATATGTTTAGCACTAGGATATTTAAACCTTAAAATTTCTACATCTTCCACGTGATTCTTATAAAGCTGTGAATTAGAAGATGGCGGGAAATATACACATCCTAATATTAACTTGCAAGCATTTTTATTTTCGATCAACACGAATATTTGTTCAACATCACTATTTTTAATTTTAAGCACTTTCGAAGTAACCCTTTTGTGGACAGCTATCAGGACCCCTCCGCCTCTTGTATTGGAGCTGGTTTTTAGACTCCGGTCTACTTGATAGACGTTGTGATTTTGAAATCCAAGTTCAGCCGAGAAGATTGATAGGATTAACCAAGTTTCCGTTAACATGATGACGTCGTGTGAGAAAGTCGGAACATTTATTCTGAAATCCTGTAATTTAGTTCTGATCCTCTGATATTCTGATGGTACAGGTTACATTTATTTAGTTGGAGTTTTTTGGCAAAACATTGATAATTTTGGGGAGGTTATTAATATATTTTATAGTTAAATTTGGTTCGCCATTTTTCTTTCTAGTTTCCAGTTCGTCCCGAAGCATCATCAGTTGTTTTCTTTGTTGACTCGTCTGATCGTTGCCGGCTTTAACACCATCTTTGAAATTTTTGTTATTAATTAAGATTGTCCGGACTGAATGCTCCTCATTGAGTTCTATCTTGATTGCTCTACATTATGTCTATGGTTTTGAATAGCCATAAGTCGCGTTTATAACCGCTCAATTAAAATGCCAACGAATTGCGCCTGTCGAGTTATTATTAACGAATTATTAACATTCGTACAAAATAAAAATGATGTTCTTGATGAAGTGAGCATTGTACAAATATGTTCCACAAGCTTCCAAGAGGAAGAAATTGAAAGTGCTAAATGCCTCCTGTTAGAATCCGTCCCTGGCCGTCGTATCACGAGAAAAGGCGATGGCAAAATAACGAAAACATTGCAAGATATCATAAAGATCATGAAGGAAACCGATCCAGACCAACTTCCTACGTTTTTCGCCCGTGATCTCAACAAGTTACCACCAGTTACTTTTGACCACGTCGACGTTACAAGACTTCTTAAAGATTTAATATTACTGAAAACCGAAATTGCCGCAAAGGCAACAATATTCGATATGAATGCTTTGAAGCAGGAACTTAGTCAAATCAAAGAAACCGTCAGCCATATCACACATGAACGCTCAAATTCTAATGCACAACCAAAAATTGTGAGTCCTTCTATAAACTCTCTTGACATTTCAAACGAAAACAATGCAAATCACGAGAATACGCAAATATGGCCGCAGCCTACAGCCGCTCACGACGGCAAATCTAAACGAAATGCTCGTACTTATGCTAGTGTTAGTGAGAAAGCCCGAAGAGAGCCGGAAAAAACCGAAGCAGCCCGAAGCAGTTCACTGTCAAACGCGTCAAACGTAAACAATGGTTTTACGGTTGTTATGAATAAATATCGCAAGAAGCGATTCTTAAATAATCGTGGAACAGGAAGTAATGAAGGAAATTTAAAAATAGCAAACCTTTCAATAGGGTTATATGTATCTCGTTTCGCACTTGAAACAAACACAGAAGATGTAAAATTATTTTGCGAAAATAAAGGTTTAAAAGTAATTAATGTTGAAATCCTAAAACCTTTCAAAGAAACTCCATTCAGGACATTTAAAATCATGATCCAGCAAAGCGACATTAAAACTGTGATGAATCACGATTTCTGGCCCCAAGGCATCGTATTCAGAAGATACAGAGAACCTATCGAGCGAACCACGAAAGGAACAAAACAAAATGAATAAGTTTAACATCACTTCGATCAATTGCCGATCTGTAAAAAGAGTAGAAAAATTTATTTCTGATCTGTGTATTACAAACGATATCATTCTATTACAAGAGACATGGCTTATACCAACTGATTTAGATTTTCTTAGCGAAATTCACCCTGAATTCATGAGCTATGGTACCTCAGCGGTAGACGTCTCTAATGGCCCACTACGAGGACGACCATATGGCGGACTAGCTATACTATGGAGGAAATCATTCAAGGCAGTGACAATCGACTGTGAAACTCCCAGGATAATAGCGATTGATATCACACTCAACACTGGAACATTACTTGTCATGAGTGTATACATGCCAGTGAACAACACTGATAATTTACCGGAATATTTATCCTGTCTATCAAAAATGCACACGATAATTGAGGAAAGAGACAACCCTAATTGTATTATTCTGGGAGACTTTAATGCCGACATGAATTCGCCATTTGGACGTGAGCTTAAATCATTCTGCTCCGAATATAACCTACAAATTGCGGATGTTGACATACTCCCGCTCGACTCCTACACATTCGTAAGCGATGCACATAATACCACGAAGTGGCTCGACCACTGTCTAGTGACTCAGGCAGTACTCAATACAATAGAAAATATGTATATTGACTACAAGTCCGACTGGTCTAATCATAGACCAATGCACACCACTCTAAGAACTAATGGGTTACCCACATATACCGCAAGTCACACAAAAGTAGAGGATCCGTGTCGATGGCGGCCCAAAAGTCATGTAGAAGTGCAGTCTTACTCCAGGTATGCCCAATTTGCAATAGGTCAACTTCAGATAATTTATGGAACCAACACAGAAACTTATGACAGCACCACGATGAATGTAGCCCAAATCGACAACCTATACAAAAACATTGTACAAGCATTGAGTAACTCAGCTATATCTGCGTTTAACATAGGGAGAAGGCCAAAAAATGGGAGAAAATGGAAGGCTACAGCGGGTTGGAATGAGCAAGTTGCCTTATATTATGAAGCGTCTAGAAACGCACATATAAATTGGCTGCAGAATGGACGACCTACTGAAGGTCCCATCATGGAAGCTAGAAAAGAAACCAGATTGCTTTTTAAGAAAAAATATAAGAATTGTCAAAGAAGCTTTGAGCAGAACAAAATGGACAAAATAGCGAACAGCTTTGAATGCAAGAATTTTTCATCTTTCTGGAATAAAACCAATGCCGTATTGAAAGCGAAATACACTGCACCGAGCCAGATTGATGGAAAATCTGTAAATAAAGATATTGCTGAAGTTTTCAGAAATACATTCTGCTCCGCACCAGATCAACCGCAAATAATGGTTAAAGAGATTGAGACAACAATGCATCAACCAGAACAACAGCCGTCCATCGTCATATTACCTGAGATGATCCAGCGAGCAATAAGCAACATGGCAGGAGGTAAATCTGCAGGTCACGATGGACTAGTGATAGAACATGTAAAGCATGCGGGGGAGTATTTAACAATACTGCTTGCCTCTCTCTTCACTGCCATGATCGGCCTCGGACACATTCCGAAAGAGCTGTCCAAAACAATAATAATACCGATCCCAAAAAGCCGCCAGTTGAACTTGACATCATCTGTTAATTACAGATCCATATCTCTTGCCACAATAATTGCAAGAATCTTCGAAAAGGTCATCTTAAATTTAACGGAAGACAAGCTCAATACAGAGGACTCTCAAATGGGCTTCAAAGCTGGATGCTCTACTGATACGGCCATATATAGCATGAAACAAACAATCGAATACTATAAAGCCAGAAAAACAACGGTGTACGCATGCTTCCTAGACTTAAGCAAAGCCTTTGACAGGGTTTGTCATAATGCGTTGTGGAAAAAACTGACCGAACGACAAGTTTCACCACAAATTGTCAATATATTAAGAACATGGTACAACCAACAGGAAAACTTTGTCAGATGGAATGAAAGCCTATCAGAAGCAGCCAAATTAAAGTGCGGCGTTAGACAAGGAGGCTCAATGTCCCCAGTGCTCTTCAACGTATATATGGATGAACTTAGTAAAACACTGAATACAACAAGAATCGGATGCCATATTGCCGGGGTATGTATAAACAATATTAGCTATGCAGACGACATGGTCATACTAGCTCCATCGATAAGAGCGATGAGAAAACTTCTGGCAATATGCGAAGCTTACGTTGATAGTCACGGGCTGATGTACAATGCTAAAAAGTCATCCCTGCTGATATTTAAAGCAAATACTGGTCCCACTGTCATTCCACCCATACGTCTCGACGGGGCCAACCTGACAATTTACAGCGAAATCAAATATTTGGGGCATGTCATCACCGATGACCTAAATGATAAAAAAGACATAGAACGTCAAAGAAGAGTACTGAGTGTGCGAGCTAACATGCTTGCCAGGAGATTCAACAAATGCAGTCCTCCGGTGAAGAAGCAACTTTTCCAAACATATTGTATGAGCTTCTACACTAGCGAGCTATGGACCACATACACACAAGGCGTCATGAACACACTCCGAGTACAGTACAACCACGCATACAGAGCCCTATTTGGCCTCCCCTGGCGATGCAGCGCCTCACAGATGTTCACCGAAGGAAGGGTGCATGGGTTCGCTGCTTTGATGCGCCACAGAATAGCCGGGACGAGGCAGCGCTACCAGAGATCGGACAACACTCTTGTCCAGGCCGTTGCCCAGTGGCAGGGAGCGCCTCTACACCGGAGATGGAGAATTTCACTCAAGCCACCATAAAGACCTAATGTGCACATCAATGTATTGATTTTTTATTTATTATTTTTATTTTTATTTATTTCTTTATTCATTTTATCTTTATGTATTAACTTAAATGTAAACTTTTATGGCAGGCAGAGCATTGCACACACCGCTCTGTCCAGCTGAAATAAACATTATTATTATTATTATTATTATTATTAATTTGAATTTTTCGTTCTTCGTTCCTAACCTGTATTATTATTTATTTATTAGGTACAATATTTTTTACAATTCAAGGTTTTCAGTAATGTAGGCCTCACTGGGTGGCTTGCCCGTGCTGAGGCCTTCATTTTATAATATAAAAAAAACTACATAATACATTTAATGAGAAAAATTATACATTTAAAATTAAAAATACATAATAATATTTAAAATTTAAAAAAAAAAATAGTACATTGAAAATAATCTTGTGTGTTTGTGAGTGATGTGTGTTTATATTGGTTTTGTGTGTTACGTGTAGGTTTTATTTTTATTTTATGCTATGAAATTTTGGTAATATTGTCTTTTTTGTTCTTTAATCCATTTTGTAATTTTGTGTGTGAATTTATTTTTATTTTCCTCAATTTTAATTTCAAGTTTTAAACTGTTGAAAGCTTTTATTGCGTGGTATTGGAAGTGTCTTTGTCCAAAGCTTGAATTTACTGTCGGAGTTTTTATGTTTTCTTTGTACGCTTGTCTAACTGGTCTGTTAGTGTTATTTTGTGTATGTTGAAATTTATTTTTTTTAGTAGTGTTTTAACGTATAATTGGCGTACATCTAGTACGTCACAGCTGTTGAATATTTGGTCTGTATCAGTCAGTCTATGTTTTTTTAGTATTACCTTTAAGATATGTATATTTTAATGTCTTGAGTATTAATGGTAATATCAATATTTTTCAGGGCCGTAGTAACTTTTTTAATATCATCGGAAATATTTATAGATGTTAGATCTGACGTACTCTCCGGGACATTGAAAAGAATTACGTTTTTTGCACGAAGCTTCCTCTCTTCAATTTCGGTTAATACTTCACAAATATTAGGTGGAGGATTTGTGGGGTTAGTATCAGTATGATACTATCTATGAAGAGTTTTAGTTACATAAAATTTCTGAAAAGGTACTTACCCCAAAGTATCTTCGCTTGGCATATACTGCTAGCGCGTACAATTTCAATATAAATTCACAAAAATACGATAATAATTTTCTTCCCATCATTATGATTATCAGTTGAATGAACAATTCATAAAGACACCCATGAGGACTGCACTAAAAACAGAAAAAGAGCATTGTATAATACAGATTAGATGGTAGTCATTTATTTCTCCCCCATCACTAAAATGTTTTCTATTTAGGTATTTAATTCAACTTTCTGGTATTTACTAAACAATGGAACCTAAGTAATACATAAAAATTCAACTATAATAATTACTATGTGGTCAGATATAACAATACTAGCTGTACCCCGCCACGCGTTGCTGTGGCACAGTCTGTCTGTGCAGATAGAGAAAACATAGCGCGTGTGGCTTTTACGCCTAACATATGTCACATCTATTAAATATAGGTATATAAAAACACACGCGTATTCAAATGCAACGTTGCGTTGTGTCGAAATTTCAAAGCAAACGGCGAAGAACTTTCGGAGTTTTTGATTTTGAACAAACGAACATTTACATTTTTTATTTAAGTAGATAGATAGATATTAATATAAAATTTAGTTGAGGGACTTTTGTTGTTGATCAATTCCACCACTTTGTGACAATGAGCACTTTAGCGCGCTGGCACACAGCAGCCGGTTATTTCTGCACCCGCTGCCGGGCGCTTTTTGCCACTCATGCTTCCAGGGCTCCTGTACGAGTCTGTCGTGGAGTCACGCCCAAATTCGAACCCATACGATGGAATATTCAATGTTATTTCTAACAGAATAAAAAAAAAACACGTGAATGAGAATATCGATCCCTCCCGATGAGAAAATGTCAAGAAATAAATTAACGAAAGCTTCAAAAGAGATCATATTCACTGCATTGCTTATTACAGTCATTGAGATTTTTTCGACCACCATGCTAGGCACATGCTCGTGTTGTTATTGGTCTCCCTACTGATAAAATGAACTGAATTTTTTTTAATTGAATACTAATTTGTCTGACCGGCCGGCCATAGTACCTATATATAAACTGGAAGCATAGCCAGCGCCGCGGCGCTGGCTATGCTTCCAGTTTCCTTAAGCCTGAATGATCTCCATCAGCGCAGGCCAGGAACCGACTGTGCGCTTAGGATATGAATGTTACTTTGTTTCAATATTCACCATAATGTCACTTCACCACGTTTGGGCACTTTCATAATATACTGCAATGAACTTTAAGAAAATAACTATTGCCGTGAGAAAAGAAAACCCATGTGCGCCTGGTCTTCGTAGTGGTAATTGGCTAGAAAAATATGCATACTGTGGAATATGCGAAAATTCACAATTATTTTAGAGAAAAATGTTTATGTGACTTACCTCTTCTTGCCGTATTCCAAATATCTTATTATAATTTGAAGGATGCCCGATTAACTTTCCCTTAACTAACGCAACGTAAAATATGGACGAGTAATAGTTCACAAATTTCAACATGTACACTTTTAAAGTCAGACTGTCGTCAACCTCCGTTTGTGTCCTTAGCATTTCCAAATTTGTCAAATACCAGGCCAACTTGATGTATAGGTAATTGAGGATTGTAATGAGAATCAGATTTAGTATGGCCCCGCTGGAGGGGATGATGACGTTTATGTATATCAACATGTTTTCCTTGCCACTAAAGAAACCCCGGCTTGTTGATAAAGACATTCTGTATATGATCACACTGAAGACGGCTCCTAAAGCCAACAATACCTGGAAAATTTAACATTAATTAATTAAAACTATTATTTTTTTAAATTTTCAATGAATGTTAGTTTTTCCCAAACATTTTACATTTTATGAGGGATAACAGGACTTGAATAAATAGATTATCAGTAAAGAATTGGGGAAGATATAATAGATAAGTTTTTGAAGCCATATACAAAACAAATGTTAAAAAATTTGGACGCAAGACTTCAGCTACTTCAAAATAGACGACCAGCTCTGTACCGTCTATCCAGGGTTGCCCTCTATCATTTGACAAACGACACGCGTCATGTACAAAGTCATTCATAATCACATCCCTACGCTCCATCTCTGTTGATCTCTCGCCATTCGCCCTCAGTCCATCCAGTCCTGTTCCATTGCTCTTCCACGCAGTATATCCACCTCTTCCTGCCTCATAGACAACTTTGATATACCAACTATCAGAGAAAGGGGAACAAAACATGTTGCGCGGAGCGCGGAGGGGACATGATTGTCTCCCTTTTTGTAATTTGTCAATAAATTAATCTTACAGTACTACTTCTTACAGGCAACTCACATTTTAATATCACCATTCAGTCCACAAAAATAAAATTTGCATACAAATTACTAGTCCTTTTTTTAAAAACACGCAATTTGATGACTGTGTAAAAAATTGTACTACGAATCCCAAATCGAGTGAACAAAAGTTCGGACTTGTTTCTAAAAGACTATTTCGTTACGTTATTTAGTACATAGTTATATACTTTACAAATGTGTTAAAATTTACCCACCTCACTCATTTTTTGCCTCGCTATGCAACCCGATTTGAAGGCGGTTCGGTTTTTTAACCAATTTTACGACGATCCTGTGCAGTCCCCCACTATACTGCGCTGCAAACCATTGCCTTACTTAAGCGAACTTTCCTTTTCTGATCTGGTTATTTAAATTTTTGCTCTTCGGCGTTCAACGTGCCACAATACGAATTATGGCGTAGATTATTCAAAGCATTCTCGTACCCCTCTGGTGCCAAGAATATGGTCAAGTGGTTTGCCTCCAGCTCGTCGAAATGATACACGGATTTCATGTTAGGGCAAGTCTATCAATGTCTATGGTCTGCCTCTCGGTCGCCTCCACTGTTACACAAACATGGTCACAATTTTTGGAGCCTTTCAGAACTTTAGTAGTAGTCTTTAGTACCTACAGAATCTTACGATTGTCTAATTATATGATTATATGCTGATTTTCGAGTTCATTGCTAAAAAAATAATTCCCCCTATCAAAATTTTAATAAGTTATGAGTAGGTAAAGGTACTTACTAAAAACAGCGCAATTGAATAACTCAAAATCATATGAGGTACTTTGACCCTCCATAGAGGAATTGCTGGCTCTACGGTCTGCGTGACCACGTTGCGCTTGGTCTTCTTGTCGTCCCTCACCATGGCGAGGTAGTCGGGCCGCGGGTGCTCTGTCTCGAGGTCGAACCCCGTCAAGCCCCACTTGTGCGTTATCTCAGCGGAGTAGCGCTTCCACTGCTCCAGATAAAGAGCGCCTGGTGAATGTTATAAACGCTA
Organism: Hesperophylax magnus; assembly: GCA_026573805.1. NCBI lineage: Eukaryota > Metazoa > Arthropoda > Insecta > Trichoptera > Limnephilidae > Hesperophylax > Hesperophylax magnus. The sequence goes on from JAIUSX010000046.1 coordinate 31,538,217, forward strand.
ATAATAGAATAAGGAAACATGGGTCATGAACCTTTACTGGTATGAAACCGCGTTCACAAAAGTGTCGCCAGCATGGTTCACCCATGCTACTGCATATCGCATCTACGAATAGCAGAACTCCGCCTCTTTGAGATGCATGGCGCGCCTAGGGGAGTAAAACCGAGTATTGCGTAGAATGCGTGGGACGATGCTATTGCAGGGCAAGTGAACGTGCCCCTACAGCCCCGTGACTAGCCTACTTTTTCCACCCAGCCGCCAAAACTCTGTGCGGGGAAGGCCGATTCTTGTGTGGCGTGACCAGTCTCGTGACTCATGGGCGCCTTATTATTATTCAAAATGAACTCATTTATTTTAGATACAACTTAACCGCATAGTTTAAACCATTTTCAATATGTAATATATTTTTTTAAGTATATTTAAATAATAATAAAAGAATTGACTGGTGTAAATGTACATGTTTTCAATTTGTATTGGGTATTTCTTTGTGTTTATTTTAATAAAAATAAATTACTATCAAAAATACAAAGACACATGGTTTAATTTGGTATTTACTTTTTCATATTAATGTTATCTTAATCTCCTGTCACCATTTTTTAATAGTAATGATAGTTGTGTGTATTTTATCTAATTTTTAAATACATCTATTGATTTTGACTGTTGTTTCTATGAACTCGCAGTTCTTCTTCAGTTCAACTTTGAAGGTAGCCCGGAATAATATTCTTTCTTTTTTCCGACTTTGTGTCCGGGTTAAATCTTCCCCACAGGAAAAACTAAACCCTTCCACACACTTTTCCACAAATTATCATCTAGTCAATCCACATTATGCAAGTGCATTATATAAGCATAATAAATACAAAACAATACAAGAACAACACGTCAACCTACCAGAGATCAAATGGGAAAATAATTAGTCTGCTCAGTTTTAATATTCTCCTGACGAAGGAAGGGTGCTTCCGAAACCGGTAGATTGCAATTAAAATTAAAGTGGTCTAAAACAATTTTATATCTATTATTATAAATTATGACGAGCCAAAAAGTAAATGCTTATTAAAAATATGGGAAAATAATTCACCGACTCCAGATATTTTCATATCAGAGGGTTCGGCTCGGTAGAACTCCTAACTGGACCTATAAATCCTACTGATCCCTCAATATAAATATTTTAAATTCTTTGACTGAGAATATTTTGAATGAGAGAGCTAGGTATAATGCCAGAAGCCGAAATAACAAATGGTAATATTTTTATAGTCTGAGAATGCCAAATTTTTTTATGCGCTAATATAGAAAATCCCGATATAATATGTTCTACAGTTTCCGGAAAGGCGAAACATTTTCTATATAAATCATCAATTTGATTTGTATCTTTGATTATATGCTACCTATAATTTTTAGTATTAATGACTCTATCCGAATGGCAAACATAAATCCTTCTATTTCTGCGCTCAACTCTCCAATACTCAACCATTTGTTCGACGAAAATTTGTCAACATACGTTTGGTTGCGATAATTGAAGTGTTTCGCGTGAATAATTTTATTTGACCAGGAATCTAATAATTGCAGGTTAGGATTTATAAAAATGTTTTTATTCTCGTCGTATAAATTTAAAGGTGTCGTATAAATTTAAAGAGTTATTAGCTTTCCTATGGAAAAAAGTTCCTAGCATTTCTACTTGATTGTGTTTCAATGAAGTTATTTTGACTATACCTCTACCTACTAAATTTCTAGGTAAATTAATTCGTTCTATAGCTGAATTTGGATGACGGCAATTAAAATTTGGTAGCGTAGTTCTAATTAATCGTTATCTAAATCTGTATTGGACCATTTGATTATGCCAAATGAGTGCGTAATAATAACTATTATATTTTTATTACTATTATGTAATTTTTATACACAAATGAATTTATAAATAGAAAGGTAAAAGTTAAATAAACATACTTACTCCAAATTGTCATGAAAAAAGCGAACGCTAAATTGTAGTTATTGTCAAAAAGGTATGTTATTTTGGCCTGAATGCACGAATCACTCAGTTTCCAATAGTCACACCCATCGCTGTTGCAGTGGGGACACATTATCACGTTCAAACTGCTATTGCAAATATCATTGCTGAAATACATAATTTGGTTAGTTTAAATAATTTACTATTAATTTTAAATACGATCTATTCAATGGATTCTGTTAGATCTTTTTTTAACCCTTTGAATGCCACCTTTCGTGACCTTTTGCTCCTTACCTTAGTGAGCCAGGATTAAAATGGAAATCGCCTACAGTAAGCCGGCTTACACTATTCTCTTAATATATATATATATATATATATATATAAAAATAGCAAAATTATATTTTTGTAAATTGTGAAGTCTTAGCATATAGGTGTTTTCGTTATAGAAACTTATAAAAAAAGTGTATATCTATCTTACATAATTTCTACGGTAGTTGCAAGTTGCTTTATTGTTAAAAAATATCATAAAACCGGGGAAAGTACGACAAATTACCAGCGAATCCACGGTGGATTCATCGGCGCACTACAGGTACAAACATCAGAAATCCACGGTGGATTTCACGGCCCACTAAGGGTTAAAAAAAACATTTTTAAAACACAGAAACGTTCTCAGTTTACGAATATTCTGAAAATATAAGAAATTCTCCTACTATCACACTAGTTAAAATAACAGGGAAAAAATGCTAGGAGTTTTGTGAGGGGACCGTTAAAATGTTAATTTCGTCGATTTGATCTTTCTAACAAGAGTGAGGGCATTATTTAGGGGCAGCTAGTACTCACTAAATGTGGCATAGCGCTAATGAAAGTCATATTTGACAAACAACACATGGCTTTAGTTAACAATGATTGACCTACCTATAAACATCGTTGTGAAGAGTGAACACTCCCATCATGAAAGACACAAAGCCGAGTATCGAAGCCCAAATCAACATGTACGTGTAAAATCCCAGCCATGTGAAGTATAGGGCAAACTTTGTTCCGAAGTAATCCTTTATTTTGTCTATCGGTTGAAAATTCATCCAGTTTTTCATCTCTGCCCATTTTAATTTGAGATAGTGCCTTTCTGTATCAGGATTCATGTAGTGCCCCTGAAGAAAACATTGAAATTTAAAGGAATATTCTCTCACTTTGTATGCCGTGCAAAAATTTGTACATTAACTTCACATCTTCGGGTATTCTGTTAGGAGGTTCTATTTGAGGAGAGAAAGGACAACCCTTTCTGACGTGACTAATTTAAGCCTTTTACAAATGTTGGGCGTGCTTTTGGCGTATTTCCACCGCACCGGTTCCGAAGGGTTCCTCAAAGCAACTTTCATTGAAATACCGGTAGGACTGCATGCTCACCTGACGCCTGTGCTCTAAATATTTTATTCCGTTTGTTAAGAAAGGGGAATCTATCAAACGGACCGCCCGTTTCTGCACTAAATTTTAAGGATTTTTTCATTGGGGCTCTAAACTAGAGATGGTTGCCAAAGTGAACAGTGGGGTGCACACGCGATTTGTACAGTTGTGTAATATTAATAACATAATAAAATAATAATATAAAATTAAAATGAAATTAAGATTATTTAAGATTCAAAATCTCCGACTTACGAACTCATTTTGGTTTAGTATAATATGTGACAAATTAAGTTTAAAAAAAATGATAAACAATTAAATTTTTATCACTGAAATTTTCAGAATAAAATAACAACATTTTTCACGAGGCTGGTATTAAGCGGGAATTTAAACCTTATTGCCAAATTTGAGCACAAGGAGTGTTATGGAGAGCGGCCCGATTCCAAATGTTACACGACGTGATACATCGCCTTGACCAAAATATTAACTAAATAGTATGGCGAAAAACCCTACCTATTTACCCTAGTGGTAATTATTTGGAATCGCTGGACACGGATTATTTGAAATATTTTTATGTAAAACCTTCTGATTTACCTTAATTACTATAAAAGGAAGTTTCTTTTACATTTTTGGTGACGTAATTTAAAATATATATAAGACAAATTAAACCATGTGTTGCTCTGAAATACAAAGTTTTTTTTTATAATTTCACTAAAAAATAAAATACTAATTAAATTATCGTAACGTTAAAAACATTACCTGAAATACAAAGAAACGACATTTAAAGTTTATTTGGCAATCTTTTTATATTAGCTGCCACATAGCGAATAAACAATAATGCCGTTAAATGTGTAACCAAGACAACACATCAATGACATTTAAAAAGCGTATAAAATTAAATAAAAATTCATAATTCAAAAACAAAGGAATACTAGGCATTTTTAGGTATTTTGTTATTAGTACTTATCCCTTTACATTTATTTATTTTATATATATATATATATAAATAACAAACAATACAAAACAAAATGAACCTTTGTCTGTCCAACTGGGGAGGATTCCCGTTTCAGGACAGCCAAATTGTGTATTTAGTACATAATATTCTTACAATGGAATGGCGATGCTGTCAAAACAAATTTTGAGAATATTGTTGATTGCATTCGAAGTGACAGGATGATTTCTTTATCCTTTAAAGAATCGCAAAGATGTAATGTATTATCAGGGTCAATTTGGATAACATTAGTAATTGCATTCAGAACAGATGAATGGTTTCTTTCGGGACATCATAAGTCTGAGATTCTTTCCAGAGCATTTTTCAGAACATTTACAATTGTATAGTTAGAATTTCCAATTTTATAAATCAGTATAAGACATATGAATCCTAAAGAACTATATTTTTAGAATTTCTTAGGTGATAGAAATTACATATTACTAGACCAGAATATATGCCGTATGCCATATGAATTTCCAATTTTAAAATTTCGAATCATATAATATAATATAATAATAATCATTTAATATAAAATTAATGTTTCTCAATTTAAGTTCTTGGTTGATGCATCAATTTCTGTAAATATAATAAAATAAAGAAAGGATATCAGTCAACTTTATTTATCATCACTTTTATGGATTTGTTCTCTTTATCGACGATCCGGTCAGATAAAATTAATTTCATTGTAAGTTTACAATATTATTTTATTATGTTCGTGTTCGTTTAATATTTGGAATCAACACTTCTTGAGTAGATGGCAATAAGGTTTAAATTCCCGCTTAATACAAGACTCGCGAAAAATGTTTTTATTAAATATTTAATTGTTTACATTTTTTTTAAACTTAATTTGTCACATTTTATAATAAACCAAAATGAGTTCGTAAGTCGGAGATTTTGAATCTTATAGCAGTTTTTTTTGATACTTTACTTTTTTTCTGAAAATGCTCGATTATTTTAAAGACCAATATATGTTCTACTTGCAATTTTTAAAACAAATACACGTTATTTCGCAATACTTCGTAGTAAATTTAGTACATATTAATAGAGTTAGCCTGAAGTTAACCACAAATAACTAAATTAGATGCAAATTGTTATGTTGATAAAAGTATACCTTCGCAAGACAAATCTGTGGGTATACTCAGTGCAGTTGATTATAAACTAATGTAAATAGGTATTATGACTTACATCATGTAAGGGATAGCCCATTTTATAGGACCCGTCTGCGAATAAGCGTTCTATCCCAAATTCGTAGTCATGTTTCTCGCTGCTTAGGTACCTCGTCCTGCCCAATATAAATGCGACAACACTGATCCTCAAAGTTTGAGGGAAGAATGACGGATCATCGACATTAAATCTGAAAATAAATAATTACACTTCCTAATTTTGTTCACGTGTTTTATAAGCAACATCATCGCTGCCGATGAAAAGCGATTTACTCGAATCGTAATTGTGGAAAAATATAATTTTAAAATTGTTTAAAAATTCATAATTTACTTACAGATAGTCTTTGCTTCGGCTGTATTCGGCTGTTATTTTATATATGTCCAGATTAGATTCAATCGGATCCATGTTGAAACGTCCGCGAATATAGTTAATGATTTTGATAATCGATTCTGTATAAGAATAATCCTCATCTATAATATCGTTTTTTTCGAACTAGAAGCAGAGATTTACAGTAGAATTAGAACTCATAGAGCAACAATTAGAAGCGTTACTGGGTACTAATATCGCTTTGAAACTTGTTACGCTATTAGAACGCGATTAGCGGTGCGCGTAGACCCGATTCGGTAGGTTTAGTTGCGTTGGGAGATTTGGAGGTAAGTTGGAGGTAAAAAAGCAAAACCTATTTTTTCGCTTCATTTCTCATCTACATATGACTGCGCTTACAACGCACCGCTGTACCACCGTCATAATAACACACAACATCTTATTTGAGAGTCTCAAAGGCGATTCTTTGTTTTTATTTATGCGGTGTATATATAGTTCTAAGATCATATTCAAAGGTTTTTTTAAAGTGAAACCGCTCAAGAGTCCTAAATGCTCCCAATCTGGAGCCAGTGAGAATATAGCATCCCCAATTAGGGTATGTTGTGAGGCTGAAGGTAGAGGGAAGAGGAATGAGATGGGAAAGAGAAAGGTGCGGAAGTACCTGGCTATTAAGATCTGTTTACCAAACACGGCCAAAGCCATTTCAAGAAACGTTTCAATTCTGAATGGTGGTTTTACACTAGGGTGATACTGAGAGTAACTTCCACTCTGGAACGTGCTACAAATATACTATGTATTATTTTAAATGAGTAATTTGTGAAATAACATGGATTAATTAAATAAAATTGACTAGCGCAAGCCGAGATATTTACCCGCGACCTCCGGTTTGCTATTCGAGAGCCTTACCCCTCGACTACGGAGGACGTCATATATTTATGCTGCTGCCGTAAGGTCCAAATCCATGTCCCCCATTATTTATACTTAAATCATTTATTGATATGAGCAGAGAGAAATCAAATGTTTTATGTTCTCCATAAAACGGTTATACACCAATATATTACGGAGAATTTCACAAATTTGAGGTACATGTAAGTATAAAAGGTCACGTGGGCAGTTTCACCATATTTGTTAAAATATAGTTGCTGAACAGGTAAGTAAGTGACTTTGAAAATGTCTATGGTCAATGCACAATCTTTAAGCAGCGTTCTTTTTATCGCTTTTAATCATAGAATAATACATCAATGCTTTTAATGGACTTTATTTTATTGAACCGTTAAGCAGTTGAGTCGCTCTGTTGATCGGCGCATTCTGATAGGCAGAAGTCTCCGCTTTCGGAGTATGAAAAGTGCATGGGATACTTGTTAGGGACATATAAGTTAACCTCTTTTAAATTAATTGGAATAAATATATTTGAAGCAATAAGTTTTTCAATATTTTCAGGTTATTCGTAACCCGAAAATGGTTTTTAATTTTTTTTATGGGACTTGTTTTGCTATATGTGAAATTCTTAATAGGTACCTCTTTCATTGGCAGTTTAAATTTCATTATTTCAGAATACCGGCACAAAACTTCGTGCGGTGCGTGTATCTTGAGATAATATTGATCACCATCTTGATCATAGCTTAAAATCAATCCTTCCTGCTTTAAGTTCTCTTCAAAACACTTTCTATTTCTCTCCCGATCCTCTTCCTTTCCGCTATCCGGCTTTTCATAAACCACTACGAAGTCCACGGATAATTGCTGATTATATGTTTCATTATCAGGAATCTAAAAATTAATTTATATCATTACAGAGTTATTGTGTATTAAAATAATATCAAGCCAGATAAAAGATTACTTTCTTTATTAATTATTATTTTTTGGTAAACTAATGTTTTTGAGACAAGATTTTTTATGCATAGCACAAAGGGTAACAATTATTTTACAAGCAATAATTATTCGCTTGAAACACTCATCCACATTGAAAAATCTCCTGATAAAAGATACATGACGCCAACGGGACTCGAACCCGTGTCCCTTCGATTTCCGGTCGACAGCTCTGACCACTGAGCTATGGCCACTGAGCTATAGCCGCTAGAGCTCAGTGGTCAGAGCTGTCGACCGGAAATCGAAGGGACACGGGTTCGAGTCCCGTTGGCGTCATGTATCTTTTATCAGGAGATTTTTCAATGTGGATGAGTGTTTCAGGCGAATAATTATTGCTTGTAAAATAATTGTTACTTTCTTTATTGGTAAGTGTGGGATTATAATAAAAAAAACTCTACTTTTTTTAGGTAATTATTGTAAAATTTCCCCCAATTTTTGCAATAAAAGTTTTAAATTAATGTACCTATCATTAATTATTAAAAATTGATAAATTTGATGTTTGGCAAATAGCGATACAACTATGACCATTATAATTATCTGTATTAACCTCCCACGTCCTATGAATCCTTATAAAACTCAATAGTGCTGTTTTTTCGTCCAATGTTGATTGTCTCCAAACAACACAATAGACTTGTGTCAATGTTGTACCGTGGCTTCAGGGTGTTTCAATTTTAACTAACTCCTTTATTTTTGTTTTTAATGTAAATAAATTTAATAATGGTATTATTAAGTTCTGCGAATATTTTAGTTTTTTTTTATAGTCAGCTGTTTCGGCGTTTGAGGCCATTTTCAAACTGTGACTAGGCCACATTAAGACGACTTATTTATATGATTCTATTTACCCCCACCCCACCATTACATTTTTATGAAATCTAAAATGATTTACTTCCGGTTAAACCTATTAAATGAGAAAGTAATTATGACAATAGATTCTCTCTATATATATAAAACATTAATTAAAAAAAGGTGTTAAACTTTTTTTTTATTTTAAAGAAGAGGGTTTTCTGAAAAAAATTAAGTTAAACATTCCTTTTTTTGTAAATCAATGCCGTGAATTTGCTCTACCATTGTTACTACAACAAATAGTTAACACCACCGTATTACTTACATTCATTTTATGGAGAAGCCCACCGGGGGGTAAATAAGCAATTAGATACTAAGTTATTATCAAATAAACGCTAGTTATTGTTAGTTACATCTTCGGATCTACCGGATCTGCCCTGATGATGGACACTGCAACGATGTCCGAAACGTCGGCTAAAGAAGGAGTTAGCGCAACACGGCATAACACCCCAAAAACAAACAACAAAAATGCTTTTGGCCGTAAAAAACTAAAAACTTAACCAAACGCTAGTTAACTTATTTCCACTTATTAATTTAATGAATAAGTGGAATTAATCAATAAAGAATTAAAATCACGAATTCGCATTAAAAGGGATTTCCACGACGAATTAGCAGTTAAAATGGCAACTGTAACAAAATTAGAAATAATACTTTATTACATAATAAGCAAAAGCTGCTTTTCGAATATGTAATTTACTAAACAAATTTTTACATTGATTTGTACTGATCTTATCTTGCATTTTAATTTTTGAATACATTAAAAATATACCTTTAAGACATGTAACATAATAGATATAAAAATATTTAATAACCTTGTGTGTGAACTCATAATCCTGATCAATCTCACTTTCTTCTGGGTAAATTTCAATTTGTTGTTGCTGCGACTCCATATTTAGCCAAAAAAAACTTGCCTCGTGTTGATAAATAGAATTTCATTGGCCAATTAACTACTCAAAATTTACTAACAGACATTATGTATATTCACTATTTTTTTTTTAAATATTCTAACTTGGAAAGGCAAATAAACAATAAACACTATAAAATGCGATACAATACATAACTGAACTTGATTTGTAAGTGTTCTTGAAATAATAACGATAACGAAGATGTGTTCAGTTAGGAGACTTCACGCTTCTGTCGCACAATTGTTAGTACTGCAAAAACTGCAAAAAACTCGAAAAATATTTTTATCTCATATATTATTGGCATTGCGTGTAGTATGTTATCAAGACATAGATAGGTATTAGATCAGTGTTTCCCACAGTGGGGCATAACGCCTCAGAGGTGGGGCACCACACTTCAGAGATGAGACACGTAGGCATTCCACATATAAAGGGGAATACTTATTGGTCACACAAAAATTTTTTAGCACCATAACCGATTATATACATACTCATTAAAAAACGAAATCGATTGGATATAACTAATAGAGGGGACCTACGACTGAAATTAAGTTACTTAGATCCGGACATAAAATTTCTTTGTAGCAAGCGTAACTGAATTTAATAATGAATTAGGCGTCAATAAATGTGTGTGTTTGTAGTAAATTTCAATTGTAACTTGTGTTTTATTATTGTTTTCATTTTTATTTTATTCTACTTAATTACATTTTTAATTTGTGTTTTGTAATAATTTCAGTTATAATATATGTATTAGAATAGGTGTTATTTAATTTCATTAGGGGTTCATATGTTTACAAACATATTACAATATGATTTGAAAATTTACCTGCTGTTTAATTAAAAAAGATGCCGGTGTGGCATCTGACTTTTGAAAAGACTACGGTGGGGCATGGCATAAAGAAGGTTGGGAAACACTGTATGCAAGTATGCTTAAATGGAAAAGGGGAGAGGTTATATTTTTTTCAAAAAGTTTTTACCCAGTTGGTAAGACATTTAATGGAAATACTTCAAATCAGATTTTAAAACTCAACATTGTTTCAATAAAACGTTCTATACAATAAATCTGATACCGAATACTGTCAATGACAACAGCGATTAAAGGCTCCGTAGAAAGCGTTCAAAAAGATGACTTTGAAAGGGAGATATGTAATTAATGCGCGAAAGTAAAAATATTTAATAAAATGTGACTTATTTAAAATAGAGCAAAAATCTCTCAAGTACAATATGGATGGTATCTAAAGTAGCATTGAACAAATGCTGTAATTTTTTTCTTACCTAAAAAATTTTAAGCCGAGAATAAAATGTGCCAATAAAAATTTTCGGAGTGTGCTTTTTTTCTAACAAGAGAATTTCCTATAATTACCGTTACGGCTGGGCAAATGTGTGGATATTATCTTGAAATAACAAGCGCAGGCTTAAGGCAAGCATTTCCTTTAGGTTAAAATTGAAGAAATCAAATTACAGAATTTCCGTGTATTCAAAATTACTTCTTTTTATTACATTACTAGCGCGTACCCATCAATCTGGTTAGCTGGTTAAGTATATGTTCTTATATACGAAAAAGTGCAGACCTTGTTACAAAACTTGACTTTACTTGTCAACATTAATTTTAAGAAATTGAAAAAATAATACACATTTCAAATACAGGGTTGAAATAATTTTCTCGTAAAAAAATATTATATTATAGGTTATTTTTATCATTACTTACTATCGATTTTTTATGTGAAACTGCACAACAGACCCAACTGCTCGCAACCATCTGGATATAGTGAGACTATAGTCGTGCCAGTCGTGTCGTCTTCCTCGGACGTGCCCAACTTGTTCTACCATTCACATTTGAATAATACATTATCCTTATTCTCCTTTCATCATTCATTTGCTCTACACGCCAAAACCATCTGAGGGTCCCTTTTTAATCGTACTCATTACTCTTACGTCAGCCTTGCATGCTTTGCGGATCTTCACATTTCTTACAAGGATCATGCACGATTTCACTATACATCCTCAGGGATCTCATTTCTACAGTCAAAGTCTACTTTCTTCCTTCCTCTACCAGCACTTGATTTTGGACTGCTAGCTTCCTTTCTTTGGACATATTTTTTATGAGTAATTTGTGAAATAACACAAATTAATCTAATAAAATGTAATTGATCGCCGGGATTTGAACACGACACCTCCAGCTTGCTAGTGGAAAACCTTTCCCTCGACCATGGAGGCCGTCAGATGTATACCTCAAATGCTGTGAAGCAATCACAGGATGGTACCATTCATTCTTTGAAAGTTGTATGAAAAAAAAAACATTTTATTATAACAACACCGTTTATTAACATTTTAGACGTTGGACATGTTTCCCTTGCACCCAACTTCATCAGGGTTATATAAATAAACCAACTAGATAGTACATAGACGCAATAAATAAAATAAATGAAGATCTACAAAATATGGCAAAATGGCTGAAAATAAACTAGTTGAATGAACGGAAACAAAACAAAATTTATGGAAAGGCATTAAAACCCTTAGCTGACGACACATTACGCTATACGCATCATGGCTTAAATAGGCGTGGCCAAGAAAATATAGCGTGGTCTGTCACAGGCTTTAACTTGGGGTTAAATTTAACAATTAATAATGCAAAAATATAAAAAGTAATTATTGCTTTATTTTTGTTTTTATTTTTATTTTTTTGTATTCGTTTTATGGAATGTGTGGGATTCCACAAACCTCCGTACATTCCGGAATAAACTCCTAATTATTTTTATTATATTTAATATTGGGTTTCATATTGGATTCTAAATCTTCACAGCAAATTTTGAATATGTTCTAAAGAAGGTAACAAAAAAGTATTTATTCTTAGAAAATTAAGAAATAAACTTAATTGAAACACTACAGAACTCATTTTTAAAACTATAGTTGCTCTACATTTAGATTGTGTTAGGAAGTAAGAGCTTCACAGATGCACTCATAGAGGGCAGTGCATAGAACTTGCTTGGAAGTCCGCAAGATGGCAGCTAGTAGCCAGTAGTCGCCAGGACCAGTTAGAATGCTCCCAGACAAACTGGGTGTTTTCAGATCTCTTTTAGCCAGCTCATAGTTAGGTCGACTATCTAGTAACCATTATAATACTCAAAGTATTAATAAATCAATGATTTAACACAAAGAACGTCTTATTTAAAATCTCCTTCCATGATTAGTTGGAGAACTGTTTGTGGGAACACAACAGATTGCTTGCCTACTGATCTTATATTTGGCCAATAAAGAAAACCGAATCAAACTAGAAATTATTCATAACAGAGCTCTTATATAAAGGCAAACATTAATCAAATTAGATTAAATCTTAATTCGATTCCAATAAAAAAAGAATGCTGTATAATGCATAATTTTTTGTACATAAAATTAAGACTAACCTGTTGTCAAAATACTTTAAGGATTAAATAGTTTTTTTAATAAAAATATACATATATTTTGGAACAAGAAACGTAAATAGAATTAGAATTGCCACATATGAGAAAAAAGAGTCACAGAACTGCTTAATGTAGTATAGAAGACTAAAAATGTATGATGAAATGCCTGATAGTCTGAAGAATGGAGAAAGAATGGGTGTATTTTAAAAAGTTGTAACGCTTTCTGTAAGAATATAATTTTATAGTAAATGAAATGTACCATATACATATTAGTTTATGTAAATAAAATGTTATTTAACATAACTCAATAAACAATAAAAAAGCAATAGTTACATACATAACATATGAACATTACATAATGATAAAGTAAAGCAAGAGTAAGACCCATATCAACGATAGAAATTTTTAATTTTAATTTTTATATATTTAATAATTTATATTTTTTTTATTTAGAAAAAAAGTAAATATTCACAAGAGATAAAAATATATTACATTTCATATCAGACATCACTTTTTTTTGTTTACCAAATTTGTAGAAAAAATATTCTCGGGTCAAACTGGGGAGCTAGTCTATGTGCTTATATATATATAGATAATATCATTGATATTTTTGCATATTTATAAACATTACACAAATATAAAATAAAAACGACAGTATTATTTGCACCCCTCTTTTATCAAGGTGATAAGTATAAGTTGGGAGGTATTAATTAACATCAAGAAACATAAATAATATATTTACCCTTTCTAAAAATATGTTAACAATATTGTGTATATATTATTTTATGAATAGAAAAAGGAGATATCAAAAAAAATTCCACCCCCTCTTCCTCACACATCCTACCCCCACCCCACCATGTGAATGCTATAGCTACGCCCTTGATGAACATTGAATCGAGAATGATTAGCATAACAACGTGGGCTTTATACTTTTATCGGTCATACTGTTATGCAGCTGATAACAATATTGACTTAAAGCTAAAATATACCGCGAATCGAAATTTAACAATATGGTCGTTTGAAACAACCCAACCTCAGAGTTACTTCGAATATTTACTTTAGAATTATTAAGGCAGTTTGGCATTTTCGATGACATCTTTCATATGGCCTAGGGTTTCTATCAGGAAATCGGGACGGTGTTCAACATCCTTAGCTGCTAAAACATCCTCCATAACTGAATCACCAGTCAGTACGAGAAGTTTTTGGAAGCCACATAGATGACCAAATACCATGTCGTTATCCAACCTAAAATAAATCAACGAATAATTTAGATCATTTTAATATTTCCAAAAAATATGTTTATGTTTAATAGCAGTGAAATATTAATACATTTAGATGAGATTAAAATTGAATCAGAAGCCGATCAAATATTAAAGAAATAAACACATATATCTTGGGAGAGGTTTGCCCAATAAAATTTTAAAAAGATATTATCAATTAATAGTATGTGTGATGATTGCTCTTTTTGAGATGATGAGCAGAAAGAAAATATCCCTGATGATGGGTGGTAATGAATATTCTTGTCTGGTTTTGTCTTTACATCATATAGTTTGCCACTGTGATAAAAGTTTGTCAATTCTTCTATTTTGCACTTTTACTTTATTATTTCTGTATACTATATTTATTTATATTTTAAATGCATATTTACAGAATGAAAAATTCCAGTAACAAAAATACATTATACAAATACACAATCATAATTGCCTAATTAGCGATTTAAATTTATTAATGCTCAGGTGGAAAATGTCGATGTCAGAGGCTAGTGAGTTTAGAAGGACTATCATTCTTCCGAGAGGCATTGCTAATGGTAGGTTAGTCCTACATCTCGGAAGAATGAATATTTTGTGCCTACGCGCTCTTGCGAAGTTATCAGGGACGTAAAAAATATATTATTCAAAATTTCTGGATTGTTGATGTGACCGTTCAACAAGTTATAGGCCATCATCAGCAACGCAGCTTTCCGCCTGTTGACAAGACTATCGATACCCAGCATTCCGTAAAGGAAGGCTGATGGGTATAATCAGGGATAGTACCCGAAGTCTCTAAGATAGAGATAACGTAGAAACTTCTTAATACTATTTACTAATAATACTATTTACAGAAAAATACAAGAGTTACGAATATTCGAACGTTCTAGTGTGGTGATTTTTCGTTTGTGACGAGCTCGTTCACCGATTAAATAATATCCCTGTTGATGTAGTAATACATACTCTTGTCGGAATAATATAAAGTGTTATATCATATTATATATTGTTATATTCGCAATGGGACACAAGGTAATAATATAAAAGATCAGAGAATATCCACAATCATGTTGTCTCATTCATACACGATTCTTATCATGGACCTAAGAAGGGCTTTTTAGGTCCATGGTTCTTACACTAGATTGCAACTTGTATCCCAATGCGAATAAGAACGATAACAATATATAATAGAGTAGTGTTCCTCAAACTTTTTGTGTTCAAGTACACCTATCAAATCAAGAAATTTTAGAGGTACACCAAAGAAAAAAGCAATATTTATTTATTACTAAAATCAATATACCTAATACGAAAAGATGTTTAGTGAGAAATGTGAGCCTGTTTAATTGAACACATAATTTGGAGCGATCGTTGATAAGGCTGCTCTCATCTCTTCATTGATCGTCCTCAGGCGTTCTCTTTTTTTCGTTGTAATAGTTGTGAGAGTTGAAAATCCCAATTCGCAGTAGGTTGTGGCAAATGGAAATATATATTCAACAGCACGCTTTGAAAGCAGTGGATACTCATTTTTTATACACAGCCAAAATTGTGCTAGCTCTACTTAGGAAAATTTTTAGTTTTAATTTCCGATCAGTTTTTAACTACGTAAATTCTTCCTGCTCGTTTATCGGTAAGTGTCCAAGGGAAATGTCATCCGAGAGTGGATTTCGTACCCAGTCCATAGGTTGTAGGTCACACTAGGAAAATAACAGTTCATTTTTTCTGCTAATAGCTCCGAGTGTTTCACTATCAAAGCCTGCACTTTGTTTCTGAATCGGCAGTCATGACATTTGGAAACAATTCATTACTACAATTGACAGCGTGGCTGATCCATAATACCAATTTTGTCCGAAGACTTTTTTTTCATTATTTCTGGCTTTCACCCTTCAAGGGTGTTCTTGGCCATTATTTAAAATTATTGAGAAATGAAAAGTGAATTTAAATATTAATTTTATTTAAATAGGTAAATTTCAAAATTATAATGAAAATTTGAGTCGAGTTCAGACTTAGAAGAGATGAGATGTTGAATGGAGGGGAGGCAATTTTAGATAAGGCTTGATAGAAGAGAGGATATTTGTTTAGAGAGGGACAACCAAAAAAATATGTGATCTAAAGTTCCCACTTCTAGACCACATAATGTACAATCTGGGGAGTCAACGACGTGAATTTTAAAAAGGTGGGAAGGAACGGAACAATGTCCGATCCTCATTCGAATGAGTGAAGAAATTTCTTTTTTGGAAAAATGAGGGAATTGCTGAAACCACGGTTTTGATGGAAAAGTTATTTGTATTGAGGCATAGCAGGCTCCCTTGGATTGACTAGCAATGTGCCAATACTCACAAACATTGCGGGATCTATCTTTGATGATGGAAAAAAATGTCGGATAGGGGAATGTGGTTTACGAGGGTAACAACAGGGTTGGACGCTCCTTGTTTTGCCAAGGCATCCGCAATATCATTACCCATGATACCAACATGTCCAAGAATCCAAATCAGAGTTACAGTTTTACCAGAGCTTTGAATAGAGGCTATCATCACTCGAATAAGGCATACAAAGTGATCATCAGGATGAAGAAGAGGACTGGATTTAAGTTTTTGGAGGGAACTGAGAGAGTCAGAGAGAACGAGGGAATGTTCAAAATTATTTTTGATTATATATTTGAGAGATTCTATTATTGCAATGCACTCGGCTGAAAATATTGAAAATTGATTTGAAATTGAATGAAATATTCTGTCATTAGAATTATTGTGGTAAACGTTAATACCTATACCACAGTTAGGAGAGTCGGGATATTTGAATCCATCAGTAAATAAAAGAGAAAAGTTGGGCCATTTAGATGAAATAATGTCATTGAACATATTTTGACAGTTCGGGCCGGGAGATTGGAATGATTTTTAAGGATTCTGATTCCTTCTAATATTGTTGGGGATAGGGTGACGTGACTATATTTTAATTTGTATAAGGGAAGTAGATCATTTTGGATGGGTTGAGTCAATGAACAATGAGGCAATGGGGATAACCTGATGACATTTAGAATTTAAACATTTAAGAACAACAACACAAGAAGATCAGGATAAAATTCTGAAAACCCCATGTCTAGCAAACTCGGACACTCTAAGCGCTCGATTACCAACAAAACGGCTTCCAAGGGTGATCTTCTTCAACGTTCCTCGTGACCTAACGGACGAGTGCTTCCTGAAAAATGCCTTAGCAGGAGCCCAGGACAAAGCAGGCCTAGATTTCGCAGTAAAAAGTTGCAAGCTAAGTCACCTTGCTGGCGCTCGAACTGGATCAACTTGCCACCGGGTCTTCGAGGTTCCTGCCCACATTCGTCACGTGCTGGTGGAGCAGGGGAAAGTCTTTGTGGACTGGAATGTGTGTCGTGTTCGTGACTTCATTGGACTTACAGTGTGCTCCAAGTGCCAAATGATCGGACATTCCTTCAAGTTTTGCAAGGACCAGCAAAGATGTGGACACTGCGCAGGCGAAGGTCACGCCCGGATAAACTGCCCAAAAGCCGCCGCCAAGCCTGTCTGCGCCACCTGTACAAGATTTGGGAAGCCCGCTGCACATCCGACTGGAGACAAGGACTCCTGCCCGGCCTACAAGGCTGCCCTTGCCAAGGACTTTGCAACTATTGATTATGGCGTCTAATTACATTGAAGAAGATGACGAGGTAGATTACGAAAATACTCATAATTTCTGTGATTGGCTAAAGTTTCATAGCAACTACAATATGGAAAATATTAATATTGTTCAGTTGAATGTTAGATCGATTTATAAATACTGGGATACTTTGAATGTCTACCTAAATACTTGTTGGAAGCATATCCATGTGTTAATGTTATGTGAAACGGCTATAACACCGAATCTTGTCTGTCTGTATAATATTCCTGGATTTAATTGTTACAACTATTGCCGAACTAAAAAATCTGGAGGAGGTATATTGCTATATGTTCGAAATGAATTCACATTTCAACAGAAAACAATAGAAACAAATCATTTTGAATGTGTGCTTGGCTCTATGACACTTCCAAACAAGAGTATTTTAAACATCATAGCAATATACCGTCCCCCCAACTCTAGCCAACCACAATTTCTTAATGAAATATCTGCCATTCTGCATACTATAAGCCCCAAAGAAAATGTTTTACTTATAGGAGATATTAATCTAGACTTGTTAAATTGTCAAAACCCTATTATTATGGAATATGAAAATATAATGTCGGATAATTATTTAATCAAATGTATTTGTGACGTAACTAGAGAAGCAGTTTTAGCAGGAAAAGTTACTCGTACTTGTTTAGACCACATATTTGTCCGATTTCTTTCCTCATGTGTATGTAATAATATTACTATAGCGGATCACTTTTTAACTGCAGTTAATATTAAATATAGTGCAAGGAAAGAAGCCCCAGAACACGGGGAAAGAATTTCGTTTTTATCGCAAAACAAAATCGACAAAAACATTCATAATTTTAAGTGGCACTCCTTGCTTGAGGAACAAGATTGCAATATATTATATAGTAAAATTAAAAACAACTTTAAGAATTTGTATGAACAGAGTAAAATCGTTATGAATTATAAACCCAAAAAAAGACCTCTGTCAATAAAACCTTGGATAAATTCTAATATCTTAGAAAACATAAAAAAAAAGATTCATTGTACAGAAGGTGGAAGAATTTTCCTAGCAATCAATTCTTTGAATTGGAATATAAAACTTTCAGAAATAAGGTGACAAAAGAAATTATTAAATGTAAGTCTACCTTTTTTAACAATAAATTCAAAAATTATTTTGGAAATACAAAAAAAACTTGGGATGAAATAAATAAATTATTAGGACGCAAGTCCAAAAGTAGTTGTGACGAAATAATCTCGAAATATATGTTAAATACGAATAATGAAGAAACCGTAGCAGATAAGTTTGTTGAATATTTTACAAATAGTGTTAGCTCTATGATACATAAATGTGATTATTTAGCATCGACCGTCAGGCCGAATGAAGTGCAACATAGTATTTACCTACCCAGAGCTACCTGCCAAGAAATCAATATTATTGTTAGCAAATTAAACAATTCAAAGTCACCAGGGATTGACAACATTCGAATGTTTGACATTAAGACACATATTAATATTTTAGGGCCTGTTATAACACACTTTATTAATTTAATTTTATCGCAAGCAGTAATACCAGATGAACTAAAAAGTAGCATCATTAGGCCAATTTACAAAGGGGGCAAACATACAGATATTCAAAATTATAGGCCAATAAGCATATTGCCAGCCCTAGAAAAAATACTTGAAAAATACATTTCCATAAAACTTAATAAATATCTAGAATCTTTCTCTTTGTTGGATCCCAACCAATATGGATTTCAAAAGAAAAAAAGTACGGAAATGCTGCTTCAGGAATTTTCAAATCACATAAATTATGAATTAAATCTAAAAAAACAAGTGTTGGTTTTATTCATAGATAACTCTAAGGCATTTGATACCATTGATACAAATAAACTATTAGAAACACTGGAGACAATAGGAATTAGAGGAATGCTGCTAGTTTTATTAAAAAATTTACTAACTGATCGACAAATAAGAGTAAAAATTCTTAAAAAATTCAGCAAAAGAAAATATATCTCAACAGGTGTTGCACAGGGGTCAATTCTAGGGCCAACCCTTTATATTATTTATGTCTCAATTATGAGAAAATTGTTTTCATTCGTTAAACATTTTGTATATGCAGACGATACGGCGCTCGTAATATCGCACGAAGATCTGGTTACTGCAATGAACCTTATGCAACATGATTTTATTGCCCTGCTGAAATGGTCGCATGACGCAGGCCTCTTTATAAATGCCAAAAAAACTAAAATTATGCACATCAGATCTCCACACGCCAGATGTAATGTAATTCCTTCATTATATACACACACATTTGACTGCATACATAAAAATGTTGCACAGCCCTGTTCATGTGAAACCATTGATTTTGTCAAAAGTTATGTATATTTGGGTGTTACTATTGACTGCTACATGAAATGGGATGTACACATTGCTAATGTTTGTAAACGTCTACGAGCTATTGTGGGTAGGATTTATAAAATAAAATATTTCGTGCCTATAAGTACTTTAAAGTTAATCTACCTATCTCTGGCTGAATCCACTATACGTTATGGAATTACTTCTTGGGGACATTCTTGTAAAACTAATATAAGCTATATACAAACATTACAAAACTCCATTATAAAATTGTTAATCCATAAATATGACAATCAACACAGAAGTAACATTAAATTAATATACAAGTCTCTGAATATTTTACCTGTCAGAGGATTATTGTTTTATAATATTGTAAGTCAACACGTTATATTGTCTGATTCATTGTATAGGGAAAGAGTTTGCCATAAACATAACACAAGATTCACTCAAAACGAAGGACTGGTAGTTCCGAAATGTACTAATAAATATGGTGAAAGAACTTTAAACTATATAGTACCCAAAATTTTTAACCTATTACCAATGACAATTAAAAATAATAACATGTATACTGCTAATGTTAGATATAATCTAAGGAAATGGTTATTGGATAATAATGATCTATACTGATGCCCCTGAAATGGAATTCATATTCTTAGAAAATGGAAAAACAATTATTTTGTAATACTCTATTTATGAAACTATTGATGTACTTGTTGATAATACTAATTTGTTCATACATTTATTTTTACTTGCTTATTATATAAGGCTTTTATGCTGCTATTTAAACTTTTCTGCAATGTAACCAATTTATGTAATTATGTACCGTTCAAATTGTATCTTATGAGTGTATAAATGTTGTCTCTATGTCCCTGCTGACAAACTACATAAGTAGTTTAGCGGGTTTAAATGTGAATAAATAAAAAAAAAAAAAAAAAAAACAAACAAATTTGTCAGCAAATAGTTGACGCCTTAAATAAAGAGGAGGATCAGAATATTCTACTTGAAGGGAATTGATGGGTGATGATTGTATCGCTCCAGTTATTATTCGCAAAGATTTAGATTGAATTTTGTCTAATTTATCAAGTACATTTTTTGAGGCAATACTAAAAAGTGGGCAGCCATAGTCGAGATGGCTTCGAATAAGTGCGTTGTAAAGCAACTTAATGCAAGTAGGGTGAGCTCCCCACCAAACTCCAGATAATGATCTGATGATGTTTAAATTTTTTTCGCATTTAGTAACTAAATTATTAATATGGGAAGACCATTTAAGTTTCCTATCAAATGTTACTCCCAAAAATTTTACTTCAAAAGCGTTGGATATTGGAGAATTTTTAAATAATATTTTAACGGGGGGGTTTTTATGGCGGTTTGAGAAGGTAACACACTGAGTCTTTTGGATTGAAAGTTCAAGACCATTTAACGTTAGCCATTTGCAAAGGGCATTCATGGCTTCGTTAAGATATTTGACGGCGAGAGGGATGTTTTTGGATGATAAGAAGAAAGCTATGTCATCTGCGAACTCAATAACTTTTACTTGTGGGGGAATAGTGATATGTATATCATATGTGTATATATTATACAGTAAGGGGGACAATACATCGCCTTGTGGTAAACCCTTCCAAATAGACCTACTTTGAGGAGAAATATCTGGAAGTTCAATGAAAAATTTTCTATCTATAAATAGATTAATACTAGATTGGACAAACATGGGGGGAAGGCCAAGGCCCAGAAGTTTTCTTTCAGGATTGGGATGGAAACATTGTCAAAGGCAGCTTCTATATCTATAAATACGGCAAGACAAACTTCCCATTTAGAAATTGATAAATTAATATCACAGCTGATGATGGCAAGGTTATCTTGAGTGGATTTTTCCTAAATCCGAATTGAGATAGAAAGAGAAACTGTTTACTCTCGACAAAAAATTCTAATCGGTTTTTAATTAATTTTTCATCAAGTTTACTGAGGGTAGATGAAAGAGCGATTGGCCTGTAGTTGGATCCCGAATTTGGTGATTTGTTTATTTTTAAAATAGGGATGATTATTTGAGAACTCCAGTCATCAGGCATTCTACCAGTCTGGAAGATTTTATTTAAGATTCTTAAAAAGTGGTTTAGAACATTATCATTACTATTTTTGATTATGCTGTAAGGTATACCATCTCTGCCTGGAGATGATTCCTTGACTGTTGATAAACAATTTTTTAGCTCAATTAAGGTGAATGGAGAGTCTAGCCAATGATTAGACATAGGAGTATTATAGATGGGCGTTATTTCATCTACATAAGTTAGGTACAGAAGGGGAAAAAAAATCTTTGTCCAAGAATTCATCTATCTATTTAGAATGAGACGCTCGAGGAGATGGTGAACTGAAGGAGGATCGAAATCTTCGGATCATAGACCAAACTTCCGAAATCGGAGTGTTCGGAGATACTGAACTGCAGAAGTTGTACCACCCGGATCTTTTTTTTGACCTCAATACCCTTTTGGCATTGGATTCAGCGTTTTTGTATATTAGATAGTTCTCCATAGTCATATTGTAATGATAGGAAAGAGATTTAGCTTTCCGAATTCTTACTACTTTGGAACATTCCTCATCCCACCAGGGAGTTGGAGGGAGTTTTTTGAGAGATTTAGTTTTAGGGGGAGGATTTGATTTATTTATTGCAGTTATGAGCATTGATTTGAAGTTATTATAGTCATCTTTGACGGAAAATATATCGGTGGCGGGTAAATTTAGTAGGAACTTGTCCATATGAGAGTTAAATTCATCCCATTTGGTGTGTTTCGTTTTAATCTTTGTCGAAATATGAGACTTGTCCGATTGGAAAGAAGTTTGATAAGTAATGGTGATCGGGAAATGATCACTGGAGCAAGGGTCGGGGGACACCACCCACGAGGAGAGAGAAGCCAAACTAGTAGAACATATCGAGAGATCCACTGCACTGGGGTTTGTGCTGGGGCGTGAGATCCTAGTAGGAGATCCGTCATTCAAAAGAAAAAGGTTGGATTGATCTAGGAAATCCATCACACTTCGACCATCTCAGTTGGAGAAAGCAGAACCCCAGACGGGGGAATGGGCATTAAAATCGCCTAACATAAAGAAAGGAGAGCTTAGTTGACTTACAATTTACAACCATATTTGTTTATTGAAGTGGGCTGTTGGGGGAAGATAGGCTGAAATAAGGATGTGTCCTTTATTTAAGCTGCAACCATTTAGAATTCAGCATTGGGGGTTTAATATTATTTACTGGGGAAAATGATATGGATTTTTTAATAAAAAGGGCAGCACCGCCGCCTCTGCCTTCCGGGCGGTCGTCACGGAGATAGGAATACCCTCCCACATTAAAGTGGGTGGATGGAGTAAACCAAGTCTCTGAGATAGCAGCCAAAGAAATAAATTTTAAATTTAATAGGTTAAGGGGATCAGATTTTTTAGAAATAGCACTTCGGCTATTCCACTTAAGTATTCTGACATCCTGAAGAGTCATTTTAAATAAATGATTTTAATGTGGAAATAATAGTAGCAGCGTTGGACGGTAGATTAGTTTGAGAAGAAATAAGTTCAATTAGAAGCATTATAAGAGTTTGGACAAATGAAGAATTGTCTTGGAGAGTTCATTGAGGACGGATTATAATTATTTGCACACCCATTTGTGGCATTTGAAAGAGATGAACCATTGGGATTTAAGAGCATTGAGTTGTGTTGTTGCTGATCGTATCCAGGAGCCGGTTTAGAGATAGCGTTTTTGTATGTGAATTTAGTTGAATGAGAAGAAGTTGCTGTAGAGGAGGGAAGAGGGTTGGATGAGGAGTTGCTGGATAAAGCCTCAGCAAATGATTTTTTGACAGGCGGGAATAGTTTAGAAGCCTGCAAAAAAGACAAGTTCTAAGAGGCCATAGAAATGTTAATATTTTTTTGGCTAGATTGTTCTAGGCAAGAAGTGTTGATAGCTGTATGTGAGCCTGAGCAGTTAAAACATTTAGGTGAGGAGGAAGAAGGACATTGGTCAGCTGCGTGTTTTTCTCCACATTTAAAACATTTGGGTTGAGATCTGCATGCAGCTTTGGTATGACCAAAACGGCAGCAATTGAAACATTGAGTGGTGGGATAAGTATACATTTCAACTGGTAATGAGTTGAAGAATAAATATATATGGGAGGGAAGAGATTGACCTTCAAAGGTGATAACGACAGATTGGGAGGGCTTCCAGGAAATTATACCCTCAGAGGAGTCCTTGTAATTTAGCCTCCTGGCTTTTATGGGATTGCCAATGTGTTGGGGGGTTGAAAATGAAGACAGAATTTCTGCGATGGACAGATCGGTCGAGATACCTCTGACCAGGCCCATGCGAGTGACATTGAAAGTAGGGATATATGCTTTGAACTTTGAATTAGATGAAATGAAGATGTTTTTTATGAAACTGTTGGCAGCTGACCCTGAGAGGAATTCGACGGAGATTCGGAAGCGACCCTCGGCTTTTACACCTCCAGGCTTGATTTAAAGGTTCTTGCTATTTGATAGGAATTTGCCAAATTCAAGAGGGTGGATGGTTTTTCCTTACTCAGTTTTTTGGGCGTATACTATGAATGGGCCTCGGGAATGAGGACAATAAAAGTTTGTTGGAGGAAGTTGAGAAAGTGCTGGTGGGGACTGTGAATTCGAAGGCGAGTCAAGTTTTATTGGGGAAGAAGGACTAAATTTCCTTTTTTTGGTTGAAGTCAAAATGACAGAATCGCTGTCAGAAATTTCTACATTTTCCCCGTCTGGGGGGTCCGGAGAGGGATCTGGGGGCTTTGTAGGGGGTCCAGGAGGGAAATATTCCTCCATTATTCACAACAGTAAACAACTACAACAATAGTATGGAAAATGACAGAAGTAAAAAAGTTTATAAATATCTGGAAATCAGCAACGAAAACTGAATCCTGGAAGGTCAGGAGGGAGCAGAAACCTCAAGGCACAATACACTACACTTTTCTTAGCCAGAAACAAAAAAGAATGGTAAAAAAATATTTTTAGATAGAGCAAAACAAAACAACTGATGACAGCTAAATGTTATTGTTCGTCCGAAGACGTTAAAATATAAGAATTCCTGCCTTGCATTTTTCTGTTGAGCTCATTTAAATGAGAGAATATGTCCGCCAGCTATGCAAATTTTACTACCCATTCTTCTTTTTTAAACACAGACGCCAAATCTGAACCCTGGGCCTCTAAAAACGTCTGGGACTCATTTTTTAGCTCGTAAATCCAAAATACCACTTTTCCGCGAGAAAGCCATCGTACTTCTGTATGAACAGAAGTGACTGATGATCTGCTCCCATTTGCTTTCTTATTATCTTCACAATAGCTTGATTTTTTTCCGCGGCACACCAACTGATCACCACGGTACACCAGTGTGCCGCGGCACACGCTTTGCGGAACACTGCGAATAGAGGAGGGAGGCCTTCATATTATAACGATAAGAGTATTATTATTACTACTTAAACACAGATGTTTTACTTGGTGATCGAGCTCACCACACACGAAAAATCACCACATCAGGTAGTTCGAATATTGGTAACTTTTGTACTTTATCAAAATTCTAGCAAATACAAAAATGATAGTGTAAAAGTCCAAAATAGAAGCGTTGACAAGCTTTCGTCACTGTGGTAAACTCGACGATGTACCACCACTAATAAGTTAAAGTTGTTTGGTTAGGCTACATCAAATTTCGAACAAAACCATTTTGGTAAAATAAATGTTCAGATTTACCGGTAAAATATAAAATATGCAAATTTAAAGACAATTACGGTATCACCTACAGACAATAAACTCACAGCCTGTAGAGAAAACGTACCTTCAAACACGCTTTTTAAACGATTTTAGATTATTGAACAATAAATTTCCAAAGCTAAAAAAACTGTACAGTGAGCTCGTTTGTTGGATAAATGTCCCGTAAAACAAGGGCTAATAAAGTGGCTTTACGGCCGCATACACAACATAATAAATATATGGGCG
Source organism: Hesperophylax magnus (assembly GCA_026573805.1). Lineage (NCBI taxonomy): Eukaryota > Metazoa > Arthropoda > Insecta > Trichoptera > Limnephilidae > Hesperophylax > Hesperophylax magnus. The sequence continues at coordinate 31,564,253 of JAIUSX010000046.1, forward strand.
TTCGACATTTATAGAATTGTTGGCCATTAATGAAACTTTTGTGGCAATCTTTTTAATACGAGTAGCTATCACAGGATAGAAAAAGTCGCATGGCTGCTCGAAGAAAAAATAAATAAATTGAAAAACTTAAATAAAAATATTGAGGAACCTCCACAGTAGCGAAAAATTTAAAATATATATATATTAATTCTGAACTGTTAATTAATTTTTGTATTTTCGGAATAACTTAATGAGTAAAACCTTAAATTTTAATGCTTTATATTGTCTTCAATAATTGAATATAATTAAATCCCAACGGTCTAGAGCTAGCGGGACAGTGGCATAAAAATGTAAACTATAAAAAGAAAAATAAACAAATTTATTAAAAAAGGGAGGATAAGTATAAAGAGACATGAATAAATTATTTTTGAAAAGGAAGAAAGTTCTTAAATAATAAAATAAACAGTATTTATATGCTTGACATAAAATATCTCAAGAAATCTAGCATTTTATCGGTACATGATAAATAATAATAAATCATGGTTTATAATTTAGGAAACTAGCTAAAAATAGTATATTTTACTATTCGACAAAGTATAGAATACATTGATCGTATAATTTAAAAATAAAATGTGTGTTACAAGATTGAAAGTACAGCTTAGAACTTAGAACCGGTTGTTTCGCAAGAGTTCAACAATTCATCAAAATTAAAAATTAATTTTCAAGTTCTGCGCAAGCTTTGAAGTTCTGTTACTATTTCAACAACTGGCCGGTAATGATATAATATCAAAACTTGAATAGACACTTTACAGAAAATTAGTTTTGAAATTGTATCAACTGTTAAAATTCTGTATAACAACCGTTCTTAGTGTCGTAAAGTATTCACGCGTTATACTCGTATATTTTATTGACTGGAAAAAACAGTTAAAATAAAAATAAAGCATTTTAACTTACGTGTCTCCAATTATTAAAGTTCTTTTAGGGTCTGATATTTTAAAAAGTCTATTGATAAGCATTTTTAAGTACAGACTTGGTTTTCCCATTATCATTGGCTGCCGACCTGAGAGTTCGGAAATAATTTTCACAAATGGTCCTGGACCTGCAAATAAAACAATTATTACTTACTCAGAGTGCTTCAAACTCACTTTAATAATTAATTTGATCGAAAGCTAAAATCGGCGATTAATAGAGACGAAATACAAAATTGTTCTGATGGTTGATTTGTCGGTCATCACATGATATGATGAAGATTAAATATTACGAAATGATTCAATGTGGTTAAAACGGCAATAAATATGTGGGGTTCGTAGATCTCATATTTCGTAACCAGTAACCGGGCAGTTGAACGTGAAAATCTATTCCATGGATTCGTAAACAAAGAAAAGAAAGGCAATGCAAGGAGTAAAACGGGTAAATGATAATAAAAGGATATAAGGGATTTTCAAAAACAATAAACACTACTAGAAGGGCAATAATAATAGTTCTATCTTCAATAATATCGATAAGAAAATAATATTTATTTATATAATTATACTAAGGGATCACTAGGATTTATAGGTCTAGTTAGGAATTCTACAGAGCCGAACCCTCTGATATGAAAATATCTGGAGTCGGTGAATTATTTTGCCATTTGATCTCTGGTGAGTTGACGTGTTGTTGTTCTTGTATTGTTTTGTATTTATTTTGCTTATATAATGCACTTGTATAATGTGGATTGACTAGATGATCATTTGTGGAAAAGTGTGTGGAAGGGTTTGGTTTTTCCTGTGGGGAAGATTTAACCAGAACATGTCGGAAAAAAAAAATTTAATAATCCGAAAAAAATACTTATATTATAACGAAACAAGAGAAATCACTGGATTTAGTATCATAGAATGAAACCACGCGTTTTTTTCAATGTTTATGGCTTTCTGGAGAGGGAAGATGAATTTATATATTAATTTAATTTTAAAGAGCTAATTTCATAATTACACTAATGATTGGAGTCAAGTTCAGACTTTGAAAAAATTAGGTGTTGAACAATGTTGGGAGGCTATTTTAGAGGTCTGATTTATTTGAGAGGCAGTGGCGGCTCGTGACTTTTAGGTGTACTAGAGTGCTAATATAACAAAAAATTACATTATTGATGTTGTAGCTGTAAACGTTCTTCTTTTTTTCAAAAATTAGTGTTTTTTATAAAGGCTTTCAGGAAATCCGTGCGGCGCACGGTCAAACTGTTATTTCCTAAAAATCTTCATACAAAAAATTTAATTAATAAAAAAATCGTTTTGTACTTAACAACACCGCTAATGTCGAATTTTTCAAACTAAGGACTCTAATTACACTTAAAAGTCACGATCCGCCACTGTTAGAGAGGGACAATAAAAATACATGTGGTCTCCATTCTAGAACACAGAATGTAAAATCTGGGGAGTCAAGCACGTGAATTATAATAAGGTGGGAGGGCAGACTGAATATCCAATTCTCATTTAAATAAGTGAGGATTTTTAAAAATGGGATTGTTGAAATCATGCTTTTGATGGGATAGCCCTTTGCATCGAGGCGCAGTAGACACCCACTGGCAATGGGCCAATACTCTGTTCAAACACTACGAGATGTATATTTGAGGATGAAAACTTAAAGACAGGGGAATGCGGAAAATAATAGTTTATGAGTCAATCACGTTGCATTTAAATTCCACGGAAAATCATTGAAAAATGAATGAAATAATAATTATTGATGATTTCAGTGTAGATATCTGAAATGGATCATGTTACGCAGAAACCATCAAACCCACAATTTGCAAAATTTGTCTTTTTGGTGAAACCTACTTCTATTCATCAATAGTGATATTTTAACTTGCCGAAGATCAACACAATCTATTTTGGAGAATTTTGTCCTAACCCACAACCAATTTATACATTTTTTTTAAATACTGCTAGAAACATGCACGTGTGTTCAGGACTTTCAGCATTATTAAAATAAACATTATTTACATTTCATAAACACGCAGCAGAAAAATTAATGGATGTATTCGGCATTGAACTAGAAGAAAAAAAAAACAATTTCGCTGAATCCATCCAAGATGGTTAAATTATATTATAATAATAAACAAATCTATGAAATCACATGAATTCCATTTTTTAATGTTCTTTTACAATGTGTCGCTCTTTATTGTGTATTTGCTATTAATATATGTTTTTCAATATATTATAAGAAAATAACATATTAAGGAGACATAAAGAAACATATATAAAGATTAAAATTTTTGTAAATTCTTAATAAATTTTCATTTTTAATTTTGCTGATGACATCCAACCTATGAAATGCCTGTTACCTTATGAACAAAATAATACAAATGTTGAAGTTGACAAACGGTAAACAATGCTTCTTTATTGTATTATTAGAAAATGTTACTTCTACCATCTAACACAGAGATTTTTTTTCAGTCTGCGAAATTCAAAGGCAATTATCTCAGATTGGCAACATGTGTGTTGAATGATTTCTTCATAACATGGTCCAATTTGCCAATCATTACTTATTTCCCGAGAAGTTTGGATAAAATGTATTATTTTAAAGTGTGTACATTTACCTACAAAATTAGGTCGATTTGGCACTGGTATTTTTGTGTCAGTTGCCCCGACGATAAATAAAACATCCGGGCGTTCTAATATCGACAGCGCTTTGCTAATTTTCAAGTAGTTGACATTTATGTCGAAATCTATAATTACTGCCCCAACATCAGGGTCGTCTGTGGAGTTTTCCAGGAACCATTTCAAATCCTCTTCACAGCTGCCCCCCTAAATAACGATAAAAAATTAATAACCTTGTCCATTAAAATTATCAATACACAAACACAAATATGCCTTCAACAGGGCTTAAAAAATACATAATATAATAATAATATACACCACACAAAGTAATTGCATTCTGTAACAATACTTACATCTGGTTTCATACTATGGGAAACCAATACTTAGGTGATGTCGATATATTTAATATTAACTTTGCGAATTTTGAGGATTACGTAAAAGACTTATTTCAACACTATTCCTAAATGGAAGTTATATTTTTGTAAGCCATTAAAATCGCTGTATTTTTTAATTTTGTTATTTTATTTCTAATATTTCTTTCTCATGTTTCAAAACTGTCATTAAAATTGTACCACCCACATGTTAAAGCCCTCTGGGCGTTAAATAAATAAATAAATGTGTGGTTTGTAATTGCCAGCATAATTTGTTAGTGTTTTTTAATTTGTTGTTTTATTTGCATGATTTGAACTGATTCAAAATCATTTCACATATCTTTGGTTTTGAATTAGTTAACGCTACAAAATGAGAACTTTGTAAAAAAAAATATTTAAAAAGAACATCAGATTAGTGAGTCTCATAGCCAATTACTTAATAATTCAGTCAAATTGTATCAACTTTTAATATTATGTGTTTTGCTGTTTGCTAGAACGTGTTTTATTTATTTATTTATCTTACCGCAGTACAGCAATCTATTCCACCAGCTTCTAACAATTCAAGAAACATGGAAGTTGCGATGCAAAAGGCCTTTTTCTTGAAGCCTATCTCTTTTAAATATTCAACAATTGTGATTCCAGGGTGGACTAAATTTTCCTGAAATATTTCAAAATAGGTAAATTGTGAACCGAAAACAATGTCTTTAAACATGGTAAAATAAAGTGCTTGCTTAATACAATGATAATATTTTGTAACAAAATTGTAAAGCAAACACGAATAGTGTCGATTTCGACTTTGTATTTTCTTTGATATAAAGTTTTTAGGTAATTAAATACTACCCCACATTTGAGGTTTCAAAGTTTTGAGTTTTCTGAAATGAAAACGGAAATGTTATGAATATTTTTGATTGGTACTTACTGGTTTTAGAGAGATGCTAACTTCCTGAAACTGTTTTACATAGGTTTGATATTTTTTGGTACTGTTGTTTGAAAGGAAATATACGTTTTTCCCGATTGCTTCCAATTTAGCCATAGTTTCTGCCACTCCTGCAATCGGTCCATTATTCCATAGAACACCTGAAATATAAATAGTATTCTATTTCGTATTTATTTACTTACGCCTATTAAGGCTTTTACATACATATATAACAATATTTAAGAAATTATAATCATAAAAAAAATAAATTGTTGAATTTGATCCCCACAGTATGTAGCTACAAAATATAAATATAAAAAATCCAAATTTTTTTTTTTCTTTCGGCCGACAATATACTGTTAACGTGCAAAATACTGTAATACTGTAAATTTAAATAGCTTTATCAAAATGTTCTGTATCAATCATAATGGGAGTCACGATACGCAGCAATTCACGCAGGGATAACGTATCAGCTTCTAAGAATATTTTTGAAAGCACAAGCGTGAAGACACCGAATTTGCGTCGGTTTTTTCGACCATTTTTCGTCGGCCGGTGCTAGTTTGTTTGGCAATGCACATTGCACAGGAGGCACACTGAAGCTTCACATACACGACAGAACCAACGAGTGAAAATGCCCCGCTCCTATTTGTGTGTGAGAAAATTGGATCTGCGAGAACACTCTCCGCTTGATATTCGGTCCAAAATCCACAGTGCCGAGCCAAAGAGCGGTTTCTCGGCTCGGCCGTATGTTGCAAATCCCTGAAACAATAGTTCGCCGGCTCTACCGTGTGCGTGCGATCCCCGAGCCAAAATTCGTCCAGTATAAATTCAGACCTAGTCGAAAGTACGGCCTCCTTAAGCGTACACAATTTCGTTTATTTTATGTATCTCCATTTATTTTTTCTTTCTTATTTAATTTTAAATTACTTTGTTTAATATTTGTGATAAAAATATGTTTACGATCCCCGAGCTAAAATCCGTTCAGTTTGAATAAATTCAGATCTGTAGTCGAAAGTACAACCTCTTCAAGCGGGCGTGGTTTTCTTCTGGTTGATTGAAAAATATATACCTATTTTATTTATCTACCTATATCATTTCTTACTACTTAATTTTAAATTACATTTGTAAAATTTTTCTGAAAAAATTACCTATTTTATGTATCCATATTCGATTTTAAATGTTCGAGTTGTTCACTTGATGATGGTGACATAATTCAAAATGGCCTGGCTCGGCTCGGTCGTGATACAACATGATATCGGAAGATACTTTTACATGCATAACAATCATTTTACCTTTGTAGTATTACTAAAAAATATATCGATTTAACGATGTGATAAAAATATGGCAACAATATAATTACTTTTTACTGTTCGGTATCGTAAAACGAACATTTATGGATAAGTAGAACAAATATATTAAAGGGAGAACAATAATAGTTAGTAGGTACCTGTACCTACCTATTGTTTATGTTAACATTTTAATAAAGTAAGTCACGAAGAAAACTTACTGGCATAAAATATTGTTAAATTATTAAAAATCTGGTCAAATTATTAGTGTTCCCGTTACAAACGGGACTGCAGTCCTTTAACAATTTTCTAAAAAAATATCACTAAAACACCAATATGTTACACAAATATTTTCCCATTTCATCATTATATAATAACAGGTTAAGCGCAGCTGCACGAACACCTGTTCCTAATAGGAAACTACTATACAACTAATAGGAAATTGAATGCTATCAAGTTTTTAAAAATTTTATCCGTGTAGCAGTTGTACCCAGAAACGATTTAAAGCTTTTGGATTCAGTACCTATTTTATTTATTGTTTGATTTCATTCCTAAATTTCCTGAGTAAATATTAACATATTTTATGAGATCGAAGTTCCTACAGCAAAATTTAATTACTGTAAGAATATACAAGTAAACAAGGTTTCATTTGGTGATAGAACTTTGTCAACTTACTTGAAATCATCTAAGAGGAATATACAAGCCAAAAATGTGCGAATTCTTAGTGTGTCTTAAATATCACCACGAATTTAGGAAATAGGCATGCAATAGCTTGGCAAATAAAGTTTAGAAATGCGCGATTTTACCGTAAAAGCAGTTTTTTATTTATTTTAAGAATAATTCTGTAAGAAAGAAAAAAAAGATAATCAAGTGAAACTGTCACGGATAATCTGAGCCATGATGTTGTTTTTTAAGTCATTCTTATTTTCATGCGTTGATTTAATAAAAAATAAATAAATAAGGTCACTGCTCGGCTATACAATCCCGACCCGGAATGCAGCTGGTTTTCAGTAGTGCCTCTAATATATAATACATATACATACTAAATACTTTAAATTGAATTATAAAAATGCAAATTAAATCAATTTAAATTCAAAGTAAATCTATTAATAAAAATGAAATTTAAATAACACTATGTGGGAGTCCTTTTCATAAGATATTTATGATGTTGTGCGGCTGACTGTGCAGTCAGCACCTAGAGCTTGTTGGAGCACTGCAATGACAAGGACCTTCGAATAAACAATGGTATTTCATTCCAAAGTTTTGTTGAGGAATAACTACCCTAAAACACGTAAATAATGGTCTCTTTGGCATGTATTATGTTTGAGAGTCACGGGACCACTGACTGCAGTCTGTCATAGGCAGGCATATGTATTGAAATACAGTAATTTAAATCTCTGTCGCCCGTTATCTCGGAATAGGGTCAGCGTCAGGTGAAACCTTGTTATACCAAGGGGTCGATTGTATCAATAACAAATGTATTTTTCACAAACAATGGCACCTAGTCTAGTGCGTATTTAAACTTGTACAATACGTACGTCATAATATTCTTATCTTCCCAGTATCACAATTGAACAACATGACGTAGTTTTTGTTTGGCCTATGTGATTTCTTTACCTCAGAATGCAGGAAATCCTGAATGTCATGGTGTGCGGTTTTAAATCTTATCAAAGAAGTGACACATTTTCCGGAGCATTTGGAAAAAACTATCGAATTCATATGCACTCTATTCCTTACAATCTAATATTATAATTTTAGGTACACTAGCTGAAGTTTTGGGCGTTGCCCAGGTCTTATTCAGTTTAAAGGGGTGGGAAAAGGGGATGGGAAAATCTCATGAAGATCGTGACCTTCCACTTGTTTTCCATAAATTTCAAAACAACTAACAACCACAGACACTTTTAATTATACTCGTACATACGGTAGACGGATATTGATTTAATTATTATTAAAATAATATCATTTTCAAATAATTATAATAACATTGTCTCATTAATTAATATCGTAATGTAGGAAAAATAATATTTACCATCGCAATCAGAAATGATGGTGTCGAATGAATCAAGGAAATCCTCTGCTTCCTTTGGAGACATCGAACTCAAATCTTTGAAGCTCGTACTTTCTTTTTTTCCTTCGTTATGTGGAATGTTTGAAATTGATTTTAGGAAATGTTTAAACCACTCGAAGAATCCAAAAAACCTGAAAGTAAAAAATGATACCAAATTACTTTAAGAAAAATAAGCTTATTACAGGTGCCAATATAAATTACTAACAAGCTTCGAAAACAATAAAACATCTGAAAAATATGAATCACATAATTAAGCATTTTATTTAATATTTTAAAAATTAAAAGAATCTTTCAAAACTTCAGAGCTCATGATGGAAATAACTGCCTGCTAAAGTTACGATAAAGATATAATGCAGTGATTTATATTGAAATTATGAAGCATTAAAGATCGCACAGCGTTACTGATTCAGAAACTTGACCAGGGACGGGTTGTTTTAGAGAATCTGAACAATTCATAAAAATTTCACAGTTAATTTTCAAAGTTTGTGAAAGTTCTATTCAAGTTCTGTTAGTATTTCAATTGTGTGAAGCAACTGGCCTATGTTGATACAATAACAAAACTTCAATAGGACTGAATTTGTAACACTTTATGAATTTTACACTTATGAATTTGTATCCACTTTACCACAAACCATCACGAATGAATTGTATAGTTTCCAACACCATTTTTATTTTTTATATGTTATAATTAAACCACCAGTTTTTTTAGTTGAATGCACCGTTATTTTTTTTGATATGTGTAATAAACCATCAATAAATGTCACTGAAATTTTACACACTCTTTAGTTTCACATTACCTACCTCTCCGGACATTGAGTAACGAATGACGAATAATGCAAACTAGAGGAAGGTTATACAAAACGGAGACGTGAGTTCCCAACAACAGTTAAACTTACGCTACTTTTTAATATCATTATTAGACCATAAACGCCCTGCCTAAGCCTTAAATAGCGTAGTTTTAGAGCGCGACGCAAATATGTACTTAATTATGGTGTTTTAAAAGACACTGCTTAAATTAAACTTTTTTTTATTTTGGCAAAATTACATAGGTACCTATCTTTTATATACCAGATAATGCCAACTCTTTTATATGGGAAAATTTAACACAATTTTTTTTTATTTAAATCAGTATTTTTCAGTTTGGATAAATCAATACATATCCAAATAGAAATCAGTATTTTTTAACAACAAATGCCTATCTATCATTGGTCCAAAATATCGCAACGTTGAGAACTCATTGATATTGAAGATTGTAGGCGCATTGAGGAGTATGAAGTTTGCCACGATAACTCGGAGATTAGAACAGTCTCCAGCAAAGATCCTGGAGTTCTAATTCCAGTATTTACCATTTTCCTAGTGAATGTTTTCTAATGTAGGTAAACCGGTAAAGAAAAATGTTTCATTCGAAATACCTTTTCATTTTACACGCCCAGTGCCCACATTACCCGATCCTCCTCTATACACTTACTACGCAAATATTTTATTTCCGACTTTATGTCCGGGTTAAATCTTCCCCATAGGAAAAACTAAAACCTTCCACACACTTTTCCACAAATGATCATCTTGTCAATCCACATTATGCAAGTGTATTATATAGGCATAATAAATAGAAAACAATACATGAAATACACGTCAACCCACCAGAGATCAAATAGGAAAATAATTCACCGACTACAGATATTTTCATATCAGATGGTTCGGCTCTGTAGAACTACTAACTGGACCTATAAATCCTACTGATCCATCAATATAAATATTTTAAAAAATTTTCGTAATTCTACATGTATTTAAAATTACTGATTTTTGCATTTTTATAAATAATTTCTTTGACATATCTAATACGCCTAAATTTTGAATAAGAGAGCTAGGTATAATGCCAGTAGCCGAAATAACAAATGGTAATATTTTTGTAGTCTGAGAATGCCAAATTCTTTTAATCTCATTTCCTAAATCTGTGTATTTTCCAATTTTTTCTGAAACAGATTTTTGAATATTACAAGAATTTGGAATAGCGACATCAATGATATAAGTTATTTTTCAATTTTGTCATGTAAAACTATATCCGGTCTATTATGACTAATCTTTCGGTCTGTTATTATAGTTATATCATAATATATTTTATAAAATTAATTTTCTAAAAATTAATTTGGTTCGTATTCATAATATGGTACTATATATAATACGGCAGTCAATGTATAAGTATTTATATAGGGTTATATAAATACCGATTATTATGATTTTATAAGTGTGCGTACAAGAACTATGCAATACTGAAAATAATTTATTCATAACTAATTACTCGTGTATCGAACTGCACGACTTACAAATAAAATTTAAAAATGCAATTCAATGCGTGTACTTATATTATTATTTTTTTAAATGGTAGTAACTAACAATGATCATATTTGTGTTGGATAGACGATGAGAAATAATATCTGTACGCGAACAAAGGTTTGAGATCCAGAGACTACAGATCTGATAAAGAAAATGTTTTATCTGTTTAATAAATAATATGAACAACTTATCTTCTATGACTTATTACTTTTCCCGTGTTATCGTAACATCAATAATTACATAATGAATACCATCTTTTTGCAGCGGGGGTTTACTCGTGCAATCATTATTTACCGGACTTTCTAAACGAGCGAATATTATATTTTATGTACTTTTATTACTTGGCTATTAGATTTTTAAAATTAGCGAGAAAACCTGCCTTTTTTAAATAAATTGGCATACAAAATACAGAGCCAACCGGTCTTTCAAAACTGAGAATATTAATGGGTCGTTGATTTTAGATTTATTATTTTACTAATTAGATTCTTAGATGCTCGTTCAACGTTGGTAAAGCTGCCCTTGACCTAGGTTTAAGACCGTTTTAACCAAACGAACACCTTACGACCTTACGGGCCGCGTAATACATGTATTTACTCCAAGTTTTTAGTACGGCTGACAGATGATGTTTACGGTTTCGCGGGAGATATTTATAATTAGATTCTTAGATGCTCGTTCAACGTTGGTAAAGCTGCCCTTGACCTAGGTTTAAGACCGTTTTAACCAAACGAACACCTTACGACCTTACGGGCCGCGTAATACATGTATTTACTCCAAGTTTTTAGTACGGCTGACAGATGATGTTTACGGTTTCGCGGGAGATATTTATAATTAGATTCTTAGATGCTCGTTCAACGTTGGTAAAGCTGCCCTTGACCTAGGTTTAAGACCGTTTTAACCAAACGAACACCTTACGACCTTACGGGCCGCGTAATACATGTATTTACTCCAAGTTTTTAGTACGGCTGACAGATGATGTTTACGGTTTCGCGGGAGATATTTATAATTAGATTCTTAGATGCTCGTTCAACGTTGGTAAAGCTGCCCTTGACCTAGGTTTAAGACCGTTTTAACCAAACGAACACCTTACGACCTTACGGGCCGCGTAATACATGTATTTACTCCAAGTTTTTAGTACGGCTGACAGATGATGTTTACGGTTTCGCGGGAGATATTTATAATTAGATTCTTAGATGCTCGTTCAACGTTGGTAAAGCTGCCCTTGACCTAGGTTTAAGACCGTTTTAACCAAACGAACACCTTACGACCTTACGGGCCGCGTAATACATGTATTTACTCCAAGTTTTTAGTACGGCTGACAGATGATGTTTACGGTTTCGCGGGAGATATTTATAATTAGATTCTTAGATGCTCGTTCAACGTTGGTAAAGCTGCCCTTGACCTAGGTTTAAGACCGTTTTAACCAAACGAACACCTTACGACCTTACGGGCCGCGTAATACATGTATTTACTCCAAGTTTTTAGTACGGCTGACAGATGATGTTTACGGTTTCGCGGGAGATATTTAATAATTTGATTTTAGTATTGTTTTTTACTTTTCGGACACAAATTAAACTTCGATACTAAATCAGTCGTTTCTGCTCCATACGGGTAAATTTATGTAAAATTATTTATAGTTGGTTGTTTACAGGTGAAAAAAATACCTATATATTTTCACCTGTAAACAACCAACTATAAATAAGAACTAAATATAATAAGCAGTAATTGTTGATTGAGGTACTAGTACATATTGAATCTTTTGGCGGGTTGGAAATAAGCCGACATAGCTCAGTGGATACAGAGCACCTGACCGGACATCAGAAGGCACGGGTTCAATTCCCGTTGGCGGCATTTTTTTTTACTCGGGAGATATTTTCAATTTGTATTAGTATTTCGGATGACTAATTATTGCTTATAATTATTTCTGTATATTTGTTTGTTTGTTCCGGGTCCGGTCAATCCTGTCAAGACGATAGTTCACGAGCTGTCAAATCGGAATAATCAATATTACGCGAGTTCACAGTTAGTAATAATGAAAATAATGCATTTACATAGCGCAGTTTTGATAAAGTTCACCTCAAGTGCAATGTCCATAAATTATAGATCCAAACACAAAATATTATTATGTTTTATAATTTCACACGATAATATTATTGTGTTGAAAATAATTTTTTTAAATCGTGAGGTTGGGGACGCAATAATCACCATTATGGTGCGTGGTATAACATATTTAATTACCTTTTATATAAGTGTTTGACCTTTAATATAAGTGTTTGATCACGTAGTTTTAATTTTTGTAACAAGTTAAGATAATGATATCCCGAGAACTCCCGTTCTGACGATTTCATTTACTTATGAATTCTAATTTTATTTGAAGGAATTAGGTATATAATCAAGGGCGTCGTAAGGGGAGGAGCCCCGCGCCCTCCTTAACAAATTGTTGAAAAAAACAAAGGAAGGAAAAGACGTAATAACTGGTGACAAAACTAAAAATCTGTTACTTTTTACATACAACAAATGTGACACGTTTAGTATCAGATGCATGCGTAACGCGTCGTCTCGGTCAGGACCGGACTTCCACCAGTCATCTTTGGGGTGAAAAGATTGCTTGTGCAATTATGGAGGACTTAGCTGGCAGTGGTTTTAACTCGCGACACCTGTGTAGGAATCCGACGCGTTTTATCAGATATTTTTTGAAGGTTTCCGTTTTAAACATTACTAAAAGATTTCCATTTAAGAAAATACTTAAGATTTCAATCTTATGAACGAATTATAAGTGGCCCGCGTGAACCATTTTCAAAAAACCCGCCGCGGTCACCAGTGTTGCCAATGAAGGCGATTTATCACTATTTAGGCTACTCAGAACGATAATCAGCGACGAAAAAATCTAACCTGTTGAACTTACTTTTTAAACAAAAATACACCGGTTTTTGACATAATATTTTTTGCGTCCGAAATGGAATCTTGTAGCCACCCCCCCCCCATGGAATTCGAATGGTTGTGGGGAATCACATATGATGTTTTTGGGTGCCTGGAATTTTTTCTCAGCGAAGTTCCGTAACAACCCCCCCCCCCCCCTCATGGATTTCAAATATTTTGTGGGGAGCACTCATTTTGAATTTTTTTTGTGGGGAATTATGTTTTATAGAAATTCTCTAACAACCCATGGAAATAGGAACCGTCAGGTATTCAGTGGCCCGCCAGTGATTCAAAATCGTCAATTTCGCTCAACTCTTAAAAAGGTTGGGCAGTCTTGATCTAGATGTATGTATATCACAACTTGTAATACTTTAACTTGATTCAAGGAGAGAGCAATGTTAGCTACAAGCGAACAAGTAGGCAAGGTAAATAACTAGATTCTCTCGAAGATTGATGCACCGACGCAAGCATACTACTCTGTAGACATTCTGCTCGATCTTGAAGAAGCTGTTCATTTTCCTACAGAATTTCTTAATTCCTCGCGAGCCCTCTGGACTCCCCCCACATTACATTATTACAGAACCTTAATCCACCCAAATTGTAAAATGATACGCGTGTGCAGATAAAATCTTTAAAAACGTTTATAATAGAGTGTACCATTTTCCAGTAAAACTATCTTTTTGGCCATTAATAAGTCACATGGTCAAACATTCAACGTTGCAGGTTTAGATTTAAGCGTTTAAGTGTTGTTCTCATTGGTAACTATATGTAGCCCTTTCGCGTGTAACTTCTAATCAAAATATTTTTTTGCTGTCTAATGAAGAGAAAATGAAAAAAATACTGCAAAATAAAGCGGATAAGAGACGTGTTAAAGGAGCTTAATTTAGAAAACTATATATTTTAAAGAATCTATTTTTTTACATAATATAAACGTTGATATGAGATACACAGGCACGGGAAGAGAAACGCGGAATATTTATTATCCACAATGAAGAAATCAAGCACCCAGAAATCTCTGATGTACCAGGCCGTCTAACTTTACAACAAAATCTCGAATGAAATTATTGAGATAATTTTTATAAATATATTTTTCTAAAATTATTAGCTCATAAGTCGATGAGAGCCAATTAAGATAAAATATAAATAATGAAAATTCAGGTGTGAACATTGTATATAAAGACATTTTGTAGTTACTGGCAGTATGGTCTGATTCAATATACTTTGACATTTACTGCTAATATAATCTAATGAAGTCGCTCAATCGGTAAGCTGTGCAAAAATATAAAAATATGTTTACAATAAAATATTAATAAATAACCAAAATCCATTAGTAGTATTTCATATTCCACTCCCTTCACCTACACCACATACCTACCATAAGGGGATTCCGTGGAAAAAAAATTGCGCTTTTCCACTTCTCTGTGGGGTGTAATGAATTTTCAACTCCATTCGCTCATCTTTTTTATATCTATGTAGGTAATATGGTAGGTAATCTAAAGCGGCCGCTACACTACTCGCTTCGACGCTTCGACGAAGTCCTCGACGAAGTTAGCCGAAGTTCGAAGTGCGTGCCCACACACTCGTGCAACTTCGCGAGTAACTCAGTCCAACTCAGTCGTGATTGGTTTATTTATGTGTTCGAACTTCGGGACGCTTCGAGTCCTTTGACTCGGGCGCATTTACCGACAACAATCGGAAGTCGGGCGAAGCGAAGCGAAGTTGCCCGAAGCGAAGTGAAGTTCGTGCCCACACTATCGTATTCGGTCAACTTCGATCAACTTCGCGAGTAGTGTAGCTGGGCTATTAGCATCAAAAATAACATACATTTACTTTTTGTTTCCCTTATCAAAAATGGAAAAGTATATTTTGTGCCCCTTCACAGTTTAAAACGACCCTGTTCATAACTCAAGTAACGCCGGTACACGTCAGCTTTTGTGTAAATATTTCGAGTTTATTACGACTATGTCTTTGTTCCTTCCCAGTAAGATTTATAAAAAAATTAAGCTATGTACATTATAGTATATTTGCGGCACGTTCCAGAGTGGAAGATACTCTCAATATCGCCTCTGGTGTGAGACTACCATTCCAGAATTGAAAAGTTGCGTGAAATGGCTTTAGCCATTGTTGGTGACAAATATAAATAAAAATTTACTACCCCACTTTCCTATTCGGCGTCTCCTTTCCCTCCCCACATCCTTCAGCCTTACAACATACCCCAATTTGCAGGAAGAAGTTAAGACTCTTCTGCAGTATTCACCTAAAAAAATCCCTGTTGAAGATAAGAATTTACCCAATTTAAGAGGAATTACATTATTATCGATCATAAATACGTAAATAAAAATTAGTCTCAGGAAATATATTTTTCATAATCTAGTGTATTGTATTCTTTATTTGAATGGTTTCCGTTCAGAATGCATTATTCATGTTCTTGGTATAGAATCAGCACAATGCACATACATAAATATTATTAGGTTAAGAGGTTATACAAGATACCTTCTCAGATATCAATATTGTGTGGTTTCTTACTTACCTTTGTCTGATAAAAAAAATACAATATGTAAGGTTTGTGGAAGGTATTTAAATACAAAAAAGTTATTTTCAAACATAATTTTAATACAAAAGAGAAAAATTTACATAAGTGAAAAAAAATACAAAAAAAGTGTAGGTACACTCAAAATGTCATCGATTTGATAGGCGGGTATTCAACTTGGGAGGCAGTTATGGGTACCGCCTCTCCAGGAACCAATTATTGGATAACCAACACTTATGCCATAGGAAACAACAAGTGGCTTGTTAGCCTTGGTGACTTGGCAAGGGGGCCTGGGTTCACGGGGTGAGGTTTGTCCGGGGGTTGGTGGCGGTGGCCCCTAGCCAGAATATCCAGACCCACCGCCTTGCAACGCAGTGGGAGGGACGGATTCATACATCGCTCCACACTGACCCTCGGATACCTAACCATCCTTCCAACCTTTTTCCTTCCCAGAATTTTGTCTCCTTCCTTTACTTAAAAATACCGTACACACAGCATCCCTAAAGATGACATAAACGCTGAGAGACATTATTTTCTTCAGGGCCTCCTATGTAGGAGTTAATATAAAAAAAAAATTAATAAAAATCGTGTCATAATGTTATGTATGTATTAACAAAAATTAAATGGTAACAGTATAAAGGCAAAAAAAAAACAATATGATGTAATTAAAATAAAAGATTTTTCACAAATATTTAAAATTGGAAAAACCAGTCATTAAAAAAAACACACACAGGAAATTATCGTATTGGTTCAGGTAGTTTTCATTTAAAAGAGACCTTTGCTTCTGTAGTGGTGGGTGTACTGGGTGGGTCAATTTTATTTTTGTTAACCCATTGGCCTCAAACGACGCCGTCCCGGCGTGTGTACAGCGATGTGTCTTAAAATCAAACGACACCGTCCCGGCGTGTGTACAGCGATGTGTCTTAAAATCAAACGACGCCGTCCCGGCGGGTCTGATGTATGTAGGATTAAAAACGAAAAAGGGATACATGAGAAACAACTGTGTTTAAAATTTCAAATGCCAATCGCTCTGTAGATAATTAAGCATTCGTTTCGTAGTATTGGCAGGATTCTGTTGGTAAAGTTTTTTCCTGATATTTACGATTAAAATTTTGTAGATTTCGGCAAAATGGCGAGTCGTTCGGAAATAGACAAGCTTGTCCGTAAAACGCGTGGTGGGCGGCTAGCATCAGCCCAAATTGAGAGTTTATTATATGAATCTGACGACGATAACTTAGTGACCGTATAGATTCCTCAAATCCGTAGTCTGAAGAAAAAGATTCCACTTAGGAGGCAGTGGAAGTTTTGAACGTTTCGACGAGTGAAGTAGGCCCGTCGGCTTCCATACCTCCAGCAAAACATCGCAAAACTACCAATCCTGATGAATGGACGTGGAAATCGTCTCCAAACATAAACCGGATTCCATTTACCCGCAATCCAGGAGTACGAAGAAGTACGTTGCAGGATTTGGAAGAGGACAAGACGGAGTTGGCATTTTGGGCAGCCATTGTTGTCGAAACAAATGGGTGCGTAAATAATTTCCGTACATTTAATAAATTAGCATCATGTTTATATGGTTGTATACTTTTTTCATAGTTTGAAGTATTTATTTATGTAAAAAATATATATTACGGTAATAAGTATGATTAATGTACAACTTTTCTTAATCCAATTATAAAAAAAAGGAAAAAAAATTGGTTTTTATTATAAATTTCTTTTTAAATCCTCGTTTAATCATATTGTTTTTTTTTTAAACACTTAATTTATATTTTACGTACCTTAATTTAATGCACAAGAACATTTAAAAAAATTGTTACCTTTACATGTTTAATTTAAAAGTTATATTAGATTTAGTGTGCAGATTTAAAACTTTTGGTACAAAATTAATTCGGATGAGAAGGACACTTTTTTAGCTAAACAATTCGGATGCCAATGGGTTAAGAAGCTGAAGAATGAAACATGAAAATAAAATTGTCAAATTGAATTGTGATTCTAAATTTAAACAGAATGAAGGTTAAATGCGACGCTCGTTATATTCTGTGTATTCATAGATGGCGTTAATTAATTTATTTTGTTAAAATATGCTTTTTGCAAGGAATTGCTTTTCAATATTATGACAAATTATTTGTTTGCGCCAGTACATATACAATATTAATATGAGTAAAATAGTTTTCTTCGTTTAAAAACTCAATTCTTTCGAGAAAGGCATAGAAATAGAATATTTTACCGATGATTCAACCCAAAATTGTATTTGTATGCTTTTCTTAAAAAATTGAATTTTTTACGGACAAAACTGTTTATTCTTATTCATATCGCGTATGTACGAGCGCAAATAAATAATTTGTCTTAATATTTTGAACCTTGCAAAAAGCGTATTAATAAAAATAAATTAATTAACGCCATCTATAAACACGTAGAATATAACGAGCGTCGCGTTTAATCTAAATAAACGTCGCTACACACCAGGTAGCGGACATTAAAGGGGACAAATACATTTAAATGTGTTTCTTTTGAATGATTTATTTGCCTGTAAGTTTTTGGAAAAATATACATACAAACTTTTTTAAGTATAATATTTTGGCTTGTGGATATAATAACAGTTCCTCGTGTTTGGTGCATTTGTGTTAACAAGAATCATATTAGCGAGCAATATTTTTTCATTATTTTAATATAAGGTATAAATGCAAAAATTATTTTATAAACTAAAATGGCGAAAAAAGCATTAATATAATTTGATTCAGTTATAAAATTGTAAGCTTACTAATAATAATTTACAACCTTTGAAGTACAAAAATATGTTTGATTTTTGTATGTATTTTTTAAATAAGCTTAAAGCCAAGCATTAATTAATGCTAATTACATAGTTTATTAGACATTTTACAGGAATGAATTGTAAATTATACTTTTATTTCAAAAATTTAATAACAGCTGAATAAATAAGTAAATTCTATAAATGTTTTAATAACAAAAGGTGCCTCATCAAATAGAAATTAATAATATATATTAAATTATTACACAGAATTTTTTACCATTTTTTTTGAGATTCATAAGAGTATTTAGTTAAAATGGTTTCATAAACAAGTATTTAACTAGGTAGGCATATATTTATAATAAAAATTAAAAGACAATTAAAAAAATAAAATTTTCAACTGTGTACGGTGTCCGGAAACTCATAGTAAAAGTGGGAAACTGGTAAATCTAATCTCATTTGGAGAAGATTTCGTGATTCAACTCTTTTTATTTGAGCTTTCGTTTTGAAGGTAAGTACCTAAATGGAGTTGGAACTTTTTCAATCGAATTTTTAAAAAATCCGTTAATGTCTACTTGTTTTTTCTTAATTGGCTTTTTAACTTTTCAGGTGCAGAAAAAAAAAGGAAAAAGTTTTAAAAAAAAATATATATAAATGTTCAAATTAAAAAAAAAGTTTTTCTGGTTTTCTATGTAATGTATGTAATGTAGATTCACTAGTTTCCCCCGCTTGTACTACTAGTTTCCAGACACTGTGTATGCGTGTATAGTGTATAATATATTGTAATAAACGAGACTTGTGGTGAAAAATAATTTAACACACCTATTACATATATTATTATCTATTTTGAATTTTTGATGTTACTTGCCCAAGCATAATATGGTCCACGCTTTATAAAACTGGGACGGATGCATTGGGCAGGGCTTGTAGCAAGATTGAATGATAGCCATCAACCAAAAAGACTTCTTTACAAAAATTCTCAAGAGCCAAAAGTTAGGTGGCTAGACAGTGTAAGACTGACAATACAAGATTTAACATTTGCTATAGGAATATGCTGTAGGAACACAGCAGGAGCCTAGCAGGATTGGAGGACCTTGCCAGAGGCAAGAGGCTTGCTAAAGGCAGCCAGAACCCAACAAGGGAAGCAGTGCCGATAAAGAAAATGTATAATTGTATAAAATTGGACACAAGGCCGGCCCTATGTGGGCGCAATAGGAGCAGTCCGCCATTGCAAGGAGCCATGGCGCTGAAAATACCTGACACCTAACAATTCTAACACAACGCCCAAGGGATTATTTTTCATAAAAATGGCTCTACACAAAAATACAAATCATCCGAATATTATTGATTACAGTGATCACCTACCTAGGCCCTAGGTGTCTACTGGTTTTGGTTTTGACAAGGGGTGCCAAAATTTTTCACGCGCCAGGCGCTATTTAGATCAGGGCCGGCCCTCATTGCACATCCACATTTTAGGTAAATAATAAGAATATTATTGCCTTAAAAATTTAGTTCACAAAAGCATACAACAAATTAGCAAAAAAAATTTAAAAGCTATCAATATATTTGTTTAGTATATTTAATATATTATAAAATATTCCATCACCCGTTTTAAAAGAACCCTTTTCAAAAAACAATTTTAGTTGACAATTTAATTGTAATCAATGTAAATATAATATGATGTATGTAATATTATTTACATCGATCGATAGGAGTCTGGCTTAGAACTAACTTAAAGATAAGCTTCGGTATTGAAAGCACATAAACATATTAGTATCTACATAAAGTTTGTGCAAAATGGGTGCTTGCGAAGAAAAGAGTTACTAAATATTATTTGGAATATAATTTGTGATTTCAGACTTAATAAAACACACAAAACAATGAAAACCCATGTAAAAAATAAAAGATTCTTTTTACAAAGTTAATATTGATAAAAAATAGTATATATATATATCGATAATATCTTGCGTGGACGAGAGAAATCGTGGAAATTCACTGAAAATTAAAAATAAATTGGTGTGGGAATTAATTGGGACATGCACTTTTTCAGACATTTTATTGATGTTACCCTCAATCTTTTTTAAATCTGAATTTCGTTTTAAATTTATAAATTAATTATTTCCTTTTTTCTGGGACTTTTCTTCATTACATCCATAATTTTTCAACGGGAATGTTTGCCACGGAACAAGGTCTTGTGGAAAAACCCCATTTTGTGTTTTATAAAGTTTTGTAATGAAGATGTAACAAAGAGCAAAGATTGTCATAATATAACGTACTGGTTTAATCAAAAAATTGTGAAAATTAACAATATACATATTATTATCAATAAGAGAAAAAATGTCTGAAAAAATTATTGTCCAAATTAATTCGCATACCACTGTACATACATATATTATATTTAAATAAATTTAACATCAGTATGCTGATAACCTACTTAACCGTGAATATTTAATAAAAACAATTACAATTGTGAAAATATGTGTGTAGATTAAACAGTGTAGGTAGGTAGCTACTTGTTATAAATATAACCTGTTAGCTAACTACTGGCCACGTATGTTTATGACATTTTACACTATAGATTCAGATTCAAAATTATATTATTTAATGTGCATATAATTGTTAATTGATTGGCATTATAATATAAACATACTGTAGTGTAAAATAGAGCAGCATTTTTTTATATGTATTTGTCAACTTCTTTTGAGACTCAATTGTATTGTGCTACCTAGCGATACTAATGATATTGATTAAAAAAAGGTATGCTAACATTTCAGTAATTCAACCCAATACATACAAACCAAGGCACTGTCGGATTACTGGGGTCCCAGCACGGTCGATCGACAAAACCCTATATCATACAATATTGACTAAATCCCTTATCTATGGTTATTAGGCGGTAAGTGCGAGCACAGTCAGCAATTGATATAAAATATACCGACAGCCGGTAGACAAAAGCCGCCTAATTAAGCGTGGCATCTTGGCTGTCACTGAGCTTCGGTTAACTGTCAATATACATAACTTTTTGAATAATATGGTTTGTTTTGTAAAATCACTGGCTTATTATGAACGGAGGCATACTAACAAAGCTCATAGAATTGAAAGATGTATACGCAATCAATTGAATCCGTTAAAGCTTGGAGAAACGGAATTTAGAAAGTTGTTCAGAGTAATGGCCAAAGACATCATTGGCCAACCAACTAATAGTCACTGTATGTATTATTAAAGTGGATATTTTTCAATTTGACATTGTTAATTTATTTGTATTTATTTAGCCGTTTGATGTTTTTTTATGAAATGTTGATCCATGGACCAATACGAGCCAGTGTAGATATTTATACCATCAAGAATGATTTTTCAATTATTTTGTTCAAAATCAGCTTGGCTATAGACAAGCCTATGAGCGCATCACGCTCAGGAAATCAATATAAAATCCAGGAAAACTTTTTCTTTAACTTATTTCGAAGGTTATACCCATCGATTTAATATATCATTGAAGAAGATAATATTAATAAATCTAAACTATACATGAACACCACCGGTCGGTGGCCGAGTTGACATCGCGTTTGGGTCTCACCCAGGCGTAGTGTGTTCAATTCCTCGGCTGGCTAAGTCCTCCATCACAACACAAGCAACATTTTCAGCTTACTGTGGTGGTAGTAGGAGATTTTCAAATATTGTCAGGTTATTCGAAATCCGGGAATGTTTGTCTTTCTTTAAAAAAAAATTAAAAAAAAAAAAAAAAAAAAAATGAAACAGAACAAGACACAGAAAAATAAAAAGATAACAGTCACAACTAAGAATCGAACCAACAATTCCTGAATATTTATTTAGGCTTTTAAAAAACTCAATAGGTATCCAGTATAAATAAAAATCAGATAATTTATCCGAGACACTATCTAGGTTACAAACCAAATTTCCAAAAATATGGGAAAAATTAGTTGTAAGATGATATTGTCAATTCTGAATTTGAAATAATGGTTGAGTGGTTAAGACGTCTGACTCGGTAAGACAAGAGATCCTGGGTTCGATTCCTAGTTGTGACCGTTATCTTTTTATTTTTCTGTGAGTTTTTTTCTAATTCATGTTTCGTTTAGGTTTATTAGAATTATCTTCTTCTTCAACAATACAATATAGGTGTCGGTTAAGCATATCGATCCAATATTGTTAAGTACATGCGATTTGACCGTGTTAGACCCCCTTACATTTGTTAAAATGGGCAAGAGTATCAGAGGTTTTTTGACAATAATAGTAGAATTGCATGAAATGATGTTCAAACATGAAAATGTTCAAATTACTGATTTTTTTTTTTACCACTCCATAATGTTATAATCTGGGGCTTAGTACTAGAAGTGCATCCGTCAAATATATATCGCTCAGGAAAGGATGTTGTTCATTCCTTGGCTAAAAAAATGGAAGAATATTTAGATTTTGACTTCAGATTACAGTTTCACTTTAGGCTACAGTTTCATTGATCTTGAGCATCTGATACAAGGATTCATAGGATTTCAAAGAAGGGTCTCTTTAGAGCACTTCCTGATGCAAATTACCAAAATATGACAAGCACTTTCAACATTAACCCCCAACTTAATATATGTTTTAATTATATTTTATAAGACATGATTATTCTAAAAGTAAATGCTATCACACATTTAATAATTCAAATTTTATGGATGAAGTATTTGTGACTTCTCGAATTTCATTCATAGCCAAAAACTGAACAAAAATACCATCTCAAGTTTACAGTTTGTCTTATTTTCTGTAATATAAAATTAATGCTTTCAATAAAAATTAAAATATTAAATCGATGGCCCAGTATTAAATGGAAACAAGTCTGAAAACCATAAATTACGATATGAGTATCAAAAGATTCACCAAAAGGAGCTCTTCCAAGTTTTAAACAGAAACAAAATCAATAAAAATGTTTGACTCTTTAACAGGTTCACTGCCAACTCAAGAGTTTGAATGTTTCGAGAAGTATTTGATCAAACAACTGGCGTGTGCGTCAATATAATTTTAATAATATAACGATTAGTGAAGATCCAGCAACTGTCGCGACGTGTTGTTTTTATGCTGGCCCTGTGCTTGAATGAATCATAAATTGTTGTCCGCGCCTGGTTTTTTTACTAGCTGCTCTAGTTTTAAAGTTATAGCTTGTTGAACATGGGTTACAGAGCTTTCCATTTAAAACTGACGATTGTGCCTGTGCATTTCATTGAAATGTAGAATTTTCAGTGAAAACTGTTGAAATTTGACATTTATGGGAACATTTGCACACGCGTAAAAGAAAATATTGATTTTCCCAAAACAACAGATTTGGACTTGTTAAAGTTTAATACTGGGCCATCAAAATAATTTACTAATAATAAACAAAATTATCAGCATTTTGCAAAACCTGCTGTGGACAAATTTATAGCATATTATAAACATAGAATGTTGTGTAAAGAAGCATTCTGTTAAATAAATACTTTATTCATTTATTATTTTGATAGATTAATTACAACCCTGTGAAACCCGTTTGAAATAAAAAAAACTCATTTATTATATTTGAAACTAAAAATAGAGTTTTTCAATGTTCATAAACAGCAAAAAAAAATTTAGGCTATAACATTTCAAAAGCTAAATTAAAAGAATATATATATTTTCAAATTATAAAAAAAAATCTATGAATTTCCTTATAAAGTTCCAATAAAGACAAAAAAATTAATAACATGGTAATTTTTAGTGCATTTTGTCAATTAACGTAATATGAGTGGATTATGAGCACTTACGACAAACAAAAAGGCAGTAATGAGGTATTTTTGTTAATATGAAACGAGATAATGAAACAATGAGAGATTGCAATAAATATCTTCAATATTAGTCCATAATAATAAAGCCTGTAAGAGATTATAAATCTCTGACTATATAACATAAAACTTCACATTAACAACATAGATTGTATATATAATAATTATGACCCTTATATTTTTCCCTAAGGCGGTTCAATTGGTATAAAAATTCAAGTATAATATATTTATTTGTATGTATTATGTATGTACATGTATGAAAAGAATGGTATGGTATCTGTACATATTTATAACATTGTAAAAAATCTATTTTCTTAACGTTTTGATAAGTAAAGAGGCCTTAGATTACATTGTTAATATGTATATTGATTTCAGTTATATAAGAATAGTATCTGTTTGGGCAAAGGGGCCTATATGGGGCTATGTTGTACAAAAGATCCTTAAGAGGTATTGAAGAACTTACGACTTAATGAATTATAAAAATACACACATTGAGATAAAGAAAAGCACTGGATAACATAAGAAGAGAGCGTAGGTACAGTAATCCCCGACTTGCATCTTCCTGATTAACATTAAATTTATTAAATTTCTCAACTGAGTCGGTGGCAATGGTATTTACATCCGTGCGAAATAAACCCTATTTATGTTGGGTGGTAATGTTATTACTTAATACCAGATAAGACTGATCTTTCACTTTGCTATTTAAAATAATTAAATATGTACCTATGAATTTGTAAACAAAAGGAAAATAAAACAACGGAAACTGCCAACTGATTCAACTTTGATTAAAGTTATTAAAGATGGTTTTAAAGCCTATGAGAGCTTCATTTAGTTTAATAGCAGATTCATGAAGTTTCACTAAAACATATAATATATGTACATTGTACCAAAATGTGCCGCGTTGTAGAAATCCAGTTAAGTTGCTTGTTCGAATTACATACATAGTAACTTTGGGGTATTACTGTATAATATAAGATTAAATTACTGATACAGGTACATGATTATCAGACAGCAGACTCGTCTATCGCATTTTCTCTCTTACGAAGGATGCTATTCTGTTTTTCTGTTGTGTTGCACTGCACACAATCTGTGTGAAGCCCGTTGTGCTCGCTGGGCATGTCTCCTTGTGAATGTGAGGCTGCATCTGGGAACAATAATTTATATGTCAACAAGATTTCATTAGTCAAAAGAAAAAGTAATTTGCAATCAAGAACATATAATAATAATATAAAGAATTAATAACTCATCAGAATTACCATGTAGTAAGATATAAAA
The DNA here is from genome assembly GCA_026573805.1 of Hesperophylax magnus. NCBI lineage: Eukaryota > Metazoa > Arthropoda > Insecta > Trichoptera > Limnephilidae > Hesperophylax > Hesperophylax magnus. Next base: position 31,590,035 of record JAIUSX010000046.1, read on the forward strand.
TGTAAATGTTTGTTTCTTCAAAAACTTAAATCTCCGAAAGTTCTTCACCGATTGCTTTGAAATTTTGAGACAACGTTGCAATCTAATATACATGTGTTTTCATATACATACCTATATTATAAAGATGTCACTTGTGACAGGTAAAAACATACTTTTTCAAAAACAGCACCATCTTTTGGACATAAAAGCAACACATGCTATTTTTTCTCTATCTGCACACACATACTGAGCCGCAGCAATGCGTGACAGGGTACAGCTAGTAATAAATAAAATAATCTGATGTTGTAATGAGGGTCAATAATTATGTGCGCCATCATTTATGCCTCTCAACAAAATGTTTATTTTTACGTAAACAGTAGAATGTATTGCCATCTTGGGGTTTTTATTTATAATTTTCTTAAATTCTTTTTTTTATGTAAAAAAATAAAATTGTATTAAATAAACATAAAACAAAAAGTTATGCAACTTTTACTACATGGATTTAAGACAACTTCACACAAAAAATAATTCAGTTGCTGTGGTCAGATACAATCAAAATAACTTGGGAAACCTCTAAGAATTGTGAATTTCAGGGACAACTTCATTGTATAGGAGTCTTATGATGATATATAGAAAAAATCTTCATTATAATTACTACGCAGGGTTTAAAACGAAACTTTATTTTTTTTTAAATACATAGATAATATAATACCCATAGACATTAAAATTAACAGACTTCCCTAACATGAAATCTGGGTATAATAATAATAATTGTTTTATTATCTTCCTTTCTTTGTAACAAATAGAGATACATAATAAATAATAATTGTTTTACTATCTTCCTTTCTTTGTAACAAATAGAGATACATAATGATATACATAATGAGATATCCCCACTGGTATTATAAGTATTTTCATTGTGATTCCATCACTACCAGATGAAGATGTTGGTTTGAATTATAATTTTTTATTGTTATTTATGAAGATAAAATTAGTGTTAGTTTGTGTTTAGTGGTTGGTCGAGTGCAAATTTCTTCATTTAAGAATTTGAGTGTTTGTTTATGTTCGGGATAAAGTTTTGAGGAGGAGTTACTTTGTTCGCTTAATACGAGCCTATTTTTACAAAAAAAATTGTTTGTGTTGATTACAAATTGATTTTTTGAAGCAAGAGTATACTGTTATCGGTGTCTATATCTTTTGTTTTAGTTAGTGTAGGTGATTTCTTTAAATAAGTTTTGGGTTATTATTGGATTCATCTATTTTAGTTTAGTAGTAATTTTGTTTAGCCGATTTAGTAAGATTAGAGCAGATGTTTCCATGGTTTTTGTAGAATAGTTTCAGGGAAAATTCATAAGGACTGTTTTTTACTTTTTGATGTAATTGCTGGTGTAATCCAAACTTTTTTGATAATTTTATTGTGCAGATACATTTAGGTTTGTATTGATGTGTGGTTTTGTATGTTTAATTGAAGGTAATCAATTAATATTTTCCAAGCAACATCTACGTCTTCAGTTTTATATAATGATTTCTAGATTTCAGTTTGTAGTGATTTTTTAAATTTTTCATAGTCTATTATAAGTTTATTGCAGGAAAGATTTCGAGTCGATGGACGGTTGTTCTTTGAACGAATGTTAAGGATTAAAGTGTAATGATCAGTGATGGTGGATTGACGTATGATTGTCGAGACTTTTTTGTTTGTTTTAGTCATTATGTGGTCAATGCGAGATTTCATGGGATTTATTCATTTTATGTTCTATATCTATCTATATCTATTTGATTGTGACTTCTCTTTATATGTGTCTCGTTATATAATTAATATTGTGAACATGACCTGCTGATAAACTGTTTGGAAGTTTAGCAAAAAGAAGAATTTAAAAAAAAAAAAAATCTCTACGGTTCACTTATTGTGGCAGACATCCCATGGGAGAGGAGGATTAAATTATCATCCTGTGCTTGTGGGTGGTGTCTTCCGGTATCCAGTATGTTGATGTCCCCAATAATGAACAGGTTCCTGATGTTTCACTCTTGAAGGAGTCTAGCCATCCGAGGAATCTTGTTAAATTTTCAGACGAATTCGATCTGTAGATAGCAAAGATGCATAAATCTTGACTGAGTTTAATTTTCAAACAGTTTACACCTTGTAGTTCAATTTCTTAAGGTATCATTTCGCAAAGCTGGAGACCACATTATTGGAGGGTTCGAGAATGCTTTGAATAAACTATGACATCAGTCGTACATTGACCACCAAAGAGCGCACATTAAAAAAAACAGACTATGTGCAGAAAAGCAAAGTTTGCTAAAGTAAGGCAAAGGTTTGCAGCGCTGTCCACGGTGGGAATGTTCATTCTTAAACGAATTGCCTGGCATAGCACCGCTAAAATTGAGTGAAGTGAGTAAATAATAGCACATTTGTAAAAGTAAACTAAATAGCGTACCAAAATATAAAATTTTGGAAAAAGTGCCGAAGTTTTTTTTGACCGATTTGGGAAATATAGTTTTTACGCAGCCAGCAATTTGCGCGCCATTGTAAAAAGGACTAGTAATTAGTAAGCAGATTTTATTTTCGGGGACCGAATGGTGATTTTACAATGCGAGTTGCTTGTATACTGTAAGATTCATTTATTGAAAGTGACTGTCAATAAATGCTGTGCGCAAGTTGGTTTGTTACCCGTTCCCTGATTAGCTCATCTATTAATTTGAATGTAAAAAAAACTGAATTAATCAGATATTAACAGCAAAAAATATATTTTATATTATTATTAACCTGTTAACCGAGCAATTCCGTTTAAAATTACGCAGCATATAACGGGCACAAACTCCTTCACTAGGACGTATCACGCCCGGAGGACGTAATTTCATTTTATTATTTTTTTTCATTTATGCATTATAAAAATGAAAACATCCAATTAAAAAAATAGATACTTTAGAAACAATTATAAAGATTACAAAAAAAATAAAAAAGGTTATAATAAGGAAGTTGAGTACATTTTTTTTATTTTTTTTTATCAATGTTCGCATTCAAACTTAAATACGAGTATTTTTTTTTTTTTTTAAAGTTTGTTTTCATAGTTAAATTAATTCTCAAAGTTTGAATTTTATTAAGCTCGCCAAAACGAGCGGAATCCGAGCGGTAAGAGGCGGGGTGTGGGTGTGACGTCATTCAAACTGTAAGAACCACGTCGCTTAAAAATTTTGTATGGAAAAAAATTTTATTCTTCAATAAGGAATTCCAGTAATTTTTTTACCAATGTTAACCGTCTATTAGAATTGATGTTATTAAAAAAAAAAGAAAATTGATTAAGATTTCATAGTTAAATTAATATTTTAAGTTAGAATATTTGCTTTTCCCGCCCGGTACGGTACTTGTACGGTATTGCCGTTGCTATTTGTTGACGTGCCCTGTGCGAATTCAGGACCACCGCGCAGAAAGGTAAAGACCAAAAGTAAAATAACGGTTTACAGCCCAGTTCACTGTGAGACTTTTCTGGGCGGCCGGCGGCCTGAAGTGTATCACATGTTATGTGACATGTATAATAATAAAAACTTCTAAGTTATGCAATAAACAACATATTATTATAAAGAACTATACGAATATGTATCTTTAGAAATCCATTTCATATAATAATAACAACAAATACGTACATATATTTGACAAACGCAAATAAACGTTTGGTCTATACACCTCTCTCATCTAAACCGACCATCTCTCATGTAATAGAAAGAGATGCACCATAGGTGATCCGTTGTACGTACAAGTCACGACACATGTGACGTCAGAATTCTTTCGACCAATCGCGGAGCGTATACAGTCTATTGCTATTGAATGCTTTTTCAAGAACGTTTAACTAATTCTAAGAATAATAATATAGAAATATACTTACATATTTAGAATCGATATTTTTTGATCTACATGAACATATTTTTTATAAGTCAAAATATTTTTCACTCAACTTCCTTATTACAGAACAATAAACAGAAGCACAGAGATAAAAGAGAAACATTGAGTTTAAAAAATTTAAATATGTAAAAATTAAAAACTCAATTTCCGTGTGATATGCTCGGAAATATACGTCCCGCTCGTTCCAGGGCGCAACATATATTCCAAGGACGTATTTATACGTCCTACCCGTAGCCGATACTGTTTACGTTTGACGTATTTATACGTCCCGCCCGGTTAACAGGTTAATAGTTACTATAGGAGGATTTCTACAAACACCGCTGTACGGTGTATGTCCATACTCCTTTAGGCATATTTTTTTACAGACATACAATGAACAGCCATAGTTTCCTAGAGGTTAAAGGATTCAAATTTAAATAACAATAAATGTATGTATTACCTTTAGATTTTAATGATTCATGGGTGATGATGATTTCACTGGTCAAAAAGGCCTCTCTCTTTATCTGATCTCGCAATTGTCGAGACACATCTGGAATGGCCCACTGGACGGTCATTATCACAAAGCTCACCACATTCTGCAAAACAAATTACATTACATAATAATAACATCTTTGAAATGTGTACCAATATTATAAATGTGTAGAATGTACAATAATATTTTCTTTTCAGCATAGCATTGTCATGGTAGTCTCGACAGTAGATAAATATTATGCCGATATTTAAAAAAATGTTATTCATACTTGGAAGACTACGATGAAAGCTAATCTTGCAGCTAGGATGTGCCAATAGATCTCTGGTCTCTTGTACTTGCGTGCATCCCAGGGTGGATTTCTATACTCAGGATAGCGGCATATCTATAAAATAAAAATGTGATACAAAAATTAAAGTAATAAAAAATTATGATAAATTAAAAGCAAGGGCAAAATTACAATGACAGTAAGCAAAAATATTTAATGACTTACTGTAACATTAGTGAAGTTTGAATTTCTGGGAGCATGGAAGTCTGATGTGTTGAAATAAGCAAGGGAATGTTGTAAAAATCCTTCATCCGTATGATCCTGGTTAACATACAGCATATAAACCAGACGGGGGATGAAGTTTGAAGAAAATGCTATCATAAATGCCTGAAAAAAGTTAACTTATCAATGTTGGACATATTCTTATTGGATGGATTTTAATGAAATTTCAAATATACTTCATATCCCCCAACTAAAAAGAAAATGTCTCGCACTAACTACAAATTCAATATGTAAATCACGAATAATGTGCTCACTGACATTGAATTTGACATTAATGTGCTTTTTGACAATAGTAGAATAAGCAGCATTTACTTATTGTAAAGGAGACGGTTGACTCTTGTTAGCATTCCTTTATTATCAGCCCATTATGTTGTCGCCCAGTTTTCTCATTGTTCCTTTACAGTAACCCAGTCCCTTTAGTTAAATTCACCAGAGATATGAGAGTAGTGTAAAAGATTGATAAAATAAATGGCTGGAGATCAACTTACATTGGTGACGACAGAAATTCTCCCTATGATGTCCATGATGCTGTACCAAACGCCTATGTTTTTTACACGGCATGGCACAGGACGTCGATAGTATTTTAGGTATTTCTTAGCATCTAGTCTCATCTCAAAGACGTTGTTAATCAAAGCAAAGAACGGAGCCAGGGGGAACGCCGAAACAAAAATAGTCACAAATCCATATTGCAAAACTGAAACAGAAACATGTTGTTCAATTTATTTTCAGAAAGAATCGAAAGAAACACAAAATTTCAAAACCCAGTTATTGAATTAATGAATAATACTTAGTTAGGGAATTTATAGACTTTTACTTACTCATTTCGAGGTATTCATCGAAGAGTCCCCTTGGTCCCCACTCTAGCAGCTTATAGTCTTCAGTCCACTGATTGCAGCAAATGATAGAGTCATCGTCATCAGTCTTTGACAAACCAGTTTTAATCTGGTAAAAGAATGAGAAATTATGAATTAATTTTTGTTCCATATAAGTTCATGACACATAATTTAAAATATATATTCAAAGAAAGAAAACGGGCAACAAAAGTGAAAAACTCAGTATAGGAACCAATTGAAAACAACCAGGGTGTTCCGCAAGGATCGGTATTGGATCCAATTTTATTTTTAATTAATACATTATATTATGTAGTACGAATTCTGAAAACTTACCATAAAAGTGTTAAACCACTTCCTGCAGAATGGAATGAGCATTTCAAGGACGGATGTCAAAGCTTGTTTTCCTATCATTATGATGGCCAGCTGGATGAAGAGCTCCAAGAAACACCCTCCTGGGCTGCACTGGAAGTCAAAATACACTAAATTGTTTACATAATAATATCTAATACGAATAACAAAAAATGAACACTGGATTAGCGAGCCCATATGTACGTTTCGGAATGAACGGACCACGCGCCACTACAGGCCGCTGTGCAGAAAAGTCCACTGATGTAAGGTAACGGTTTACAGCGCAGTCCATTGCAGAACTGTTCTGCCCGGCGGCCTGAAGCGGCACGCGGAACACTCGTTTCGAAGTGTACATGTGGGAGGGCCTATTTGCTTTACATTTTAAGATTTTACTTCTAAAAAAGGGTGTTATGAAAATAACATATGATTATTACACTAAGTAGGAACCTGTCAAATCTGTGATTTATCTTGTCTATTGTTTATGCTCTGGCAACAAGGAACTTTAACAGGAAGTGAGAAAAAATTCAAGATGGCTTCACTTCCCGGCCGGTCAGAGGAGAGAGAGGGTGTCCGGTCGGGGGGTCAATTATTATTTCTGGAGGTCTGAGGATCTAATCGAAAGTTATTTCATGGATTTGCGATTAATACCGAAATGTTCAGTTTGTGCTTCGAGATTAGAAGTCTAGTCATATTTCCCGCGAGTGGAATTCGCCCCGGGTGGCGTGAATAATGAAAACGTTTTTTACCATGTGTGGCCATGGGGGTAATCCGAGTTTATCCAAGCGATCGGTGATTATTTCTGCCGATAAACTGTTTTCGCCGTGTGCATTTTGATTCAGAGCATTATTAAGTTCCACCTTGCCTCGTGGAAGGGCAACTCACGGATTAACCGTCTACTCTGGGCTGGACCACACTGGGCCGTTGGCCAGCCACATTCTGATGCCGTCTACTCCTCTTGGCTGGACCACACTGGGCCGTTGGCCAGCCACATTCTGATGCCGTCTACTCCTCTTGGCTGGACCACACTGGGCCGTTGGCCAGTCACATTCTGATGCCGTCTACTCCTCTTGGCTGGACCACACTGGGCCGCCGGCCAGCCACATCCTGATGCTGCCGTCCTCTAGCTACATGGCTGATTCATCTACTCCGCCATTCGCGGCACTCAGTGTTCGTTCCTCATAACTACGTACGTTCTTATTATTTTAGACAGGGTAGATAGATTCTACGTTCTGGTCGATGGGGGTAAGTTTTCACCTTTTTGTATTTCACTGTGAAATTTATCAAATACAACTTGTTACGGTCAGTCCAAAGTTTAACCAGATTACTTTCATTCTATAACCTTGCAACTTCCTTTCAAACATCATGTAGATGGGATATATTTTTCCCCGCCCTGAATGGAGAATTATGCTCTACCGTCGGTAGGTCGGTTTGGCGAGCTCTTTTCCAGTTCAACCACTGGAAGGGACTCTGGCGCGTTGGCCTTCAAAGACCAACAAAGTCAAACTTGGCCACCCACTATTCATTCAACATAACAGTCAATAATGTACTTAAGAGAACCAAACACAATAACAGCCTATTAACTCAACTATGGGCTAAGTAAGTATCATAACATTGTGACCCACTAATATACATAACATGGCTTTCATACGTCATGCATCTTTTAATTTCCCCCACCCTGTGTTTAACATAACAAGGGAATACAAAAAAAAATGCACACAATAATGGGAATCTAATTCTTCAATCCTAATAGATCCAAAGGTTTTGGATGTATATTATTATTAAAGGCATATTCATATTCCACTCTTCTTACCTCTTCTTGCCGTAGTCCAAATATCTTATTATACTTTGCCGGATAGCCAACAAACTTTCCCTTCAAAAAGGCGATATAAAATATGGAAGAATAGTAGTTAACAAATTGGAAGAGGTAGATTTTCAAGGTCAGACTATCGTCGAATTCCGTCTGCGTTCGAAGCAGTTCCATCTCCGTCAGATACACTGCAAGCCTGTCGTAGATCAGGTTGAGAATTGTGATGGAGAACAGTGTGAGGAAGGCGGCACTGCACGGAAGAAGGAGGCTTTTGTAGGCTATTTCACTGTCTTCACCCAGGAAACTGTTTGTGGCCATCTGAGACATTCTGAAGAGAACAACGCCAAATACAGAGGCCACTGCTATGGCAATCTGGAAAAGAATAATAAAAAATACATTCAAATAAACCTACCATGTTATGCATGGATAAAATAATACTACGCTAACACTAAAGCGCAATGGTCTCCCAGTTAATGGTCTGTAACAGACGGTAATGACTTGAGTCTAGGCTAAGGTCAGGCTAGGGCTTGTGATAAATAGTTGATAAACAACTTTTGGAAAAATCACTTATTTCTTTTTGCATTGCATCTAAAAATGTTCTCATTTATTCATATTATAGCAAGGTACTATGATTGAGAACAACAATAATAATCATTTTCAAAATAAAGCAATTTTGTTGGATTAGTACAGAATAGTGATTAGTTTAAATTTTTGTCCGCAATATGTAGTCAAGTATGTGTGTACCTATTTACATATTAATATTAATACACATAACCCAAAATAGTAATGTTAACCACTCAGAACATTAGAACGTCAAAAGACGTAAATATGATAATAGCGGTCAAGACCTTAGAACGTCTTTTCACGTAAACGATTTTCGATTTTACAAAAATTTATTTATTTCCATCACTAGTATACGGATTCCCATGATTTAAAAAACAGAGTATCGATAATGAACAACGCTACGCGTCTGTATTCAAGAATATCTATGGAACGTAGAGGTGCATTATCTAAGCCGATTGAATCTGTCATCTTGTTTGTTCATAATTTATTGCGTTTCTAAATAATTTATTAAAAATTTTTTAGTTTGGACGGTTAATATTTTGAGGTAACTAATAGTTTTTAATTATATTTCTTCAATATATAATGTGTTATTTCTTTATGATACTCAGAAAAAAGTACATTTTTCAAGGCTTTGAAATAATGGTAAGCGATTTTTACATATTTTTGACGTTTTCATAAAATGTATATTTAGAAACGCAAATATTTACGTATAACAACACAATGCGATAGTGGATTTCTTAATCTTTCCAAAACATTTTTTAGAATGAGGCTACGTTTCCCAAAACGTGAGTTATGAAGCTTTTAGCAAAACTCGTAAATAACACAAAAATTATCACATTTTGACAGTTCTCAAAGGAACACATAATAAATTAAAGTCTTTGTCTGAGAGGTTAAGTAAATTTTGCATAGAAAAACAAATTCCATGAAAATCGGTAAAAATGCAAGTACAACATAGTTTAAAATTTACAGCTACACTTACCAAAAACAGAACAACGGAAAAACTTAACAGTGTAAATGGAAGCCGCATTCGCCAGAAAGGAACACTGGGTTCTATGACATGGGTGACCACGTTCAGTTTCCTTTTCTTGGCATTGTTCAGCTTGGCCAGATACTGAGGCCGCGGGTGTTCAGCTTGCAAGTCCAATCCCGTCAGGCCCCATCTGTGGGCGATATTAGCCGAGTATCGCTTCCACAACTCCAAGTATAAAGCACCTGAAATCATTTTTTATGTTGTGAGAAATAATATTATGAGAAGAAATTATTTTTTCAAGTGCCTTGTAATTTTAAGAATATTATGTATTATTCAATAAGCACGCATAACCCGCATAAATCTGTGGAAAGTGTAAAAAAATAAACTAGGTTAAGTAGGTAAGGTTGGGTTATTAGTTTAGTTTTTTTTAAATCATTTTTGATGACTTCACTTTCCAAAAGTACATTGTCATGGAACCTGCAAAATACATATGAAAGACAAGCAAGACTGTTTATGACTTATTTATGACAACATCATGACTTATTTTCATCCAATAATTCTCCATCCAACATTTGAAATGTACCAGTATTTTTAATATTCCAGTGATAATAAATATGTATACTTGAATATTCAGTGAAACGCTCTTAACTTCTTGAGTGCAGCCGTATTCCATGTTGATTAATCAAAAAAATAATTTCTCTAAGGAAATGTATTAAAGGGAAACTACTTATGGTAGATTTTATAGGTATATTTTTTTAAGAAGGTACAATTTACAAAAACATCAATTTGTAAAAAAAAAAAAGTTATTGCAAAAATAGAACCAGTTAGCAGGCGGCGATAATTTAGCACCGGCACTCCAAGAATTAAGAAGTTTTATGCTAATAAGTTATATTTAAGATATTGTTTTCTTTTGGTCCCTCGAAACACGAAATGAAAAAATTACCTGAATTATCCCACATATTTTTTTTAGGGTTTATATTTATGTATGTATGTGCAAAAGTGGTCATTTTATAATTCATGTTTTCCTGCATAAGAATTTATTTGGTCTAATGGCTGAATAGCCAAAAGTAAGTAAAAATGACTAAAGAGTTGAATGTTCAGATAAAATGAGCCAATTTTTCATTGTTCAAATTGTCAACAAAAAAATTTAAGCATATTTTTAAAAATTATTTAATGCCGATATGTATTTTTAACTTACCCCAAAATGACATAAAAACGGCAAAAACAATGGTAAAATTGTTGTCAAAAAGATATGTCACTCGGGATTGTAGACAGGTTTCTTCTAGTCTCCAATAGTCACAGTTAGAGTCGCACTGCGGGCACATTGTGATGTTCAGCTTACCATTGCAAATATCATTGCTGAAAGTATACAAATACAGAGAGAGGATTCATAAATTATAAATTAGTCATATTAAAATAGACTGGTGACAACTTGGCTAAATTAACACGAATCCTTTTGGCGCAAAACTGTTTTGGTTCCTATAATCATTATACACAAAAATACTTATTATCCAAATATTATTGGTAACAGTGATCACACTGATCACCTACCTACAAGGGTCGCCACAAATGTACTCGCTCCAGGCGCCATTTGATTCAGGGCCGGTCCTGGGAGTGTGGACGACTCATGCACTAGTGTCTACATTTCTAGTGCGAATGTCTAGTGTCGTAGTGTATGCGAACCATAAGTTTGATATTATATAGATCATTTTATATTTTCATAGAAAATTGTATACTAATTTACAAATAAAATAAAACGCTGGGTTGTTTTGCACTGCTATCAAAAATTTGAATGCTGATCAGGAGAAAACCTAACACGGCATAATAACTCAAAAATTAATCACAATAATACTTTTGGCCATGATAATCTCAAATAATATCAAAAGTACTTTGTTATATTTTGGTTTAAGTTTTATCTGTTCCATCGCATTATTTTTGAGTTTAGTTAAGTAAATAATAAATAATTAAATATTTTAAATTACCTAAGAGTGTTTGACGACACAGTAACAAGACCATAGATAAAACATATGATACCAACAATAGATGCTGGTATCAACATATGCGTGTAAAATCCAAGCCAAGTAAAGTAAAGAGCGAACTTTACACCAAAGTAATCCTTTATATTGTCAATTGGTTGGTAATTAATCCATTTGCTAACTTGTGCCCATTGTTCACATAATAAATTTCTCTGAGTGCCTTCTTCTGTGTAATCTCCCTGAAAAGAAAAAATAACAAAATTAAATCATAGTCACAATAATAAAACACTTCCCAACTATCGTCTTTTCCATCTCTTTCCCTTCCCACTTCCAGCCTAACAACATATCGCATAAAATTAAAAATTATAGTCAAATTAAACTATTGCAAGATCAAACAAGCTACACAATAAAATATACACAAGAAGTACTAACTAAAAATCACACAAGTACCACCGACCACACTACTATAAGATATCAAAGGCAGGAATCAAATATGCAAAATGGACGCAAACGTCATGTCCAAAGTCTTGAAAATACCCATTTTGTAGGAGGGAGGAAAGGTGTATTTCCCGATTATGCACCAGTGTCGAAGGAATCAATTACGCTGGTTCCTAAGAGCATCTTCTATTGTAATACCGGTAGAACAAGGACAGCATACCTACGTGACGCCTGTGCTCTAAAGATTGCAATCCACCTGTTAAGGTACTGATCAACCGATACCTGTAGGACGCCAGCATTTATTGAGTATGAAGAAGAGGTGAGACAATCGGCAACCATCAAAATCGACCTTACAAAGTCACCAATCCACGTACACAAGGATGCGGGAAGTCCGTAAGAAGGTAGTTTGTCGATAAGTTCTTGGTGCCAAACCCGGTGAAAGGCATTGGAAATGTCCAGTGCAACCGTTTGGGTCTCAGCGTAACGTTCCAAGCACGGTCCCCAAACATGTGTCACAAACGCAAGAAGATCACTACACGGGCGGTTCCTCCAGAATCCGTATTCGGTCATTAATAATTTTGTTCTTCTCGAAGTACGTTAGCAGTTTATCATTGATCACAGGTTCCATCACCTTGGATAGAATAGATGTGATCGCTATAGGGCGTTAGTTGGCCGGGTTGGAGCGGTCACCCTTCTTTGGAATAGGATTAATGACCACTTTTTACCATCCAGAGGGTGCAGAGCTATACTTTAGGGATATTATGAAATGCTTTGTCAAAATTGGACCTATTTCTGCAGCGCACCTCTGCAGTACCAGTGCAGGCCCACTAGTATTACTAATATAGAGTACATCCCGATGCAGGATCTTCAGCTTTTTCATATAGAAACCGCAGTGAGGAACTGATAGCGGGACAGCACCCCGATCATCGAGGGTCTAGTTTTACACAAACATTTTACCTAATAAGTTGGCCTTTTCGGTGGCGGTATTTGCTAATGAGCCGTCAGGTCTGGTAAGAAGTGGTAGACTGGATTTGCAAAATTTCGACCTATTGAGCCCACAAACGACCAGAACGCTCTGCCGCCATGCCTGCAGGCAGCAAGATTTTCGCTGATCTGCAGGTCGTGCTCGAATTTTTACCTCTTGCTTTCCTTTGCCATTTTGTTATATGCTGATCTGTTTTCTGACATTCAAGATGTGTTGTAGGCTCGGTTAGGTTAGGTTAGACCAATCTGATGACTATGTTGCTACACTTTTCTTTTTAACCTCTCGTTTGGCGGTCTGAAGTTAACAGGGATTAATGTCGTCACCAGACAGTGGTCGGACGATTCTAAAGGCGCTGTGACCTATGTCCTGGATACAGGACAGTGTAGCACAGGGGTTAGAAATAGGTCTAACAGATTGGAGCGTTGAGTCTGGACATCAGGAACCCTTGTAGGGTCCTGAATCATTTGCTCCAATCCGTGGCAAAGGGCAAAGGATTCCGCCTGTCATCGAGCTGAATCTGTTCAACTTCAACCATGGTTAGTTATGAACATTGGAGTCCCCCAGAACCACACCTACTCTACCCCGAAGGGTAGCGGGGCAAGAGATCATCAATAATATCGCTCAGATGTGTCTGATTCACTCAGGTTCAGAGAGCGGTATAGACACGCGTAGAGTCTCACGGTACTGGCAAGACTGACGCGCATCCGGGCAGGTCATGAACCTGGGCACCCTTGCCTTGGCACTGCTGTACCATGATTTTAAAAACTATGTGCACGCTGGTGCTCGGTATGCCTTAGTCCCAATGAAAACTCCAAACAGTGGGGAACACAGTGGGAATCTTGGGCAGTATTAATAATAAAAATATATATATAATTCTAAATAATTTGTATGTAAAATCTACACAAGAATCATGATCCCAGAGCCAGTGCGATGATGGCATCCCCAATTAGGTTATGTTGTGAGGCTGGAGGGAATGGAGATGGGAGAAAAGGAAAGTATCTAGCTATTCACAACTCGAGTAACACAACACAATTCGGGTAACTTTTCGATTCTAAATGGCTAAATGGTTTCACCAGAGTTACTAAGAGTATCAATAAAAATAATGCAAAACAAAGAACATTAACACATTGTCGTCGGGACACGGCATTTGTCGTTTTTCACGGACTGTCGGTCAACTGCGGGACACGGCAAATGCCGTTTTGGCGGGAAACGGCATTATACGGGTTTGTTATCAGCGTGAAATAAAACGCCTTGAAGGGTTATTTGCTACCAGAGTGCTAGGCGACACTCTGTCGACGTTATTTGAGATGCCTTGTCCGGATTGGCTAGTGTGCTGCTTGTAAAGGCGTCGCCACAAATCTAGAGCTTTTATGCGATCTCAATCTCCAGTTTAGTTTGAGTCATTTCACGTATTGGACTATTTTTCATACCGCTCGCACTGTTTTGTTTACTGTTTGGTATTTTATTATTTAAATATATTAGCATGTATTATTATTTTTTGTTTACTCAATTGTCATTGTTGTTATATACAAGCATATACTTGGAGGAATTTATGTGATACATGCACTTATAGTGTGTGATGGATTATCAACATATGATGTGTACTGATTCCTTGAAAGAATAAATACTATGATTCACAAGTGGAATGGGCTCTTTAATTAGGCGAGGCAACTGCAAAAGACTCTTTTTTGACAAGAAGCAATTAAACTTATGAGTTATTGAGTGTTCTCCTTCGGCCTGCGACACTGTTCAATATTTACACAATCAGATTTCACACATCCAGCGATTGTAAAATTGCAGGCATGGCAAATATTTATTATTATTTATTATATAACTATATGATATGAATAAACATGTTATCTTTGACATGGAATTTTCAAATATTGAATATTGAATGCTATTTACTGAATTAATATCAGGTTTTTATATTCAGCTTTGAAATGTGGTGAAATTATGATGTAATCAAAGCAATTATAATTTATTTTTGATGATCAAATGTCATATATGATTTCTTTGAAAATTTCAATCGAAAATATTATTTGGTTTAGAAATTGTGTCAATTTTAAGAGAGCTATATATTTTTGCGCTTATCGCGAAAAAAAACCGTCTATAGGCTAGAGTCTATTGTTTGAAGCGCCCGACTACAATGTGTTAACTGACTTCTCTAGGATATTTTGTGAAGAATGCCTCATTTTATAAACAGGCATTCCGCTGACAGCTCAAATTTAACAGAAAGAGAGATTACCACAGAGGTCCCTGCAGGACCACATATTGATCATATCGATAGCTTAAAGCAAGACATTTTACCTTACTTTTTAGCGTAAATGAATTAAAAACTAGACTACTCTATTTTTACCAAATTCGTATGTGTAAAAATATAAAATCTCTCATCACTCCAAAGATAAATGTTTCAATGTGTTAAAATCAAAATTTCCAAGAGATTCTAATTTTTACGTTGTTTTCTAGAAATATACACACTTTTATATAAATGTTACACACTGGTTAATAATAATTAGTAAAATATATATTATTTACATCATGCAGAGGGTATGCAGCATTATACACTCCAAGAGAGAGCAGCCTCTGGATCCCGACGTCAAACACAGCTTCATGGTCATTATTGAATCTTTTTCTTTCCAAAATAAATCCGACAACGCTGATTCTCGTGGACTGTGTGAAGAAATCGGGTCTTTCTACGTCAAATCTGTAAAAAAACATAATTCCTTCATTACACCATTGTTTGAGACAAATCTTATCTAAGGGACCTACAATTTTTGGGTAAGGATTAAGAAGTCACAAACAGTGAACTCACAGCTCTTGTGAGATGTATCATAAAAATATGTAAAATTAAAAAAACAATAAAAAAGATTTTATAATAATACTAGCTGAAGTCCCAGCTTTACAAGGAGTTTTCCAAATCAGAGGTAGACCAATGACCTTCATCTTGGTTTGAAGGAAGGAAATAAAACTGCCGATTTGTATCAAATCCACTCTACCCGTCCGGTGTTCGCCACAGACACTATTATTTATATAAATAGATTAATGTTTAATCTTAACTACATTAGTGTGTAATCATTGAAGGATCAGATGGGGATTAAGAAATGTTTGTTTTATTTGATCAAAATCTAACTAATCTAATCAGATTTTAAATTAGGATCACTATTAACACATTTCTGGCGAGTAACTTTTTGCGCTGGCGCTACTCTGTCTCCGGACCAAAATGAAGGTCCCCGAGAATTTCTTTAATTTCTTTTAAATCGCTATTTCTTTGTAAATAATTAAAATATTTTAACAAAAAATTCTATGTAGTAACTTAGCATACCCAAGCTATAAAAGTACGAAACGAAAATCGAATATTATTTGAAATGCAACTCAATTAACCTTGTAATATGTTTATTACTTATATAGGTATTTGCCCATACCTGCTTTCTTTAAATAGGCCAGACTGAATCTCTTGCTCGCTTGCACATAGGAGTGGGGCGGAACAGAGATAGAGATTTGAATCGGGTTTCACAGTCATAAAAACCCTCATTCTACGAATTGAATTATTACAATAACAAATAATATATGTACTATCCTTTTGTTGTAATACGAAGTAAACGAAAGGCACGAAGATAAATTTAAAAAGAAGACTTGCATTACGATTTGATAATTATTTACATATAGTTGGGACCTTTACAAAGAGATTGGTATATAATATTCATATAAAAACATTAAATAATTCCGTCTTTTCTGCTTTGAAATGAAGCCGGCGCAAAAGGTAGAACTACCCTTTCCGGTGTTAAGCATCAATCCACCGAACGGATAGAACTACCTTTCCCGGCAGAAGAGTGTTAAGAGATCAATGTTGATAAACTTCTTAAACAACTAGTCACATCAAATAAAAATCATCTTAGCTTATAAATAAAGCTTTACAGATTAATAATGCACGATAAAAAATATTTATAGTTTTGATAACGTTTTGGGTATATGATTACTTTTTTATTACAGAGGTTTACATTTCGCAATACATATTAGATTTGAACCGAATATATCAGTTAAGTGACCCGATTTTAAAAACATTTTTTTCTGGAGCAAATGTTCGGCAATTTAAATAATTATATAAATTTTATTTAAAGTGATATACAAGCAACACTCTTAATAAAAAAATATATTTTCATTTGATGTTTCATGAACACAATGAAAAACAGTAAAACTTTTTTAAATTAGACAGAATTACAACAGAACTATTAAGATAGTGTCATTAGACATATTTGACCTGATAGTTCAACCGCCCGTGCTAGCGACTAAACATTAACTGATTGCAGGAAGTTGAAAATAAATTCATTTTAATTCATAAAATTACCTAAGTACAGCTACCCAAATTTGGGTTGCTATTGCTCAATTTGTTATACATAGTGCAGCAAAAGTTATTAACATTCCAATTTGAAAATACAAACGTAGTGAAATTTCACGTATATTAACCTCTTAAGGACCACGCCCGAGTATACTCGGGCGGCTATTATGTGCCAGAATTCGGAATTCATACTAAAGAAAAATTTTATTATTTTTTCACACTATGCACCATAACATCTATATTCAGTCCCATTTTGGCACCCGAAATGGCTTTTATATGAGGATATATATTTTGAGTAAATAAAATTCATTGATAAAAAAAGGTGTTTTTTTTTCCATTTTTAAATTTTAAATGATTACTGAAGGGGTTAAGCAAAACGTAACAAATAAAGGGCATCGTAATAACTGCACTTCTGAAGAAGCATTGTAAAAACCAGTTTCTAAAGAAGGCCATATATTGTGATTAAAGAGCAATTTAAATTGAATGGATATGCATGATTGATAAAAAAACCTGTTGTACGTTAAAGCGGCAGTTACTTTGGCATGGATTACATTTATGGTGATATTATCAACAAAACATACTCTGTTAACCCATAGAGGCTGACAGAAACTTCAATAAATACAAATATATTTTCGATAAAGTGAACACGTAGACAAAACCATACTTGAAAACGTGACATTTTTATTGTCTTTAACCTTTAAGTGTGGACGTGGAGTATCATAGGCTCCGCAAAATTTTCAGTTTCTTAGTTTCACACGCTTTCCCCCCACCCTCTTCGACTGAGCGAAACGACCAGCAAGGGAGGATGTTGCGTCACTCAATGAACGACACATACTCACGCGTCATATTACTATATTACTCAATACTAATCGAAAAAATTTCTGGAATCAGTCAGACTACAAGTCCGTAGTAAGATTTTTTTTGTTACTTAAGTGGATATTATTTTTTCATGTTCTTCATATATTAGAATTGAAGACTAAGGACGGGTTGTTTCACAGAATTTGAACAAGTCATCAAATTTCACAGTTAATTTGGACGTTCTGTGAAAGTCCTATTAAAGTTCTGTTATTATATCATTTTAGGCCAGTTGCTTCACAGAACTGAAATAATAACTGAACTTGAATAGAAGGTTTACAGAACTTGAAAATTAACTTTGAAATTTGAAGAATTGTTCAAATTCTGTGAAACAACCCGTCCTTAAAGTTAATCTTGTTCAATAAAGGTTCTTTTAATTAGTAAAAATTTAGCCTATGTCAATACAGCCTGAAAAGTATCATAATTGTTGAATTTTTCATATTAGATTGTTGATTTTATACACACACTTTTCTGTATAAACCTAAAATTTAATATAGATATAGCTTGGAAGCGATAAAAATTTTTTTTCTCAAAAAAGTTGCAAATGAATATAGGAGCATGAACTCCATGTCCAGGGTAGTGTTATTAAGAAATTACCTTTATACTTAAAGCTTAACTAACTAATATGGGTATGTTAAGATTTTATTTTTATTTTTTCCCTTTACACACGAGTGTTAGACTCTCGTAAAGGTATATATGCTTAATTTAAATTTAAAATATTTTCTTATTGTGTAAATTTAAATAATTATATTGTATGTTATAAAATTTAAAAAAAAACTAGTAGAGGTAAATCTAAAGGGAAAATTAATGTACACAAAGTTGACACAGCAATTGAAGTGCTTCATACACGATTCATCAACACTGCAAATGCAGTAGTCCAGCACACTAAACAGAGAATCCCTAGAAGTGCGTTCTGTACTGATTTCAAAAAAAATAAAAAGTCACAAGTTTACAAAAATCATTTTGAGTTCTAGGCCAATGAAATTGATAATCTGTTCAAGAAAGAATGTGGATGTTTCAAAAGCTATTTCACCACAAGTAAGGAATAATTAGGAAGCTTACTTTAGATACGCTCACAACACATGTCTATCAGTTTATCGCTTCAGTGGTTTTAAATTACTTGTTTGTTTCTATAAATAAATGTAACGCAAGTCCATAAAAGGAACATAATTCTAATAAGATTAAGTTAAAATACCTTGATCCAAATAAATAAATAAAAATATACTTCTCTTGCCTTCGCGCTAGTTGGAAAAAGTCACCAATTATAAAAACATATTCTGACATTTAAAAACAGTAAAACTAACATGAAATAATAAAAATAAAACGACAAATGATATTTATTTTTTGTATTGGTGACTTTTTACTTTAAGGTTAAACATAACGTTTGTTATAATCTACGCGTTCATAGATGGAGTAAATTTAATTATTTTATGAAAATGCACTTTTTAAAGATATGCTTCAAAATATTAAGACAAATTATTTGTTTGCGCCCGTGCATACGCAATATACAAGGTGTCTGGGGGTAAAATGTGCTAATTTCGGGATATGATTCTACATGATGGTAGAAATAAAAAAGACAAATGATATTACAGTGTCTATCATCACATCAGGGCAGGGCATATCTGCCCTGATGATGGGCACTGCAATGCTGTCCGAAACGTGTGTGCTGTGCTAGCTAAAGAAAGGCGTAGCGCAACAAGTCACAATACCCCAAAAATAAACCTCTGTAACTATTAAAATACATTTTTTTCGATTTCTGGAAACTGAAAAACTTTCTTCTTATTATTACCTAACTACCGCAAAGTATTTTTAAAACAAACATGCATATTAAGCGTATCCCTATTTTCTGCATATTTACAAAGAAGTTAGTATGACGCGTAAGAATTTTTTTTAAAGCTTAATTACTAATGACTCGTAACTAATGAGTTGAAATCAAATGTTGCAATGAACAAAATATTTTGAAAAGTCCGAGTTTGGTATAAACTTACAAATAGTTTTTATCTCTGCTGAATTCAGATGTGAGTTCGTGTGCTCTCTCCGGAAAGTACTTTGGGTTTAATTTAATATAATGAAGGAGTTTCCCAAGTATCGTCTTCACGGCGTCTACAAAGTCTTGTGGGTCCAGAACATATTCTTGTCCAGGAATCTAAATGAAAAAAAAAACACAATATATAATTATTCAAAACAATTTATCAACCACCACAACACGGGCTAGTGGCTAGTTTGGTGGTCTAAACATTCTTAATGAATGTAATAAACCACCAAAAAAGCACTGAATAAAGAAAAAAAATTTAAAAAAAAAAGAAAAAAATTTCTATGATTGGATGTTCTTCATGACAATTGTAGACTTCATGCAAAACTAAGAGAAATCTACCTCAAATGAGCATTTTACTAAAAAGTAGGTAATTTAGATGAATGGAATAAAAAGGGGATAACTAACCAACACCACTAAATAAAATGTTGATTAAAGTTAGGTACTCATCAAGTAGTGTATATTTTTTACCTATTTCACCAATGTCATAAACATTGTAATCCTATGACTAAAGTTGCTTGATGAGTAGTTTAGTTACTAAACAGTTTACTAAGAGTTGGTGAAATACCCCCTAATACTAAGACAGAAAAGAATATAAATAAAATTAGGTCATAAATAGATTTAAATTACAACACAAAAATGAACAGAATCATTGCAACACAGGAGAATTTATTTAATAATAGTTAATCACTAGATCTAAATTATGTCAAACTTATATCTGGATTTAAAATGTGACAACTGAATGAAAGTTTAGTTTACTTGTTTGATCGGCATTTTGATTTTCAAAATTTCACTATAGCGACACAGCACTTCTCTAGGAGCGTGTATCTTCACGAAGTGCAGTTTCTGTTGATTCTCTTCCTTCTCCAAGATCAGTCCTTCTTCCATGAGATTATTCTCAAAAGTCTCCCTTTTTGAGGCGCGAAATGCATTGTTACAATCGTTGGGCGAGTATGCCAACACAAAGTCCACAATCTTCTCTCCATCTTTAAACCTCCTCCAGGTCTAGAAATTACCAAATTATTTCATTAACACATCATTCTGTAATAATGGATTCACAAAAGGAGCAAGCCATAATTGATTGATATTAAATCAAGTTTGCTTTTAACGTCATACTCATAACCTAAAAGCGTGCCAAAGGTCAGTGAATATTTAAGCAGGTCGGAATGATATCACTTACAAATTGTGAGTGCCATATGTAAATCAAACAACTACAAAATACTATTTTCTCACATGACAAAATAATATAACCAACAAATGTTATATAATGCTATTTCAGCATTAATGTTAGACACAATGAGATGATCTGAAATATTAAATACTCACTTTCATGCTGGGGATATGACTCGTGTATTATTTACGATGAAATGATCAACTATCAAGAGATATTTTTTTGCAAAGTGCATAACAGAAGTAATTATCAATTGTTACAAGCTATTGTATTGTTTTCCAATAATAATACTGTGAAGTTAGTTACACTGTGGCAGATCTCCCAACTGGCAACAAGCCGGGCCACCAAATGATTTATTTAAATTAGAATACAAACACCATAATCTATACACAGATGACGGCAGTTAAGAAACCTAACTTGATAAGAAAGGAGTTTATTTATAGGTTCATTAATGAAGTGCTAATAAATTTTTAAATTAAAATATTGAAGTTTTGAAGGATGGACACAAATTGATGTTATGGTTATTTCTCATTAGGACGTGAATGGTATACTTGTTAAGAGTCGATGATAAAGAATGAAAATTTACACAAAATACGCAATTATTAGATAAATTTCAACAAATTCTATACAGCATGAAAAAAATCACAAGTTTTAACAATAAATAAATAAAAACTGTAATGTTTTCTTTAATGTATATTTATCAAAACACTTTATATTACACTTTTCCTATTTGGGGTCTATTTTAAAACATGTTTTAACTGTGTCAATGGTAAATGCAAAATATCAAATTTTATACATAATTAATTTACTTGAACAATTCACTGTGGAATCGTAGAATACATATTTGACATCAATAAAGATATAATTATGAATGTCTAACTTGAGCTGAAACCTCGTTTGAAGCTGGAGCAACTATTTTTGGAAGGTTGACTAAAAATACACCCACGTCTGTGTATCAGATGACTCAATAAATATATTAGATTTTTATATGTGTATTTATCATCTGTTTATATACTGCTATGTGTCGAAATGGGGATATAATATACTCGTGTCATATATAATATTATACATATGCATAGTAATACGTGCAACATGCTACATGTTCATATTAAATATATTACATACAATAATTAATAGCACCAAAATTAAAATAAATTAAAAAATTTAATTTTAATTAAAGTAAATAAAATGGGTAGAGTTTAGGTTCTTATCAGTTTCAAGTACTTAGGTTTCAAAAGCAAAATGAAAAAAAAAATTGTTTCACTTTATTTTATTATATATGTCGACCGGTTTCGGTTGTTCTCAACCTTCTTCAGGACAATAAATATACATTTAAAAAATTGTTATTTTATTATAACAACCGAAACCGGTCGACGTATATAATAAAATAAAGTGGTTTAAAAACAAAAAAAAATTTCATTTTGTATCATGTCAAGCCACAAAGTGTTTGCTTTCTTCGATAACTTAGTTTTCACTTACTTTGGTGCTTCACTGTAAGTTCAGCTATAAAAGAAACCAGCTAGGTTTTTAGAGATTTACATGAATTTCTACACCAAAACCTAGTTTCAAAAATAACAATAAAATTTAATGATAAACTAATATTTACAAGAGAAGGTTTTTACACATAATACAATGATTAACATTTTTTTGTGTTAAATGTATTCCTAAATATATTGTTTTAATTTAACAAAAACTATAGAATTGGTAAACATAAAAGTGATAGAGACGACCTTTTTATTACTGTTAGTCGTACCTATAATTTTATTAAAATGTTAATCATTATTTAGTTGATCTTATCTCAAAGATTAAACAAATCTAATTTTTTTAATGTTTGCAAGAACTCCTCTAACTTGAAATTTATTTGTGACGTACCCAGTAATTACAGGTTTGAGTAATAAATTTATTCACACCCACCACCAAACAACCATTCTTAAAAAATGAGTACGAAAATATAAATATAGGTAGAAATTAATTATTTTTTAAAGTTTTTTTTATTATTAACACCTACATTTTGATGAATGAAATTATTATACTATTTTAACAAAAAGCAATACTGTCACAATGGCCAAAAACATTATTTGACAACTGAATAAAAAAAGTTAATCTAACAGGTTTAACAATCAATGTTAACATAATGATAATCGTCAGTCACCAGATTCCGTTCACAGAACAGATAATCCCTAGTTTCATCTATACCAATTTGAAAGAAAACTGATGTCGCCAATCTAAATAAGACCTTTCGACTCCTAGGCCCCAGACAGGCCAATGACATTGATTATCTGCATTATATCCCCAAGAAAAAACATCAATTGAAAAAATTTCACCAAGGAAAGGAAAATTTTAGCTTACTTCCGACATACGGGCAAACCCACTGTCTGTGTATCTCTTCAAAGAAACGTATTTAAAAAAAAATCGGGGATAAATTTGGTAAGTATTAAGTATTAAGTATTTTCTTGAACCGCATTGATTATATTTATATATATCGAAATGAGTTTTATAAACTCATTGGGAATAATACATTATTACTTTGTTATCATTTTGTAATGTATTATCTTGTAATAAAAAAAAAAAAAAAAAAAAAATATTATGGAGTAAAAAAAAATAGGTTAAAGTTTTGTAGATCAACAAACGCTGATTCTGAATATACAGGGTGTCTGGGGGTAAATTGCACTAACTTCGGGGGGTGATTCTAGATGATGGTATAAGTAAAAAAGATAAATAACTTTTTTCGTAGTTCTAACTTTTCTTTTTACGAAAATATTTTTCAATGGAAGAATATTTATTTTCCCAAACAAACCATTTAACTTTTTTACCTAAAAACTACCTTAAAACGTTGGAATTTCGAGAAAATGTTTTTTTTTTCTACCTCTAAAATCACGTAGAATCACCCCCCGAAGTTAGTGCACTTTACCCCCAGACAACCTGTATAAATTTTGTTATGTACTAGATGTACCCTGCCATGCGTTGCTGTGGATCAGTCAGTCTATCAAATTGATAGAGAAACAATAGCGAGTGTTGCTTTTACGTCCAACAGATGGCGCTGTTTTTAAAAAAGCATGTTTTTACCTGTCACAGGTGACATCTATATAATACAGGTATTTAAAAACAGACGCTTATTCGAAAGCAATGAAGAACTTTAAGAGATTTAAGATTTTAAATGAAAGAATATTAAGGACAGGTTGTTTCGCAGAATTTGAACAATTCATCAAATTTCAAAGTTGATTTTCTAGTTCTATTCAGGTTCTATTCAAAATTAAATGAGTTGGATTTAGTTCACGGCACATCTGCTCCTTCACTTGCAACTATTTATAACTGGTTAAATGAATTTAAACGTGGTCGTACATCAACAAAGGATGAACCACGCTCAGGACGTCCTGTAGAGGTGACTACACCAGAAATGATCAATAAAATCCACGATATGGTGTTAAGTGACCGAAGATTAAAGTTGAGTGAGATAATTGAGGTTACAGGGATCTCAAAAGGTAGCGTCATTTCTATTTTACAAGACAAATTGGGCATGAAAAAAATTTCTGCAAGATGGGTGCCGCGTTTGCTCACAGTCGACAATAAACGCAATAGGGTGGTGGCCTCTAAAGCCCAGTTGTCGCTCATGCAACGCAATCCGGATGAATTTTTTCGTCGCTTTGTGACTGTAGATGAAACATGGATACACCACTATACTCCCGAGACGAAAGAACAGTCAAAGCAGTGGATTGCGAAAGGCGAACCATGTCCAAAGAAGGCGAAAACCGTAAAATCAGCTGGTAAGGTTATGGCTACTGTATTTTGAGATGCACGTGGAATTATTTTTGTTGACTATTTGGAAAAAGGAAAAACAATAACAGGGGATTATTATGCATCTTTATTGGACCAGCTAAAAAACAAAATTGAAGAAAAACGGCCTCATTTAAACAGGAAAAAAATCCTCTTTCATCAGGACAATGCCCGTGTTCACACATGTTTACGATCAATGGCTAAAATTGAAGAATTGAAGTTCGAATTGGTCGACCACCCACCGTATTCGCCAGATTTAGCCCCCAGTGACTTTTTCCTTTTCCCAAACTTAAAAAAATGGCTAAGTGGACAACGTTTTTTTTCAAATGAAGAAGTCATCGATCGGACAAATGCTTATTTTGAGGACCTTCCGAAAACTTATTTTTCTGACGGTTTAAAAAAAATTGAGAAACGTCTAACCAAGTGTATTGAGCTCCAAGGAGATTATGTTGAGAAATAAAAAAAAAATACAAACTGTTTTAATGCTTTTTTCTAAGGACTTATTGACCAACCCTCGTACTTTGTAAATTATATGATTCATTGAACAGCTCATTCAACAATGTCAATAATTAAAAGTTCCATTATTATGCTGCTTTGTAAAGTATACGACTCAGTGAACAGCTCATTCAACAATGTGAATAATTACAAGTTCCATTAGTATGCTGTTTTATAAATTACAAATGTAGGCGATATAAGTACAACAAATCTTGTTCTTAATCTGAATGCCAAAGAGTTCTATATAGCAATTCTAGAGCAATTGAACAAACGATTATAAATCACACAGTGTAAACAATCATCCCGCTGCGTCAAAAACATGCGCGTAATCTAAATTCAAATCATTCCCCCCATCAATAGGAAGTGTGGATTGTCAATCGCTTCAATGATTCAGCAAACGATCAATCTATATAAACAAAAATCTAAATGTTCGTTGAAACTGAAACCACTGAACTGAACAAAAAAACACGTTTAATGTATTTTATGATTATTTCAGAAAAAACACTACTTAACCCCTCCAGCGATAGCCAAAATGAATAATTCATATTTCGCGCCGCTATCGTAACAATCGGCTTAACTTTAAAAATCATTTTTTTATTATATGAACGGGGTAAAAGTGAAAGTAAATTTTTCTTACAAATTCCCCAAACAATACAAATGTGTTTTCGTAATATGGAGTTCTCTTAATTTTTCTATGATTGGAGCAAAAAATTATGTGAAAATGTGGTTAGCGTTTTTGACAACATTTTTCACATTTGATATTAAAATTTTATTATTTAGAAATAGTCATGTTTATTTTAATAGCATACACCAGAAAGATAATTTTGTCTAGTTTCTAGAACGGTATTTGTTTTTACGGAAAAATAAAAAATAAGATATATATCGCGCATGTGAAATACACAGAAAACATTGCAAACTGAACAAATGTGATGAATGTACTGAAGGGTTAATATATTTATAAAAACTTCATATTATCCATACTACTAAGTTTTAATAATATAGAAATCCTAAGCAAGGGAAATCCCAGTGAGAAGATATTGATCATCTAAGATGCCAGATATATCGGTTATCTCAACAGATAAGCTGAGCATTCGCTGAGATAATATAAAATTTCAAGTTCAAGCACGGTCAATTGTAAACGTTCCCGGGAGATTTATTAGTGAGTGTCAAAGAACAATGAATTTTTGCTGAAATTTGAATCTGGTCAGAATTCAATCTGGATGAAATGAGAAACAACATATAATATAAATTTTAATTATCTGAGTGTTCCTACTACCTCAGCCATGGAGGTCATTGAAGTTTTAGAACATACCAAAATGGGAAGGCCATAGTCTTTGGTTCCTGGATGTTGGAACTCTTGTACGGAATTCACAGTAGGTAGTTTCTTTTTTTTAATAAACTTAAAAAAGGGCTACCAATGTAACCCAAGATAGGGACTTCAGACTCTCTATCAAAGCAATAAAAATATTTTAAAATATTTGGAAACCTACATTTATAAAGAATTACTTCAAATTTGCTAAAGAAAGAATAAATCTACATAAATAAAAATTTAACATATTTTACATTTTAAATAATTAAATTTAATAAGTAAATGTTTGTTTGTTCAAAATCATAAATCTACGAAAGTTCTTCACCGATTGTTTTGAAATTTTGACACAACGTTGCATTTGAATTCGCGTGTGTTTTTATATGCCTGCATTATATAAATTTCACCTGTGACAGGTAAAAACAAGGTTTTTTTTAAAAAAGAGCGCCATCCGTGGGATAAGCAAGCTTTTTTGAAAAACAGCGCCATCTGTTGGACGTAAAAGCAACACGCGCTATTGTTTCTCTATTTGCACAGACAAACAGAGCCACGGCAACGCATGGTGGGGTACAGCTAGTAATGTAAATAAAATTACTTACAGCAGTATTATTATGTACTCAGTTTACCAAAATAAAGGTACATAACACAAATAATGTGATAAAGTTATCTAGGCTTAAATTCAGTGGAGAGATTCTTATCAGTTTGATAACCTTAATAAAAAGAAAATTTTAAAACGTAATGTTATGGTTATAGTGGTTAAGATAAGATATTATGTAAAAAAAATTGTTTTATAACCCAACTAGTGCTGTGATTTAAAAAAAATATTGTGTGTTGATAAAAGTTAAGCATTTAATATTTGAGATTAATCCTATGTGAATAAAATTACAGCTGAAACTGATGAATAGTAATTTTGAGTGCTTTCCATTTTGGATGACTTGAGTAGAATTGAGTTCATACACCAAGCAAGTTGTTATGCATTAAGGTATATATGCGTGAAGGTATATTGCTAATCCAAAATTCAGGATGGATTAAATTTCATGATCCAATAAATATTTTGGTACTTGTGTATCACACGCCAAGCAATATGTTGTTGGGAGCTAGTATCAGTTTTTAAAAGTCATGCGGGGTTACCAGCGTGTGTAAAAATAAAATCTATTTACCTACACCTTACCTAGATTCTTTACTAATTTCTGCTGTAACTTTTTTTCAGTTTTTACTCACACAATATAGATTTTCATTTATTTGCTAGATTTCGTACTATGCCTACAATAACTTTGATTGGATTACACCAAATTTAATATTACTACTCTACAGTAGTTGATTACACTATTGTTAAATTCTGACAAGCTCACAATAATTGTCTCACTGCTATTTCCATGAATACTTTAATATGTATAATAATTTTAAGGTGCAATTAATAAATTAAAATAGTGAAGCGCATTAGCAAATATACATAGCAGTTAATAAAGCTAGCAAAATTTGCAAAAAAATCATTTCTAAATAGCGAAAATTCATTTTGATTTATTTCCATGTCTTGAAAGTATTAAAAAAGATATAAAAATGTAGAGTAGGGTATTGATTTCATTGAAATATAAATAAATGAAACCAAATAGAATAAATTGTAACCTTTTAACCATTCAAGCAGTATTGTATCAAAAGTGCATTGTGGTTATGGATCCATCTTTTACAGAGACGGATAAAATTTATGGTTACCCTATTCTTCCACTGGGAATAAAGTGTGACAGGCTTTGGCTTAATAAGGTGATCAGAAACCTTATCAACATTTCCCTTGGAAGCGATGAGACTGTCCTGGAGGTCCATGTCGGAGATTCCTTCGGCCGAGTGGTAGACAGTAAAGTACGATTGACCCAGCAGGGGCTTTCGGTGCACGGAGGTCAGCGTGGTCACTGAGCCCAGGGACTTGGCGTCAGAGAAGTAATCGTCATCATCATCACTCATTTCAGTTAACAATCACAGGTGGTGTGTGATTTACCAGATCAATTTCACGGCAAAACATTCACGTGTTAACCTCAATACCATAAGCAACATAGGTAAATATTTACCTACGACTACCGTTTTTACTACTACAAAAAATTGCCCCTTTAATAACGCCTGCTCGCGTCCCCTTTAGAGTTATATCCCAGTTTTCAAGTAGTTTGTGGGCTACGCTAGGTTTGTATAGAATGGTTTGTGATTTAATTCTACCTAATCCAACCTAACCTAACATGTACGGAATATTTTCTCAAACGGTAGTCGTAGGTAAATAATTACCGCAACATACATCTCAGTTTACTACATTTACTAATACAGGATATAACAACGGATATGGAAAACACATTTCAGTTGAAAACGGGTGTGTCAAGGATGATATTACATCTTCGAATGAAATATAAATAACAACAAACTCGTGCATACACTTTCACTAGCTTAGTTCATTTCTAAAGCCAACTCACTAAATCAAAATCGTTTTTTAATGTTTTATTAACACTAAGATATTAACTCTAAGATACACTAAATGCCGGATTAAACTAAAAACAACACGTTGCGTACGTCAGAAAAATTTAAAAACACGACATGCCATAAGTCATGTCAGGCAATAACTGTCAATAAAGGGCTGCCAGCTGCCAAGAGGAGCGGACGGCATGCATCATCAGATTTACTTTAAAAGTAAGTAGGCACTAAAAGTATTCTAAACAATTTGTCGATTAGTGGCAACAATATCGAACAGATATATTTTGAAATTTTATAAATGACGTTTCTCGCGGGATGAAAAAATGTACAAGTGAAATACGTCACTTAATTCTTATCATGTTCTTATCCGTTCTTATCTATACACTCGAATCATAACTATATCTAATAATAGTAACTAATATTCTCTGATCTTGATGAGAACTATGTCAAGACTTTAAAACTATTATTAGTCCTACTGAACTTGACAACGACAACATAATATAACATTCTGATTCTGCTGAAAAACTGTCAATGACAACCATATGACAGCTGAGTCGTTGACAGTTTTTCTTTCTTGGCGGTTGTTTCGTTCGTCTTTTGTTATTTGACGGACAGTAATAACAAATACCCTGTAGATAATAAATATATTATTGTTCAGGCTTGTTTTCTACGATGGTGAAAATCAGTGAAGTTTTGGAGCTGCAGCTCGGCCACGTGAAAATAAGAAATATCGAGGAACTGGAACGAAAGCTGAACAAATTGGTAGATGGCGGAAAAGATAATCTACAAGTGATTGCTGATTTTGACTGCACTCTTACTAAACAGAGAGTCGATAATGGCAATGTGCTCGTCACCAGTTTCGGTGAGTTATTAACATATTTTATTTCACACTTAACCACAGTCAGTATCACCACTGATATTGATATCTCAATAGGATTGACTTAATAAATTTAAATGTTCAGTTATGCAACCAAAGATTTTACAGCTCTCGGCATACCCAGTCAAGTGAACCCTGCGCAATAATGCGATTTTTCAGCAGATGAACTGGTCTATTATATTAGAGCCTTCTCTCAAACTTAGTTTATTTATTCATTTTACTTTAAATGTACATTTTAAGTTAACACAGCCAATAACAAATGCATATTATATTTAGTGTTATTTTTAAGATATTTAATTTTTGAATTTTCAACCGAAAAATATGACTAAATTTGTTGAATTCTCGAACTTTTCTATCTAATGTTTACAAGTATTTAAGTCGCACAAGCGCTAAATCGGTTTTTAAGGTTTAGTTCGGGTTATTTTAATAATTTGTGCATCTTTAAAAAAATTTACTAAGAAAATAAGACAGTAAATCATTATTATTATTTCCTAACCAACAAACTTAACATTGATTTAGAAAAAATGGAATTTTCATGCATCTTTTATTTTCTCCCACCATATTTCTTGTAGTAATTTAGTTGTAACCATGCGCTATTCATATAGCGTGCAGCTCAATTTGACAAGTTTATCAAAATATCTATGTCAGGGGACAAGTTATTTAATAGCAGAATCATTTTTCCGAGCGGCATTACCAATGGTAGGTTAGTTTTGCATCTCAGAACAACAAACTTCCTGTGTTTGCGAGCTAGTGTGAATTTGTCGCTAACATAAAACTCAAATTTTTGTATTATATCAGTAATACAGATATGACCTTCAGAAGATAAAGTACTGTTGTAACCATGCGCTATTCATATAGCGTGCAGCTCAATTCGACAAGTTTATCAAAATATCTATGTCAGGGGACAAGTTATTTAATAGCAGAATCATTTTTCCGAGCGGCATTACCAATGGTAGGTTAGTTTTGCATCTCAGAACAACAAACTTCCTGTGTTTGCGAGCTAGCGTGAATTTGTTGCTAACATATAACTCAAATTTTTGTATTATATCAGTAATACAGATATGACCTTCAGAAGATAAAGTACTGTTATCAGCAAAGCAGTTTTCATTCTATCAGCGAGGCTATTTATAACTAGCATAACGGACAGAAAGGCTGATGGATTTAACCAGGAAAAATACTCTCTAATAAGTCTCGAAGACATAAATATCTCAGAAACTTATTTTGAACTTTCTCTACCATTAGAGAGTAAGTAAAATCCACTCCTCAGATTTTTGAGCTGCTTTTCAAAATGCTACATACATGCTAAACTATACTATGGCACAAAAATCGCAGTTGAGCACAAAAAATGTCTGGAGTTACTTAGCACAAATCCCAGCACTCTCAAAGCTTTGCTTTCGTTTCTATCTGGACATGAAATGTTAGGTGCGTGTCAAATGTGATTCCCATCTTTATAACAACTGTTCTCTGTGAATTGAACAATAATTCTGACTTACAAATGGAAGACATGAAGTTAAAAAGAACCTTTTCTTTGCAAAAGTGCATAAAACTTTTAACATTATTGAATTCCCTATTGCACAAAATTTCTCTAGTACAAATATTTCTGATAGCTGAAGCTTCTGTATGATTGTAGCATCATGCAGCGTTAAATTAATTATTTTATGAAAATACACTGTAGCATAGAGATGCTCTACGGCTGAAGTGCTATTCTTTTCCGAAAGGGGAACAGTGACCTTTCTCTTGCTTTGGAGGTCCAGTGTACAAAATTAATAAATCTGTAGATTTGTTGTAATAACAAACACTCTTTTTTCTAATGTAGATATTGAAGATTACTGGGGAAATGGTTTTGAAATACATTTGCCTTCCACCAATTTAATGAACATGTAGTTAGTTATGATAACTGTATTCCAAATTATGTATGTCAAACTTAATTACTATTTCTTTTTCATTTAAAGGCATGTTCTCACAGTGCCCATCAGTGCCCGAAAAATACAAGAATGAAGACAAAAAATTATCTGACATTTACAAACCCATAGAAGTAGACCCAGCACTCTCCATCGAAACCAAGACTAAGCACATGATAGAATGGTATCGTTTGGGCAATGATATTCTAAAGTAAGTACTTTTAATCTATTTAATTTATAGGCCTCTCTGACATTGTGGATATTTTTTTTATATTAACTCCACACATAGGTTTTTTTTATTATTTTTTTTTTGGCTTATATATAAAACTTTGTAAATACAATATATTATGGTGAATTTAAGTTCAGTTGTGATATTTTATAGTCCTCCTCACTAGGGTATCCTGGGCTGAGGCAGACTAAACTTGTTTGAATTTTTTTTGTCCTCTATGTCTTGGTGTTTTTTTTTTTTTCTATGACCTCTTTCAAGTTATCTTTGAGGGTGCTGTGTTCAGGATATTTTCGGGGAGAGGAAGGAGTGAATATAGGTCCTGAAGTGATCCTTGTTTTAGGGGGTCAGAAACGGATGTTAGCAAATCGTTTCACAGCCGAGCTGTTAAACTGAAGAACGAGTCGTAGAAGGGTCAATCCGCACCAAATCATCCAGGCCATGTCACCCACCATCTCAGATTTTGATGAAACTTTAAATTTTTAATCCTTCCATATAGATAAGAAAATATACCAAATTTTACCTTCCTACCTCAACTCGTTTTTTTTTTATGGGCAGTTGAAGTTTGGGCAAAATAAGCGTTTTTACATATTCCGAGCACTCCGGAAGAGCTTGTACCTTCAATGAAAAAAAATTGTATCTTTGTCATTTATAGTGCAAATGCAATGAAAATTTTCAATATTATCAAGAAAACTATGCTGATTGCAGAAAAAAATAAATAAACCCTTTACATTTATCTACTTGACTTTAAAAAATTACCAAAAGTAATTTTTTAAGTAATTTTTGGGACGGAAAAGGTACTTTACAAAAAAGCAATATCTCGGGAAGGTACAGTGTTAATGAAGTAATTTTTTTTTTATTCATATCTACAAATAGCATAGAATCACATACAAAAATAAAATTCATGGCATTTTACTTGCTTCAATAAATAAAATCCATTTTAAACTTTTTTCAAACTTTTTGTAATTTTTTTTTATTCTTATCTACAATAAACATAGTACAACCTAAAAAAATAAAACTCCTGGTATTTTGTGTGCTTCACAGTGTAGAAACGTTTTTAAAATAAGAAATTTTTATCATACAGAATTGTTCTAGGTTTTTTTAAATCTAGATACAAAAATAAATAAAATCCATTTTAAACTTTTTTCAAACTTTTTGTGATTTTTTTTATATCTATTTTTAGTTTGTAATTGGGCAAGTTATAGTTTAGGTATATAGCTAGTAATATAGGTTGAATGAATGGACTAATATCAAAGAAACAGTCCTAGAGACAAGTCACTACATGGAAATGATGTATCTGCAACAAGAACAAGACAGAACATGAAAATTACTATCTGCCTCATCACTAAGTTTGCAGGATACTACATGCTTTGTTTCCTCTGACATGCTTAGTTCTGAGTCAGCTTCAAAGCAGTGATCATCTATATAAATACAGTAGTTGTTTCATGTTATGGTGTACGTTGTTAAAATGTCTCTAATCGAAACAAGTTTAGTTAAATGTAGTGTGGGACAACATAATGGTACTGAATGTTACAAAAAAAGTTATACTAAGTCAGAGAAATTAACGAGTGTGGATTTGTTAAGTGAATTTGAAAAAAAGCTTATTCAACAAAGAAGTTTTGTATCTACAGACTTGGTTTTCAACATTTGTGAGCACCACAGAATATTTAACTTAAATAAATATGAAACATTTCAAAAAGCTTGTTTTGACCCGTTCCAAAGCCACAAAAGGAAAATTACAAAAACTTTAAGAACAGTATCCTTGGAATTTTCAGAGAACATTAATACCATTCTAAAAGTAACTAATAAAGCAATCCCTGGACAAAAAATTTGTAATGCATGCAGAGCAAAAATTAGTAAGAGCCAAAACCTTAACAATGAAATTGAAGAGCTTAACACTTTTCAAGAAGACATAAGTGAAGTTGAAAATGTTTTAAACAAAGAAATTTTTTTACAAGAAATCAACACTTCTTTAACTGACATTGGAGAATCTCCATTTAAACTACATGCAATACCATCCCACAGTAAGTCTAGTTACGCTAAACGGAAGTTAGATTCTGCTTGTTCAACCTTAAAGAAAAAAGTAAGTAAAGTTTTAGAAAAAGAATTTTCCCCAGTAAAATGTGATGCAAAAATACCAAGATGTATTCAAGAAAAAGCTAATGACATGGACAGGCTTGTTGAGTTGGTTAAAAAAAAATTGGAAACACAAGTTACACGCCGTGAGAGAATTCAGCTTCTAACTCTCGCTCCAACTTCGTGGAGTAGAAAAAAGGTTGCTGAAGAATTCAGTGTTGGTGAATACTCAGTTCGTAAAGCACGAGAGCTACTAAATGAAAATGGTATCATTGCTTTACCTGATCCAAAAAAAGGAAAACCATTAGACCAAGGAACAGTTACTTTGGTTAAAAATTTCTACCAAAACGATGAATTTTCTCGTGTTATGCCAGGGAAAAAAGATAAAGTTAGCATAACCAAAAATGTTTATGAACAAAAAAGACTATTGCTTTGTAACCTGAATGAACTTTATGCTACCTTCAAGTTTGAATACCCTGCTTCAAAAATTGGGATTTCGAAATTTTGTTGGTTGCGTCCCAAATGGTGTGTGCCAGTAGGTTCTCCAGGCTCTCATTCTGTCTGCGTTTGTGCAATTCATCAAAATGTAGTGTTGCTTCTTAATGCTTGTGACAGTGAAGAAACGTACAATGATTTAATGGACTACTTAGTGTGCTCAAAGAACAATAGAGACTGTATGCTTCGACATTGCGATAAGTGTTCAACATCTAGTGAAAATCTTAAGAAACATTTGTTAGAAAAATTTGAAGAATGGGACCAAGAAGATGAAATTACATACAGTGCATGGGTAACTACTGATAGAACACAGCAGGTTTCAGTTACAGTTCCCTTTCATGAATATGTAGAACATCTTGTGAAGAGTCTTGTAAAACTTCTTCCTCATTCTTTTATAACAAAGTCTCAATCAAAATATCTCAAAGAGTCCCTAAAAGCACAGCTTCAGATAAATGAAGCTGTTGTGTTATTAGACTTCAGTGAAAACTTCTCCTATGTTATCCAGAATGAAGTCCAGGGTTACCACTGGACGCAAGACAGTTGTTCACTCCACCCAGTGGTAATTTACACTTGTGAAGAGCCTGGCAAAGATCTCACAGTGTCAAGTTTGTGTGTAATTTCAGATGACTTGGAACATGATGTAAGTTTCGTTTACGAAACTCAAAAAATTGTTGCTCAATTTTTAAATCAAAAATTTCCCCAAATTCAAAGTGTTTATTATTTTACTGATTGTTGCGCAGCGCAATATAAAAACTGCAAAAACTTTTTAAATCTGTGTCACCATCAAAAAGACTTCAACTTGAAAGCATGTTGGTCGTTTTTTGCTACGAGTCATGGGAAATCTCCCTGTGATGGAATAGGTGGAACAGTAAAACGTCTTCTAACTAGAGAAAGTTTGCAACTTGGCCCTGGCAACACTATCACAACTGTAGACAAAACTTTTAAGTTTTGTCAGTCGAGAGTAGAAAATATATATTTTTACTTGCTGAGAAAAGAAAGCTTATTCACTTGCAGGCAACAATTACAGCAGCGTTTTTCACAAGCTAAAACAATACCAGGCACTCGAGGTTTCCACTGCTTTGTTCCTCTGTCTGAAAATGAAGTTGGCACAAAAAGGATAAGTTCAGATTCAGATTATGCTTTGATTTTTAACTTCAGTGGGGAACGAAATCGCTCTGAGCAACTAAGTATGGTACAAATTTGTACAAACTCTTATGTAGCTTGCGTATATGACAACCATTGGTTTTTTGGACTTGTGGTTTCCAAAGATGAAGACGAGTGTGATGTATCAATCAAGTTTATGCATCCTTTTGGCCCAGCTCCATCCTTTTACTGGCCACATCAAAAAGAAGATATTTGTTTTGTTCCACTACAAAATATTTTTAATATCGTTGACCCTCCCACAACAAAAGGTTCAGGAAGAGCTTACTACTTTCTTGAAAAAGACGTTCATCATGCTGATCAAAAGTTCAACCATCTTATGGGTCAGATCAAGAATAAAAGTAAAAAATGAACTTGAACATTTATTTGTAAACAATATTATTGTAATGTACTTTCATTTAACCTAATCCTACATTGCCTGTTTTATTTTTATTGTATTTGTTTTTTAAAGAGTTAACTTTGTATTGAAAAGAGTTAAAAAGTTGATCTTGTTATAAAATATTGCTATGGTGTATGCATTCAGGGTAAGGAACAAGGTACATTATTTTGTTGGTGCCTTAAGCTTACATTGCAAGCTTACCAGCATGTTGTAAAGGACCGAATAAGTTTGACTTTTTTTATTTGCAAATACAGTATCTAGATTTTAAAAAACTTGGAACAATTCTGTATGATTAAGATTTCTCATTTTAAAAACGTTTCTACACTGTGAAGCACACAAAATACCAGGAGTTTTATTTTTTTAGGTTGTACTATGTTTATTGTAGATAAGAATAAAAAAAAAATTACAAAAAGTTTGAAAAAAGTTTAAAATGGATTTTATTTATTGAAGCAAGTAAAATGCCATGAATTTTATTTTTGTATGTGATTCTATGCTATTTGTAGATATGAATAAAAAAAAAAATTACTTCATTAACACTGTACCTTCCCGAGATATTGCTTTTTTGTAAAGTACCTTTTCCGTCCCAAAAATTACTTAAAAAATTACTTTTGGTAATTTTTTAAAGTCAAGTAGATAAATGTAAAGGGTTTATTTATTTTTTCTGCAATCAGCATAGTTTTCTTGATAATATTGAAAATTTTCATTGCATTTGCACTATAAATGACAAAGATACAATTTTTTTTCATTGAAGGTACAAGCTCTTCCGGAGTGCTCGGAACATGTAAAAACGCTTATTTTGCCCAAACTTCAACTGCCCATAAAAAAAAAACGAGTTGAGGTAGGAAGGTAAAATTTGGTATATTTTCTTATCTATATGGAAGGATTAAAAATTTAAAGTTTCATCAAAATCTGAGATGGTGGGTGACAAATCCAAAATTTTCTGGATGATTTGGTGCGGATTGACCCAGAAACAACCAGTTTTCACATGCACCGGTGCCCAAGGAATCAATGACACTAGTTGCTCGGAGCATCTTCCATTGAAATACCGGTAGGACAAGGACAGCATTCCCACCTGACGCCTGTAGAAAAGATTAAAATCTTGTTAAGATAAGGGAATCTATCAAACGGTCCGTCATCATCAGGAATAGCCTGGATTGGAGATGTTAGATAGATCCAGTTTGCAATGAAAGCATGGCCAGGAGGCCATTCTGTTAACACTGAAAATCCGGAGAAATATAATAGTCAACTACCATGTCACAAATTGCACAGGAGCAGCTTGTAGTGACTAATACAGGAATGCCACGGCGTTTCAAAATTTAAGGCGATGCCATACGTAGTAATGCAAAATCATGTGTTTTTGGTTTGAAATTTGGTCGCCTAGAAATGTTTCAGATGCTTTAATTAAATACTACGAGTAGAATATATCTTGGCCTTTGAAATGATAGAGTATTTTTTAGATAAGTCTTTTTATAAGCCCAGAAAAAAATAATGTATAAGGCCTATGAAAACTGCTTTAAAGTTCAAAATATCCTACTTACGAACCCATTTTCGGTTATGATTTTATTGTATAATGTGGCAAATTAAGTTATTTATAAAATGATCGAAAAAAAATT
Source organism: Hesperophylax magnus (assembly GCA_026573805.1). NCBI lineage: Eukaryota > Metazoa > Arthropoda > Insecta > Trichoptera > Limnephilidae > Hesperophylax > Hesperophylax magnus. The sequence continues at coordinate 31,628,000 of JAIUSX010000046.1, forward strand.
AAATATTTATGCCTGAATATCCACAAAATAAAATAAAAGGCACTTTTTGGCCATGTTTTTTTCTTGCATAAATCAAAACATGCGGATGGTGTTAAGCGGGAATTTAAACCTTATCGCCATCTACGTAAGGGTTGTTATTGATAGCGGCTCAATTTAAAATATTACACGACGTAGTGCATCGCCTTAAGCACAAATTTTGCAGTCAATACCAAAAAAAAGCTAGTATCACATGAGCGCTATCCTGCTTTATTTATTGAAACCGCACTGTTCTCAACCGTCTGGGGCCAATGAGACCATGGCATCCTCAATCGGGGTATGTTGTTAGGCTCAAGATAGTGGAAAGGGAAGGAGATGGGGAAGAGGAAGGTGGGGAAGTACCTGATTATTCAGATCTACTCACCAAACATGGCCAAAGCCATTTAAATCAATGTTTCAATTATGAATGTTGGTCTTACACCAGCGCGTTACTGAGAATATATTCCACTCTTGAACGTAAGTTAAGTCACAAAAGTATACTATACATTACTAGCTGACGTGAACCCGGCGGAGGAAACCTGCTTACCAATGGAGGTTACCTACCATTGCAATTTTTCAAAGTAAAGTTATGGTATTGTTTTTGACCCCATTAGCCACACATCTCTTCTCGGTATTGTTTATTACCTTAGCAATAATTATATTGTTTATTCATATTTTGTTTTCCAGGGGTTTCCAGTTTCCTGCTGAAGAATTAAAGCATGTGGCAAAACATGTTACAGAAAATCTCCGGTAAGAAAATATTACTTAATATTTATTACCCAATATTAATGTTGATGCAGTTTAAATTAACTTATTAGAATCATAAAGTGGTTTGAATTTTATCAAGATTAATTTGTACGTAAACAGCATTATACATATTATATGCTAATAGTTTAATCAGGATTAAATTGTACATACATAAACAGTTCATGATGTTCAATATTTCATAATCGAAATAAATTTTCAGTGACGGTGTCCATGAAATGTTAGGTCAACTAAATGAAACAAAGGTACCAGTACTGGTATTTTCTGCCGGGTTGGGAGATGCTGTGGTAGCTGTTTTGGAGAATTCCAATAATTTAACAGCCAACGTTAAGGTAAACATAAATCAAATTAAGATTTTACAACTCGGTGCTCACGCTCAGATGTGATTTATTATAATAATAATGATAAGAATTGGCACGTGCATCATTACTTCAGCTTATTGTTTTCCTTTCTTACCTAATTCAATCAATTCTTAGCATGATAAGGTTTTACTGGCCCGTAAACCATTACGTGAGCTATTGTTTCTTTGTACTAAGCTAATTTAAATTCAATTTCTTAACTGTTTTCTCAATTTTCTCAGGTGATATCCAATTTTCTCAACATTGACGAAAATGGTACTATTTGCGGACTAAAGGGAGACATAATACATGTCTTCAATAAGAATGAGACTGTGATCAAAGGGACGGAGTATTACGATATGATAAAAGACCGTGCCAATGTGATTTTACTGGGAGACTCATTGGGAGATGCTTCTATGGCCGATGGAGTGAACACGGATGCTGTTATCAAGATAGGATTTCTTTATCACAACCAAGAAGGAAACCTTCCCCTCTATATGGAGATGTTTGATATTGTTCTTTTAGACGATCAATCAGTCGATGTACCTAGGGCCATAATAAATTTGGTTTTAAAATAGAACATACACAATCATTCAAGTCACTTAGATCAAATTACTTACATAAGTAAGTTTAGGCTTATAATAAAATAGTGTTACCTATTTATTCAAGTCAATGGCGAGTGCTTAACCAAATTGTATGCTTAATAGAGGCAAATCTTAGGATTAATATAGGCACAATGCTTGTTTAGCTCTTAGTCATATAGATTGTAATTAACCTGGGGTACATACAACAAATTGTGAGAATTTCTTGATTAAAAAAATACATACATATTTAATTCTCCTACGTAACACGTAAATGTATACATGTTTGATAATTTACAGAAAATAAAACTTACAAAATTGCAAACACATTATAGAATGTGTTAACGGAAGGCGTAATTTTATTTTCCCAGGTTTTTTGATTTTGTATCTGGGAATTTCTGACAAAATTTGTGGGTGTTTTTATCTTTTTTATGCTTTCCATTATTTATGTTTTCACCAATACCAGATTATTAGAAGGTTTTTTTTTCAGTGCAGTCATTCTAGGACTAACTACCATAATATGTACTCCCCATTGCCCAGAATACTAATGGAGGGTAATAATGTCAACTCTTCAGTGGACATCTTCAATTTATCACTTAAGGGTAAACGTAACGTAAGTTATAATTCAGGCGTTAATTTAATTATTTTATGAAAACACACTTTTTGGAAGTTATGCTTTAAAATATTAAGACAAATTATTTGTTTGCGCCCGTACATACGTACATATGCAATATGAATATGAATAAATAATTTTTTGTGTGTAAAAACTCAATTCTTTCAAGAAAGACTACAAATACAATATTATATCGGTGATACAATCCAAACAGTCTCAATATTTTAACATGACTTGTAAAAAGTGTATTTAACGCGTTGATTATAAAAACTATATTACGTTTACCCATAAATACAAAAGATTGTTGCTGGGGCACTTCAATTATGTATTTAAAAAAATTAAAACCTTTTTATTAGTAACATAATTTTATAAACTGTTCCTATGTATAAGCACCTAAAAGGGGTGTTAAAAAATAAGTAAATGTGGTTACGGAATGGAACTAGCGCATTCTCCACCAGAAATGTTGAACTTCATTTTTTTCAATGTTGGTCCAAATTTATGTGAAAACTGTATATTTTCAAAAATGTATTACGCAAGCTATTTAAATAAATAAAATAAATCTTACATACCTAAAATTAATTAAATGAAATTGGACTTTTGATCTAAATATAAATAATTAATTAAAAATATATAAAGGTTTAATTTAAATTTGGATTTAACTGATTAAATAAAGTAAATTAATAAAATTGAATGTTAAAAAAATATATAACTTTCCAATATTCTACAATATGTAACTACGAAAAAACCAATAAAGATTGTTGGACAAAAACGCAAAGTATAAACTTTTGTGAAAATGCCCATCTAGATTATTGGAGGTGTTGTGTTATTTTCTTCTAATCAAGAGGCTACTATTAAATAATTTGTGAGAGTTAATAATGTATTAATAACAATAAGTATTTAGATCTTCTAATATATTTGACGCTTATATAGCTAATAATGAGTAGACAATTCAAATGTCATTTATTCTAATAATGTTTCATAGTGATCGACTTTCTAATCATTATTTAAGTAAAAGTGTTTGAAAATGCTTTACTTTTAGAAGAAACTGAAAGTTTTTTATATGCAAAACCCGCTCGGGAAATTTCTGCCGGTTTTGATACATTCACTAAAGGTACTTTCGTAAATAGAAAATAAATATAAAATTAATGATTTTCGCTAAATATCAACAGAATAATGTTATTTTTTTAATAAATGTGTATTCTTTTTATATTTAGATTTTCCTAACAGTTTTTTTGTGAATATCCAGATTTTCTTAAAATTTCAGAGCGGGTTTTCTGAGATTATTGCTGTGAATCATCATTCTAAGTCACATTAGCTGAAAACCCAATTGAGTGAGCAACCATTTTATATAAAATAAACACTATTAACTGTTACCATTTTGTAAAAAAATATTATTTGTTTATCTGTGTACTAAGTATTTATTGTGATTTTTTTTTAGGTATTCAAGTTTAAAGTTGAAGGTTTTTGCGTGGCATTTACCCTACTTAATTTATTAAAAATTATTATGTGATAAAACATTTTGATATGTTATATTATTATGAAACAGATTTAGATACGTATTCTTACGGGCCTTTACTTTAATTTATTGATATAATTAGACAATCTGTAATTTTTTACCACTTTTTTCATATTTTTTTGTATCATTCCAGTATCAGTGTAATTTTAAACAGAAAATGACTATTTTACTGGTGTATTCAGCTTTACCTCAGTTTATTGTAATTATTTTTGAGAATACCCAGTTATGTTAAAATGTTGCTTTTTTTTAGGTTGGCAACACTATTTTTATATGTATGTTTGTTTGTGCTTGGAATAATAAAAACTCATTAAACTTTTTTTTGTGTTATATTATACATTTAACAAGTTATTGTTATTTGACCAATGAACCTGTTTACTAAAAGTACAGGCTGACTGGAAACTCACTAACCTTAAAAAAAATTTTTGTAACTCAACAGCAACACGTTTGTCAAAACATACCATTTGAAATGTAAAAAACATTCTTGCGTGTTTTTCATTGCTAATCTTTACCTTGATGCCCAGTAAAAGGATAATATTATTTAAAACATAACTAAATAAAACTTTTTAAATAATTTATGGGCTCGGGCACAGATAGTGTCAACTCTCGTTTTCTTTAGTTAATAATATTTGGATGATTTGTATAGCGCCGTTTTTGTGCAAAATCAACCTTGTTATCACCCAGTTATGAGATAAATCAATTTACAACTTTGGCCTAATCCATAAATCGAAATATATATACATATATTTCAATGTCTTCTGCCAAACAAAGGTACATCAAGTCTGAAGTTGGAGTTTTTTAGTGCAAATTTGAAAAAAATTGGTCGCTAGGGGGTCAATATCAAGCAATACATTTTAAAATGTATCAAAGCGTAGACCCAGCTGCAAGAGTTTTTTTTTAACCAAAAGTTTAGTTGCAAAAAAATATCTGTAAGTTTAAAAAAAAAAAGGTTAATGCTTAGATCGAAAAAAAAAAAGTATTTTCATGCCACTTATGTTGATTTCGATATTCGAAGAGCTAACACTTCAATAAACCTGTCGCCATATTGGTGTTAGCACTGTTTTGTTCCGAAATATTTTCAAATAAATCTATGGAGAAAACAATGATCTATGGCCAGGGATCCAACTGATTAACCAAATGCAATGGTTAGATAGATAAATAGCTTTATACTTTGTTGCCGTAGATAGCAGTCGACTCAATTTTGACAAATATTAGGGTTAACACTATCCGCGTCCGAGCCCTTTAACTGTCTACTCGTAATAGGAGAACATTATTCAAACATAACTGAATAAAAATATAAAAATAATAACTATTAAACTATAACAATGTGTTTTAAATTTTCTTTTAACACAGTGGTAAAAGGGATAAGAACGCAATTTACCATCTTAACAATGTGACAAATCGTAACAGTACAAAACAATATTTTATGCTTTTCATTGTCAATTTTTTTTGCTTTATGATATCCATTTATAAACATTTAACCATCTCAAACAATATTTTCCTCTAAACAATGATAATTACTTATTCTGAAACATTTTAATTTTCATGACAAAAAAATAGTAGTAAACCTATGCAAATAAAAAATAAATAAAAATATTTGGCATTTTTTTCCAAAACTTGATGCATATCCTGGGCGCGTTGGCATGGCCAATTACCACTCAGAGACACATAGAGGTATTGCTCTGATTATATATTTTTATCTTTTACTAAACGGTTACATATCTAACAATGATATACTGGCTCAAATAAATTTCTTGTACCAAAGTCTCGCTGTCAAAGATGTGGCCATAACCTCCTTTATTGTAGAGCGAGCCACACCAATTAGTTCATAAAGTCACCCGTGGAGAGAGCCACACAATTCCTAAATGTAGTTGATCAAAAGATCGATATGTTTTTCATCTTTCACATGTGTTTAATAGGGATAATTATTTAAATAGTTGTTATCAGCCGTATCTCCTCACATGAAGACATGAGATAGCAGAGGTGAATGAAGGGCATTATTTTTAAATGCCTGCTAAAGTTCAAAAATCAATTGCATTGGTCTCAGCTTGAGGAAACGGGATAAGAATTGATAGTGTGATATGATAAGATAGTATCATAAATATATAACAGTATTCAGATATGATAAGGATTTTATCAATGATGTGTCATTGTAAAAATGTAAGATGAGCAAATGTGTCTTATCACGTCCGATATAGCGGTAACGTTTTTTTCGTATGGTAGGATTGGATAAATGCAGATTTTAACCATAGGTTAATTGTGTACCAGCCCTAAACTACTAGTACTATAACTAGTTAAAAAAAATTAAATTGATACAATTATTAATACTCCATCCCTTATCTCCTATTTGGTACTCATATATCTCAACATCCTATAATTTTAGGAGTGGAATAGTTTATTATAACATTCAGCACCAAATTTTTATTTTTTAGGCTTCCATCATCGATATATAAAAAAATATGTTTAATAAAAAATGTATTACAAAAAGCAGTTGAGAATACTATTTTTTAACAAACCACTTCTACAGCAATATGTCTGTATTATGAAATGTGTTAACAATATATCTGTACATATTATGTTTACAAATAATCAATGCTCCAATTTTTATGAACTCCCACAAATTCATACATTTAAAAAAAAAATTAATAAACTGGGGTAAGGGTGTGATGTGTAAGTTAGCAGCCCTTACCCTAAGTGAATATAATCTAAATACAACTTCAGAAAACAATAAAGATTTAATAATAACAAATAAGCAAAAGATATAAAATATAAAAATTTAAAAAAGCACAACTTTAGCCAGTTTAAAGGTAAATTTACATAAACACTAAGGAGGCCTGGACTCCACTGCGATTTCTAGCTGCGTGATTGATTAATCACTGCGACCAAAAATCTAGTGTAAGTTGTTTAGTTGCAGTTAGTTAGCGCCCTTTGTGGCAGCTGGACGCGTCATGCCGTCTCCAACCGCTTTGTGTTTTTTTAGTATTTTCAAGGGAAACGAGGCAACATCCCTTTGAAGTTATTTTAAAAATCAGTGAATCAACATTTTAAATTAACTTACCAATTAGTAATCAGAACTTAATAGTAATGTGACTAGAGTGCAGTGTTTCAAAAATGAATAATCGAAAATTGTGCTAAAAATATTCTAAATTCAATGAAGTTGAACTTGGGACGAGAATCGGTAACTGTAGGTACGCCAGATGTTTTCAATGTTATTCTTGGAAACTCTCAAAGCCCTCACAAGTGCCCAAGCTGATTTATTATTATCCCGTCCGCCGCCTTTTATTTCGGAACAATGCACCACTAACATAATCACCAGAAACAAGTGTACAGGGAGATGGACTTTCCGAATGTCACAGCGGTGCTGCCAAGGTCTGCAATCCATGAGAGGACATTGTGTCAGCGCTCTATTAGCAGCAGACACATACCTGGAAGGATGACGAACCTCGTGCTGGCACTGTTGGTGGACGCGGTGGACTCTCTCGCTGCAGCAGCTGGTCCAGTTTCCTCACCACCTTGGATTCTTGCTGCAGAGTCTCCATCCTCTACCTTCGTCGAATGTCACAGCGGTGCTGCCAAGGTCTGGAATCCATGAGAGGACATTGTGTCAGCGCTCTATTAGCAGCAGACACATACCTGGAAGGATGACGAACCTCGTGCTGGCACTGTTGGTGGACGCGGTGGACTCTCTCGCTACAGCAGCTGGTCCAGTTTCCTCACCACATAGGATTCTTGCAGCAGACTCTCCATCTCCGTGTCACCTGTTTCTGTACTTCATTTTATTTAACTTAATTTCAATTTCAATTTGTAATATTTATATATTTTTTTGTAATATCTGCATTAACTGTACAGCGCCCCTGAGGTGATATTTCGCAAAAGCGGCGCTATAAAAATCATCCAATAAATAAATAAATAAATGTGTGTGCACCTAAATTTAAAAATGACTGTTATTTTTTCAACTGAACAATTTGCGCAACTAGATATCCCAGTGGAGTCCAGGTCTAATAGCGTTTTCATGCAAGCAAAACCACAAATGAAATGTTGTGGCAAAATAAATAGTACAACAAAATAACTGTTTTCTTAGTATTGGCATCAAAAAATATTTTCTTAAATTTCACCTCACTGAGGAAAATTATGACAGTTATGACAATTATGAATTATGACAGAGGAACAAATCATATGAAACTGATTAATTTACTACAAGCAATCATTGATGTTAAAGATAGAAGGAAATTAGAAATTAGAGGCTATTTGTTTTAGATGCAAAAATATATTGCCAAAGATATTTAATGAAAAATTTCCAAATGCAAGCGAGGGAGAGATTAAGAGCATTAAGAAACAAACAAATAAATTCTACAAAAAAATTAAATAAGTTCTGATTGAAAACATTTCCCTCCGTGCCCTGTAAGGATTAAATACAAAAATCACATTTAACAGTCTTGCATGCATTTTAAATAATGTATTACAGGTATTATTAAACAAATAATTTGTTTCATGTCAATTTTTTGTGGGTTCGGTGTGTATTCAACCGGACTCACGACCTGACCGCGATGTATGTCGCTTCCATACATGACCAGAAGATGTCACTCAAGAGTGCCACCCTCTGTAATCATATTACACACTAAAATTCATTTATTGTACGGCGCTGCAAAAAAAACTACAAAATATGGTCGCTTGACGGCTCAAATCACGGAAGCTTGTAATAATAAATGATAATACAAGCAAATAGTGATACACATATAAATTACTGAACTTCACAATACCATGAACAGTCTTCAGTCATTGTATTAAAAATATCTTTTACTAATAAATGTAAATAATATTATGTATTAACAATATAATATATTTACCTTATATTATAATAATAATAAATTTAAGTTCACATCTGGAGTTGCACAAAAAACATTATAATCAAAATAACTCAAACATTTTATCATTTAGTTTTTCTTTTGGATTTTTGTACACTTTGGCGAGTTATTCTACTTGTGCTTCGTTTTATGGCTTGTAATTTAGCCAAACATTCTGCGTCGTGCCATTCAAACTCAATTCTAGAGGAAAAAGTTTTTTTACACCTTGAGCAAGTAATTTGTTTATTTCTTAATCTTCTTTTCTCCGTTGCGTGCATCTGGTACTCTTTTTTTAAATCTTCCTTTTTCATTAAAATTCTTTGGCAATATTTACATTTAAAACCGATGGCTTCTAATTCACTTCTATCTTCAACATCAAACATGGGTTGTAGTAGATTCATCGGCTCGTATGGTCCGTTCGTTCCACTGTCACAATTCGGCTCTTCTGTTTCTTCCTCACTTTCTTCTTTTGAGTCAGATATGTCAATAACAAGGGGCTGCATCGCGATGGATGCATTTTCACTAATGATTGTATTATTGTCAGTGGTTGGTGAATCATTAATAATTATAGAGAAAACCTGGCAATTAGACAGAGACTCCACATCACCTTTCAATCTTACAGGAGTAATTGTTTCCTCTATGACGGTGTCAGCTTTAGAGCTTTCTTCCTCTGAATCAATAAGGTCTATGCACATTACATTATTCACTATACATAGCGGCGGTGGAGCTGCCACTGGGTCCTGGTGTGGTTCACTGTCTTCGTCTTCCACATCTATGCACTCGGTTATTGTTGAATCTTTTGGTTGGGGTTTAGGTACGAAGCTGATTGTGCCAAAAAGACGTTTTCGAAGCAAATTCGTCTCCATTACACCTGATAACTATGACTTTTTTTACTAATAACTGTATCTTCCAGCTAATTTAAGTTATTTCGTAATGCTCTAATTTTATTTTTAAATGAGACTGCGACCTGCTGCGACCGCTGTGCATAATATTTTTACTTGAATTTAGCGATTTGAATTTTGAAGTTTGATTTTGACAGTTTGCTTTTATTCATATTTTTAACATGGGAAATAAATATTATTTTACAACAGTGTTGCCATTAGAGGTGAAGCGTATATGTATAGGGAGTCGCTATATGCACAGCGACTAATCGACAGGGGGCGTGGCCAACATTTCCGAGCATACCCGAAGTGAAGTGTTTCGGCGCTTTATTTGAAATTGGTTCTCCGTTCAGATTTTTTTTGTGACGTCACGGCCGAGCATTTCCGAATATTGCCGAGCAGCCGATAGCTAATTTTCATCTTTCATTTCATACGATTCTTGCACCTTGATTTCATTTGGTTAGATTACATTACTATAGGGCCAATATCATAAAGTCGATTCCAAAGCCTAAAGACTTTTTGGTATGGCAACCACATTCTAATTCCTGCAAATATAATTAACTTTTGGACAATAAAAGACTTGTGGTAGGTCCTATGTTCAACTTTTGTACAGATTCGTATTAGGCCTATATATACTCAAAGTATCTAATCTTTTTACATTACAAAACAGTACACCTATGGGAAAGTAAAACTAGCATTATTTGGAGTCAATGTGAAAATTTGGATTCCATATAGCACGTTGAAGGATAAGTGAGCAATGAAGGAAGTTGGGCAATTCATTGATACATTTATTTATTGGACAATTTGTATAGCGCCGCTTTTGTGAGATATCACCTCAGGGGAGCTTTACAGTTGATGCAGGTATTACAAAAATATAAATATTACAAAAAAACTGAATTTAAGTTGATACATATAAGCTGCATATTTGATATTTAATATTATTTTATTAATGGAAAATAATACATTACACCACACAAAGGAAATATAAACATTGAGGGAACAAACCCCTTTAAAAACATGACAGATAAACCCTGAATTGAGCCGATCAGGTTCTGCCTCATCCTGAAATTTATGTTTAATAAATTGCTCCAACAATAGACACATCTCGTACTGAGGAAACTCCAGCTCAACAAGCCTGAATTTCTTTTGAATCACAAACCATGGTACACAAACCTAGCGTAGCCGCTAAACTATTTGAAAACTGGGATGTTTTTCTTGCCTTGACGCGAGCAGGCGGTATAAAAGGGACACTTTCTTTTGAATCACATACCATGTTACACAAACCTAGCGTAGCCGCTAAACTAATTGAAAACTGGGATGTTTTTCTTGCCTTGACGCGAGCAGTCGGTATAAAGGGGGCATTTTCTTTTTCATCATAAACCATGTTACACAAACTTAGCGTAGCCGCTCAACATCGCAGAAATAGTTAACTTAAATAAAATTTGAACGTAAAAAAATAACATCCAGCTAATAAATTTCAATCACAACGCACACAATGCATGCATATTAGGTAAATACTAATTTGACGGAATTTAACATTAAAAAAAACTCGGAACAGCTCGGGTATGCTCGGATATGTTGGCCACGCCCCCTGTCGACTAGTCGCTGTGCATATAGCGACTCCCATATGTATATACTAGAACAGATATCTCAAAGATACTTTCGTACTTAGTATTTTTTGTTCTTAAGTATCGCGACTCTTGCAAGTATTAGGCGTCTTGTGAGTATTGCACGTCTCGCGAGTATTGCGCCTGTCGAGTTTTGCGCATCTTACATAGATGCAAGACGTGCAAGACAGTGCAAGACGCGCAATACCCGCAATACCCGCAAGACGTGCAAAACTAGTCAGACGTGCAATACCCATAATGAGAAGATTGTTTCCCTAATCTAAATACTGAGAACACCCGTAAAGCAAACGCATCAGAGGATACGAAAAAAAAGTGAGGAATAAGTTTTCCTGATATTCTCCAGCCAACCCTCCCCCCTCCATGGATTCGAAAAACTTGTGGGGAATCCAGCATTGAGCAAACAATAACCCACACAAAACAAAAGCATTCTGAAATCTAGGAAAATTTAGGGAATTAAATAAATTATGGCTTACCCTCACTTGTAAGTAAATACAAGCACGAAATACTAGGGAACAGGTATTTGGAATAAGTATTTATTCTCACTTGTACCAGTTGATCCAAGTATCAAGATGAGCTAGTTGAGAGTGGTATATTTATGAGCTAGTTCATGGCTAGTTCGACTCACTGTGGGTGGTTTATTTATGGACTCACCTCTAGGCAATATCAACAACAGCTCTATCATTTGTAGTTTGAGTTTTTGAAATAAGAATGAATGCATATCTTGTAAAATGATCTACCAACAAATGTAGATTTTTTTTGTTGATATTGTACCTCCAAATCCTCCAATTAAACCTATAGATACTATTTCAAATGGCTTTGTTGCTGGGCCTAAATGAGACATAAAGCCAAATTTATATTGTCCTTTTGATTTATTTATACAAATTTCAGAGTTTCTACAAACTTTTATGAAGTTTTTATTTAAATTTTTGGTGCAATGTGAACTTATCATCTTTTGCATTTGTCCAATTCCAATATGGCATAGGTTTTAATGTATTTTTTTATAACTTCGATACTAAATCCTTCTGAAAGAATTATTTTTTCTTTTTCTCTGATTTTTTTAAAGTATATATGGTGTTTTTCCATTAATTTGCTTTTTTATTTTGTATTTCTTCATTTTTATTCTGATCTTTCAAAATAATGTTCTAATTTAATCGTGTTCACGACTTTCAATGGTTCATCTGTATGTTTATTTGATTCTAACACTGGATACTGGATTTCTGCTTAGACAGTCAGCTTCCAAATTTTGTTTTCCTGGAACGTATTTTATGTTAAAGTCATATTGTGATAGATAATATATTAAATCACCCAGCTCTTTATCGGTTCTAGATTTGAGATTCATGTTTTCCAGTGGTTTGTGATCTGAATAAACTGTAAATGATTTACCTATCAACCAGTATTGCCAGTATCTCACTGCTTCTTTTATAGCCAAGCACTCCAAGTAAATAGCTTTTTTCTTTTTCTGAGCTTCATTTAGTTTTTTTGAAGAGTAAGCAGGGGCGTATAACTCCCGCATGACCTTGTAACCCTGATGGGAGGAGTTATTCAATACCCAAATTCTTATAGACAAAGCTGTTGTGGCTGAAAGCTCAGATCTCATTGGCTTAGAGCAAAAATTGTAGTTTGATCTCTCGCTCTCTACCATAGCGACTTGTGTAACAGAAAGAGAAGCTAAGCATGCTTTATGCTCCGATAAAAATTAACGGTAATTTCCAAGACGCCATTTCGTAAGTTGAAAAGTCAGTTGATGTTTTTACGTAAATATTTTGAATTTTCTTTCACCCATCTAAAAATAATGTTACGTGCTAGAATTCTTCAAGGTGATAAATTAATGCCGTGTTGTGTTAAAGTGTGTTATCCGGTCTATCTCCACCAATTGAAAGAAGGACCCGAACCCGTTGTAAAATACAGGTACTAACCTCTCGTTCTTTGATACAATGTTCCTGATTTCTGAATGTACTTCATTGACTAATAATTTAATTAATTTTCCTTTTCAGACCTATCCGTATTCCCACGCGATACAATACCACGTATTAGGATGCTAAAACTGCTAAAAAAAAGCCACGAATACATCATACAAGGTCATTTAAACCTCTCCAGAATTGCATCATGTAAGTATTCAGATTTAACCATTTTCCATGATGTTTGCTGACGACAGAGCTGTGGAAATTATATGAAACCCTTGCAGGAGAATTTGAATAACTTCTAGTGCTGTGGCAATAATAATGAACACTTAAATTTGTTGAATATGTATTTTGTGTATATATTCTTGTATTTTTGTGCAAGGTCAAATTAAATCCTATTAAGTTGTTGCAGTAAGACTGGGTTCGATTCCTAGTTGAGACCGTTACTTTTTATTTTTCTGTGTCTTGTTCTGTTTCATGTTTTGTTTAGATATATTAGTTTTATCTTCTACTTCAATGATAAATCAATGCTCAATACATCGGTTGTACTGACCCTGTTTTGTATTACTGTCCATTGTCTTTTTGAAAATAAAAAGTATTTTTATGTGTGCATAGCTGTGGGTTTTTTTTATTTTCCTTTTCCTGCATTCCAATATTTTTATTTTTAAAATATAATTTTTTGTGGGCTATTGAATGAACGATGTTCGCTGGGTGTAGTTATATTGTTTATGGTTACACTTTTTTTAAATGGCCTTGAGATTTATTTATGGTCCACGATATATTTACCTGTCTGGACCAAACGACCGTTTTATCTGTGGTCGTCTGTGGTTAAGGGGGTGACAAAATGGCGCCATACAAAAAGCCCGAAGATATCGATCTAGAGAGTGGTTTATTTATGAGAGTAAGCTACCGGTTTTTCTTTTCCGTCATATTGAGTCTGTTTTAAAATAGCTCAAACTGGTATATTTGGTTTATTTATGGGTATATTTATGGCTCCAACAGAGAGTGGTTTATTTATGCTCCAACACTTTCTAGAGAAGCATGTGTATATATATTAATCGGTAAATCTTGATCAAAATTTTCCAGGATTGGTTGTGAGCATAGCAGGTTTTTCATCGTTTCAAAGGCATTTTGGCATTTATCAGTCCAAATAAACTTTTGGGTTTTTCCTTAGTAAATTATGCAATGGATCTAATATTATTGCACTCTTTGGAATGTACTCATGATAAAAGTTCATTTTTCCTAGAAATTGTCTCACACTCTTCTGTGTTTTTGGACCAGGAAAATTCCTTATTGAAATCAAATTATCCTTTAATGGCTTGACTGAATTATTCTGAATTATATGACCCAAATATTTTACCATGTCTGATGAAAATGTGCATTTTGTAAATTTCCGTTTTCAATTTTCATTGCATTTAGCAGCTTTGTTAGATGATCAATATGTTCAGCAAAAGTTTTTGAAAATATAAGAATGTCATCTATGTAACTGACAGTAAAATCTGTTAGTTTATATTTTCTCAATATATTGCTTAATATCCTATGAAAAATGAGAAGTCTTTAATCCAAAAGGCAGGCAGGTCCATTAATAATGCCCCTCCTGTATTACAAATCCTGATTTTCTTCTGTCTTCAATCCGCAAGGGAATAGACCAAAAGGCTGAGTTTATATCCAGCGTTGAAAAAAATTTGCAATTTCTGGTCTTTGTCATTAGGTATTCAATCAACGGAATTGGTTGAGCTTGAGGTATTACTATTTTATTTAAGTCTCTGAAGTCTATGCATAATCTGCATCTTTTGTTTTCTTCTTTTTTAAATGCTAGAGTAACTGGTGCAGCAAATGGACTGTAGGACTCTTCTATCAGTTTATTGTCTAATAATTTTGCCATTAATTTGCTCTTCTATTTCTTTTTTTCTTCTACACTGCATCTGTAAGGCCTCTTACTACAATATTTATCCACTAGTAGGTCTATCTTCGCTTCATATCCAACATCATATTTACTTTTCGCAAACATGATGTGTATTTGCCTATTTGTTTATTTATTTCTGTTTTTTGATCATTATTTAAATGATTTATTGTTATTTTAAAATCTTCTTCTTTAACATGTTCGTTAAAATTTATTATGTGTTTTTCTACGGTGTTCTTATTTTCTGTACTTTTAAATTCAGTATTTGTTCTCATATCTCTAGATTTTTTTTCTTTTTTATTTGTATTATTCAGGCAGAGTTTCTGTGATATTTGTAAATCTTCACTTTGGATAAGTTTGAAGTCTTTTATCATGTCTAATCCAATCAAAAAATCGTAATTGAAATTGTGTTCATCAATAATGTAAACATCAACATTTTTCTCGAATTCCAAAATTTTTATCTTTAAGTCAAACCACACATTAATGTTTTAACACCATTAATCGTTACTAAAAAGGCTTCATTCATTTTTTTTCTTTTCCTTTTAGTTTCAATAACTTAGAATTAATTAGAGAAACATTTGAACCTGAATTATAAATTCTGTATATTTCTAATTCATCATTTAGTAGAAGTTTAACTTTTATTAATGGTGTTACTATTAGTTTTTTTTAATCGTTTTCATTTAACTCAGTCTCTATAACTGAATTGTTTACATGTTTTTGCATTTCTCTTAAATTTTTCATCCTCGTTTGTTTTGAACCAGCATGCAACTTCAGAGTGGAAACGGCTACCTTTATTTAATTTTTCATATTTTATATTTTTTGCAAGGTTTAATTTTATCAACTCTTACTTAATTATCAAATGTGTTTCTCTTAAATTTATCATAATTATTTTTATTGACTGTTTGTTCCAATTTCATTAAAAAGATTTGCAGTCGATGTTATCAGGTAGACCCATAACAATAAGCTGAATCTGTGTGTCAATATTTTTATTTATCTCCAATAATAATCTTTTTAAAATTTAAATGCAAATGCATATTTAACATGTGACCAATCTTTGTTTCCGTATGTTTCACCAATTTTTTTTTCCATATTGCTCATCCTGCGTTTATTGTATATTATTTTTATTAACATACTAGTATATCAATCTACGCACTGTTTTTCAAGTAAATACTTT
The DNA here is from genome assembly GCA_026573805.1 of Hesperophylax magnus. Lineage (NCBI taxonomy): Eukaryota > Metazoa > Arthropoda > Insecta > Trichoptera > Limnephilidae > Hesperophylax > Hesperophylax magnus. The sequence continues at coordinate 31,644,156 of JAIUSX010000046.1, forward strand.
AAAACCTAAATTTTTTCTGTCTCCTTTAATATCTCGAAACATGTACATTAATTCTCAAAATCATTGATCCATTGTTTAATATTTGATGTTTTTCCTGAAAACTTCTCAAGTAAAAATTTTTCTCCTATTTTTCCTAGATTTTTATTTTCACCAAATTGTAAATCCCACCTTCATCTAAGTAAATTTTCCTCAAATCTTGGGTTAAGGTAATCCATAGTTTCCGTGTTTGATGTCTTTTCTTTAGAGAATTTTTAATTTTGGTAAAAACATCCTTAGTTGTTATGGCGGTGTTTCATGCAAGTTTCAAATCATCAGGAATATCAAATAAATGTTCATCGGGTGTCTCGACTGACGTTATGCAGATCACATTAGTTTTTCCATCCAATGCTGTTAACACTGTAAATGTGAATCGTAACTTTTCCATTTCTCTTCACTAAAAATGTCGTTTTATAAGACAAATTAAACAATGTGTTTCTCTGAAATACAAAGGAATTCTAGGCATTTCTAGGTAGGTACTTATTAGCGCTTATTCCTTTACACACATATATATAGAATATATATTTGTGTGTATTCATATTTTCAAATATTACATTGATATTTTATTGTAAAATTTCTCACATTTAAAAAAATATTTTGTTACCCAAACCACCAAAGCCATAGTTAATAGCCACTTTAATATTTATTATGTATGAGCAAAAAAAACAGTAAGGTCGAATGTAGGTTATGTAATAATTTTTTTCTAGATTTCTAAAATTTATTAACGTAAAATAAATAATATAATAAAATCCAAATATGTATGAAAGAAAACTAAGGCGCACAACTCATGCCACTAAGGGGCGCTAGTGTAGTACGTTGTCATCAAAATGTTTGGGAAATGTCAGAAGTTGGAGGTATTGTTAATATTATAAGGTATTTGTCGCTCCCCTGAACGTGCGGCCTGCTTGCCTGTCCTACACGCCCTGCAGTTATTTTTATTTTTTTTGAGGCTTTACCCCAAGAAAAAAACACAATTTTTTCAACCCACAAATGAAATAAGAATGCTACAATAAGTTTTTACGAATAAGCAATGCCTTTTAATCACAATGTGAAATTGTAAAATATTTTTCTCATGAACATTGCACAAGAGTCCCGTAGCCAGGGCTGAAGGGAGTGGGGATGGAGTGGTTGGGAAGTACCTGGTTATACGCATGAACGCAGCTATTGCCATTTCAAGCGACGTTTTGATTCTGAATGGTGGTCTTTATATACTATTGGAACGCGTTGCAAATATTCTATATATTATTATTTTATTTAAATGATATGTTTAGTAGTAAAAAATATATTCAATTAAAACTCAAGCCCGTGGCCTGCAGATTCGTAGCTGAAGAACTAGAAGTCATCAGGTAAGAACTACTTATTATTTATCATAATGATATATTTATGTTATACATACTCACACTTACCTACATAACTTTTAAAGCTTCGTAATGGCGTCTGCAGGACAGGCCCTTAGCGGGCGCGATTGGAGCAGTCCGCCCCAAGCGTTGTGTTGCCGAGGCACCAAGGTGCTGATATTACCTAACACCGAACATATTGTGATCACACAGAACACACAGCGATCACCTACCTACTACTTACTCCTAGGGCCTAGACGTCTACTGGTTTTGGCAAGGGGCCCGTAAATTTCACTCGCTCCAGGTACCGTTTGGTTTAGGGCTAGCCCTGGGCGTCTAAAAAAATTGCACTTTCGATAGCAATATACATTATACATACTACTACCCATTTTACATAATATGTAATAATGTATTATAATTTGTAAATGTTTACCAATACATACTAGCATCCAACTCTGTCACACACTCCTTTCTTGCTACCTGAAGTTGGTTGTCACATTGCTAGAGAATTTCTGAGAAAAAAATTTCCCATCCTCGGGAAAAGGGCGGTTAGAGCAATTCCGAGAAAAAGGAATCTCGACAGTTCTAGAATCTCTACAACACATTCATACATACATACTAACTGTTATGTAATTTTGACCTAGGTAACTCAACTGAAGGAATTTATTCACTTGATCGTGGTTTGTTTTTCATAAATATTCCTAACATCTTCACACACTTCTTTTGACACGCTCTCTTCTTCATTCATCCGTTCTACCTAGAAGCTCTTTGACCATGCTTTCATCAGCCTTGCATTCTTTTCGGGTATCTTCATCTGTAATATGGTGATACATAGCTAAGTATAGCGTGTTTTTACAAATGGTTTTAGAAGCAAAGAATGAAGAAAACACAAATCCCGCTGGCTGTTTACACATTGTTTCCCTTTTTCAAATTAATTTGCTTATTTGGAAAAATTCCCATGTACGCGCTGTGACATGCACTGGACAACAAAATAAAATAAATGTTTCTTTATATAAAACAAATTTATTTTGTTAATATATATATATTTAAAACACTTACATATAATACTCTCTATTATAGTTAAGTTATGGTGACAATCAATAATTGGACAGCTTAGACCAAACCTAAATACACTTATCATAATTGGATGGACAGAAAGTGTACAGAATGGTGAAATTAAATTTGATACGGGAGCGTTTTTTAAACACATAAAAATCATATTACTAGTAATAAAATAACGGTTTAATCAATAAGTTACACAATAATGTATTTTCTCTTTAATTATTGGTAAACACAAAATAGGTTTTAGACAATAAAATGTGAAAAGGGAAAATGAATTCCATAAATAGGTTAATTTATTAATATGTAACATTTCTGTTCAACAACACATAATATGATAGAGTGATTAATGTAGATACAGCACATCAATACTTGACATAGAAAAACAATGTTCAACACAGTTTCCTCTATTTAATGTAGTGGGCAAATTATGCATACCTATTTCCCGTTCACATCAAATAATGTCCTAACAAATAATTTGAGTGATAAATAATGTCCCTAAAGCTAAAAGTGTTTATAAAAAAAATAACAATTATTCACAATAAGCTTGCTTTGGTTAAATATATATACAAGTAAAAAAAAATATTTTCCATAGACAACAATATAAATTATACAATCTACAAATATCATGGTGGGCTTTATCTTGGAAAAGCATGGCTTACGAGTAGAGCGATTTATTCCTCTTCCAAGGTAAGCCTACTGCTCTCAATGCTCTTTGCGACAATAATACACCAGATCTTGCTTTGTCCCAACGTAATCCTACACTAAGTACTTACTATGTATTGGGCACAATCAGTTCCTGCTCTATGGATTTATAATATGTTATTGGACACTGTTAAAGCATTGGCAGATAGTTCATATCAATAAATAAAATTCATATGCAGAATCATTTATATTTTACACAAATCAGTCCATTTATTAATTTATATTAATTCTTTTTCTGAAAATGCTATCTACACGACTTTAAACCCTTACATTTATCTTTATACACTTCAGTGGCTTTCTCAAGAAAGGATAATACATCTTATTCACATTCAATCGCTTTATATGAGAAAATATATATACATTGATACCTATATACATTCAAAATAGTTTTGGTTTGTGTCCTCGTGATTGTGAATGATAATTAATGAATTCGACGTTATCACTACTTCATTGATCTCAAAAATAATACAGTAACGTATTGAATGGAATAACTCGTGCATTTTATGATAGCTTACTTATGAAGACATTTTTAGTCACAGAAGTACATTCAGTTATTATGTAGTACATAGAAACCATAAAAAACATACTGTTTATTACACTTTACTGTTCTTGTAGAATCTTTGCATTACTCTGTCGTAGAGTTAGTTTAATTTTTTAAATAAAGTATGTAATATTTTTAAAAATCATGTGACAAAACAAAAAATTGACTTTCTCCAAATTCATAAATATTAAAAGGGTCGTTTTTATAATATATAGTTCCTATCTACATACACAAGTAATATATTTTTATAAATATGTATTATAATATATAGAAAATTAAAAAATTTCATATTATGACAATGAGAAAACCACTGATAATACTTTGATGATTCCAAAGTATAGATTTCGATAATAATTAAAAATTCATCACAAAATGTTCATATTTACAAAGTGAAAATTATACATTCATTAATTTAAACTCACTATTTTAATATTTAATTAATCACAAGGATCATGCACACATTCACTCGATTCTCACACAAAATTTGGCATCTTGAAATACACAAATATACTTTGGTTTCCTTCATATTCCGTTAAAAAAAAGTTGTTTAGATTTCAAAAATAATGTTTGAAATGAAGTCTTTTGATAAACCATGGTAAATAAATAGTCCGTATCATAAGATTGAAATGAGAGTTTCCGACTAGCAGTTGGGGTGCCGGTAGCCCCACAGCTTGTAGCACTGCACCTTCTCCCGGTCCTTGGTCTGTCTTTTCCTTCGTTTCCTCTTGACCTGGTCGCTCTGCTTCTTGATGAAACGGATGTTGAACGGGTCTTCAGCTAACTCGGGATAGGTTTGTATATCGTGTACATATTCCCCTTCGTAGTTGGTTGCGAAGCCCTGCTTTTGGATTTCATCCATTTCTGAAGCAGACCACTCAACGCTGCCGGTAAAGCCATTGCGAACTATTTCCTTTTCCCTGTGCCATGCCTTCCTCACAGCAGCTAGTCTAGCGTGGTGCAGAAGCCGTTGTTTCTCTTTTTCAGCTGTTGTGCCATAGCGCAAGTTTATAACGGCATTGGCACCGTGGATTTTAACATCAAGATAGTTGTTTCCACTGCCATTCTCCCTTGAAATATCATGGAATGTAGAGTTGACCTGTCCTTGCATACGTTTCAATTGCTGTTTATCTTCATTAGCTCTCCAGTTTTCTTCTTTGACAAAATAGAATGCATCCTGTTGCGCACTGTGAACCACAAATGTGAAGGGAAGCATACTAGATCTGTTGAATACTGATGTATAGACATCTCTGTAGATGGCATTGGCTGCAGGAACACTCGACACAATAGCTTGCCCTTGAGGAGTACGAGAAACCAAAATTCCTTTTCCGAAAGGAGGATCTGACGCAGCACCAATCTTTTTGGGAGCCAAATCCATAACATCTGTTTTAAGTGCGGACCTCGGAGGAGATGATAAAGATTTAGCATCAGACATTTTTCGCAAGGATAAGAATGAAATGAATCCAGACTCAACATTGACTGCTGGAGAGTTAGACATTAGCGAGGGAACTTGAAGTGCCCAAGATTCTTTGGGACTTCCCCAGATAGTTGGAGGTCTTGAAATTGGTGGCAAAACAGATCCTCCAGGTAGCTCTTGAGGGAACAGTTGAGGAGCGAGACTCTTCAGGTTGTATCCAAGACGGGCCAGCCAACTCAAGTGATCTGTAAAATAAACAAACATACAATGTACACATTCCAGATTTGCTTAGTGATTGTTGACACAATTATATTAATGCAATGGTGGTAATGCAGTAAATATAGTGATGACTGAGAAAAATATATATTACCTGTAGGCTTTTCTCTAGCTTGTTTAAGGTTTATTGGATCATTTCCGTTAAACCTGTAGAGATGTAAATGAGTTGGATTAGCAACTCGCTGCACAATATTTTCCCAAAGAGGAGACATCCACTGTCCTATCAATGGGTCATACACTTTTCCATTTGGCATGTGAACTAGAGATGTCACTTGATCTAGCAATCCGCCACAGAAGTCAACTGGCAAATAGAGGTATGGATTTGAATCATAAACAATATGTCCATATGGTGAGCGCATTATTTCCCTTATTCCTTCGCCATATTGATTGAAAATCATAATGGGAGTTCCACATTGATCTGTTGCAACATAATACTTGTGTCGATAAACCTGGAAATAAAATATAACCTTATTAATTGACTACATAGGTATGTATTATGGGTAGGTATGTATTATGTATGTAGATGTATTTGCGTATTTTGCCGAATCACACGTAATTTATTTGTTAAACCCCATTCAGATCTAGCTACCAAAGTAAGCAGCCTTAGTGTATTATTTAAAATTCTTTTTACCTGAGCGTAAATCAGGTGACCTCTGTCATCATATATGAGAGTCATCAGCTTTCCGTCTCGAGGAGAATATATTTGTCCTACTTCATGTGGTCTATCTTGATTTGTGTAGAAGAATTGGGTTACGTTTCCAAAGTTGTCTTTCCTTGATGCCAGCCTGATAAATATAAATACATATATATATATATATTATGTAACACAACATAAGTTTTAGGCAATTACATTATTTACAAAAATTTTATGATGTTAGAAATAAATAATGGCATTATTATATGTCATAAATTGAGAATATATTATGTACCTACCTGTCTAAGTGATCGTAGTAGTACCGGACATCGAAACGTCCTCTTTTGGTTGCCCTAACTAACAGGCCTTTGGCATTGTATTGGAATCTTTCTTCTCGTGCATTCTGTGCCACAAGTCCTCGGTTGTCATATCGGTACTGTCCTTCACCAAACTTGACTATCCGATCCATAGCATTATACTCCATGGGAATCGTATTTCCTCGGTAAGTAAGAGACAACATGTTGCCATTGTCATCGTATCTGAAACCCCAAGGTTCCTGGGCCTCTACTCCTGATAACTGACCGTCACAATCCCAAGTGTAATTCTTTACGTTTGTGTATGTGTTAACTCCTACATTCCTCGTGTATGTCCTCGTTTGTGATATTCTGCCGTGAGAGTCATGAGAGAACTCCATTCGGAAAACTTCCATCCTGTGAATGGTAACAGCTATTTGTTTTTCCAAAAATCTATCATCAATGTTGCGTGAAAATATTGCTGTCCCATCAAACACGCTCGTATCGTTGAATTTCGGCCTAGTTATTTTGAATTGACTGATTAATTCAGGTGCACCAGTTTTACTACTGTATGCAAGATTGTGAGTCGGCAGAGTTTGGCCACCGATACGGCCCTGAACTGAAATAAGCCTGTAATTTGTGTCATATTCGTATGAAAATTTGGCATTGCTCAGACCAGTTTTTGCTCCATAGTCGATTCTTTCTTCAATAAGTAAACCTCCGACATATTGATAGTCCCATCGGTAATCCATGTCTTTTTCTGTGTGGAGTACTTCACTGGGCATTCCTGAGGATTTGGAGTAGGTAATTTCAGTTCTGCCATCTCCGTGAACTATCTCTGCCAGTCTCCCTGAGCCGTGATAGCGATATACGATTCGAGCTCCATCTCCCGGGTATACAGTCTGCAGTAATGCACCGGCATGGGAATAATGCTGTAAGTAGGATCGAGATGATCCAGGAGGTGTGTATGTAACCCTCAAGAAACCAAGAGATGGTTGGATGCTGAATGAATGTTTGGTACCACTAGGTAAAGTGACATGCCTTAGGCCACCCTCCTCATCATACGACAGGGAAAACCTTCTCTGGCTCGCCAGCGTTATTTTAGAAATGAGATTCCAGTCGTTGTAGGAAATAGTTTTAGTACCATCTTGCACACTAGATATTTCAGAGAGAAGGCCATGACGGTCATAGGTATATTTTTCCTCTGAACTTCCCCAATGCCACCCGTCCATTCTGTTGAATCTGTCGTAAGATATATTTAACGGAGCAGCTCCATTGAACGGAACGAATGATTGAGGTAATCCCGCTGGATCGAAAGTAATAACTAATATTGGTTGATGGTCACGATCGTAGAAAGTTTCCTTGCTTGTGAACTGGTCAAATTCAATGCCGAGAACCTTTGTTCCATTTACCCAAATTTCGCGGTTAAGGGTTTGTTGAGGATTCCTAACATCTCCAACGAGGCTGTAGCCTGAGGTCATGGTGTTTACGAGGTTTTCACCAAAAGTTGTAGTTTGGTGAGACCACATACGCAACATTTCAGCCTCAACTGGAAGAGCCGCTTCAAGGAGCGGATGTTTTGCGACTGCCGCACTTTCAAGTTTTCCTCCCCAAGGAGTATATACAGAAAGAGTATCATTCGCATAAATGTAAGCTTCAGTATTTTCTTCTTCATTTTTAATGATAAGTGCTTTGGAGTTTTGTCCTTGCATTAAAAGCTCACTATTGTGTTGTTTCTCATTGACTGTTATTGCCTTCACTGGATTGGAGACATCTACGACTAAACCACGCGTTTTGCTTAGTCCGGAAGCAATATTGATAACTTCTCCAGTAGGTACTATAAGAGATGTAACACGGCCCAAGTCATCATACTGATACATAAATGTTTCTCCACCCTGTGAACAAAAAAACAGATTAGAATTTTCTTTCCCTCGGAACAAATTTAGTCAACATTGTTTATGATAATTGTTAATTTAGTAATTGTTAATTTAGTAAACATACCCCAGATTTGCTGTTCAATAATCCAGAGTTGCTGTCGTAATCCAATTCTATTTCCGATCTTCCCTTTTCTGTCAATTTGGTTAGGAAGCCTACACCAGACATTTTCAATTCAGATTTATGGTCTTGAGTATTTTCGATGGAGCTAACCAAATTACTGTAATCCCTGAGGAACTGTATCTTATTTCCTGAAGCATCAGTAACGGTAGATAGTTTTCCGAAGCTAGTGTTTTTAGAGTACAAGAAGGAATATCTGGTTTTGGCAGATGCTAAATCCTTTGTCGCAACGTGTTGTCCGTATCTATTGAAGACGTATATTTCTGATGTTGGTGGGTAAGGAATGTGGAACTCTCCACTTTCATCGTGGCTTGGCAGATAATGTTTGAGCGCCAATATATGCAGTGAACCTGAAATCATAACAACGATAATTAATAAATTGAGAATATTATAAAATAAGTTTATCCTGGAGAAACGTTTTACATTGTTGTATTTTAAATAATTTTAACATTTTAAAATTGAACCATATAACAGAACTTTAACTGTAAAATAATATTTACCTTGATCAGCAACATTGAGAACACCGTCCGGAGAGACTGACAGAGCGGATATGGACTGGAATTTGGCATTGGAAGAAAGCAAGGTTTCTGCATTGCTGGTGGTTTCTTCTCCGTAGTAATTAGGAGTGCAAGGGCAGTTGGGGTTAATCTGCTCCGGGGCACCATGCGCCTGGGGGTTGATCGTTGTTGAAGAACTGGAATTACATTCACAGGCAGAATCCTTCAATTTGAATTGTTGTTTTCCTGCGAACAATGTTATCTTTCCTGAAGTATCAACACACTTGATGGCGTTGACTTTTCTAGAATCGGCATCTGCTATGTAAAGTTCGCCAGTTGGGGCGAAAGCCAATGACAGAACGGTGCCCAAGATGTTTTCTGGTTTGACATTGTTCACAATGGTTCCGTTAATGTTTTCGTTCTTGTCGATAGCTCCGATTTCATTGTTCAGGTTTCTGTGACAGTGGAGAGGAGTTCCTGCAACTACTTTCACCTTCATGTCTGGGGTGAGTTTCAGTACAAGTCTGTCATCAATGAAATGTAGTGCTCCATCTAGAGGGGACAGGGAGAGTCCTGTTGGCCATTGTAGTTGTGCTTGGTGGGCAGGGATAGCGCCACTGCAGGGGGCGGGGCTCCAGTGGTTGTGGTGCCCATGGTGACCCACCAGGGTGTGAATGATTCCTTTGGGATCCACAGCTCTGATATTGGTGCCATCAGCGATGTACATGGTTTTATCAGCGGCGATGGCTAGTCCTAAAAAGATAACAGAAATATTATACAAAAACGAGACAACAAATATAAAATTGTCCATTTTGATCATTCTTTATATAGTACTGAATGAAGGTAGTTTTGTTTATATTTTTTTGTACTTGCCTTTAGGATGAGACAGTTTAGCTCTAATAGCTGGAGATTCATCACCGCAGTTGGTTTCGTCTCCTGGAATGCACCTTTCTCCATTTCCGACCACAGGTTCAACGTTAATGTTAGGGTCTCTTACAGCATCCAATGATAGAACTCTGAGAATTTGGTGTTTCTCAGGATCAGACACATACAGATGACCATCAGCCGGTGACATGCAAAGGTAGTATTGGTAAGATACTTGAGTAGCGCTGGAATTAGAAAAAGATTGGTTAGACTGAAATTTATTTTATATTTTATCACTTGCAAGTTATAGTTTTCTTGTTTCAATGATTAATAATATGAATATAAACTAACCTTAATTGCAAAACAGTGTGCACTGTTCCTTCTGGTGTAATTCTTCTGATGAAGTTGAAATCTCCCACATACAAACTACCATCAGGTCCAGAAGCCAGGGCAACTGGAGTTAGTAGTCTGGCGTCTTTAGCCTTGCCATTGCAATGATCAGGGCATAGAAGTGGTCTTTGGAAGCCAGTTCCCATCAGAACTTGCACAGTACGAGGATACTGCTTTAAATGCAGAGTTGAGCCGTCTCCCTTTTGAAGAATGCCTTCATGGAAGTTATAGTGGTGATGAATATCCAGTCCCCACCCTCCAATATCAGAAATATCTACGTCACATCCTTGAAGAGTTGCAGTTTGCGTATCCCAAACGGGCTCACGGCAACTGCTGTGTTGATAGCCTATGGAGATCTTAGCTTGAGCAACTCCGTATACCTTCTGTTTGTAAACATTCCTCTTGTTCCAAGCAAATGTGTGTGTAAGATTTGGATCAGCTTCATAAGTCTTAACGTGAAGAGATCCTTCAATCTCCACTCTGACGTGAACATGGGTGAGTGTTGGTGGGATGACATCATGTGTGAGTTTCATGTGCACCGTACTTAAATATCCAGCTGCTTGTGAGGATTGGTACATAAGATGCAGGTCCGATCCAGGAATAGGGATTGATTCTTGAACAATCTAAAAACAAATATTATTAATTCAATTATCGAAGGAAGCAAACACTTTGTGGCTTGACATTATTACACAAATGAAAGAATATCTTTGTTTTAAAACATTTTTCCTTTCTCCCTGGGTAATTCCCACCCCTCCCCGACCCCACTACCTACTCCGCTGCCCTGATGCTCTCTCCCTCACATTTATATACTTGCTGTTTCTTTATTGTTTACTTAATAATCTTCCTCTGTATTATATTTTAGTTTATATTTGTACTGTCCTGATGAAGGTTGAGTTCAACCGAAACCGGTCGACGTATATAAATGTAATAAAGTGGTTTAAAACAAAGATATTCTTTCATTTCGATGATACACTTATATATATAATTGGAGAAAACTATGAAGAACTAATACATATTTTAAATAATGAACTAGATAATGTATCAAGATGGCTAAAAATAAATAAGCTTAAATTAAATACAAAAAAAAACAAAATGTATGGTAATTGGTTATAAGAAGACATCCAGTGAAAGCAAAATCAAAATTGATGGTGAAATTATTGAAAATGTTACCGATATAAAATACTTAGGAGTTATAATAGATTCCAAACTTAACTTTAACAAACATGCGGAATATACCCAAAAGAAAATTGGAAAAAGATATCTTTTTTGGGAAGAATTCGCCAAAAACTGTCCGAAAAAACTGCAATCACCATTTATAACTCCATTATTGCTCCACATTTTAATTACTGCTCAACTATCCTTTTCCTGTGTAACGACCGAGAGCAAAATAAATTTCAAATTCTCCAAAATAGGGCAATGAGAACAATACTCAGACGAAATAGATATTCAAAAGTAAATAAAATGTTAAACGAACTAAATTGGCTAACGGTGAAACAGATGTTGACCTTGAACACGATGATATTTTTACACAAAATAGTAAACAACCTGCTACCCAAATATTTTTCGAATAAAATTGTATACAACAAGGACATACACCAACATAAAACTAGGACGTGCAATGAAATCAGGCTACCAAAGAAGGACAAAGCGAATACCCAGAATAGTATATTTTATAAAGGGATGAAATACTATAACGCGCTGCCGGAAAACCTTAAGTCTGCCCCAATTGAAAAGTTTAAGATATTGTGTAGGAGCCACATCAAGAAAGAAAAAAAAAAAAAAATACATAGTATATTTAAATGTAATAATTAATTAGTCATTTGTAATCTTAAATGTACAAATTACTAAAATAAAATCAATAAATAAAAAATTTGTGTAATTGTTATTAATTCAGATCGATTAGAGCTATTAAAAGTCTCTTCCAAGTACGGGATTGATTCTTGAACAATCTAAAAACAAATATTATTAATTCAGATCGATTAGAGCTATTAAAAGTCTCTTCCAAGTACGGGATTATATCTTAATTGTCGAGTCTCTTACCTGTGTTTCAGCAAAGATAAGACTCCTTCCAGGTTGACCTCCAACAGTGTGAGGAGCCCATGTTCCGGCCAATCTTGGAGAAAGGAGTTCGTGGTCATGAGCTAGGCAAGCTTCAGTTCCTCGAGTGAATATTGACGATGACAATCCAGGGAAACCCATGGCTATGCTGCGGTTCGGTGTGGATCTAAAAAACAATATTTCCAGTTCACTTACATGCACTATATTACATGAGTAATACTATCATCCATACCTATGCATTCTTTTGCTTATTCTAAATTGGAGGTACGTTTTATTACACCCATTATAAATATATAGGAGAATTTATATTTATACTAATCGAACAACAAATGTAACATCGCTTATGAAAAGGATGGCCATTCAAAGAACAGGTGTGTACGAATGAAATAGCTATGTGAACAGCTTTCTGAAGTATGTCCACTAGACCTAGTAATAATTTGTCACTAGATCGCAGTGTGCAATATACGAAATTGAGTCCATCATTTTGAATAACTCTGTATAATATGTAATATTGTGACTATGTCACCTAAAAATAATCTTGTGGGGCTGTATGTGACCATAGAATAACGGCCTTGAGGTGATTTTGCACAAAAACAGCGCTATACAAGTCATCCAATTATTATTATTATTATTAATAAATATATCAATGTATATTGTGACTAGGGCTGCCACCTCTCCGGGTTTGACCCGGAGTCTACGGGTTTGCATGGTGCATGTCCGGGCTACGGGTTTAACATCGATATCTCCGGGTCAGACTGGGCGGTGGCAGCGAAGCCACAGACATTTTACAGAAACCATCACGGCGCGGAGCGCGTGACTGTCTGACTGAGTGAATGCACAATGAATTTTAACTGCCAAAAATAATTGGAATTTATATTTCAATCCCTATAAGCAATGCTTTTGTTGAACGCGTTTTTTCTTTAATGGGAAATTTGTGGACAGACGAGCTAAACTGCTTGTCAGTGGACATGGTGAAGGCAGAGTGCCAAGAATTGCCAAGAATTTTTGAAGTTTTTGAAGAAACCTGAGCAAGAAAAGATGCTAAAACCATCCCTTCAGAATGAAAAATATAGTTTTAAGTGTCAAGCTGGTCCAAGTCAGCTTAGCACTAGCTAGGTCATTTATATTTAAAAAAAACATTACCAATGGTAATTTAGCATGACCTTAATTGCCTTAATTAAATAATTCATACTAAAAAAGTTTTATTTTAATAAAAAAAAACTATATTTCTAAAATCTCCGGGTCTACTGTTTTTGAAAGGTGGCAGCCCTAATTTGTGACAGAAGAACAATATTTTGAGGTGTAATCAATGATGTTATAATACATATAGACACATTATTGTTTCACAATCTCAAGACAAAATGTGGTATGCAAGAAACACTCTTATATTCATGTGTGACAAAGATAGACATTAAAATAATATGTGCGTATGAAATAAACGATAGCGGGCGGTGTTTTTGTATTTGCGTTAAATACTACATTCTACCTCACGGGTGTAACTGAGATAACGCTTACTCGCTTACACTATAAGATGAACACGAAATACTTTATGAGACGACCTACGGCTATTAGGCTGTTCATTTCATATTTAGCTATTTCTCTTTCTCTAATGGCACTGATAATCTCGCGGAAACAATAGAAATAATTTTTTTTTTTAAATTAATTAATTAAATTTTAAAATAATTTGTGTGTATTTACGAATGAAATCTTATTACTTGGCTTTTACTATTGTTTGCCGAGTAATCAAATATTTGAATGTAGCACACAACCTTACTAGTGTAGATTGATTAGTGTTAGACTATTACTAAAAATACAAAAACGACAGCAATAAAATTGTCTTGCTTTTGGCTTGCCACTTTGAGATTTCTACGGAGCTTCTATATTTATTATTTTAACGTTATTGGGGGTAATATATTAATTATATGTCACATAAAATTAATAATGAGACAGATATGGCTGAATGCAATTATCTAACGAGGATTTGCATATATACAAACATAAGTGCAAATATAATTATTACTACTCATAAGATATTATTCACACAAACCATATCCACTAGATTTTTTATTTCATGTGACATATAATTGATAAATGTAATAAATTCCGATAAACAAATTTGTGATGAGTGGTTGCACGAACTTGTAATTATAATTGTATGTAACAGGTAAACAAACATATTATCTGAAATTAAGTGTAAAGTAGACGAAAATTCAAGATTTTGAGTAGCAAAAAGAGTATTTTTGAAGTCGGTAAAGCAATGATACCTTAAAAATATATAAAATCAGAAAAAAGGCTATTTAACACAATTTCCTTGAGCGCAGTAACGAAAGTTAAACCCTAAAGGATAACCTTCTTTATTAAAACAATGTTGTACCTATACTAAAGCCACATACGCTTTACGCACCTTATAGTGTGTCAAATTTAATTTCTGTAAATTGGATGGGACTGTTGGGAAGCTAAAATTTCTTCTGAGCAATTTGCAAAAAATTTAGAAAACATTCATTAACTCAGTTTGAAGTTTTTCGAATTGTGATAGTCTTGTATTTGCAGTGTGATATATCTGTAAGTAACAGATAAACAGCATTCTGATGAGTAAAATAACTGAATCACGGATAAAAAAATCTTATGGAGTGAATTATAGATAACTGAATATCACAGATAAACAATTTTGTGAGATGTAATGTGGAACACCACAATCACCCCTATTAATTCATCATAATCTACACATCCGCCCTAATGATGGGTACTGAAAAGCTTTCCGAAATGTTGGATAAAGAAAGAGGATGTACAACATGGCATAATACCCAAAAATGATTCATTGTAATACTCTTGGCCATGAAAATTTCAAATCATATCTGTAATGTACATAATAGTTACCCCGGATCTGATTTAGGTTCATCTTCATTACTGAGTTGCATGTAGACTGGAGGCAGTACAACAATCTGGTTCCATGGCACAAATACAGTCCTGGTGAGTGGCCGGAAAGGCGATCGTGAGAACTGAAGAGTTACAGCCCCGCCTCCGTTTACAAGAACGTCAAACCTGGATGAGATAAATTCATGTAAAAAACTAATATTGCTGAAATAATTCAATATTTCTTCCAATCAGCTATTTTTTTATTAATAGTTTTAGCTGTAACTTATAAAATGGATAATATTTTTGTTTGAAAGTTTATTTGTAAAGATTTTGATAGAATTTTTTACAAATATATATTCTGGAGAAAAGGTTTATAGGAAGAGAATTATTCTCTAAATACACGATGTCCAGAAACTCGTAGTGAACACGGGAAACTGTTGAATCTACAATTTGGAGTTGATTTTGTGGTATAACTTTTTGATTTAAGCTTTCGTTTGGAGTAAATCGAATCCTCAGTTGGAATTTTTTAGGTCAAATTTGAGGGGTTAATATCAGCGGCCAACGTGTACTAGAGGTTTAAAAAAGTTTTTTTTGGGTTCTTCATGTGATTTAGATTCACCAGTTTCCCGCTTGTACTAGGAGCTTCAGGACACGGTGTATAAGGATATTCAATATCAACTCAACATAAATTTAGCATTGAAAATTATATATTTCCCGGCAGTTTTTTTATTATTTTTAATTTGATGAAACTAATGACAAAACCTTAGGACGAGTAGTTTCACAGAATTTGAACAATTCATCTAATTTCAAAGTTGATTTTCAAGTTCTGTGAAGGTTCTATTCAAGTTATGTTATTATTTTAGTTTTGTGAAACAACTGGCCAATAATGATATAATAATAGAACTTGAATACAACCTTCACTGAACTTGAAAATCAACTTTGAAATTTGATGAATTGTTCAAATTCTGTGTAACAACCCGTCCTTAATATTCTAGTACCTAGGTACATGTAAACAGTTTTAAAACTGTGAATAATTCATGCATCAAATGTAAAGCGTATTTAAATTACGAACATAGATTGCTAGAATTATTAGACGTACAAGTTGAAAGGTATTCATGAATTAGGATTGCATGTTGAACTTACCATCCTCCTTGTCTCGTCAATGTGAATCCAAATCTTGCGTCTCGGTCCACCGAAACCCTGATGCCGACTATTCCAAGGCCCTGAGAGGACAATACTTGTCCCCTCATCACAGAAACTCGGCTAAAATGTGACAGATTTATTAAAATACAATTGAGAAATTTTCAACACATGACAGGTTGAAAAAATTACTATCAGAAGATAAAAAAAGAAATCTACTCTGAATCAATTATTACAGAAACTGAAAATGGGATTTTACTTATAAAATTTGTGACATGCTTAGTTTAAATGTGCTTAGATTAATGAAATATCAATAAATGTCTTGCGAAGCTCATTCCATAAGTCACTACGAGTTATTTGATTCTTTGAAAACAAAGCCATTTTCTGTTGTATTTTAATAAAGCCCGTTGAACTATAGTATAATATACCGTTTTGTGGTAGCAAAATCAAAGTTCAATGATACCATTTTTCATTAGGTACATACATATTTCGAAAGAATCAAATGTGGAATTTAGTATTTTATTGTTATCTCATAAATCTAAAAAGTTGAAAGCTGCAAAATCATCATTAACTTTTTAAGGATTTGCAAAATGATTATTTTCAGGAATTAAAATTAAATATATTTTTCTAAACACATAACATTCTTATCGCGAATATTGATACAGGACTAAAATATGAGCACTCCTTTACAATATAGTAGCGTAATCTTTGAAATGATAAAATATGTCATGCACTTTCCATATCTGGCAACAAGGTAGGAAATGTAGAAGCAATTTGTATGGAACATTCTTTTCCAGTGGCAAAAAGAGGTATATTTTTTTGTATAAGTTTGAATAATACTTTTCCAGCAGCAAAAAGAAGTATAATGTTTGTAGCATAAACATGAAATATATTTGTTTCAGTAGCAAATAGAAGTATATTTCTTGCATAAGTACGAAATACACATTTCCAGAAACTATAAGTATAATACATTTTTGTACAAATTTCAAATAAACTTGAAATATTGTAATTTTATTTTGTTCTACGAAGTATATATTTTTTTCCTTGTCAGGGAGGTATGAAGAAAAGGATTTAGAAGAAAGATAACCGCACATTTTAAATACATTATTCAATTAAATCTTCTATCAAGTAATAAGTAGACAAGAAAGAACTCTCCAATTTTGTTGAAATTATTATATCTCAATGTTACATTTGAATCAAAACGTATTTTTGAACAGACAAGGCATAAATTGGACAAGTTTAAAATTGGTCGTAAAATAAAATATACGAACCCTTATCATTTTAGAAGGCTCTAACACAAGAAATAATTAAACATATTATCTGCTTGTTTCTTTTAAAAACAATTTTGTTTTAAAAAGAATAACTTGCTTGCACTTTCAACAGACAAAACTATTCAAATTGTATTTTATTCTGTACCTTTTCATATAATAACACAATCCATCATAGAAATATTATCTGCATCCACTTATCTAGTATTTTTTGGACATAAAATAATCAAGATTTTATTATGTTCTTTACCAAATAAGTGCTCACAGGGCCGGAATTTCAGTTGCATTGCGAGCTTAAGCTTGAATTAAGAGATATTTACGTTCGTCAAATCGTTTCATGGTGACAAGATAAGCCGACTTATCCATTATTAAAAAATACTGAAATATCTGCCCATATTGTGAAACATCACCTAAAAATAATTATATATTTGTAAGCCAGAATAAAAAAATGTTATTCATAAGACCAGCCTTACCTTTTTGTTATTTACTAGACGCAACCAAATACCACCTGTTAATATCGTTTTATAGTTATAATCATAATTATAGTTAATTAAGCAAAATTTAAAAATGTAGGGTTAGAAAGCTGATTATTAAGCAATAAGACTGTCATAAATATTATATTGGTTAGTTTCTACAAGAAAAAAAATAACAAATTTTACTGTTCAATTGAAAAGTTAAAACCCATGCATCAAGATATTATCTGAAAATGAAATGTTCAAATTTTAAGATTTCTTTTTCAATACCAGCACATCTGTGAATTAAAAAAATAGGCATGATTTCGTATGTTAACGGTCAGAAGACTTACATTCATTTGTTTATGTTTATTTTACAATTACTCCTCTTTCTATCTTCCCATTTGCCATGATGATGAGGCTACAGGGCTATCCGAAAAATTGGTTCAATAAAAAGAGGAAGTATACGACGGTTCAAAACTCCAAAAACTAACCATTATAATAATATTTCGATAAGTTTGTTGGATTTGGTTGGGTTTTTACTTCCATAAAAAATATGGAGAAAATTGTTTCTCTTGTTGAAAACTAAACCTAAGGTGGTTATATAATAATAGCAATTTATTTTTTAACGTTTTTTGTCAAATCTTCGTGGGATCATGCAAACATATTATAATATGATATGTTGAGAAAAACATGCTTTGAAAGAAAATCATTTACTATTCTATGAACATAAATATAATTGAATAAAAATACGTATTGTTTACATGTAATGCAAACATGATGGCGATCTAGTAAGGTACATTATAGTTAGCCTGTCTTTACGCCGTATAGACAGGGCAGCTCTTGGAAGGTGTAAAATATACATAAAAAAGTTGGTTAACCTTTAACGAATACCTATTAGGGCCCTGTTTAATATTTTCCAATTAATAACAGAAATCGAGAGCCTATACTGTAAGAAAAAATTGTAAATTTATAAAAGTTATAACCCAAGCAAAATAAATAAGCTTTCTATCATTACATTAACGAAACCATTTTTTTATATGCAGATAAGTCAGTTTTTCCACCATGCATCAATACTTATTATCCTTAATAATAATAATAACATGGAATTTATATGGCGCAGTTAAGTGTTATTACACTTCAAGTGCGCAACTTACGTAACTTACTGAAAAACATGAAACATACAAAACAAAAGCAGGAGGTAAACCACGTCACCGTATTTTTGGCACCAGGAGGGTTCAAGAATGTTTTGAATAAGGTATGACATCAGTCGTACATTGACCACCGAAGAGCGCACATTGAAATAACAAGACCATGCGCAGAATAGTAAAGTTCGCTAAAATAAGGTTTGCAGCGCTGTCCATTGTGGGACTGTTCTGCGCAGGAATATTCGCAATTAAATGAGGCGTGGCGACGATAAACTTTGTTAAATTTTGTAAACAAGCCCGATTTAAACAAGTCTAACTGATTTGTGATAAGTTTTTTGCGCAGCTAGCAATTTGCGCGTCATTGAAAAAGAACTAGATATTCTCACATTTTATTTTCGAGGACCGAATTATTATATTACAATGCAAGTTACCTGTATACTGTCAGATTAATTTATTGACAAATCACCGAAAGGGGTGACGGTCACGCCATCTCCCGCGCTCCTTAAAAGTTGATTTGCTCCCATTTCCCTGATTGACTTGTTTATTAATTTGGATGTCTATGATTATTTGTGCATATCTGTTTGATAATATTTAAATTACCGTTTATTACAATAATTAAATTTTAATCTTAAAATAACGAAACAAAACTCGCCATAAAGCAAAGATTCCGTTCCTTTGAGGATTAAGTTCGTTACATAAAACACGTAACGCCATCTAACGGCAGACGTTATTAACTTGACTGTAAATCTCCTGACTTAGACAAGGGCGTAACAACCGATAATCGACGGGCTGTTTAAAGCAGGTCGCTACCCCGTCGAGACTAAATTACAGGGCCCTTTGATCCGACGGGGGAAGTTCGCAACGGGAACAGGATTCGGGAAAGTGCCGCCCATGTTTGTTTTCCGAAGCTGGGGAATACTTAACTACCCCTTATACGTAAATAGGTAGGTACTATTACACTTTGAACGTATTGCCTACAATTACAGCCTGTCGATTGAGGTTTAAACGGGATACTAATGTTCTTGGGATTAAAAAAATTGTCAATTACACTATAATCTTTCTAAATTTCATCTGTGCAGATTTTCACGGACTGTGCAGGTACTATTATACTTTCTAAGTAGGTATTGCCCACAACTTTGGAACTGAAAATGCGATGACAAAATACTGTAATTGGATTGTAGAAAAATTTACCGGAAAAAGTGCGACTTCACACAGCACATCGGGCAGTTTTACTAAGCATTTAAAAAACACATAAAAACATGATTGATAGAATTGATCATAAGAACGATAACGCGTCGTTTAATCGATGTAATATTAAATGTAATAAATTAGTCGATAGTAATATTCTAAGACAGTCTTGAATAATAAAATCTATATTTAGTATAATATTATATGTAAATAATATCGTCATCAAACATTATTCGGCATACATCTTACAATTGTATTTAAGTAGATAACTACATAAATAGATCAAATGTTTGCGAGTAGCAAGATGAAAAGCAAGGAACAACTGTGGTGGTTGATTTCAAAATAGACCACAGCTTTTCATACAAGATGATCACCCAAGGTGAATCATCCAGAAACAAAAATCCTTTCCAGATTTGTAGGCAAATTTAGCCATGTCTTTTTTTGGCTTATTCAGGCAGCAAAAAGTGGATATTGTTATCACAAAACTCTGGAGACTAAATATAATGATGCAGCTTTGTTAAGTGCAGTCGAAGTACTTTGCTCCCGACCAATAACAGCACCTGTGACAATAATGGCAACCTGTTTGGTGATTGTCACTTAGCTAGAAGAAGACGCCGGATACAAACACTTATTCACTGGCTGGACGTCTCGTTATGTAGAGATCGTAACATGTGTTACAGAATAAAAGTTTCACGATGCTGTAGTTACAAAGACGTTAATACCTACATTACAAAAACCAGAGTTGGCTGAAGTTTGATTTTTGTTAATTCGGACGCAAAAAGACGATGAGCTTGTATAAATTATTTAAAAAAATGTATTTATGATTCCAGCACACATCTTAAAATCATTTCAGAAAAATACTTTATTAATTTAAAAGTTAACTGTAAAACATGGTGTCCGGAAACTATTGATACAAGCAGGAAATTTCGTTACAATTGGAGCCGATTTTGCAGTATAATATTGTTTTTATTTGAGTTTTCGTTTTCGGGTAAAGCGAGTCCGAAGTTGGAATTTTTAGGTCACATTTGAAAATCGGTCGCCTCCTGTTTACTGTTTTTTAAAATGAGTCGAAGTGTAAGCCTGGCTTCAAAAGTTTTTTAACCATTTATTTTGGAAAAAAATTGAATAAAAGTTCGACAAAAAAAAAAAAAATTGTCCGAACAATTTTTTTTGGGTTCTGTTTTGTAGATTCACCAGTTTCACTAGTTTCCGGACAACGTGTATAACACATAAACTTGTGCTAACCACAAGATAAAATTAAATATTAAAAAAAGGTATGCGATATAGTAAGAATGTTACGCCACAAAGTAATTTTTTTCAGGAACAAGTGCGAATTAGGGAAGACAACTGGATTCCGAAAATTTTCAGTTGATGAAATGGCTTTCAGAAACACTTTGAAACTCGCCGAATAACAGTACTGCAAGGAGGTATATATAAAACTAAATAAATCAGATCCCAACTAAAAATTGCCAACAGAATGCTGGGGAATGTGTAACTGCGTTATGATCTCCAAAATCTGTAATGTTATGATTAGATTGATTTTAAATATACAAAAATAATCATAAGACTTGAGAAGATTGATTGATCGGTCCAATTTCCGCAAAAAGCCTACTTCCTGATTTGATCTTACCCTCATTAGAAATTAATCGAATCTCGTGTGTTGCTAAGATGAATGACAGCTTCCCAAAATTCTATTAAAATCTAAAAGAACGCAAAATTTCAACTGCGATCTTAAAGCCGGAGGTTAAAATATTAAACACCGCGACCCACTCCGGGCTGAGTAGTCATTTGGTAAACTGATTTACCTAATTTCTGCAAATGACGGGTAAATCCGCCTCTTGGTTAAAACTGTCGAGGAGCGGAGCGGGGTGTTGTCTCGCGCCCTCCACGTTAAATATTGCGGTTAATGTTTTTATTAATATTTACAATGGAAAACCATTATATTTTTTTACGTATGCGCCATTTAGAAGCTATCGTTTGGGTGATAAATAAATACTGTTAGATTTATTTATTTAAATTGGTGTTTGGAAGAATGTTTGTTTTATTACCGCCTAAAAATGGAAAAACCAGCTATGTTTTTTATCTTCCCCCATGTAAACAGATTCTTGTGTTTATCATTTGATAAACAAGGGCAACTGTTTCCAGACTCTTTGATAGTAAACAAATGATTTTATCAGACAGTACATCCTTCAGTGATCTTCACTGTTTAACCTGGAATATATTCAAAAATGACATAATTAATCCTAACCATAAAGCAGAAATCTGTGTAGATTTTTGGTCTGTATTTTTTAAGTCAGTGTAATCATTATCAGTCCGCAAAGACTAATAAATTAAACTATCCATACAAGTGTTTAAAAACAAGAGAAATATGTATTTTAATAGTTCCACATTTTTCAATAGTTCAATTAGAAAAATAGCGTTGTATGTCAGGCGAAGCCGGGTAGTAGCTACTGGTTAAAAAGAAAGAAGCCTCGAACCTACCCAGAATTCATTATTTTCTTTTTTAAGGCGTGGGGTATTTTATCAACCTTCCAAGAATCTGAGCTTTACATCTAGAGTAGGGGCGGAAGGGTTGATCACCAGTATCTGGTACCCGGTACCTAGGCTACGTACCGGGTGTATATAGATCTGTTTACAGTGCCCGTCCCCCTTGGATACCGATGCCGCTGTATGGGTGTGTATAGAACGGACACGCTGTCAGCAAGAAATTGAATTTCATCCGGTGACATTTGACACGATAATGAGAGCCGACTTCGACCACGCTCGTCGAGACGGGTCTAAGTTGTTTGCCGAAAGCGAAAATCTCCGTTTTGGCGGTTTGTCAAGTAGTACCTACCTACTGCCTGGGCCTGGAGGACTGGGTATAGGCTATAATAGGCCCTATTGCCTAAATTTGTTTTGTTGGGTCGTATTTGATATTCGGCGAGATTGTCAACGATTATTTTAATCAAAGCGGCCGAATCGTGTTGAGATCGACGGTATTGTAAGTGGCTCACGGACACGGAATTAATCAGAAATCATTTGTTAATTGAAACAGGTAATCACGAAATTAGCATTTTTGGTTTGAAATCCGTAGTGTGCCAGCAAATGACAACATATGCGACATCTACCATTATTTACCTACAAGATTCGATTTGGAGCATTGGATTGGAGAATTCGAAAACTATTACTAATTTAAATCCTCAATAACCAGCACAATTATTGTTAGTGCGATAATGTAGAGGATTGACATAACTTAGTATTTTGGAGATTACATTGATGGCGTCTACACATTCTGGCCTGAACAGATGTAGGTACTATTTCTTCGTCCTGTATCCAACGATAATCGCTCAGCTATAATTTTATATTCAAATTCAAACTTGGTTAACTTTAATTAATTATTTTTTTTAAACATAAGTTATCCTTAAAGTGGCATTATTTTTTCGGACAACGCATAATTATTTCAGTTAACTAAAGGCGGCATCGTTATTTGTACTTTTCCACCTTCATTTTTAAAGCAAAGGGCAAAAGTCTGAAGAGAACTAAATACTTTATCGGGCCTAATTATTACTAACTAACTGACCATCACAACTTACTTCTGATGCACACTTCTCACTTTTTTCGTGACCACACTTATTCACTCATGACCTGATTGTTCACTTGACTATGTCTTCCTGGGACCTCCATGACATCTCTTTCATCTCATGTAATTTTCTTCGTTCGCTTTGCGTGTCTAAAATAACGAAAATAGCTAAGGGTCCCTTTCTCAATATTCCGCATGAACATTACACAAGATAAAAATGATTTAATTAACTACTTGTTCGTAATTCGATCACGTACTTGCCCAAGGACCTTATTTGTATTGTGTTCAAACACATTTCATATTTTCATTGCAAATTTGATACCTTTCTGCTAAAATACATCAAAGTTGGTTTCCAATAACAATAACAATTTTGTGAAATATTTTTTAATGTACTTTTCGAAATTGTGGTTATAATGAAATATTTGTAAACTTGCCTTTATGGACACAGGATATAGTGAAACAGGCATAGTAAAAAATACATATATGTATACCTTACTCATGTAGATGAACCCAATAAATAGTAATAATAGACTGTTGTAATCCGACCTCAATTATTTTCTTTTAATCATAAACATTTTTTCAGTGTTATTTTTTTCGAAGAAATGTACTTCTAAATGGTTTTAACTTCACGATGGCATTGTTAATTTAATTAAAAGAAAAATAACTTTGTTTACCTCACTTTATTTTGATACACGATCACACGTTTCGTAGACGATGTCCTTCCTATTCTTCAGAAAATATACAGTTATTCTTGAAGAAGTGAACATCGTCCACGAAACATGTTTAATGTGTATCAAAATAGAGTGATGTTAACAAAGTTATTTGTCTTTTAATTAAATGTAATTTTTTTGATTATTGCCTATATGATCAATGAAGTTACTTCTAAATTGAGTAAGGAACAGATGAGACAAATTAAATCAAGAACGATCTTAACTTCAAAATGATTCGAGCAATTCGAAGTGACGGCAAATGGCGACTGTTTCCAAAAGCATTATTGAAATTTTGCAAATTGTAGACTTATTACTATTTTTTATCTTGCTGACAAATCTGTCTGAAATTAGCTCGGAGAGTTAAGAGTGAACTAGTTTTAAGGCCCCGTAGAAAGCTTTTAAAGATGGTTTGAGAGTGAGATATGTAAATAAGGATGTTAGAGGGAGCGCGCTAATATTAAAAATCGATGATAATTAAGCAAAAATGGTGAAAATATTTAATAAAACACGACTCGTTTGAAATAGAGCAAAACTATCTCGACAAATGCTTTAGTTGCATTTAAAGATACACTGTGAATTTTTGTCATGCCTAACATATTTAATAACAGAACAAAACGTGTTTTTAATAATTTTATGTAATGAACGTTTCGGCAAAACAAATATAAATTATTGAAAAATAACATGTAAATTTTTTTACTTAAAAACTTAAAGAGTTAATGAGAAACTTGTTATAAATCTGCAGAAATTGGGAATGAGGGGACTTGCAATGCAGTGGAGTAAGTAATTTCCACAATCATTTTCCGGTCGTGGTCCGGTTATCAACACAGGTTTTCCGGTTACGTGAACACAAATACGGTTTTCAATCACAGAGTTATTTTGTATATTTAAACCGTCTATTTAAAAAAAAAAAACATAGTAAATATTTTACATTTCACAAAAAACAGTTTACAATGTACATATTTAGATGAATGGAATCAACATGATGCATGCAAAGGCTGTACTATGTCCTTTAAACATGCATATTACTTCTTTGAAATCTAGTTGTATGGTCATGGACATGGATGGTACTATAGAAATAATGTGTCGGCCAAAACCAGGCTTATATTTACAATTTTTTTGATGGCAGCAATCTTGATGAAATATTTTAAATCATTCAAATACATAATATGGAATTATTAAAACATTTATTTAATAGCACATTAATGAGGTAAAATTTTGCAACTGATTTCATCTATTTGTTAACTAAACTATCATATAATAATTATTATTTAATATTCTTTAAATGCTTTTTGTTAAATTTGTGCAAATAAATTCGTATTTGAATAATCCGTTACAATTAAAATTATTACCACAAGCGCTGTTTAAATAGGAATAAAAATTATAACACCATTTGCATTACCAATATGGATATTTTTTTCCGTACATAAGGTTGTGTAATTATTAATAATGATAGCCACAAAGATGGAGCTTATTTTTTATTAACAAAAATGAATATTGTTGTTTTGTTCATTAAGGGGAGACGGAAAAAAACAAACAGCATGGGAAGGCAAACTTCACTGAAAAACGTGATATAAATTGATGTTTGAACAGAGCTTTTCTATGATTACACTGTACCATCGTAAATTTGAATATTCTTGGTAAAAAAAATTCTATGAATTTTGGACAGATGTTTTTAATAATATTTACTGAATTTTTTTACATAAATAATTTTCAGTCTTGACAACTAAGTCGCATTTACAATGGTTCAGTACTTTATGAAGCAATCTGTTGAAGTGACAATATACCCTAGTCGTCTTAAAATTAGATAATTGAATAACGTTGAAAGTGCAAACAATCAGGATGTTCTTTTAGAATAATTGTTTGTTTCTAGAGGGTCAATGCAGCAAGCTGCTAATAGAAGAAATTAGTCGGCTGGAGGGGTTGGCGGTCCTGGGGAGGAGGTGGGGTAAACACAAAATGGCGGGGCGGGGCGGGAGGGGGGAGGGTAACAGATAAACAATGAGACGCAGACAAGGGTAACAAAGGAGTAACGAGTATACACCTTACTCTCTTCACCGTATTGTATATTTATCTTCCATTTGTTTATTGGAAGTTATCTTGCTTCGCGTTGGTTATAAGGAACTCCTTTTCTTTAACTTTATGTTTTTGACTCTCGTTTTAAATTTAATAAAACTTTTATTTTCTGTTGAGTGTGATTTTCTAAATGAGTATCGAGTTCCCATGGATTCTGTGTTGGTGATGTCAGAGAGGTTCTGTGTCTTAATGCTCTATGCGAGAGAGTTTCAGTCTCACACCAACGTTTCCATCATTATGGTCTTTGAGGCTTTCTTCGGTTTCTATTTCGCTGTCAAAGAACTTCTTTCAGAGACTGCGTTTGGAGCATTTGGACCCACGGACATGTTCGGAGCCTTTACGTCCGCCGACGAGCAAGGGTTGCCATTATAATTATTATGCAGGCCGGAGTGATTAAATTTCCGCTTTAAAAGTTTCATGTTTCCCGCAATCGAGTCGGGGGAGGCGGTGGTGGGGGGCGCCACCCCCGCACCGTGTGTATTTATGTGTGTGTGGGTGTGTTGTGTGGGTTTAGGTAGGTATGTCACAAGTCGAAGCACAGTGGACAAGACAAATAATGAGATGGAGCGATACAGATAATGAGGGATGAATACAGAGCTGCGGGGTGCGGGTGCTGGGAGCAGGGGGGCGGGAGATTGAAAGGACAGGGAGGGGAAAGGACAGGGAGCACGGGTCGGGGGTGGCTATGTGTGTAGGGGTGTGAGGTAACGAGTAGATAAAGAATTACGATTAACTAATGCGAGACATACACATACTGTTACATACACATACCAAAATAAGAAAAATAAAGATACATCGAACGAAAGGGAATGAGGGGACAATGAAAAGCTTCCAAGCTGGGCCTCTGGGGCCGGCCGAGAGGAAAACAAAAAGATATGGAAATGAGGTAGCAACACATACATAAGACGATTACAAACAGATAGATGTCGTAACGGATACGGGGGTTTGGCGGCGACTTACCACGGTGTAAAGGAATTCCAGAACTCGCTAGGAGTAGCACGGGGACACGGCGGCACGGGGGCACAGAAAGACAGGACAGATTACTACACATATAGCTACAGCCTCCGATCCTCTCCGCTGCACCACGCACCACGCACCACGCTGCACGCTCCGGGAATGCACGCGCCACGCTCTCGAGCACGCACTCGGCATCACACACATCACGCACTCGCTCTTCGCACACCACGCTCTCGCCTCCACGCTCACCGCTCACTCGCCACGCCATGTTATTACATAATATGTTATCAAAACCAAATAAACAAACACAAGTGAATAAAGTATATACGGGATGGAGGTTGTTACTGGATTATTGGTGAAATATATATTTTACTGTACAAGCTCATGACAGACACAAGTAGCAAATTACTATGGACGGCACAAATACAGATAATCACACGAAAGATATGACAAAAACTCGCAGTAATATGGCTAAGGCTATATATTTATTATAACGTCGGAACCGCGAAGTTACGGGAGTCCGCCACTGGCTTGTGTCCGCCAAGTCCCGTGTCAAACCAATTTGCCCAACCTATGTTTATTCTAACTTGAGCTAACAAACCCTTATTGAGATTAAATTTAACGGAAACTCTTTTCTAGTATAATATAATAAACGATACAAACAATAGTACTGAACTCAAGGAAACAAAAATGTAACAAAAATAACTTTTGACAGCGGAAAGTGCGTGCAAGCGTAATTTCTTTCTCGGTTAAATACAACTCGAATCTTCCCGTCATTCTCCTTCCGGTGTGAGAGAGAGGGACAGACGCGTGAATGCTTTCTCATTTAAAATGTGGTGTGTGAAACAGAGAGGTGAGACAGACAACATGGTTAGACGCACACAAGGGATAACATTAGACAATACACAAACATCTCGGACCCGAGCATTGAGCAAGGGGCTAAAGCGGCTGCAAGCAGCATCATAAAGAGGGGGCATCTCGCGTTGTCCATGCAGTGGGCCTGGTACCTGGATCTAGACCTGGATCTGGACCTGAACCTGGACAGTGCCATTGCCCAAAGCCCATTGCATGGAAAGCGCGCTACCTGCTTTCAGAGGAAAGCACGGATATCCCATTGGTATCAAGCCTGCTCAGTCATTTGCAGCAGGTCCGAGAGGGGATAGGTGAGGAGAAGGGAAGAGACAGGTGTTGAGGAGTCGCGGCCTTTGGGCCAGGACCGCACAGAGCTCTAGTCCTAGATTTCACTTAAAATTAAACACTGGACTTAAGGAAAACAAACATTGCCTTTTATCCGATTCAATTGGTTGAAGAACACATGGCTGACCGGCTAATTATTAAAACTATGTTTTTTTAATAGATGATTGGAGATAAAACTAAAAAAGTATGGTTAAAACAAAACAACAAAAAAAACAATACAACGTACTTCGTTAGTAAAAATAATTACAAAATGTTAATAGAATTATGGTCGATTCGGTATATTAGTCAAAACACCTGGTTAAATAAAACAAGTTAATTGACACTATTCACCTAGATGCAGTACAGGTAGAGAAACTCTACAAAAGATCAGTAGGCCAACCAAAAGTCGGATATAACATAATGAAAGCGCTATTCGATAAGTCATCTAGGTGGTATGAGGGATCACCTACCTTTCGGAATACTCATCCATGTGGGCGTAGGACTGGACCGAGTTCTCTTCAATGAGGAACTTGACCCTCTGATAGAAGGACGCGGTGACTGAAGGAGGCTGTTTCCTGAGAAGGACATCGGCCGGATCGTTGGAAGCGAGGCACATGATATCATCCTTGCACGCATCCCGAGAGCAACACTCGGCGTCGGAGCAGTCGGCAGTACCATCTGTCACCATGAAACGATGCACGAAATGAACAAGTGAAATTTAACTTTAATATTACCCTTGCAATAAAGTCATGATCACAATGAAAAAAGCATCAAATTTAACAGAAAATAAAACACAAAACTTTAGATTAATACTTTGTTCAAGGTTGTTCACGATCTCCTAGAAAAGCTGTATTAAAGCTATATTTTTGATTACTCGATTTTGTGCATCTGCTATTTCACTTTCTCGAAAAGATTTCTGTCTCAATTTCGTTTTAATTTTGAATATTTTAAGGCAGAATCTTACCATGGTCGTTGTCGACTTTATCTGAGCACTCCATCTCAAGGGGGATGGAGCAATCACTGCCTGCCCACCCCCTAGCGCAAACACATGCATACTCCCCAGCTTCAAGACTGCATTGCCCGTGGCGGGAGCACCCGTTCTCACAGCCAGCTGGAAACACACAAACATTAGAGGTTAGAAAATTTGCCAGTCACTCTACGAAACAAACATGAGTTTAATGTTAACTGATGATCATGTAACTTCCTTGATCACACTGTGTACCTTTTGTCTTCATATTTTGTAATGATAGCGGATGTGTAATAAGTGTTCTACGATAACTTTCCATCTTGCTGTTTTCTTTTGGAATGCTATCCATAGTACGAATTTTTTTATAATGCCAAACCGATCAACTGTAAAACATAAATGTAGACAATATTAATTGTTGCATCCGGAACTGCTTACATCTTCAGATGCACTTGTAACGGACTGTAAATTCGAAAAACGAAATGGTGATTGCTGGAATTGGGTGATAGTATGTGTAAGAAAGAACAAATTATGGAGGGAAAACGGGATGACCAATCACTTACCACTGTATATTTGCGAAGAAGCATTCGACACAACTACAATATAATGAGTTCCACCGCGATGCTTCGAGGTAATTATAGCCACAACAAAGGAATGAGTACTTAAAACGATATTATGTACTTTCAAGATAGTCAAATTCCTTCTATTTACTACAAAACGTGATTATGTACACGAACGACTTGTTCGAATCCTTCTTCTATTTTAAAAACATCCGCCCTCGAACTTTTTGCAATTGTTCCAAATTCAAACAGTTTTCTAGCAAGGCGATGGTTACGGAAAAGTAGGAAATGGACAAATAACATACCGGTAGGAACCAAGCACATTCTCATTTCAAAACCAAACAATAATGATCCATCTTCCTACGGAACAGAAATAATACAATTAAATTAGTACGAGTACCGCGTAGAACTCTTTATAGTTATTACGGATTTCAGAATACTTTGGTGCTGTACGCGAAATACAAAAATAATGAACAGGGTGGGTAGCCAAAAATTTTATGGTCAAGAAGTTAATAAAATATGAATGCCACGAATTTCGCAATTGCCGTACCAAACAGTCGTTTAATTATGCAAACGTAAATCTTTATCCCGTGTTTGCGGTGAGAATTTTACAATTTACTGGCGGCAAGCAAAGAAACAATTATTTATTCAAGAGCGAGTGAATTAATAATGGCAACTAACAAATTTGCAAAAAGCAATTTAGAACACGAATTTTCAATCCCAAACTCGCGGAACTTGATGTAAAATAAATGAGATACCACATTCAACGTAATCCAACATGCAAGATCTATCTTTGTTTTATCTCTCGAAAGTTGAAAACTTTGAGGCAACCAACTCTTTGGCGATGGGCTTGGAGCTCGCACTCACTCCGCGCAGTTTCCGTGTTCTGTCCCCGTTATCCGTTGCAAGCAAACCGCGACTGATTGAAACCAAGCTAGGGATGGGATATTGCTCCACACTTTTATTTTATCTATCGTTTATTTTATTCCACCTTATATCTATATTTTGTTGTCTTCCCTGATTTTTTTTATAATCTATCTATTTTATATTTTAAAGATTTTATTTCTTATTACTAAAAAACTTTTTTTATTTTTTTTACCCATTTGTACACCCAAGTTTACAAATTTATTATTTAATAAATACAAATATTAATACATTTTTATTATTTATTACGTTTTCTTTTGATTAATAAGGCTCCTACAATCCACCTAAAATCTATCAATTGGTGCAGACTTAATGGTTTCTGGCAGCGCATTATAATATTGCATTCTTTTGTATATAAAACTATTTGGTGGATTGACTTTGTCATTTTTGATAGCCTAATTTAATTCCACTTTCTTGTGTTACGTCTGTGAATGTCGAATTGTACATAATTTTCTATGAAAAATGTTTTGGTTTTAGTTTATTTATTATTTTATGTATAAATATCATCGCGTTTACTCGAGTGGATTAATTTTAAAGGAAAATAGCGTAATTGTTATTTAGTTATATTATCATATATTGATTGGAGAAAATTAGAAAAAAAATATCATTTTACTATTGCTTTCATTAAAATAGACGCCAACGGGATCGGTCAGCTGCAGAAATGCAATCCCCGTACTAGAGTCGCTAAAGTAAAAATACTCCACTCGGTCCTCAGTATGTAAGACTTCTCATTCAAAGTTACGAATACATTTGCAAAGAAAACTACCCAGATAAAATTTTCAGCACTTGAGTGATATAAAGGATGAACGGTGATTAAGAAAACCGGATTTTTATTGAGATTATTAAGTACGGACTCGATATAACTAGCTCTCGAATGATTTCTTCTTGGATGGAAACAGTCACTTGACCTTAATGCACGGAGAAAAATGATAAAAGATACTGTTAAAAATGTGAATGCATGATGATTTCCCAATAAAATATTAGTAAAAATAGCGTCTAATAATGGATACGATCCAGATTTTATTGATAGAATTTTAAGTAAAAAACTAAAACAATTAGCAGTTAAAAACTTCTTATTCGCGAGACCACATAATATTAATAATAATAATCTTCCTTTCCAATGGCGCCGTATTCTATTCATCAATAATTTTTCTTCCTGCAGTATAGTTAACCTTCCTTCTGAAGTCAAACCGGCGTTTTATACCAACAACAATTTAGGTAAATTTTTAGTCAATTCTAAAGATAAAGATGACACACTTAGTCATGCAGGAATTTATAAATTAAATTGTAACAATTGTCCAGCGTTTTATATCGGGAAGACAACGCGCAATGTCAACATTAGGATTAAAGAACATCTTAGATGCCTAAATAGCAATGGCTTTTCAGAGTTTGCCAATCATCTTATTGAAAAAGATCATACATTCAATAAAAGCACCGGTGCTAAGATTCTCCATAGAAAAGACCATAGTAACAAATTGAATAACCTAGAAGCACTAGAAATTAAGAAAGCCATTAAAATCAAAAGTTTAATTCTGAATAATCAATTAGATTTGTCAAAAAGCCCAATACTGGGAATATTCCCTGTAAACTGTAAAATTCCCAGTATCCCTTAATCACCTTACAATTATTAATGCCTATTCTCTATTATTATAATATTTATATCCACTAATTGTTTTCTTTTAATATATTGTTGTTTCATTTTGGTTTTACTTTCTATCTCCCTCTGTATGTATATATAATGACACATTTTGTATTATTGATTAGTTTAATTTTGTACCCTGACGATGCTCGAGTGTAGCGAAACCGGTCGGTCTTAAAATTAATAAAAAATCGTGGT
Source organism: Hesperophylax magnus (assembly GCA_026573805.1). Lineage (NCBI taxonomy): Eukaryota > Metazoa > Arthropoda > Insecta > Trichoptera > Limnephilidae > Hesperophylax > Hesperophylax magnus. The sequence continues at coordinate 31,677,130 of JAIUSX010000046.1, forward strand.
TTTAAACAAAAAATATTGTTTTTATTTCATTAAAATATTAGTCATTCAGAATACATCTGAAAACGTTTTCACGCAGGTGCTCTTGTCCGAATAAATATAATGGACGAGATGCGAAAGTATTATTATTTGGAAAACACGTGTTTTGACGTCCTCATAACATATTTAAGCTTTACTGATAGTTTGCTATGAAATTTGTCAAATCATTCCTTACATGCTCTCCAGTCCCATTTTGTAAGGAGAACGAATAATTTAAAAGATTTTCAATAAATTAACAATATTTCATATAAGTAAGTTTTCTCCACGTGCACCTTAGAATTAATTCTATTTTGCAGTATGATGACTGAAATAACTGTTTACTTGAGATGTCGAGAAACCTGAGATATCACAGCTCCGTTTGAGAATTTTACGAAACTTTGGATGGAAATTCAAATAATGAGAATAGGTTTGAGGCGAACCAAGACCCAACAATACTCATTTAGGTAAATTTAGTAATGGTATATCTGACTGCAATATTTGTGTGTAATGTCCTAAAACTAACAACTGGCCACATTGAATCAATGCCGAATATTTTTATAAGCTATAAAAGTTGATATTGAGAAACCTGAAGGATTATTTTTTCTTTGGGGTTGTTTTGCGAAAGAGCTTTTTAAAGAGAGGAATTAATTGATCTGTTAATAGAAAAGATGCATAATTTGGTTGAGCTTTTTTCGAGCAAAATGGTACCGAAAATGGAATACTGAAATAGCGTATCTTCCAGCTGAGCACAGATGTCGAAGGGAAAAATATTTCTAGTTTTCCGAAGCAACTTTAACTGAGATAAAACAAACATAGCGCGTTGTATTGATTTTAGTAAAGTCAGTTAAGATTTGAATGAAGTTAGTTAAGATTTGTGAATCTCTCAAATGAATTTCAAACAAAAAAGGCACGAAATATCATAATTGTTAAAAAGTTTAAGAAGTTCTAATTAAAATGACGTCAAACACAACGTTAGTCAGTCACATTCCTATCGCTGACTATCGACAAGTTATCAACACTTCATTGCTAAAAGTTGGGATACTGACGCTAATAAATAATTAAGAAGTTCTAATTAAAATTACGTCGAACACAACTCCCGTTCCTAACGCTGACAATCGATAAGTTATCGACACTACATTGCTAAAAGTTGGGATACTGACGCCAATAAATAATTACGGAACAGGGTATCATAATAAGGGAAGGGAAAGTTTCCCGCACCTATTTCCCGTCAAAAGCTCCAGCGCTATCTTACCAATCGATCTCTCCGTAATAAGTTAGATATTCTCGTGCCTTTGAAGTACCAGAAACGCGGAATTGAAAATAATCCTCGCGTAAATGTATTTTCGATTATTTTCCCTTTGGATGAGATGCGGCCGACACACAGCAGCCACCATCTAACAGATCTATATGTACACAGCACCCCGCCTGCATCTACCCGTTTTATTACAAGAGGGATATAAATATAAAGGCTACGTTGGCAGGGCCGCTGTACAAATCTTTGGCAAACATTAAACTAAGAACACGAACTATACACAACATAGACAGTAAACAACATATAAGCATTCTAACCATCTACGCCGTTGTAAAACTACCCAGTATTTAGATCAGAGATATAAGTTCTCTGGCCTCTAAGCAAAGAAGTTGCGGAATTAAAACAAACTTTGTGTGATATTTTTCACATTCACCGAAATTGAAAATGCATCCTTGCACCTCGTTTCCGAGTAGAACATGCTCTTGAAACCGCCCTGGTAAGAGCTTACCATTTAGATTAGAAACTTTGCTTGAGATTGCTGTGGCTATGTTTAGTAACTTGTGTCTACTTCCCAACATTCAACTTCTTCTTTCTCGTCCTTCCAACCTTCAATTTCAATATTCCACTAATAAATGGGGATGTCATACTTCCACCGACTACGGGTAGTAAGGGTTTTTTTTAAAGTCTTGGTTTCAGAAGATACTCGATGATATGTAAATTAAACTTTTTTCCTTTTCACTCTGTAAAATAGCGTTTAAAATACATCGTCTTAACGAGACGAAGAATATTTTCCATTAAGCTTGTAGATTCAATCCTGAATCCTGAATTCTGCCCCTTAATAATCGCTCTACTCTTTAGAATCCTTCACTCATATTCCAGGGAGCGACCGTAACGAACGTTGCGGTTTAGGAGCTTTGCTAAGAGAAGGAGGTAACTGCCGGAGGTTCGAGGGGTGGGTTTTCTCCCACCCCGTATTAATATCGCCACCCCCTCAGGGTGAAACGTTTAATTAAATACCCATCAATAAGGCACATCCAGCTGCAACGGCATGATGCTCTTTTGACCGTTCTCAAAGAACTTAAAACAGTAATATTGTATAGATCGTCTTTGACATCAACATTAAAAGTACGAGATGATATTTTTTAAAATAAGCTAAACTGGCTGTCGCAAGGTGACGGGTTGAAAGTCGAAACAAGGTTTTATTATTTTGAACGGAAAAAAACACCATTCCGTCGTTAATTAAAGAGAATCTTTGTAAGGCAAAGCGTTGAGAAATCCGTAAAGAAGATTGCAGACTTTTTCAAAGAATTAATAGCAAGTATGAAGCTATTAAAAATGCTTTTATCGAGGGATTTGAATCGCAATATTGCCATATTAGCCAAATCATATTTCAATCATAAATACCATGAGTGAGTTCGAACCAACCCACTTAGTTCGAATGAAACTTCACGATTATCAAATTTTATGATTCTTTGTAACTCTGGTTTAATGAACTCTAGAGCTAGGATTTGCTTTGAATTTAAGTGCATATTCAAAATTGGGACATTTTAAGATTTCAGAAAAGCGGTATAGTTCCTACATACCCATAATATTATAATATCTTTAACAGAAAATTATTTTTTTAGCCATTTTTTAAATTGGAACTGATTTGTCGAAAATGAAGTCGTCTCCTACTAAAAAAAATATGTTTTTTTAAATAACGTACCAACTCTATTAATTAGAGTATGTTGAGGAAATAACTTTTTAAACTGGAACTGTGCACCGAACGGGCATACACACTATGGTGATTTGTTGCAAACTTTGTTGCATTGCGTGTTATATTGCTAATATCTGTGCGTGGCTGCCGTCAAAAGCTTGTGACATCAAGGTACATATTCGTGGCCATTTGAATTATGAATTGTGTTTCGTGTGACACTGCGAAACATAATTACACGCGTTAAAATAACCAAGTTCACAGTTTCAGATACAAAAAGATATTCACGACGTAATCGCAAAACGTGAAGAGATTACAGACCTATTAACAATGCATTTATCTCCCTTCCTGAATGTGGTCTTGCACGTGTCAGATTAACCTGGTGCACACAGACTCCCCTTGCTACAACTGCCATCTCAATCTCCCTATCATCAGTACTAGGTAGCAGGGGCGTGCATTCTATATAGGTACACAAGCACTGCCACAGTTACACTAACGTATTCGAATAGCATAAACATATAAATATTACGCAAAATCATTAAATTATTGCAAAATACAAATCTACACTTTAAAAAATACGCGTGAATTTCCGCTGCGAATTGCAGCTACGTGCGCGTCTTATCAATCGCACGTCAGAGTAGATTGAGTTAGTTTTTTGTTAGTGTTTAGGTACTGCTTGTGGGAACAAATTCAAGAGCAATCGGTGATATCCGAATTGACGAAATGCAGTAGAAAATAAAACTAAAGTAATTTTTTATACATGTCATAATTAATAGTCTTATAATATGCATAAGTGAAGAGGTTATTTGGATATTTGATGTGGCTTACGTAATCCCAACTAATGCCGGCTAAAGTCAGCAGCTTAGCCATTCTCATTAAAACTTACCGCGTATGAGTATGATATATCGAATAATTCTCTATTTTCTAATACTGCATACCCTGACTAAAATCCTGTGCACGCCACTGCTAGGTAATATGGTACTTGGTAGTATGATTCTTGGTATGTTGATACTTTGGTCTGATAGTCTGGTCCGGAATTCTGTAAGACTCTAATGGGATCACAGCTGACCAAGTTCTTAATTCCATCACAAGTGAGATGGCGCTATTCTACTTTATCTCCCGGCTTTGCGGTTAGTCTACGGAAGTTTCAAATTTAATACCGAGATCGTAAAAAATTACCACATAATGGAGTAAGGTTTATTGCGTTGCTTTGAGAAGGTATAACCACGAAACGTGCTGATAACATATTATTCAGAATTTTAGAAATATTAAAAAATCAGGTTTTAAAAATAAGCGTTTTTTGTGAGAGACCCTTTAGAGCGAAACATATAATACATATTATATAAAACTCCATACCGAGCATTGTTATTTCATTTTTAAAGTCCTGCATGTTTGTCGGAGTCCAAAAACAAACAATGAAAATAAAACAATGGATTTCCATAAATCTTTTTCCAAAATAAACATTGTTTTTCGTATTTTGCACATTTTTTTTTAGCTTTCGTCAATAATTTCATTGCTTTAGGTGGATTTATTTTCATCAACCTACTACGGCCTACGCGGTTGCAATGCCCTTTTCATATCAAACTTAATTTTGGATTTGAGGCCAAAGTACTTAATATTTGTTTAAATCTTTGTAAAATCAAATATTCAGTACGGATGTGAGCTACTTTATTTGTGTTTTAAATAGTGAATTCAAGCCATCAAATATATCAATTTTAAGTACAACTTTGGATAACATTAATAATTCTTTTTATTTATAAAAATAATTTTATCTTATTTAATGAAATATAGAATAAATAAATAAAATTGATTAATAAACGACCGAATAACGTTGGAACAAACATTTGTCATTTAGTTACTTATTGATTATTTTTAGATATTAATATTTCAACCCAAAATACCAGTCATTGCTGCCACAAACACTCTTATTTATGTGTTATAATTAAAGAAAATAGGTGTATTATATTAATATCTACAGTAAATTTTTAAAGATTATTTTTTTAATTTTTACAAAAATTAACAAAATCGTGAAAACTGGAATTCTTTAATGGACTTTATTTTATAACATAAAAAACAAACAAATAAAATATCTCACAATAATACAAGATATTTGCTATATTATATTTTGTACAACATAAGTATAAAGTTTAGTTGGATATTTTGACCACAAATACAAAATTAAGTTTTGTATGAAAAAGGCAGCGAGACTTTCATCCACAGCTAAGTAAGGTAACAATACATTGTATAAATACTTTTATACATTATATACATCGTTGTGAAGTGTGTGCGGTATTTCTGCAGTTTGTCAATGCATGCAATTATTAATGAAAATTGGTATTTTTTGGAATTTCTAATTCGCATGTTTTCAATATAATTTATTTATTTATTTTACGCCTATTAAGGCTTTTACATACATATATAACAATATTTAAGAAAATAAACTCGTAAATAGTTAAATACTCGTAATTATGGTACCTACATGCCTTAAGAAAATTTTATAAAAGCTTTGTGATTGAGAGCAATGGCGCGTTCTCACCTGATCTATTCTATGAGTCTCTGTAACGAAAGTTGAAGTCCATATTCCATCACGACTTAGTGTGAACTCAGCATAATGTTTCTTTTGACAAATTGTATAATTCGATAAAAAACAAATAAATGTCACATTTTATATTTTTTAATATATAACTTTAATAGATAACTTTTTTTACAAAAATGAAAATAAAGAGTTATAATATAAAAAAAATTGCAAATAATAGTTTATAAACTATGTAGAAATAGTTTGCACATACTGCGTTTGAATTTTGCCACGTTTAAATTGTTGCCAAATACAATAAATAAAAAATCCATATTGTACACGTTATATTGGGAAATATATGGTGTATAATTAAGTAGGAAGGTATTTAAGAAGTAACTTTAAAATTTTTTAATTTCAGAGAATATTTTTATTTAGAATTACTATTTAAGAGAAAATAAAAAGTATACTTTTTGGACGCGATGTCTATTGTTCAAATAACTAATGTTTAGAATATAATTTTGAAACGGAATTTTTTATACTTATAGTTAAATCCATAGTAACCTCTCTTTATCGACGAATGTAACGTCTATATGTTCCAATGGCAGGACCATATAACATTTTGACTCAGTTCGTTATTATATTCTTGTTACGTTGTTGTTGTGTTCTCGATGTTTGCGGTTAGTTAGTAAGTAGGTATTGATGTGTTCTCTGTTGGTTGTTCCAATAGCGGTAAATCAAGGTTTAAAGGTTTTTTTTTTGTTGTTTGTTTTTGGGGTGTTATGCCGTGTTGCGCTAACTCCTTCTTTAGCCGACGTTTCGGACAGCGTTGCAGTGTCCATCATCAGGGCAGATCCGGTAGATCCGAAGATGTGTGAATTTTGGTTGTCGAGTTTGTGCTTATTTATTTGTGGCCTGGGCCCATCCAAGTGCGAAATGCCAACGGAAGTGGCGACATCTTGTGGCGAATTCTGAAAGCTCAGTATTTATGTTAGCCTGGGTCCCGTCCAAGTGCGAAATGCCAACGGAAGTGGCGCCATCTTGTGGCGAATTTTAGACATGTTATTTGCGTTTAGCTTTGGTGTAGCCGTCAATAAGGAAGTTGAGTGAAAAATATTTTGACTTATAAAAAATATATTCATGTAGATCAAAAAATATCGATTCTAAATATATAAATATATTTCTATATTATTATTCTTAGAATTAGTTAAACGTTCTTGAAAAAGCATTCAATAGCAATAGAGTGTATACGCTCCACGATTGGTCGAAAGAATTCTGACGTCACATGTGTCGTGACTTGTACGTACAGCGAATCACCTATGGTGCATCTCTTTCTATTACATGAGAGATGGTCGGTTTAGATGAGAGAGGTGTATAGGCCAAAGTTTATTTGGGTTTGTCAAATATATGTACGTATTTGTTGTTATTATTATATGAAATGGGTTTCTAAAGATACATATTCGTATAGTGCTTTATAATAATATGTTGTTTATTGCATAACTTAGAAGTTTTTATTATTATACATGTCACATAACATGTGATACACTTCAGGCCGCCGGCCGCTCAGAAAAGTCTCACAGTGAACTGGGCTGTAAACCGTTATTTTACTTTTGGTCTTTACATTTCTGCGCGGTGGTCCTGAATTCGCGCGGGGCAAGTCAACAAATAGCGACGACAATACCGTACCGGGCTTGAAAATCAAATATTCTAACTTAAAATATTAATTTAACTATGAAATCTTAATCAATTTTCTTTTTTTTTTAATAACATCAATTCTAATAGACGGTTACCATTGGTAAAAAAATTACTGGAATTCCTTATTGAAGAATTAATTTTTTTTCCATACAAAATCTTTAAAGCGACGTGGTTCTTACAGTTTGAATGACGTCACACCCACCCCCGCCTCTTACCGCTCGGATTCCGCTCGTTTTGGCGGGCTTAATAAAATTCAAACTTTGAGAATTAATTTAACTATGAAAACAAACTTTAAAAAAAAAAAAAAAAATACTCGTATTTAAGTTTGAATGCGAACATTGATAAAAAAAAATAAAAAAAATGGACTCAACTTCCTTATTACCGTTCCGTTGGCATTTCGCACTTGGACGGGACCCAGGCTAACATAAATACTGAGCTTTCAGAATTCGCCACAAGATGTCGCCACTTCCGTTGGCATTTCGCACTTGGATGGGCCCAGGCCACAAATAAATAAGCACAAACTCGACAACCAAAATTCACACATCTTCGGATCTACCGGATCTGCCCTGATGATGGACACTGCAACGCTGTCCGAAACGTCGGCTAAAGAAGGAGTTAGCGCAACACGGCATAACACCCCAAAAACAAACAACAAAAATGCTTTTGGCCGTGAGAATCTAAAAACTTACAAGGTTTAAAGGTACTTACGCAGCGTGCAGTGTTTTCCGTTCCATCCCTGCGAACAGACGCAGGTTCCGTTCTTGCATTGTCCGTGTGTGGCGCAGCGCGTGTCGCACGCGCGTTGCTCGCACCGCGTGCCCGCCCAGCCCGGCTCGCAGCGGCACCGGCCTGACGCGCAAACCCCGTGCGCGCCGCAATCCAGCCCGCACGCCGCTAATAAAACAAAAATAAACATTAATATCGTGCGAAGGAGAGTCAGGAAAAACTGTACTCAACAAATAAATGAAGCAACATTTGAGTAACAGAAGTTGCTGAAGATCGACGGTGGTCGAATTTAGATCATCGTCAGATTATTATCAGATCGTCGTGAGATAGAAGTCAAACGTCAGATGTTTGTCATTTAAGCTAGGTATTAATTATTATTCATCATTTTAGTTGGCATGCGATTAAGATGAAATCTTTATTCAGGAATGATGGCGGGGATATCACGAATTTAGCACCGATCAAAACGTGTCCGATTAGAATCTTTGAATAAAATTTTCAACAGGCATTTACGAACTTGGAAACAAGATGCTAAACGGTGTGATAATGGCAAATCTTAGTATTTAAGAGTAATGGAAGAACAAGATTGGTGAAGATATATTTTATGGATGGGGTTGACAAACCGAAAACAGAAAAGTGAAAACTGAATGATACGAAATTTGACATCATGACAGGAAATTTATCTCATCGAAACGATGAGACTTGTTTCATGGAATGGGAGCTTTTATAATTCATCAGGCAATGGTAGGTACAAACAGAACAGAAGACGTACGTTATTTATCACAATAATGCTGCAGCTCTTTCCTACACATGATAGTAGGTAGTTGAAAATTAGGCAAACGGTTTACGTAAGACTTCTTCCCCCAAATGAAAAATGTAATCATTATCATACATCTCCCTTACATCTATTAACCCCTCCAGCGTTTTTGGGTCATAAATGACCGGGCGTCCAGATTTTATATTTTTTTTTTCTATCATGCGGAAATAGGCAATTTTTTGAGGTTAGAAATAGAAATAATAATTCTTTCCAGATTGCAACGGAGAAAAACGATTATTGCTAATTTATCAAGAATCTATATAAATTATTATAATCCGGTTAAAAACGGGATTACATGCCATTTTCTGATAATATTTTTGTGAATTCATTAAAATATCGGAACACGTGTTCATGCACCTGCATTTGATAATATGTAATGATGAAATGCGAAGATAGTATGATTTTTAAGAACACATGATCCGATATCGTGATAATATATTCGTATTTTACTAAAAGTTTAACAGGAAACCTATTAATTCATTCGTTAAGGGCCAATATAAATTAGCGATATTCAATATTAGTAGCTTTTCTCCGTATAAAGAAATGAAAGGCAGCGCCGTTGCTGTACAAATTATAAAAGGCACAATTTCTTAAAAAATCACACCATAATCATGGCCCTACATTCTAAGGGATTTAGCCTCCTCTATAACAATTATCGTTCTCCGGTTATAGGCTTCGGTGTCTAGCCGTTCCTCTCTAGTTATTAAGTCGTCCAATCATCTTCCACGCTCCGTCTTCGGTTTACTGAAGCACCCACTTTGACATGATTTTCGGTTATTATGTCCTATCACCTAAAAATCTGTCCACGTGGCGAATCATTCGCAGTACATTATTAGATGGGTCTCTTCTTACCTTGAGAGCAGTCGCTTCCAGTCCAGTGCTTCTCGCAGATGCATTTCCCGCTGTCCAGGTCGTAGGTGCCGTGCTGTGAGCAACCAGGCAGGCATTGGTACACCTGGCGATCCACATCCGCGCAGGACTCTCCTCGCCAGCCTGCCTTGCAGTAACACTTGCCCGAAACGCAGGTACCGTGCGAGGAACACTCGGGTTCGGGACAGTCAGCTAGCGGAAATAGAATTTAGTTTTAATACACAATTAATTTTTTTATATTTTAATTTATTGTACCACAGAATAAATCAGGTGTTTCAGAAATTTCATTCAAAAGCACCATTCTTCTTGTCATGCTATGCTCTGCTAGAACATCTGTTTTTCCGCGTGGTATCTCTAACAATTGGCGACGACTACGGCCCAAGTTTTCGGGCACATATGTATAAGCAATAACATTCCAAGGGGAATAGGCTATCAATATAGTTATGAATTCTATTGAAACTAAGGACGGGTTGTTTCGGAGAATCTGAACAATTCATCAAATTTCAACGTTCATTTTCAAGTTCTGTGAAAGATTTTTTCAAGTTCTGTTTTTATTTCAGTTTTGTCAAGCAACTAGCCTACAATGATATAAAACAGAACTTGAATAGTTCTTTCACAGAACCCGAAAATGAACGTTGAAATTTGATGAATTGTTCAAATTCTCCGAAACAACCCGTCCTAAATATTGCAAGATTTGCATATTGTCTGGTTTCTAGGCTGATTATATTTATTCCCTAAAGTAGGAAACTTAAAATCTATATATTTATTTATTTGGTAAAATATTTTTTACATTTTAAGTTTTCCAGTAATGTAGGCCTTACTGGGTGGCTTGCCCGTGCTGAGGCCTTCATTTTATAATATGAAAATATAATCTACATAATACATTTAAAGAGAAAATAATACATTTAAAATTAAAAATACAATAATACATAATAATATATTTAAAATTAAAAAATAATACACTGAAAATAATCTTGTGTGTTTGTGAGTGAAGTGTGTTTATATTGGTTTTGTGTGTTACGTGTACGTTTTATTTTTATTTTATGCCATGAAATTTTGGTAATATTGTCTTTTTTGTTCTTTAATCCATTTTGTAATTTTGTGTTTGAATTTATTTTTAATTTCCTCAATTTTAATTTCAAGTTTTACACTGTTGAAAGCTTTTATAGCATGGTATTGGTAGTGTCTTTGTCCAAAGCTTTAATTTACTGTCGGAGTTTTTATGTTTTCTTTAATATAGATCATAATAAATTCTAGAATTAGATTATAATGTTATAACAAACATGGGAATTCGTGACTTTTCAGCATTAGGTACCTACATTTGGGTAAATACGCTTGCCTACGTACTCTAGATCGTATTATATACTATTATGGTACTGGATACGGTTTCGGGAATCAATCTTAATAAATCAATACATTTTCTCACGAATCAAGTAAAGTTCGGTTTTGGTAGTTATAATGTACTCTTACTTTTGAAGTGAAACTTCTTTACGAGCGTTATGCAATTTCGAGGACCGGAGTAAAACCAACTCATGACCGTCATGAAAAACCGTGATCATTTCGCTATAAGAGCCTAGCCAATATTATATACCTACTTTAGGTCACTCTCCAAACTCAGCTTCGCAGTCTAGAGGCAGAGGGCCCGATTGTCGTCGAAGAACCGAGGTTCGATCCCCGCTTTAACTATTTTTTTTTTTTCTTTTTTTTTTATTTTTTTAATAATAATTTTTTTAAAAGTGATAAAATGCTCTCGTGCTGCGACTTTTAGATATTTTGACTATATGATATTTTGGTCGAATACGTAATAACCGCGGTCTAGAGGCAGAGCGTTCGACACTCGTTATGCAGGACCCGGGTTCGAATCCCATATTTTTATAACTTTTAATTTTTTTTATCAACGATTTGTAATAATGTACTAAAAAATTACATAAATTTGTTAATTTAAATTTAATTTACTTTACGGTACCTATATGATATTTTGGTCGAAATATAGCTTACAAATCGAGCCGGTAGAGTCGCTCGGTATTTTGATTATTTTTTTTTTTATCAACGATTTGTAATAATGTAGTAAAAAATTACATAAATTTGTTAATTTACCTTTACTTTAATTTACGGTACCTATATGATATTTTGGTCGAAATATAGCTTACAAATCGAGCCGGTAGAGTCGCTCGGTATTTTGATTAATTATTTTTATTTTGAATCATTAAAATTACTAATCAAGGCCGATAACGCCGCGTCGCGCGAAATATCTCTCCTCGCGGTCTAGAGGCAGAGCGTTCGACACTCGTTATGCAGGACCCGGGTTCGAATCCCATATTTTTATAATTCTTAATTTTTTTTTATCATATGCTACTTATAAATATGTTAATAGACAGAAAAAAAGAGAGAATGAAATGAAAAGAGAGAGAGAAGAATAATAAAAGTTTCACTTCCTTCGTGCGTAGGCTTGCCACACACTGTATTTTTTTTTAACATCGTGGACATACGACGTAACCTGAATAAACATCGATGTTTTTCTAGAAGGTTTTTCGCGATACGTACCGAATGCCTACATACAACGATAGTACACAGGTATAGGTATTTCTTTCACAGCACGTTATAAATGTGCCATGTAATTGTGTGTGTGAGAGCTTCCTATGTTAAAAAGAGACAATGTTACGTAACCGCTTTGCCAGAAAGTAATGCAAGACAGAGCCTATAAATACAAGTACAATACATAAACAGGAATTTGATTAGCAAATTTTGGCTGATATCCACACTGAGAGCAGTTGTTTTATGTCACGCTATAAAAAAACTAAGAAAATCTATAGATCTAAGGCGACGGTCCCGAATAACAATGTTTAATTTGTAAGTTTGTAGTTTTGCAGTAGAGCTATTTAATGTTTGGTTTCTTCATTTTTACTGTTTCTGATAATATATTTCTACAATAAAATAAATAGGGGTAAATTAAAAATAACAAACAACACTATCTTGCGCTATCTTATCAACACTATCTTGATATCAAAAACAGTAAAATGCAGACACGATACTTTAAAGATCTCTACGGCAGAACTACAAATTTGCACATCCAATATTGTTTTTCGAGACTGTACCTATTGCTTCAAATCGTTTGGTAACATTATAAAAAATATCCCGTGTTGCAGTACCTACCCAGATAACTATGTACAAGAGAAGGAAGCCTCCGCAACTAAATAGAATCATTATCTAACAATTAGGGAGCATGCTACTGCGCATGTTTTTCGATTAGTCGAAAGCCATTTGGGTGTAGCAAATGACTGGTATGCACCCTAAATTCTAATTACAAATTGTAAGCGAACCGGGCTTCGAATAAATCAGGTGAGCAAAAAACAAAACAAACGGAATAGAAAACATTAGCGATAGAACGGATATTGCTATCAAGAGGTTCGGGGGAAGCCGTTCTAATTACTTTCTCACGTGACCGGAGACGGAGTGAAGGAAAAATATGTAGCGGCCATTGGCTCGCCGAACAGCAATTGGTTAACAGTTCTGTATGTAATACTTTTCCTGCTTCCCCTGCTAAACGGTGGCTCTGTCAACAAGACGAAATAATACAGGAGAAAAATAAAACTCCAAGGGATGATTGCTAGTTTTTCCATTAGCTACTTCGGAACTTGGCGATTGATTTTGCGTTGGCTTGATTGATGTGTTTTGATGGAAGGTTTAATTAATATTGCCGAAATGCTGCTTTATCCGGGAATTTGGAATTATATCAGATAATGGGAATTTCGATAGGATTTCTACAGGTTTGTTATTTTTCAAGCAATTGAAAACAAATACTAACCAAAGGGAATGTACAAATATAATAGTGTTTTATATTTGGAATAATTATTTGTAAATACGTATTAAAACAGTTGGGTAAATAATGTTGATAATATTTCGGAAAAGTTAAAATAAATAACCATATAAAAAAGAACCATTGATTTGAAATCAATAAACTATTTACATTGTATATTTTTGGTATTTGTTATTTCTGGTACGAAATATGAAAATTGTCGATTAAAGTAGAATTGCTGAATGAATTAACATGACATTTTATGAAAATTTAAAGAGCGTGCAAATAATGCGTCAGAAAATTTAAAAAAAAAAACAGATATCGAAAATATGCGAATGGTGTTTATATAAGTTATTCGATGAAAGTCCATTGGTATTTTCCCCGTGTTTATAACACTAACAAATGGGTTAACACAGAATATATCTATAATGAATACTTATTTAAATTCAGTAAACATAAACACACCGACAGAGGTGAATACGTTTTTCGAGTCATTTAAAAAAGGTCATAAATTACAGTCTCACTAAGGACGGATTCCGGTAAGAAACCAGGTGGATATGTTTAACAAAATAACGTCGAATGTTTTTCAATACCAGTAGATAAAACGTTTCCTGTAAATAAAGAAAACATAATCTTACCTTGGTCGCATGCCTCGCCCTTCCAGCCGCGGCTACAGATGCAAACGCCAGCGGCGCAACGGCCCTTGCCCCCGCAGTCGGCGGGCAGGCAGTCGCCTTGGGGCACGTCGCACTCGGGCCCCTTCCAGCCCTCGGAGCAGTGGCACACCCCGCCGCCATACTGGCCATGACCGGAGCAAAGCACGGGGCAAACGCCTGGGGGCAAATGATCGATTAGAAATACAAAAGGATGAAGTAAGATGAGATAAGGATCCAAAATGTGAGGGGGAACCGAAACTTGTTTAAGGTGTCTAAAAAGAAAATAAACCTCACCAACCAAGCTCTAAAATCCAGAAATATATCTGTATCCGTCTTGGACCTATGCAGCATTAACTGCTACATTTAGTTTTTAATTTAAAAGCTTATTTTATACCATTTAAAAATGTTATGGGATTGTTTTGGAAATTTAGCACGACTAACATGTTATGACCGCTGGAATTTAAATATCAACATAGTTGGATAAAAGAAAGAAAAAAAGTATTACAGATGGGATGAGATACATAGGCTGATGACCTAAAGATAATTGCTAACTTTGGCGGAAGAATCCACAAAACTGGAGACATTTGAGGGAGGCCTATAGGCCTACATATATCGAAAATTTATACAAAAAATACCATTTCCTTGGACTTAGATCTTAGATCCTCACTCTAAAAGACCCCGAAATTAGAATAATCACCCAAAAATTGAAAGCAAAGATGTCATTAAACACCTAAAACATCAAATATAGACATCCTTTTGTCATATTGTCTGACAGACATAAAATGTTTAGAATTACGTATGGATTTTATACCCACAACACACTTAAACAAATGATAACATCTTGAATCTGATTGTAGGCATTCAATAAGCTGACATGTCTACGATGCATTGTTGCTTTTGTGTAGATTTAAACATTTTACATTGTTATGAGCAGTAACAATTTGTGTTAACAGCGTTTTGTCAGGCGGGCTAACGAATAAGGGTTCCATTCAACAAGCCGTAAATAATCAAACGTCGTCAAATATTATATTAAAAGTGTCAAGTCACCGGGCGAAACGAGGGAGAAATTAACGCTAGTCAAATTAGAGATCGCAATCAAATTTTATTATTTTTTAGGAAAAATAAACAATTTCAACATAATTGTTTTGATAGCAACATGTGCTGATTTCACGTGGTTATTCGAGATTATCTGAGCAATACAAAATTAATGTTTTTAATTAATTATTTAGAGTAACGTAATTGGAACTAATTAGTTCAGACCATTCCATTTTTGTAAACTAATTCCTACAATCTGTTGAAACAATTCTAATATTATTTACATCGTTTTCGCAAATCATTTCGGCCACGTAGAGCTAATGTGGGTTGTTGGCGATTCTCCGTATCTTTCAGATTTCAAATTGGTTTTGTTCGGATACGTTTTATTTGGACTAATTATTATCCCTAGGAAGAGATTGCATTTAGTTGGTTATGTAAAATATTTTTATAATACGCTTGCCTACGTACTCTAGATCGTATATACTATTATGGTACTGGATACGGTTTCGGGAATCAATCTTAATAAATCAATACATTTTCTCACGACTCAAGAAAACATTCGGTTTTGGTAGTTATAATGTACTCTTACTATTATATTATACAGTTCTCTTTAATTTTATTTAGAAGGACATTACATTTCGTTAGGATTATAAAAATATTTTTTAAAAGTAAAAAAGGTGGGCCTAAACTTCGATTCTCTGCGAACCAAGTTTTTTATCCGTTGAAAAATGAAGCGTTTAATTTAACGAGGGTGTTATTCTCAGTTTTCTCTTATATTTTTATTTCGTTGTAAAAAAATCATTGCTAAATAAGAAAATATTTATCATACCGAGGAAATATTGTATCCCACCGTGCTATGCTCGGTGAATTCAATTTCCACCAGGCGACATCCCAGAAGGTTGGAATTTTTTACGATGGGCCAAAGGGCGCCCATGTGGGGTTAATTAGGTAAATTGAAATTTACAACGCGTATCTGGCAACACTAAACCGATCAATGGTCCGGAGGGTGAATGGGGAGGGGGAGAATTGAATTGCGGCCCGGTCTTTTTTACTTTTACACTGCGACAGGTATTGTTTTGAATCAGATAAAACACCACCACTCGCAGTAAATAATAAATTAATACTCTTTGAAATGTGGACATTGTAGACCTAAACAAACAGGAAAAATTCCCAACACACAATTCCGTTTTCTATTGCTATGTTTTGGGCTTTATTTCGAAAGCAATCGTTTAAGGTAGGTACTTACTTTTTGAGCAGTCGGTTCCCTGGAAGCCATCGATACAGTCGCATTTTCCGAGATAGCAAGATCCACGTCCGGAACAATCATTCGGACACGAATTGCTAACTCCCTCCGCTTCCGAGACGATTAACTCAACGTTATGTGGCTGAAGTTCATCATTGTAAACGGAGAGGAACCATCGTCCAGTATCTAAATACTGAAGAAGACTTACGTTCACCATCATGCTTTCCGGCATTGGTGATCTCTTTGCTATCATGTGTTCGTCAATATTGAACTGTAAATCAATAGTCGGTCTTGGTTCAGATGCACCAATCGGGCCGTATTGCGAATCATCGTCATCTCTGGGTGTAAAGCCAGGTGGATCTTCAGATCTGGAATAGAATGGTCCTTTGCGATCTCCGTCGGACAATATTCTATCTGTTCCATCGTAGCTTTCTAGAATGCTTCTTAGAATGTCAGATACGATCAATTTTTTAGAAACTCTGTTGACGCTGTGAGCCTCATTTTTATGTTGATCTTCAGCACTTCGTTTTCTTCTTAGTCTGTGGTCCACTCTTCCTCCTCTGACGAACTCAACAAAATCATATTGAGTGACGCTGGGAGCTACGTTTCTTCTCCCGTAGACCGCGAAGTTGGCCCCCCATGGTAGGGTGAAGTTGAGGCGCACGTACGCGGGCTGCTTGTTCCGGAACTCGGAGTTCCAGAACTGGAAAGGTGGAATGGTGGCGGTGTGAAGAATGTCAAAGTCCCTCAGCTCCAGCGTTGGAGGCCAGTGCTGGGCTTGCGTCTGTTGCTGCGGGAGATGGGGAGCCGCCAAGGTGGTAGCCGATCTCTCTGCCGCTAACGTTGCTGCTGATTCTGCAAAAAATATATATCATCAGTACCAGTGAAGATCTTACCCTTTTTCAAGGGTGGATTTGATCTAAAAATTGGTCTAACAAAATATAAATCTTTAAACATGTTAACCCTTTCAGACCTAAATTGATGAAAAATAATAGAGTTATTTGATTTATTTATTTTTAAATTTGAACAATTAAGAAGTTATTACTTCTTTCATATATATGCGAGTCATATATACTACGTAGCAATAGCAAAAATAAAACATTTTATTCAATTTTAAAAAAATTATACAAATTAAACATTGAAAAAATTCATTCAAAACTTCATCCCAAAAAATCTTGAGAAAAAATTCTGACGAGAATAAACACAAAAATCATCCCTCAAAATATAAAAATGGCTACCGCATGAACTAACAGCTAAAAAATTTACTCGCTCTAGATAGTGAGAAAAATATTCAGAAATCTCAAATATTACCTTATTTTCAAATATACACACGGTCTGAAACATATTATTATCTACGTATACATACACATAGATGGCCGTCGGGTAAGCCTTAAGCCTATTATGCAATTCTTTATATTTTAATTTAATTCTACAGTAGCCATCGCAGTTGTCATTGAATGTTTAGCTATGTCCCTTGGTTCCACAACATTCTTCTATAGGACCCAAGTATCTAAGACATCTTTCAATCAATGCAACAAATGAACTGTATTGGAATAGGTGTGAATTAGTTTTGATTTACCTTCTGTTGGTGATTGTGTAGACTGTGAGTCCTGTGTCATTTGGTCGTGCGTCACAGCCTTCACATCTTGGACTAAGATTTGACAATTTGTTGAATCTACGTTGGTTTTCATTGAGGATAACGCTGAAAAAAAAATAAACGGGTTAATATCATGTAGTTGAAGTAAAGTTGAAAATGATAAAAAGAGAAATATTCTGAAGATAAATAAGCATATGAAAATCAAGGAAATTTGAAAGAGTTAAATATGTTAGACACAAGAGCTCCTCTTCTCTGATAAGGTATACATGACCAATTATGAACCTAAATATTATATTTTGCAAAATATGTATGTATTAATGTAACCCATATGATCTATATTAAAATAATAAAAAAATAAAAAATGTTATTTAAACCGATTATTTATTCTAATACTTTATTTTTAATCTATAAAATTATTAATAATAATTGTCTTAATATTTTTCATTTAATATGTCTTAATATTTTTTCATCCTTGTCCTTTCTTAAATAATAAGATTTTATATAAGTCCCATTTACTAAAAACTTAATGTCACCCTATCTGTCTTTATTATCTACTTTGCTTCTTCTTTTGAATAATGATTAATGATTAGTTATGGTTCAAATATTGTTACAATATACTGTCAAATTACCCATCTGGTAACACATCTAATACTCCTTTTTTTCTTTAATTTTGAAATATTTTGTGTTTGTATGTAGAATTAATTTATGTTTGTGATTACTCTTATGTTTGCTTCACTATAATGTAAATTGTTAACCTCGATACAGGCTCAGTCCTAGTGAGGTTGATTTTTATGAGAAAAAAAAGTGTTTTATGTATAGTGAGATGCAATAAATAAATAAAATTAATGGTCACGCATCGCTTGAATTTTTAAGAGGAATTGAAAACCCCTGCACAAAAACACAGAAAACGAGGTAAAGAAATGAAATAAGTCTTCCCTTCTGAAAAAAAGTAGTTGATGAACCGAACAATGAAAATTTTTGGTGAATTACCAGAAGAATTAAAATTAGAAGGAAACGTAAACAAATTTAAACTTTTCTTTCCAAATTAAAACATATACATATATGTGTATAAGGATTGTATTAGGACGAAGATAACTGTGTACATATTAAAAAAAATCGCAAATAAATAAATAAAATATTTATGAAGGCATTAGACGGAACATGAATTCGGCGCTGGGAATTAAAGACAGTATTAAATTGAAGCATGGAAAAAAAACGGGAAATCATCTTGTCAAAACATAAAATATTTCGTAATAGACGAGATATTTTCACGGCGTATGAACTCCAATAATACTCGTCTTCCGTTTTACGAGGGGTAAAAACTGAAATCAGCCAAAATC
The DNA here is from genome assembly GCA_026573805.1 of Hesperophylax magnus. Classification (NCBI taxonomy): domain Eukaryota; kingdom Metazoa; phylum Arthropoda; class Insecta; order Trichoptera; family Limnephilidae; genus Hesperophylax; species Hesperophylax magnus. The sequence goes on from JAIUSX010000046.1 coordinate 31,696,374, forward strand.
GGGTAATGAAAATAAGCAGGGGCAAAAATTGATATTAAAATTTCACGACCGCATTTCGGGTTCAAAAACAAGCGGGAGAATAAACACGAATGGAAGTCGGCTCTTATTATGCCCGACCCAATCACACCTCGCCTTTCCTTCCTTGTTTAATACAAAAAAATGAGGATTCTCATTAGAACCGCACATTCCCGCTGAATATTTTACGTTTACATTTCGCGGTTAGGTAAATGAGAGGAATAAAAAAAGCGGCGCGGAAAGGAGGTGAATTGAAAATGTGAAAATGCTTCAGCTAAAGGGGGCCACTCAAACACCGCGCCAAGTGGCTTTAGGAGTGAGCATTCATTTCAGAGGTAATTAATATTAACCACTATTAGGTACAATGCGTGACCGAGAGAGCATTAGTCCCAGAAACATTCAAAAGCAATCGTGAAATTACATCACAAATAAAATAAATAAATAGGCAAAAAAACTCTTTTCGTGCAAATCGACACATGGAATTACTTTGTTTCGTGTAGTTTATAAAAAAATGTGTTGCATAACTTTGATAAACTCTTTAAAAACGTATTGGCGTTTAATACATCAGAGACATCTGTACAGCTTCTTCCCTTTAGAGTTTTATAATAGAGACGTTACTTACACGGTTAGGAGAAAAAGTACAAATGAGGTTTCTTATATACGTTCAATATAAGTTGATACAACCTTTAAATGATACCGGATATCATTTACTGATTCGGCCACAAAACATTAACGTCTAATATGAAACTACCGCTACTTTCTACCCGGAGAACGATAATATTATTTTTATACTGTTTAAGTAACTGAATAATTTTATAGAATGCCCTCAAATGAAAAAAAAAATCATGTCTCCGTTAGATCTATTCGATTGCATCATCTTTTCGACTGTGACAACCACGGCACGAACTACTCATCCACAAGCGCGACTTCACCGAACTGTCAATACTGTACACATACGGGTGTATATTTTTATTTCCTTACATACAGTTTACATAATAATAATAACACCTAAAACATGTGAACACCTCAGCACAGGTTCTCCTAGTGAGGTGTTCACAAAACACTACTACTAACCCATGCAGATACTATTATTAACTTATTTTGATAACTTGTACTTATTATGTAAACTGTATGTAGGAGGAAATAAATACCAAAAAAAAGTTCTGAATGTATCTGATGTATATAATTTTAATTTAAAGTTTCTACTAATAAGTTCTGAATGTATCTGATGTATATAACCTTAATTAAAAATGTCTACTAAAAGTTATAAATGCATCTGATGTACATAACTTTAATATAAAGTTTCTACTAATATGTTCTGAATGTATCTGATGTATATAAGTTTAATTTAAAGTTTAATATTTTTGAAATGTTTAATTAACTAATGTGTCTACTCGTATTTTTTATCTATTTTTTGATCGAGATAATCATTATTATGTTTTATAAATAATTTTAGATAGATATACTAGTTTTTAGCTCACAAAATATTTTGCAACATGTAGATTTGAAATCAACATTAGACTGTAAAAAATAAGACAGAACGTTATAATAAAATGGTTTGGTTCACATTTTGATAATTTCGAGTAAAGCCAAAATGTATTTACTAAAATTAGTATCAAATTATATAAAATTCGTAACTATCATCGTAATTTTTCCTTTTGTTTGCTGGGTAAAACGTATTTTAAAAATAAATAACATTTGAACTTTTCGACATTTCTGATTCGTGATACTAATAACAACAGTCTCGTGAGATTAAAAATATTCCGGTAAAATTATATTTCTCATTTCTGTAAGCCAGCCGGAGTTATGGAAACATTCCTTGTTATTGCTTTGGGTTTAATTGTTTTAAAAGCACAGCGTTCTGATTTAGATGGTTTGCAGGCCTGAAAGCCCAAAGCTCCAAGCTCTAAGCGGAGGGAGTGCTTGTTTTCCAATGCCGGGGTTACGGGTTCAATAGCTTTTTGTAGATTAAAATGAAAAGAGTTTAAAAGAAAATTAATTCATTTCTGATTACTGTTGCAATCAGGGACTATAGTGCTTAACAAGGATTTACTTTTTGCCTCCGTTCAAAATTTCCCCGTGATATTTCAGAAAAAAAAAATTAAAATAAAAATAATATTGAACTACGTTTTTCCGACCATATTTTTTTATAGTTATTTATTCAAACCCTACACAGAGAAAAATGACAATTGATAATTTATTCAGAATCTCTTCCAATTAATGGTGTTTCCAGTTAAAAAAAAGAGATTGCAGGCCTTGCGGACGAATTAACAGATCTAGAAGATATATATCTTTCCAACCTCCGTCATAAAACTGTTAGCATAAGCTACGTAATTGCTGAACAGCGTTATGAATATATTATTACAATTTTAACGGTTCAAAAAAATAACGTACAAATTTAATGCATTGCGGTTTATTGGGTATTTGAGTATATCTTGTTCGACAGGGACAATAACGCGATCGCTTCCAATATCCCCAAAGCGAAACGCACGTCTCTGAAAATATACTTGCATTCAATTTATTGTAAAAGTTTCCAAATACCGGGATTACTTTTCAATCCCTCCTCCCCCAAAACACACTAACACAAACAGAACCTCAATACAATCACATTATGTCAGTATAAACGCGAATTATTTCTTTATGTATTTAAAGTGTGTACACCAAACTTACTGTAGGTAAGTTTAGATTTGGCCGATGAAACTTCATTTTAATATGCACACCTCATGGACTTAAAAGTCGAACATTTGAGTATTAATGACAGAAAATATTCTTTGTTAAGTACACAAAAAATTAATATGTACTGCAACCAACATACAAACACACATATAACTCTGCGTTTAGGCAATATATACGCATTACGTGTATATAGTTACACTGTGTACACAAACTTATTGTGTGTATGTATTGCAACCAAGATGCATGGGTACACAGACAAACACACATCTCTGTGTTCAGACAATAAGTACATACACATTATACGTGTATGTATTTACAATGTGTATATAAACCGGAGTGTGCGTGTGCGTGAGGTTCGGGAGGGGCGATCGATTATACATTAAGGAGTATCGCTCTGAATTAATAACAGACGAAGCAAACACGCGTTTTATGTGTATCCGATGTTTCATCCGGTACAATTCACGTGTTTACCCAACATCCAACATGCTTCATGTGTATAGACGGCCGCTTATGAGCGGTACCGGTACATATACAGAATAACGCTTCGAGCGAGGGATTCTTTATGAGGGGCGTTCAAATCCTTTATAAATAAAACAATTCCATCCGAATGGCAAAAGCTATTGGTATCTACCAGACGGCTACATATCCAAAATGCTTTATTTTTTTTATTCTACCAAGAATTTTAATGAATTTTCAGTAGGTACGTATACACTTTACAAAATATATTATTTATTTAAAAATAAATCTTATTTTAAAATTATAAGTTCTTCAAATTGATTTTAATTCATAAATCCCATTCACCGTCTTTTAATGTTGAAGTAAATAATATTATCTGATAATATTCATCATGTTGTATTTATAATTTTTGTTTTATGTAAAACGCACAAGAGTTCTACCTGCTCCCAAACATCTGGAGCCAGTGAGAGTATGGCATCCCTATTGGGGTATATTTTGAAGCTGAACTTGTCGCAAATATTTCACATATTATTCTAATGAGTAATTTTTAAAATAATACATATAAATAAAATAAAATTTACTTGCGCACGCCGGGGTTTGATCCCGCGACCTTCAGATTGCTAGTCGAGAGTCTTACCCCTCGACCACGGAGGCCGACACGGCTTTATGCAGTGAGCCCAACAAATTTGACAAAGTATTCACAGACAGTCAAGGGACAGTGTACAATGTATAATTATTTATACTCGACGTTTATTTTCATTCGAACTATTATGCATTGTCATTAAAATAATTGAGACACATTGTATGTCTAACGTTCCACCTTTCAGATGATACAAAACGTTATTATTATGGATAGTTTAAACTGTTTATGATTATAACCAAGTTTATCTTAAAACAATATAACGTTTATTAATTGTATGAAAATGAGCACTTTATACGATTATACAACATAATGTTTTTTATCAATGAGGAAGAAATGTAAAAACTAGTAAATATATATGTTAGACCCTAAGATGTTTTATTATATGACATTTATAGTTCTTCAACAGATTACGAAGTTAAAAAAAGAAGGACGAATGGAGAGCTTTTACGAAATAACATTAAACATGCCTTATGTGTCTACACATGGTCTTTGTAAAATACCAGGGAAGTTGGAAAATAGCTCACTTATTTATTACACGAAACAGATAAATTTATTTTGGGGAACCATTTGGTTAGAAAGCAAACAAATCAATTGCAAAATAGATAAAACAATTAATTATTTTAGTGTCAATGTAATTTTTTTTACAATATTCCAAAACTTCAGCTATCATTTTTTTGTTAATCGTTAATTTTTAAATTATTTCAAAGCTAATTAGGTTATATCACGTGTGCTCTAAATTTAAAGTCAATTTATTATGTAAGCAATAACTTTTTTTTTTACTATGACAAACTGATACAAATTTAATTCACATAAGATTTAACGTGTTGAAAATTTGAAAAAAAATGTAGAGAAAAAACAAAAATCTCTGGCAGCGCAGTTGCAAAGATCGCGATAGTGTGATTTTTAAAAAAAATTTTTTAAAAGAAAGACAAACATTCCCGGGTTACAAATAACCTGACAATATTTGAAAATCACCTACTACCACCATAGTAAGCGGAAAATGTTGCTTGTGTTGTGATGGAGGACTTAGCCAGCCGAGGAATTGAACACACTACGCCTGGGTGAGACCCAAGCGCGATGTTAACTCGGCCACCGACCGGTCAATGACCGGTGATGCTCATATTACATACGAATTATTAGGTATGATTAATTTTTTCCCAATTACTACAATTTGCCATTTTCTTACCCGCTTCTTTCTCTTACTTATTTTTTTTTCATAAATACAGTTTAATTAATCTTTATTACTTTTTTGCACATTGTAAATATTTTAAAATATTATATATATAACCTGGAAAAAGTATTTTAATCTACACTCACGAAAGTAAGCTCCCTTGCTACATAATGTGTACATTGGATATGCCCTCCGTTTGTTGCAAAGCTTTATTTATGATTATTTTTGTAATATTCCGTTAGAACAGTGTAGAAATAAAACTTGGAAAAACTAGTTACTCTTACGTTCAAAGAACAATACGCTAACGTTAGTTTTTTGATTTAATTTTAAATTAAATTTTTTAAATATGGTCGCTATAATTGTATTTTCCAGCGCTATTTTTGTTTCTCGGCAATTCTGTATAATCCATGGCGTTTCATTAGCCGACAACAAAGAGGTTGACGTGAAAAATTAATGTGCGCTTTGATAAAAGTTTTAAAGGTCTTGGGTTTTTATATAACCTCAGGGGTTTTAATTTGTCCAAGAGATTAATTTCTTAGTCGTATAATGTATTGCATATTACAGGTCATGAGGTGAATCTTTTAACAATGTGATTAATATTTTTTGCGGTAATCGTCGATTAATCAATCAAAGGTAGCATTTTTGATTGATGAATAATTATAAAACTTAATTTATGATTCTGATTAGAAGAGAAATATATCATTAAGAATCTACTATATTATGTCTTACAAATATTTGAAACTTCTTCTAAACCTTCTTCTCTTATCTGAAACTGAAAAAATGGTGAGCTCTAGCTAGGGTAATTAAATTTGGACGAAATGTATTTAACTGAACGGAAAATAGGTACAGGAAGGCTATAATAACATACCTCAATAAAAATAAAAATTAAGGTTAGTATTATCTATTTTTCTAAATGCGTTTCACATAATTTTAATAGAAAATTTACCTCCATGATTACTATTCTGAATATCCCATGTCTGTAGAAGTCCGTATGGGCGAGTAATATAAATACATATTTTTTCTCTACAAATCCTAGTTCAATAATTTTAGTTGTCAACGTCATGTCACATCCGCGATGGGCTAAGAGTATTGTATATATCTTTTAAAATCTCCCGATATATACCTATAAAACAAATAACTTGAAAGAAGCCGAATTTCAAAACTAAACTCAACAATTTATTGGTCTCTTATCCCGAGGGACTTGTGTGTTCACACTGTTCATCTTGTGAAGATATAATAAGTAGGTTAACTTCATTGACCCAACGCTATATTGCGTAAGTTCGTACACGATCGTGGGTTCCTAACCTACGAGTAATTTAGGACCATCTTATAGTTTGACATTATGATTTATCAAGGACACTGAAACAACGCCTTGGCTCCTGACAGCTTAATCTGTATGACGGGCAAGTAATAACCCAGCACACCTCAGTATCACCTTACCACAGGAAATATTATGAATATAAACCGCAAAGGGATTAGACCGAGAGGCCATATTATACTGTTTAATGTTTACCCGCCTAAAAGCATAGATCCGCTGTAACTTCTCTATCTTTCTCGTAAATGACGCAGGCAACAAACAAAGGTTACTGAAAGAACCATGCGTCGATGGCAATCTATCACAGATCTCAGCCTAAATGATATTAATTTGGAATTGAACAGATTGATATTCTATGGAAGCGTGATGCGTACAGATTTGAAACAAAACTGATGTTGCCACTTTATACAACAACTTTTGAGTCCTAGGACCCAGAAAGGCCAATAAAATTATTTATCTGCTAAAGATAGAATTTTGATATTTGATAATGCGTGACCAATTTTAGCAAAATCATGTAAACATTGAGCTTACTGTGGGCCCACTGAATCCTCCAAAACAATATTTATACTCGTATTGTTTTATCTCTCAGTAATATTTGGCCACTCTATATTATTATATAAGAGAGACGAAAAACCCTTCATTCATACATTTAAAAAGTAGGTATGTATGTTTTGTTGATGTATGACTTACGCGGTGATGTGACGGTTTGATGTCGCGGTGTCATGGTTTGATGTCGCGGTGACATGGTTTGATGTCGCGTTGACATGGTTTGCCATCGACGCATAGGTCGATTTTGTAATATTTTAACCATAAAACTTTTGCGGGACTTTGTCAAAATATAAATCCAGCTTTAAATATATATTTTTATCTAAGATCTCATCTCCTCTCCCCAAACGGAATTGACGAGTTCAGAGATGGAAACTTTAAAAGCGATTAACTCGTTTTACGCGCCGCTTGAACTCTCGGAATATCTCTCAATTTAATTTAATTAGTCATTATTTTAAAAGTTGCCAGTCATCAGCCTTATGGCGTTCTGGAGGCAATAATTGAACTCCGAAAATGACATAGATAATGAAAGAGAACAGAATAGAACTAGAATAACCTTTGTATTTGCATACAGACGTAATAAAATTATTAATATTTTGTATTAAATATAAACTTAAGACAAGATTCTATGCAAAAGTACAAAAGATAACAAATTATTATGAATAGATTTTTTCAATTTATATTTGCGTTTTAGGCACATAATTGAATATTTATAAAATATGGACGAGTTAGCCAGTAGGTAGTTTTGATGTATTTTTAAAGGGGGTGAAGTCAACACTCACTTAAGGGGTTACACCACTTTCAGATTTTCAAACAATTGAATATTTTTTTGGTTAGATAATTTTTACTTAATATTTAAATTTGATTTTTGACCAAAGTTATATCATTTAGAAGTTAGCGCGGCAGAGTCGGCCCAAAACTCAGATAGCGATCGGTCATCTACGTGTATAGGCAATAATAATAACTCTGGGGAGAATGACCTCACTATTAAAACTTTCTTCCGAAATTGACATTTTTCAATCGAATCTCAATCATTTCAAGAGCGAAATAGTGGTATTATTTAGCACCTGTCATTATTAATGTACCTATTATATTATATAATTAATGTCATTATAATTAAGCAATTAACTACAAATTGTGGAATGTATGTCAACTGTTTTTCACAATAAAAATAAAAAAATAAAATAAGACTAAAGAAGAATTTAAAAGAAGGAGTTGGAGAACATTGCTTCAACAATGCAAGACCTCACGTATGGTCCATGAATCGTAAAAGCTAATTTAAAAAAAATATTTGGTTTTAAATAAAAATTTTGATAAAAATATATTATTTTTATACAGCCATTTCTACTTATAAAAATTATTTCCGTTATAACTATTAGCTATTTATTACCCTTCTTAAGTAGATAGCTATCCAAATAAGTTTTTTTTTTTTTTTTTCAGACGATGCCCGACAGAGAAAATAAGTACACAATTTTCAAAATGACCCTTTTTTAAAATCCTTGCTGATTTTTATTCGTTATTATTTCAAATTATCCACAAAACTACTATAAATAAAAATTGTTTTATAGATTTAATTGCTGAGTAATTTTTTATTTTTATATCTATTTTTCCTAGCACTAAGGTGGTGTAACCCCTTAATATATTTTGTAATAGCTAGACATCACTGAAGAGAGTTTTCTAGTTGTCCAAAAGTAGTCATTACTTAATTAGACTTTATTAAAAAGCAACAAAAAATACACATCATTACAAATATAAAAATTCTCATTATAGTGTAATGATTGGCTTTGTTTGGTTAATAACATGAGTTACTTAGTTATGAAACAAATGCGTAGCTTTTATTTTGATCCAAACTGAAACCTTTAATTTAATTTAAGTTATTATTATCTGACTGCTATTTCAATGAAATAGGCATGTGGTTTTAACATTTAATAACTTAGTATTTAAAGTTTTTTTTTTTCCGTGGATGTTATATTTTAATGGATATTAAGAATGAAGTTTGGTGAATATCTGGTTATTTGTTTGCATATGTAAGGTTATAATTTTGGACATGTAAAGGGATTATGGAAATTGGATTTCAAAGGGGTGAAGGATTTCAGATTCAAGGAATAATTACATTATTTGTCAATGTGCCTTTTTAATGATGTTTAGTACCTGCAAAGTATGCCAGCATGGAGGCCAGCACCACAGCGACCAGGATCATGGCTATGGAGAAGCACTTCCAGGAACACCTGTGCTGGCAACGCTTGTCGATGTGGAATCTGGAGGGGGAGTAGGGCGCGCAGTGGGCGGGGGCGGGCCCCCGGCGCAGTGGGAAGCCCGGCATGCCGAGCCCGCCGCCCCCGGAGCTCATGGTTCCCATAGCCCCCATGGTGCCGCCACCTCCGCCCGAGCTCATGGTGCCCATGCCGCCCATGCCGCCCATCGTGCCCATGCCGCCCTGCAGCTGAGATGGAGTCAACCTGGAACAAAACAATACATCGTTAGTTAAATAAAAAGGAGATTCGACAGTATGTTTTCTTATTTTAACTTTGGCTTAAAAATGGATATTTCAAAGCTCTACAACTCTTGATGTTAATGATATCGCGCGGTGAAAATATTGGAGATAACTTATACATTTTATGACGCCAGATCTTATCATTGAACAGAACTCTCACAGACTTTCTAATAAACCTACATTTTATGCATTTTAACAGAATTTTAGATTACAAGTGTTAAAATTTTGAATTTCTTAGGTGGAAACTGTACGCGTCAATGGCAAAGTGATTCAACAAAATGAGCATTTTTCTGAGATGCATTAAAATTTAAATATATTAATAAATTCTATAGTAGTTCCACATCAATGAGAAATCTGTTCTCACGCGCTTTCGGAAATTATTATCAGGAACATAAAATCCAACATTCGCGACAGTTTTATCGCTATGGTGCAACAGATGCATTTCGACATAGTAATTAAAAAAGCAAAACGAAATAGCTTGTTAATTTGATGGTTTTTATTAATTTTGCCAAAATGGCGTAGCGAAAATATTGCGAGTAAAAGCTTCGGATCGGAAAATATTATCGCCTATAAAAATTCAATAGTTGATTGCAATTGCGGCATAACAATGACGCCATCAAAGAGTATCGAAAACGAAAAAGCTTTTTATTATTTATTTCGTCTGCTCGGAATGCATTAGCATCCCGCCAGCCACCTCGCTACCGGGGAATCAACCACCGTAGCCAACGCGATCCGAATACAATTTTAATAAATTTGCCCATATTTTGTATATAATACAGATTTATGCAAAACGTTTCATGATTTGTTTTTTAATCCACAGACGCCTGGAGCGAGACTCCCACCCCCTGATTTCGTCCCCTCCTTGGCTAGGCTCAGAGACCCGAGAACCCCCGGGGCGAAAGGTTGCAAGTAGATGGAATTTTAAATCGTTCACTGCATTATTAGTCTTTTTCATACCTCATGTCCCAAACACCCCGAGCAATATTTTTGTATCAAGCCCCCTTGTCAGTTGAGTTTGTCAATTTGTGACATTGGATGTTTGGTTCAGTGTTCTGGATGTGACAACGTTATATTTACTCGTTTCTGTTCGGCTAAACACAATCAAAAGACTTTTATGATCAAGGTACTTATTTACAGTACGCAGTCTTACTAAGGGGGGAGTTCACATATTGAAAAACGTTTTGAACGGAAGAGAAAAATCAACACGGACTGACGTACTCATGTGAGTACTTACTAGAAATCGTTAAAAGCTTAAACATATCAACAATACTAAATTTCATGTCCACTTTAAAAACTTAAAAGTAAAAAATAAATTGTTAATTTCTGGACTAAAAGATTTGGCTTAGGTTAGGTTTTTCTCCATCTCTAAGAGTGAATAACTTATTAATAAACCCCAAAGTGACATGTCATGGCATGTATTACAATGCACCATCCAAATGGACGAAAATTCAAAGAAAATCCATGAAATTAATTAAACCTAACTGCAAGCCCGTCAAACTACAGACGACAATGAATTGTTTCAAAAAATTGGATACATCGTTTTGTGCAAACTCCGAAACACTGCGAATTAGCTGCTGCATTCGAATTTGGAATACACGTTGACGTTCCAACCCCTGCAGCCGACACGTGAATTGTCGGTTAGAACAAGAGTGATGTATTGGTAGCGTAGGTACCGCACACAGACAGGGCTGACGCGAGCGCAAAACAAAATGCTACCGTTGTCATTTTTTGAACAACAGTATAATTATACACATACCACTGTGCACTGTTATTCTGCATATATTGCCAATTTACCATTCAGTTAGGTTGCAAAGATGAGATTTTTTCACTATTGACACGTTTTTGTCCTTAGGTATATTCAATTGTCGACGACATGAAAAATTGAACAAAAAGTAGGTATTAGTAAATATTAATTTCAGTTCTCGTTTGAAAAAACTAACGAAATTTATTAGGAATATTAAAATCCATGGTCGTCACTGAACGGGCTAATCAATCTATATATAAAAATGTAAAATTTCCTTTGTTCAAAATCTAATATCTTCAAAAGACCTTCACCGATTACTTTGAAATTTCTACACAACGTTGCACTTGAATACGCGTGTGTTTTTAAATTATTTAGAAGTCGTTTGTAACAGGTAAAACATGTTTTTTGAAGAACAGCGTAATCTGTTGGACAAACATGCTTTTTTGAAAATAACTGCGCCATCTGGAGGACTAGCAACACGCGTTATTGTTTTCTATCTGTACAGACAGTTATGCTTAGTGATTTTCCTTTTAAAAATCTAAATCAGTCATTTTGCCATTAATATATTATTGGATATAGCTTGGGGCCGCCTCTGAGATCGGCCGCCCGTGTTTGCCGGACTCAATATCTATATGGTAGCGGCGCCCCTGCCAATAGACCCACAGAGAACCGACTCAATCTGCCGCGGATTATTGCACTGAATAGGTTATTCTATACCCCGTTCCCCGTTCATATAAATAGGCCGCGGGCTTTTGTCATTTAAAGTTGCATCGAGGAAAACTTGCTTGGGGATAAATCATTAATCCATTTGGACGGATGCTCGCGTACTGCACAGGGGATGGTCATTAACCGTTGTGACACTGCGAAAAATGATAAAGGCCCAGCTTTAAAACGGAGGGTAGATACTAATTTGATATTCATGTCAGAAGCTTGAGAACTATTGTGAAGGATGCCAACAAGATAGCTATAGTATGCACCGAAAGATATATTCGTAAAAGTCATGTTGCGAACAAATGCTAGACCGGTCGTAAAAACCGTAAGTAAATAATTTTTAATTAACTAACTATATAGCCATCACGCCGTTTCCCCGCAGGGGTAGGCAGAGAGAACGGACCGCCAAATAAATCGGTTTGGCACACACTTCTTGCCTCATTGTCATTCATACATCGTCTCATACATACTCTTCTATTATTCTCACTATTCTCCCGACTCAAGTATCTAATTCTTCGCTCATTCGCTGTACATGCCTAAACCATCTAAGTTTCCCTTTCTTAATCTTAGTCATTACGCTTACATCAGCGCTCTTGCACTCTTTGGGATCTCCAATATATTTTTTTATTCATTATACGAAAAGTTTTTGGAATTATGCTGTAAATGCTACATATTAGAGAAATTTCGCACAATTGATACATTGTGATTGATTATTGACTTTTCAGTATATTTTTGGGTGGTATATACAATTAGAACCTACTTTCCTCTAGCTCACAATTATAAACGCATTAAATTCGTACGAGATAGAGTGTGCTTCGTTCCAAAATATATTAGGCCCTGAAGAAGTTCTCGCAATCAGTCGAAAACTTCAACAGGCAAATTCCTATCATTCAACTTCCGTCGCCCACTAAAAGTCGATCATAACTCGATGAGCAAAATATAAATATGTGTATAGTGGTGCGAGTGTGCGTCGGTATGCCGCTGGCAGCAGCCGAGACCTGAAGTACTGATGAGGAGTATTATGTTGACAGCCCGCCAACCAATCAACGGCCATTGTAAAACTTGTGGAGTTATTATGGAAATGAGAGTCACACACCCCCACCCGGTGCCGCCCGGCCGCCCTAACCCCATCTACCTCCACCCGATCCCACCCTGCCCCACCCCGAGGTCCTTCCATGTTCTGCGTCGGGCGGAATCTGAAATATGATAGAATCGTGCGGCGACGTTTGCCCATATGATCGATCTGCCATACGTGTAAGTGCCATTTGACTACACACTTTAACACTTTTCATTCGTTCAATTTTTGTATTGGTAAACTAACTGGAGACAGCTACTTTATTGCGAATTAATCAACTATCAAAGCTGTAATGTCGATCATTTGTTTGTGTGGAATATATTTAAAATAAAACACTAATGTCGTAAATAAATAATGTCAAAACAATTGTCGATTCTCCTACACGGAGAATAATGAGTTTTGCAAATTTATTAAGAATCTTTTCAAATGAATATACTACCAAGGCAAATGTAGGTGCATGTGCAATTTATATAGATAAATTAGGAATGTACTAAAAGTTTTTAAACCGGTCGGTGGCCGAGTTAACATCGCGCTTGGGTCCCATTCAGGCGTAGTGTGTTCAATTCCTCGGCTGGCTAAGTCCTCCATCACAACTCAAGCAACATTTTCAGCTTACTGTGGTGGTAGTAGGAGATTTTCAAATATTGTCATGTTATTCGTAACCCGGGAATGTTTGTCTTTCTTTTTTAAAAAAAAAAATTATCTCTAAACGGCCTGCAATCCCGTTTTTAACCAAATTACCAATAATTTGAAGAGATTCTTAATAAATATGTGTATAGCAATATTCACTTTTCTATGTATAATAGAAATAAAGTAAATTGATTTTTCCGAAACGACGGTAGCTATACCAATTTCAACTGAAACAACATTTTTAAGCAATGCGTTTGGGTGAGTTCATTAATAACACGTCTTTTAGCGGGCCATTTACATTAGATATGAACACAAAGACATATTTTGATTCTAAGAGCTCTGTAACTTTTTTCCCATTGTTTATTTTAGCTCTAAAATATTACAGTGTTTAAAACATATTGATTACATTGAAAATCCAACATAAACTTTAAAAATACAGTTAATGATAGACACCGCCTTACCTCGGATGAACTTAAAGTCTGCAGTCCGTAGTTCGTAGTTGATATCATAGCAATGGAGTGTAAAAAATATCTATTTGAGCAGCGCTCCGGAGCCCAAGCCAAACCGACAATTTATTTGATTAAACTTTCATTGGGTCGTTATTGAAAGTAATTGAGGCGGATCCAGCGGACAATGGACAAGAGCGGAGCAAAACTCCGGCGAGATGGCCAGGGACAGGGACAGGGACATTCGTCCTTTTGCGGCAAGATTGATCTCCTTAATTGAATTTGCCGTACGTGACGCAACCAACATCCATGCCAATTGACTAAGTGAATCCCAACTACCCAACTGTTGTGAAAAAATAAACCAATCAAATAGGTCAAAAGTCAGAAGCTAAACGAAACGCAGATTAAAAACAAGAATAAAAACAGTCAGTGTGATAAATTAATCAGAATCCAACGTGAAATATGATTCGTTGGTGTCGGTTATCAGCGAACCGAAGAAATTTATTGTTTCTACGTGAATATTTATTGCTTGTTCCAATGTTATCACTTTTACATGGTTCACGGAGTGCGCTTCTAAGACATATTTGTTGATAAAAGGAGAATTTTGTATATTCATATTTATACGAACAAACGTTATTCATTTATCATCAGCCGGCTTGTCTGAACAAATGTATAAGCATTTCTTTACGCTGAATTCTGAATAACACACAGTATACCTAGTTGTAGAATTTGGTAACCAGAGTGAAGCCTTTAAGCATCGTTTTGTAATAAAAGTAAAGTATTGATATTTCAAAATGTTTGAAGTTGAAATTTTTTTGTTTTACTAAAACAGAATTTACAAAATAATATTTTTCAATGTTTTGTGAAAACAAACATCGTAAATATATTAGTCTTAGAATCGATCGATAAGTTTTTCCACTTTCTGCAATTAACGGGAGTTCGCCCTTAAGAGGGGGATGATAAATTTGATTTACGAGGAAAACAAGTATAGCCTCCCATCCCACTTCCAAATGCCTTCCTTACCGCCATAGTTCATCCGAGAGTGCAAAACTTTGCCTTCGTTATAATATATATATATATGTATTCGTTCGCGAGCTCCTAACCAACGATTCATATAACTCTGACTTCTGCCTCTTAATTTAGTGTTATGCTTCCTGCGCCTCTATACTTCTCCTAACTCGAGCAAACATTCTATATTCTTTACTTTACACATATAACCGCTTCTCCGTGTCGCGGATTGAGTAATCAAGCTCCGTTTGTATTTTCTCTCGTCTCTCATATTATTATCCAGTACCAGAACTCTCAACTTTAATGTTTCCTAATTTGATGTAGCCAATTACGTTCCGGAACTCGGAGACGTGCGTTCTTTTTCACCACGGCTTCTATCGATCGTAAATGTAAAATGAAATAATATCCCAGACGAATCCCGCTACATTCCTAAATGGAAAAGAAAACTTTTCGTTATTTTGTTTTCAAAATTACACGAAGCCCGATGAAGGGCGCGCATGTACATCAAATACAAATGTCTGCGTTAAAACTTCCTCTCTGTATACAACATGACGTGAAAACATAATAGGCCGAGGAAAACTAACTTAGAACAGCGAGGAGGAAGCGGGCCACGGTTATGAGACTGTGATACCTCCTCCGGGGAACTTTCGCAACAAGAATACCAAAAAATGTATATGAAGGAAACGGGAGAAAACGAAACTTTTTTTATTAGATCTTCTTGGCTAGGGAGTGAGGGGAGGTGGTAGGGGCGGGGGTGGTGCGTGGGGTGATACACTAGTAATGAGCTCACTGGAGCCGAGATTTGTAACGGAAGCGCCCAATGAACAAGCAGGGAAACTGCGGGCGCCAGACATCCCCGTGCTTCGAGTCTCCACGTCTCCAGTACTTACTTGACTTGAGCCAGGACCTTCCCGCCTTCTCCACGTGTCATCATTTATTCAAATCCTCCCTACGAGTATGCGGGCCGAGGAGTGAGGAGTGGCGTTGTGACGTTAATTTGTCCGTGTTAATATAATAATGACAGCTCAATTTAAAAATAACATATTCATAAATGGATTTTCGGCTTCATGAATACATTTAGTATTCAAATTCGAAACAAACATGACGATGTTAAACGCGGAGGAAAATTATCCGACAATTTTGGAATTAAATAGGATTTACCTAAGTGTTCGAAATTGTAATAGTGTGTCTTTTCTAATTTAGGTTAAATTGATTTCATGACAAAGCATGGAATTAAGTATTAATTTGGACACGAAATTGGACCCAGAGCAGTTAAAGGTTGGGCCGGAAGTACCGGGCGTGTGGGAGGGAACATACCTATCTAGAAACAGTCATTACGGCTAGAGTTTAGTGCTTTGAATCCACACAGTGTCTACTGTCTACCCGGAGCAAACAACAAAATGCCCAATGAACGGAACGTGTCTTCAACAGGGCGCAAAACAAACAATGGTCAAAAAGATCCGAGTCATTCGTGCCTGCGGAGGTACCTAATGTTTTCACATTAAACAAATTTGTACGGCCGAGTATCCCTTTGTTATCAAACATGGCGTTTATTGGGCGGAATAATGAGTCGATACCCTTCTGAGCTTCCTACAGCGATTATTACGAGCACCCAAACAATGAAAACCCCAAAAATTAACATTCCGAGTGGAAGGAAGGACGGTATGACTGCGAGAGATAACACTAACGTCGCCATTTTGCAGCACAGAGGTGTGCGTGCGTCGGTTTCACTTCACACGTAATGTTTACTTTATAGTCCACTGTGTGGTCTCGTTCACGTCACACCTTATTCTATGAAACTATAGCGTAAGGAGAGCTGGAGTTGAGCGGAACACTTCCTGAGTGTCGATTCGGAAGGAGGAATCAGAAGTTTCCAAAATAAACTACCACTCTTTTGAATGCTGCCCTTAATTGGGGATTGGTTTGGGGGGGAAATACAAGGGGGGAGGAAAAAAGAAAAATGAAAGCTAGGGTTTGCCAGAATATTCCTATTATTTGATTTCAAACTCATCTTATATACGGCTAAAAGATTCTTCAATAGTGAACAGTTGTTAACCCTGTACAAATCTCAAGTACACCCAACAAGTGAATTTGGGAATCATCTCTGGGCTGAGCCTCTAATACTTGCTAAACCCACTTGACTCTGTGCAGGGTGGTCTGTCTGATCCAAGGTCGGCGATTACAACTTCTAATGCACAGACACAATGTGGGCATGCTGAGTCTGTTCTACAGGAGCATTGATGGTTTCATGAGAACGGGTCGTTTTTTCGACTTGTGTAAGTAGGTTCGTTTGTGGAACAAGCTAGCCTCATTCCGTTTTTCCTCCTTCATATAATCCGGGCCTCTCTCTTCAAGACCCCTATTAATAAATCCGTATCTATACACTGTACAGACATTGGTGTTCTTGTGAGGTAATTGTAAAAAAATAAAAATAAAGTTAGCGTAGATTAAAACTTAAGTTAATAATGCACTGCTCCGAAGTTGTTCACATAAAGTGATTATTTTGTGAAGTTGTTCACATAAAGTGATTACTTGACGGCCGGTATAGTCCAGTGGTAACGCATTGGACTGCCATTCCGAAGGTCGCGGGTTCGAACCCGGCGTGCGCAAATAAAAATTATTTGATTAATTTGTGTTATTTCACAATTAATTAATTAAAATAATATATAGTATATTTGCGGCACGTTCCAGAGTGGAAGATACTACCAGTATCGCCCTGGTGTAAGACCACCATTCAGAATTGAAACGTTGCTCCAAATGTATTTAGCCGTGTTTAGTGACTAGATCTGAATAGCCAGGTACTTCCCCACCTTCCTCTTTCCCTTCCCCACTTACCTTCAGCCTCACAACATCCCCCAATTGGGGATGCCATAGTCTCACTGGCTCCAGACGGGAGCAGTTGGGACTCTTGTGAGGTATTCACTATAAAAAAAAAATAATACAAAAAAATTTCATTTCATAATAGGTACATTTCAAATATCCAGAGACAAAGCTTTTAGTATTATCAAAGCTCGTCTTGTACTGATTTCTTTCAAATGAAGGTGCTGATGCTGGTGTAGTCATATGACAATGGAAATGATTTTCTGGTTGAGATAATTTGAGACTTTTTGTTGTGACTTGAGTTCAAATAAAACCACATTAATTTGATTCGAAGAAACGTATTAAGGTGGGCGTATTGTCAGACAAGACGGTGCAGGGCGCCGATCAGATCATTCCGTGTTCAGTAGAGCCCAACGACCCAACGGCCGCGTACCAAAACCTTCCTATATAAATGCCAATACACTGACAGCGCCTCTAGCCTCTGATATCTGAGTTTAGTTTCGTATTTATAATATTTTTTTATAAATTTGATTTTCCGATAAACTAATAATGATATTGTTTCAGATTTTCCATAGAAAAATGGAGGCCTTATATGTATGTTGAAAGAGATAACATCCTTAATAACAAAAAACTCTTTTGGAAGAAAGTAACTTCGTAGGCGAACGTGATTAAATGAAAATATCATCCAACTCATATAACTTAATTTATGACAACGCACCAACCGGTTTCGGCACAACCGTGTTTTTATCAGGGCAGAAATATGATAAGTCTCACTGAGAAAAATTTATCGGCAACACTAATATATATTGTATAAATATATATTGTAATGCTAAAAGTCTTGCATTTTTTCGTAGGCTATGTCTCAATGCTGTGAAGTTTTAATATTAGTACGTAGGTAATAGAACATTATTATAGTACTCTTAGAATAGATACTTTTATAGATTATAGCTAAATAAAATAAACTTTTAAAAAAGTCTTTAATCTACCCTAATGTATTTTTTTGATTCAAAATAATATGCCCAAACTTATAGTGTTTAAAAATTATCTACAATGTAAGAAATTATGTACAGAAAGTTTATCAGGCATCTTAACTGCCAGTTTCCAGGCATCTAAATATAAAGGTTTTGCTTATACCCAAAGCCGTTCATAGTTTACTGCATTGTCATCGCAATTATGTGTGAGTACACCTGAATCGGTCCCAACCAGGCCCAGCAACGCCCGAAAAATAGGCCCCAAAAGACCCTAACAGGGCCAAACAGGGCCTAGTCAGACCCGTTACACAATTACACATGGCTGCCACTGGCGGTTCCCAGGCCTATTTACGAAATAATCGCTTTTTTCAGTCACTAATGGCAAATAATTGGACAACATAGATTAAAGAGACAAAAAATTCTTGCCTTATTTGTTTTTGTCTGTGTCATTATTTTGTGACGATTGTTAGAGTGGGTAACTTCGAGTAAAGCAAGCATTAGACGGCAAAGTTTAGAGTTTTTTTTGCTAAGCGTTAAAATTATAGTACCTAATCAATCTAAAATGCAACAAATTAAGAGTACTTGTAATAATCTGTTTATTTTAAGAAGTAGAAGAAAAATAAGAAAATATATTTACGAAACGTTTTTTTTTTCTTATGACTGATTCTTTTGTATAGACTCACAAAAATGCAAGGCTGTAAGCGTAATGAGTAAGATTAAGAAATGGACGCTTAGATGGTTGGGTATGAAGAAAGGAGTCTAAGGGGAATATATAAAGCGAATGTGAATGGTAGAAGAAGTCGGGGACGCCCGAGGAAGTCATGGCACGATCAAGTGAACCAGATACTGGAGACGGGCCAAGAGTCAAGAGTCGGAATAAGACAAGAGAATGTATGAATGTGAATGAGGCAATGAGTGTGTGCTAAAACAAGATTTTTTTGTAGGTCCGTTATCTGCCTACTCCGGGAAAAGTCGTGATGGTTAGTTTAGTTAGTTTAGAGAAATTTCTACTTACCAAAATAGATTTACAGAAGAAAAAAATAGTAAAGTTTTCATTTTAAGCCTGTGAGCGTTTATAAACAGTCATTGTTTAACAAAATAACATGTAATCAATAACGAATTGAAAAAACTATTAAAAACTTTCGTGGTGGAATTGCATTGTAATGACATAACATTTTTATGGACTGATTTTATACTTCTAATAATTTTTTTAAATTTTTTAATATGAATTTTAAACTAATCGTACGATTTTATCGCGTGCAAATTTGTGATCATATCTGAAACAATTCTCAATATGTTAGAAGTGGCCATAAATGCCAGTAGAATTCCCATTGCCAGTATACACTTCGCTGCACTTTGGGGACATCAATAGAGCTTCCAAAATATTGGCTCCGATACGATTTATAAGATTTATGATCACGACCCCATTTACTGTAATCAGATAAATGATAAATCAATGAGCTTCCAACATTTATATCCTTTATTCCTCTTCCCGTACCTATCTGTAGCAAATAGACGAATCTGCCACGAGGAGAGTTGATTCTCTGAGGGTTTAATGACTCGACAAGGGTTTCTATGCTGTTACAAGAGTTGCCTATCATTTGGAGAGGAATTTTTTACTTTATTCTCTCAACAAAGGATGTTTTCATAAAATATTTAATACCGTAGTAATATTTTAACTTCGTTATTGATGGAGCGCTCGAGCAGATCGATTAAACAGCTCTTTTTCAGAAGATTAACGCTTTATTAGGTGTCTGATAATTTCTTTATTAGATATTTATGTTCGGCTGGTACATACTTAGTATTATTTCCAAGATGTGGGTACCTCTCTACGATACATATATATTTTTAAATAAATGGTAGATATACGATATCGCAAGATACTTTATTTGGATTTTTTAAAGAAATTATTTTTTAATTATTTAAAAAAAAGTGACTTTAATGGGTACCCCTTGTAAAGTCACAATCATAGGTGGCGTTGTATATGAATCATACATTCGGTCAAGTTGTTTTAGTTTTCGTAAGTATGTTAAACTATTACAAGAGGAAAATTATAAAGTAGTATCTTGAAGAAAAAACAAAACAAAAGCGTTAATTTTTGGAGACAGCATTGTATATATATTCTTCCTTCCCGTGTCCATAATCCATATCTTAATACTTCTTTTGAAGTCAGTTATATTTTAATGGCTTTTATTGCAAGACGGAGGGTATTAGATAATTTTATAGAGAAATATTACATATTTCTTTGTCCAAAAGTCGTTGTAGTTGTAGGTTGATGGAATTTATGTTGTAATGAGGATCTTGTAAATCGACCCAAGTTTGTATGTGCAAAATAATCCTGGGTTTTGAATGCGTAATTTAAAATTTCTTTTATAATAATAAGAATAAAATAATAATATTTTATTAAATAATATTTCCAATAAATATTCTAAAATCTTTTGAAATAATAAGAAAATACACTATTTAGGAAATGAGATAAAAAGAATTTGGCATTCTCAGACTATAAAAATATTACCATTTGTTATTTCGGCTTCTGGCATTATACCTAGCTTTCTCATTCAAAATTTAGGCGTATTAGATCTATCAAAGAATTTATTTATGAAAAAATCAGTCATTTTAAATACACGTAGGATAACAAAAGATTTTTTAAATATTTATATTGAGGGATCAGTATGATTTATAGGTCCAGTTAGGAGTTTTACCGAGCCGAACCCTCTGATATGAAAATATCTGGAGTCGGTGAATTATTTTCCCATTTGATCTCTGGTGAGTTGACGTGTTGTTCTTGTATTGTTTTGTATTTATTTTGCTTATATAATGCACTTGCATAATGTGGATTGACTAGATGATCATTTGTGGAAAAGTGTGTGGAAGGGTTTAGTTTTTCCTGTGGGGAAGATTTAACCCGGACATAAAGTCGAAAAAAATAAAACCCTGATAATAGTCTGTAATAGTTCTCATGGGGACGTATAATTTTCGAAATTGCTTTTGCTAAGTTGAGTCGTGTAGATTTTGTTTCATAAAGCGGTATATAATATTTAATTTGCAACATTATTGCAAATTGAGTGAAGGAAGTAATAATATAAAGGCTTTATTCCCATAATTTCCATCTAGAAGAGGGAGACAACATAAAACCAAATAGTCCCAATGACTGTTGATTATGGGAATAAACAAAATCGACAAAATACATTTTCAGCGAAAATGCACGCTCCGATTGTTTTTCCGAGTAATCTTCGCCTTATATTCCCAGAACCATAAAGCGCAGCCATTAAATAACATTCTAATCGGATACCCGGAGCAAATCGATAGCAATCAGAGAGTTGGAATGTTTATATTTGGTGTCGACACTGTAATTTAGCAATGTGAACTTTCCGCTCAACAACCCTTGCGGGAAATTTATAGAGCTTTTGTCTAGTTTTTTATCAACAGTTATTTATTTTTTGTCTTGAAACTGTAATTAATTGTTACCCTTAAGATTCAATAAATTGTTGGGGGAATATTATAATGTTCTTTTGAGAGAAACTATGACAATGTGCAAGCAGTAAGTAGGTACACAAGGGTATATTAATAATAATAATATATCATTGAAGAAGAAGATATACTAATAAATCTAAACGAAACATGAAAAAGAACAAGACACAGAAAAATAAAAAGATAACCGTAACAACTAATAATTTTAGATTTATTAATATCATCTTTTTCTTCAATGATAAGTTACACTTATGGGTATAACCTCCATAATAAGACGTTCTTGAATAATATTAATATTTGGATAATTTGTATTTGACCGTTTTTGTTCAAATCAGTTCAATGGCGCTCTATAAATATATTATATATATATATATACAATGATCTTATTACTAACTGTAGACTAGTCAAACTATTATCAATTTCATCCACCGGTTCGTCAATCCCTAATACAAAGCTATATATACAATGCATTTGAACATCTATTAATATTTTTTTTATATTCGGTACAGGCAGATAATATACATACTTACCTTGGAGGTCACTTGAGATAAACACTGGTGAGAAAAAGCAAATTTTTGTGTTGGACGGTACAACAGTATAAGGATACGGGTATGATTGAAATGTATCTTTCTAAGTGTAATTTGTCCTTCGGTATAAGACAGATTGTGGAGTAAGATTTCAATTAATGTAAATCCAACTATCTTTGTAATACAGCAAAAGATCTGGTTGTACCTGCGTTTCACTAAAAACTCACAAAACAGTGAGCTCCGGCGTCACGATATTTGCACAGATATTTCTATCTGGAATTTCTATATCAATACCAACATTTTCAATTATATACCACATTTCCATCATGAGCTCTAAAGCTTTGAAATAAACATCGAAGTGTCAAAAATCAATACAGGAATTTTTTTAGCATTTTTTTTTAATTTTGAAAGATTACAAAAATGATGCTCGGGCGAAGAGTCGCATATTTATTAGAATAATGTTAGTTTTGTCTGAAAATTGCATTTGCGTGTAATGTTTGATAAGCCTAAGTAAAATATAATGTATTGTTTGGGCCCAACATGGCGGACGCTAATGCAAATTTTCCCTCGAAAATGTTTATATGCGGTCGCGTCCGCTCACCTGAGCCCGCCGGGAAAATCACAATCAGCCGTCATTACGCGTCATTGTTATCGTCGTGATGACCACCCTGACTCCCCCCTAACTGCAGCCATGCCAATCTGCAGACCGACATGGTTAACTTCGCAGTCGGTGGCATCGTTGTTTAAATTTTGTTAAAGCAAAAAACATATGACAGATCATTTTTTCATTAGTTCCTAGTTTGATCACCAGAAAGCATTTCAATATGTAGCTAGTTTCGTGGTATGAACAGACAAAGCAGGTGGCAGCGATAGGGTAGATTTTTAGCATATGGTAACATGGCGTCTTCATTTTGAATAAACTAATGAACTAAGAGATGTCGCTGATTTTCGCGATTGAAATGTTGAAGGTTCGAAGGCAAATTAGTTCAGCACTTTTATGCACAATATCTTTTAATTTTTTTTAGTATTCGTATATCGATTTGAAGGGTTCTTTAAAGTTACTGTGAGAATAACTTAGTACATTGCATTTAATGCTTTAGTTTTTAACTGTATTTTATTTATGTTATTCTGTTGTTTTTAATTTAATTTACAATAGTTATGTAAAAGCCCAATGGGGCGTTAATATATACATTTTTTGCTGCCTTCAAAGTTAACAAAATCATTCAATCAATCAACGCCATTTCTTCGGTCAGTAAATGTAGCTAAATTACTACAGTAGTAATTCTGTAGTAAATGTACTACACAGTTAAATGTGTAGTTGGCCAAACGAAATCCATGTTTCAGTTCCATGACAAGTGGTCATTAAAAAAACTTGCCTAAAACCTAACCTAAGTTTTTTTCATTACTTTTCATAACTTTATATCTCTTTTCAAAAGTGTTCAATTGTAGAATATTTCTAATTTTTTTAAACTTTTATCTCTAATAATATAATAGAATAACCTGACAATATTTGGAAATCTACTACTACCACCAAAGTAAGCGGAAAATGTTGATTGTGTTGTGATGGAGGAGGCCAGCCCAGGAATTGAACACTCTACGCCTACGTTGAACCCAAACGCGATGTCAACTCAGCCACCAACGTGTGGTTATATATACCATATGTTCTGATCAGTATTATAGCTGCACTAGCGCCTCCTATCGGTGCAAATTGTACAGCTTGGTTTTCTTTCATCTATTTGAATGCACTGCAAATGAAATATTTTCTTTATTTTAAATAAATAAATTATAGAGATCTAAAAATTAAAAAATAAATATTAAGTAACATACATACTAAAAATTAAAAAATAAATATTAAGATTTTACTTTTTTGCTTCATATATCTTTACAGCTGCTATTAGGTTGGTATCGACAATCAGCAGCCTACAACCCCACTAAGTAGGTACTATAATATAAATTCAAATATTTGTCGCCATTGTCTTGAAGGAATGCAACATGCTACATTACCGGTTCTAGCGGCCAAAGTTCCCAGTCAATATAATAAAATTTTTACTGTTGTACAGGAGTTGGGCGTATTATTAATATTCTAGTGTATTTTTATAAAACTTTTGGCCACCTGCAAAGATATCTATGTCAAGCTGCAGCTAGGTTCCTGGTACTGAGTAGCTGAGGTAAAGCTATCCCAGGTTGGTGGTGTGGTCGGTTAGGCCGTCGGACGTGTCACCCCGCATGATGTATGACGCGCGTTGGTTCCGACGCCCTCCGCCGCGGCGCCCCGCTCGACAAAATGGCGGATATTCCATCACAATCAGCCGGCAGTTGATTGAGCATTGAAAGCGACTATAATCACGATGATACCAGATAAGGGATTCGTGGATGGGTGAATTCTGTATTCTCTCTCTTTCCCCCTCAGCTAGGGATGATTTCAACGTAATTAATTATCCATACTAGGGAAAACTCGACCAATTTGAATTCCATTTTCTCGAATAGATAAAGCCATTTGGCGGATTTGATGGATGAATCAACACAGTTTTGACAAATGGGGTAGCTGGCCGCAGAACGGGAACACTTAAATGTGCTGTCTGATAAATAAACTTAAAGGCGCTACAATGTGCAATGGTTTACTTTTCTTTTTGATAACAAAAAGGCGGTTCAAAGGTACAAGCAAATAACTTTAAACAAGCACTATGATCCAGGTGCATATTGGTGGTACCTACTTTCCGTTAATTACACATCTATTTTTTTAAATTTATTAGATGTGAGTAAAAAACAAAATATATGGAAGAAGTGCATTAAAAAAATATAACGTAATTTTTTTATGATAAACTAATGCTTAAGAGGATATTAAAGATAATATTTTATTTTTAAGACATAATTATTAGCCTGAAACAGATAAATAAATTGAAAAAAAATAAGTATTTACGAAAAAATATTCCTGGTTTTATATAAACCAACGTAGCGCAATTGGTAGAGCACCTGACCGGTAATCATAAGGTTACGGGTTCAATTCCCGTCGGCGGCATATATTTTTTCTCCGAAGATTTTTTCTATTTACGTAGGTGATATAGACTAATAATTATTGCTTGACAAAAATTACTATTTTCGTCATAAACTGTAAATTGCGGGGGCAACCATAACCTCAAATCTGAAATTGAAATAATTATTGTTCTAAAATAGACGTGGCTCGGTGTCCCCAAATTAATGAAAACATTTATTTCCACTCACACAATATAATTCAAAAAACAGCTTTACTTATTTATTTATTTATTTACACGCTTAAGTCGGTGGAGTGCAAGAGTAGATTTTTAGATTTAAAAAATCGATGACTTTTAAAATCGGTCTTTTGTAAGTTTCATCTTTGGTCACCTGCAAAGTTAACTCTGTTAAGTTGTACACATCGTGCTATGAATAGTACCTACCTAGAACTGCGTGAGTAGGCATTTTTTCACGGAACAACTACGTACATTATTTATCATTCCCAGAATACCGACACGTTATTACGTGTTACCAAAAAACATGACAAAATCGTGTCGTGTATAAAAAATAGTATTTACCTACGAAAAAAACACGTAGTATTTTACGTATTTTTTGATAGGATGTTAGTCTGGGCTATAATTCGGAAAATCTGTTTCTGCATCCTATTGAATTCTCTTGAACAGATAGCTGCATCTCCAGAAAATTTGCACAAATTGGCACATTTTTCTAATTGGAATTTCAAGGTAAAATAAAAGTTTTTCAACTATTAATTATTTTTCCATCGTTTGTGGGGCTTATATAAATTTAATTAACTGTACGAAAATTAGACAAGACGCTCTCAAGGGTTGAATATCAAAATATTCAAAGCCTAATAAACTTTACTTCATAATTAAAAAAAAATATTAATCGAACAATTTCTGTCTTTTCAACGACGCGACGAATGTATTTTTCAATGGAAGAAATACAATTTTTTTCAATAGCTGGTCGTAATAGTGCGAAATACGATTTCACCAAACAAAATATTAATATAGATCTAGTCATATTTTTGGTTCCAGTTCAACAATTTATAATAATAAAAATTCTTTGAAACTCTGGCGCAGTCGGGTACTAAATACTAGTACCTAGTACTTCGTACGGCATAATTCATGGAAGTGTTAATCTTTTAGTTACATACCCTCATGATTCAGCATTTTGTAGTTCTGCAGTATCATTATGAAAGGCGGCATAATGTACTCCAGAGTCAAGGGTGTACCGAGCTAAACACGTTGTTGTATTGTATACCGGGGTACATTGTGCTTAGCATGTTGTACCTACCGTGGAATACTGCGCTCTGTAGGGTATACCATAGTTGTGCATTAGAGGGTATACCGTGGTATATTGGGAGCACACCGCAGAGTTAATGCTTCAGCATGTAATGCCGTCGCATATACACCGAATATAACTCGCTGAAGTGCTGTCAATATGGGAACTTCATTATTTTCATACACGGTTTGATGCATCGGGTAAATGTTGGTGTGGGAGCGACCGGGAATCGGTGACAAATATTTTATGGCGTGCGAACGATAGGGGAAGAGAAGGAAAAAAACGGGGATGCGCTCGGATGGCGTAATGCAATATGGTCTGGAAAGCCAACACATTCATCCCTTATCTCATCAGCTGGCGATTTATTATGTGCGCTTGGGAAAATATGTCTTAAAAATATGGTCGTGAAAACAACAAGATGAAATATTATAATGAATTATAGTTTTCGTTTTCATAGATATAAATAATACAATATCATTTTTAAATTGATTTCTTTATTGTGTTGGACAGTTTTACTAAATTATATACTTTTGGTATCTTTAAGAACCAAATACCTATGCATATGTTCAATCTATAATGTGTCTACACGGAGAAAACTTGCTTACATAAAATATTGCTAATTTATTAAAAATCTGGTCGATTATATGTATTTCTGCTAAAAAAGGGACTGCAGGCCTTAAACTTAAATTGAAAGCTTTCCTAGCAAACTGTCAGTAAAACACGAGTATGTTATTAGGATGTTGAAACGAGTGTTAATAAAATATAGTATATTTACACGTGTTAAGAGTTTGTCTTGTCAATAGTTAGTAATGAGATAGAGCATTGAGGTGATTTTTGACAAAAAAGACGCTATACAAATCATCAAAATATTATTATTATAGGCATTTGAATATAATGTACAATAATTTACCTACCAGCGATATATTACCTACAGATTTATCATAAAATAAGTACATAAAATAATCATATTTCCACATTAAAATAGTATAGTATTTTTCGGCAACAAAATTACCCTTTGTTCCAAAAAATTACAATTTGTGAAAAAATTCACTACACGCTCTGAAATTTGATCCGGCCAGTAGTTTGGGTATATAATTCGGTAAGTACTATTTGCTTAGTTATTAAGTACCTACCTGCGTACCCAAATTGACGGTAATAAATCATAATGATTTTATTACAGGCTAATGCGAAAAATCATAAAACTCCCTTTGTTTTAAAAGCCCGCTGATACACTTTCTCGTAATAATGTTCATAAGTTTATTTTATTACTGTTTGCGAATTGTATAATATTCCAATAAAAAATAATGTGTTGCATGATAGGGTCATTGCATATGACATTCAAAATGGAAATGGCGAAGAGGTAGCTAGGAAAATACGACGTTGAATTTGTATTCCGGGAAGGGAAGTAATGGCCCAAGGCCCAGTGTTTTCTAGCCTTTAATGAACCGAAGAATATCATTCTCACCAGGCAACAGTAATAATAATCAATGTGTTTGAAGGTAGATTTTAAAGCAACATTATGAAGAATATCATACTCATCAGGCAACAGTAATAATAATCAATGTGCTTGAAGGTAGAGTGTCAGCAACAGCAACACATGTAACAATTAAAATAATATAATATAATAATGAAATATTATATATATATATAGAATAGTGCAGGGGTTAGCTGAATTTGTTCGTTAGCCTCATACATTTTTTTAAAGTAACGCAAAAGAGTCCTAACTGCGCCCAACTCTCTGGGGTCAGTGCGACAATGGCATCACCAATTGGGTTTGTTGTGAGGATGAAGGTAGCAGTGACGAGAAGGAGATCGGGAAGTGGAAGGTGGGTAAGTAACGTTCAATTCTGAATGGTGGTCTTTCACCTGGGCGATACTGAGAAGATTTTTCACTCTGGAACGTACCACAAGTTTACTCTATAATACATTATTTTTATGAATTAATTATTGTGAAATAATACAAATTAATTCAATAAAATGTACTTGCATACGCCGGGATTTAAACTGCGACCTCAAGATTGCTAGACCCTCGACTTGGAGCTTGTAGAAATCGCCATCATCACGTAGATAATTACATAGGTATTGATACATACGGTTTGTATAGATTTGTATCAATACACTTCTTGCTTCGTAGATAGAGTAATATCTGAATACTAATTTTGTGTTTTGGTAGGCAATAACATAAAAAGTTATTGCGAAAGTTTGATAGTTCAAGATGAATATTATGTATTATTTTAAGCCGAAAAAAGTTGCTTGGAAAAAATAAGTATATTACGTGACTCATATGAGTTCACAATTCGAGAGCTTTTCCGGATAACAGATTTTCGACTTTATAATCTTGTATAAGTTTGTAGGTAATCTTGTATGTACCTAATGTTAACATGATAATATAAGACGGTCCCAAGCCGAAAGAAAATAAACAGAGATGTTTAAACAAAAAAAGTTAATGGAACACAACGTAAAAAAAGCAATTTAAAAAGAGTTTACCAACTTGGAACAAATTCAAGTACAAAACAAAAAACTTTGAAATAGTCTAAATGAGGCGGCAGTTTTTTCACTAATGGAGCTTTCAAAGTAGAAAACGCTTTGTCAACAAATAACATTTAATATGAATACGTAATTTTAAGAATTAAATTGAGTTTATAAACGTTTATGACTAAAATAGAGCACATATTATTTTTTTGCCTGAGATTATTAGAAGTAAATGTTTAAGATTATGTTTTATTGTATTTGAACGAATTCCCATCAGAGCTAACTAAATAACTTTCCCTGCAGGGGTGGTTAGAGAGGACGAACCGCCAAATAACTCTGTTTTGGCACACACTCCTTGTTCATACGTTATACATCTTCTCATACATACTCTTCTGTTATTCTGACTCTTGACATGGCCTAACGATAGTATTTGGTTTTCGTGCCATGTCTTTTTAGGGGTCCCAAACTTATTCTACCACACTTCACATTCCAATTAGAGCGGTTATAAATATTACTGAATTGAAGGTTTTTGTTGGAAGAAAAACTCGTACATATTATGATTTGGTTCATTTGTTGCTAATCCGTATACATTTTACTAAAAACGCGTTTTCAAAAAGGCTACCGCGACGTTCAGCGTATACGGAGAAAATTAAGTAAGGTTTTTCATAAATCAATATGACTGCATGCCCATTTCCTAGTAAAATGTAAGTCATTCAGAATATATCTGTACACGTATTCATGCAGGTGGCTTTGTTCTATTAAATAAAATGTATTAGCATATTATTATATTTTTTAAGAGCATGTGTTGCGACTTCCTCATAACATATTTGTTATAAAATTTTTCAATTCATTCGTAATGGGCCTACAGTCCCGTTTTTAATAAAAAAAGCAATAATATGTACAGATTTTTAATAAATTAACAATATTTAATATCAGTAAGTGTACTCCGTGTAGAATAAAAGAGAGCACTTAGGTTTTGAAATACAGTGGGTTTGGTATTTACGTCATTGTTAAGAGGTGATACATACACACGTAACGGGACTAAGCTGGGCATGTAGCACGATTATTATATTCCAATGTCACCGAATAACATCCTTAGATGGGAAAAAAGAAACAGAGATCGCCACCGACGCGACGATATGGGCTAATTAATTAAAAAGAGAACACTGCTAATTTTTTGGTGAAATAGAACAGTCAAGATTCTGCAAAACTGAAAATATTTGAGGGATTTGATTATGTTTAAAACTGGATACCAGAATACTAAAATAATCAGATAAAAAAGTACAAATTTATCAGTTTTTCTATGTTATTTTCATGGAATGATTATTGTATCCGGCACTGCTGTATAATCTTGCTTGGAGTTGAGCGCACGCGCATCAAGCACTAATGGGAGTGTAATTTCACGGATGATTTGACCTCTCACACGATGCCTGAGGCGCCAAGCGTCCATCATTAAACAGAGATGTATAATTTGCCGACGAATATCAGATATAACTTTACATTATTCTGTCTATTTACTCTCAAAGCTTTGGAGAAATCAATAATGCTAAGTATTTTCCGTGATTGTCTGGATTCTATTTTTGTATAATATACTACCAAACCCGAATACTTATAAAGGGAAAAAGAAAATCCCTACCCTTAAAAAGACGTGGAGAGGAATAACGAGCTTTAAACGTTCCACTTGGACTAGCCCTAAAATGTTTATGTATGTAAAACGGAAATTGGTTTACAAAAGCTTATTTAAAACACATAATTTAAATCGCATTAAAAGTAAATTCCCGAAAGCGTGAAATGCGTCGCTCGAAGGGATATTAAATTCACTTTTAATTGAATGACAAAATAACGTAATAATGTTGATGCCAAGATGTCACTCCTTGGCACGCCCATTGCTTTATGTTAATTATGTTGTCACACAGTGTGTGAGGAAGTTGAGCCAAAGAACACAATGCTCGGGGTTATTACACTTTCTTCCGCCTGCAAAGGCATACATCATCTTGCGCTGATCATTGGAGCATAAATATAATTACACGGAGATTACCAACCTACTCCCACTCTCACTCACTCACTGCCGAGCGTCGGAAACAATCAACTTACTGAGATTCGAAATAAGTACAATGGAAAGCTTCATTAAGTTAACATTAACACACCCCAAGAAATTACACCATTTTTAAAATCAGGAAATAAGTTTAAAAGAATTTTAGAATATGTGAAATAATTTACTGTACAGTTTTCCAGGCTAACATCCCTAATCACGATTAGGTGGATTATTCTAAAACAAATTAAAAAAATATATTTCAAATATAAAAGATTGTGTATACGAAGATATTAGGCGAACACGTACTATGTAATAAGAATGACTCGCGTAAGTTTTATCACGATGTCGGAACACGTCTTTATAAAAATACCAATATTTTCGCATTTCGTCATTTTACATTATAAAGGCAAATGCAGATCCATGAACACGTTTACATTCCTTATATCCAATATATGGAATTTAATAAAAGTTTATCAGGAAAAGGCTTGCAATCCATGTTTTTAACCGCATTACCAATAGTTTGAAGAGGTTCTTAATAAATAAGCCATAATCATTTTTGTCGTCATATTTTCTGTATTGTAATTTGTCGATATATTTTTGCTTCAGTGATATAATAATCGTTATAACTATAATGAAGAATAAAAAAATAAAATATAGGCATTCTCTTTTAGAATTTTTTTATAATTTCTAGGATTCTTTTGAATTAACCCCCCGAAGTTTTACCACTATCAACAACATGATAAACGGAGTATTTATTACCCTTATGTGTATTTACATGAATAATCATAAAATGTAATGTTCAAACGTAGCGCTAATCAATCCTGAAGATCTAAAAATAAATTGTATTTTAACTTACCGCCTACTGTACTTATCATTGCATGCTCTCAATGTAAATGGGGAGAGATAAAAGTACACATCATAATCGACGGTGGCTTTAATAATTGGAGAGTAATCAGAAAAGTTTTATCTACTTTGCGTTGTAATTACCGAAACTTTTGAAAAACTCGAGAGTTAAATTTGATA
This sequence comes from Hesperophylax magnus, assembly GCA_026573805.1. Lineage (NCBI taxonomy): Eukaryota > Metazoa > Arthropoda > Insecta > Trichoptera > Limnephilidae > Hesperophylax > Hesperophylax magnus. Next base: position 31,728,898 of record JAIUSX010000046.1, read on the forward strand.
ATGTGAAAAGTATCATCTGCGTTGCGTGATGACAAACCATCAATTTATGCCTGGAATGTAATAAGGCCTCGGTTAGATTGTATTATAAAACTCCGCGTAATCGGAGTAAATTATTATGACGACGCTGCTGACTATTTCTTAACAACCGCGAGCTTATTCTCTTAGCCGGAATCCGATGGGATTAGATCCAAGATGATAGAAAAAACTTGCAAGATTGATGGATTTGTGGGGGTTGTTATTTCGCTCTGCCTTGCTTCCATTTTATGGCTGAATGGGATGAGAGAAAAAAAGGTATTTTACTTTTTAAAACAGAAACTAAAGCCTATAATAATCAGGTTGCAATTTTTTTTTCGTTTAACGAAATCCTTATTATGTATTGTTGTTCTTAGTTAAATATTATTTTCTAAAGACATTCGTGAAAAACGTCAACTCCAAGATTAAAACAAAATATTTTCTGATAAAGGAAAAACTCATGGTTGAAGTGCGAATTTGTTTACCAAGCTTGGAAAGTTCGTGAATGTTCTAATAAATAGCAGTGGTTTTTATTAACACAGTCTGACTCAAGGAAGGCAAAAGTTTTTAAAAGCAGAGTACACCGTGTGCCTTAATCTCACGTTTGAAGGTAGCGCGAGGGAAGGCTTTCTGGGCGATAACAAGATATAAGAAGCAAAGTAAAGAAAGGTGGGACTATACACCTATACACGGTCCATCAGGAAACAGGACACGCTCCAAACTTTACTTACCTCCACCTACCCCTGGATCTACTTTGTGTTTTGTTGTTTTTCTTTAAACGGGGCGCACTTATAGATTCCTTTCTTAGTATTAGTCACGGAGGGAGCCAGTATGTTGCAACATTATACATTAAAACAGCCGTTACCGTCTTTCATCCCTTTTTGTTTTCAACTATTTTATGACTGGGAAAAGCGCAGCCATAAAATCGAATAAAAATTACTATAAATTCTTTTCTGCTGGGTGGAAAAAAAGGTAAAAACTACCCTCCAAAGGGTCATTAGTTACAGTTGGTTCATACCACTGGGTTAACTTGCAAAATAAGTTTTCAGCGCTTTAAAAATTATATTTGAATTAAATTCTTTCATCAGTATGAATAAAATAACCATATCAACAATAATATCGTTGTAGAGACACATGCATTTAATAGACGGTGGAACTTTAAATTAATTTTTTTTATGATAAAATAGTATTTATAAGACAAGGTTTTTTATGCATAGCACAAAGGATAACAAATTATTACAAGCAATAATTAGTCGCCTGAAATATTGTTGGTTGTTTACAGGTGAAAAAATATAGTAAGCAGTAATTTGAATTTTTGATTGAAGTACTAGTACATATTGAACTATTTGGCGTGTTGGAAATAAGCCGACGTGGGTCAGTGGTCCAGAGCATCTGACCGGTCATCAGAAGGTGTGAGTTTTTATGTTATGTGAATATCGCACAAGAGTCCCAACTGCTCTTGCTCGCACACGAAGAAAAATGATTATTGCTAATTTATTAAGAATAATATTTCATGACGAAATGGAAAAAATATTAGAATTTTTATGAACATGTGTTTCGACATCATGATAATATATTCGTAATTTACTAAAATACCTGTTAATTCATTCGTAAGGCCTGCAATTCCGTTTTGAACAGGTATTACCAATAATTTGATTAGATTTGTAAAAGAATAGCAATAGTAATTATTCTCCGTGTAGCCAATGGGACTTTATCTTGACAAATTGGGGTATGTCACGAGACTAAAAGGAGTAGGGAGCGGAAGAAGATGATGGAGATGGAGGTTGCGAAAAACTGGGCTATTTAGATCTGGTGGCTAAAGCCATTTTAAGCAACGTTTCGATTCTGCGAAATCGATATAGAATGTAAATACTACGGATCGTTCCGTTAGAATTAAATTTTAAAAGATACCTGAATGGAATTTTAAAAGCCAACTTTATAAGCGTTGAATTTCGCTAGTACTCTGGGCTCGTGTTCTCTCACATAATCAAGCGTTTTCCAAAAGGGGACAGCGGCTTCAGCTTGCCGGGCGGGGGTAGCGGATAGGTCCCAGTGACGTCCATAAAATAAGGTGAGATAATATTCATAGCTTTTCCCAATTTTCCAGAGTCGACATGGCGGACCTCCCCGCGGGGGTGAATGTGAATGGAGAGGATTAAAGCTTACGAAAATTCTGTTGTTCGGAACAAGGGTGGGTGAGCTGTCAGGGCGAGGGGCATGGTTTTTCATCCCCGTGGATGATTAATTACGAGAAAAATAAACCTACATGCAAAACACACCCATACTTTGGTTGCTTCCTATTGTCTCATGTAATTGTCAGTTATAAACGTAAAAACTGATATTTCAGCCGAAATCTTTCATATTGCTTTCTTCTAGTCTGCTGCCTGCAGTATGCAGATTTCACTAATGATAGTCTCCCTCCGATAGAGAGAGAAACCGAATGATTAGGTTCCTTATTAATAAAAAGTCATAATGATTACTAAAATGTAGACCAATGAGTGGTTTAGGAGCAAAACAAAGATTGTTAACACTACCATCACAATCTATACTCTAAGTAATACCATGCTGGGTAAGTAACAGATAACCGTTGGAAATGAACATCACCGCGTGGCATCTTTAACTAACTAACGATAAATGTTGGTTTTGGATGGGTGAGAGCAACTCGGAGTTGGTAAAACTACGGAATTTTGAGGGAGGTCCAAAACTGGATGTCAGAAGGCTTAAGATGTAGAATAATTATTACTGAATTTGATTCACCAGGCTCATTTTCTGATTAGGGTATATTAGATATTTTGTTTGTTTTCTAGTCCGTATTATTTATTACAGCAAACTGTTATTGAAAAACGGAACAAGAGGGAGTTTGTGGATGAAAGACTGTTTTACCTGTGTATATGTGCCCCTTTTGAAGAAATAATCTCTTTATTCGTTTTTGATCAGACAGGGACTTGGGTGCTATTCAATCCATAATGCTCCCTGAATACGTGTGGGTTTATTTCGTGATGGCAGAATATAATCCCGGCTCTTTAGATAAATTATGAACGTGAACAGAAATAACGCCATAGTCTAAATTATTTATAGCAAGATACGTAGAATGTAGCAGAATAAGAGTCACATTCATAATTTTTATTTATCACAAGATTCTTCAAATATTGCAAAAAAGCGGCCTTAATTAAAAAAAATATATTATTGGAATTTAAATCAAACGTACCAGAGAAGTCATAAGCAAAATGACCTATTACGAAACACCTGACCATATATTGGTGAAACCTTATGTCATTACCGTATGATAGTATATTATTAATGCTGAAATAAGATGAAGCGAGTGCTGATTTCGATTGAACATAACCAGAGGAAATTTTAGTTGAATGTAGCGAAACCGGAATATACAATAACATGTACCACCCACTTTATCGCCTCGGATAAATAATATTGTTAGCAAAATACTCATACGAGAGCAAACAATATAATACACTTGTAATGTAATACGCGAAAGGCTGCCGGTTATTGTATAACCTTAAATATTCCCAGGGATGAGAGGCAATATCATTTTGATTGCATCCTTATAAAAACACGAGTGAAACCTTCCGTCCCCTCGGCGCGGGACGGCGAGGCAACTCCACGTCGGGGATTTGCCTCTTTCCTAACAAATTTAACCCAAGAAAATCAAGTTTGAATAATATATAACGGTGGAGTACTCTCTCGTTTCTTCAATTCTCCATTCTCTGCTCCCCATTCTCTCCTTCCCCGAGAGGTCGGCTTCGGTAGGACATTCTGCGCTACTATTTTTATACATTCTTCTTCTTCCACCACTTCTACACAGCTGAAACACACTAAACTGAGTAAGTCGCTCTATCTTCTATCTTTACCGCGCTACGCAAGACATTATTATTTGCTCCAAATTTTACTTTAAATACGAAGCCTCGAAAATATACCAGGGAAAGTAATTTTTGAAAAGGATCAGTAAGTTATACAGGCTGGATTCGCGATTGCCAAAAAGAGGGTCGATTCTTTTCCGATTGGCGCTTTTAAATGAAGCGCTTCTTTAGAGATTCTACTTATAACTTTACTCTGAGGGAGGAACGAATTCAAAATAGCAATCTTGAATAGATAATATTGTCATTTTGCCATCCATGGATGTAGGCGTATGAATATACTGTCATTAACAATGTCCCCATCAGTAAGACTCGCTTTCAAGTTAGACAAATCCAATCAAACGTGATAATTTATTCAAACCATCATATTACTTGGCAAATATCGCGTTCAATCGCCTGGAAAAGTTAATAAAGCAATTTACCACACCCACTTTAATTTCAATTCGAATAGAATCAACACAATATGTCTCCGAACAAATACCATCTTCATTCTTAGATACCTAGGCACATAATTTATTCATTGATCCAAAATCCAATATGTGGATATGTGCTTTTGGAAAAATACAATTCAAATACTGCATTATTGTACTTCTTGGGGTGCCGCGCGATATCACCCCTTGTTACCAGATGTTGCAATTGTAATTGGGTTGATGAAATGATTCAAATGTTGTTATTGCATTACATACACACGAGAATTGCCAGCGTAGATCAATTGATGGGATATTCACACTTCATGAATGCTTGTTTAGTTATAAAATATTTCTCTAAATGGATTAGGGTAGGTATTTTGGTTGATGCTTACGACCCCTCTGATTTATGAGTATTTTTAAATATTAAAATTAACGGATACATTTTTTGTTTTGTTTTATTCAACATAAACTAAATATTATTAAAAATTGTTTTTTCTAAAATAATAATTTTTTTTATATATATAATTGATTGTACCTTCCTCCCTAGGGTCTGGAGTCAACTGCGCTAACAACGTTACCAAATCCCGATTGGTAGGTCCGATATTTATTTCGTATATTAACTGCTGTAATGTCATCCCATTTCAGAGAAATGCGTATATGCCTGCTTGTGAATATTGTCATCAATAGTTGATAGAATGCATTAACATCGACAACGAGTCTATCTGCCGAGATTCAGCACGATCGGATGTCGGGAAGTGGGTTAATTTAAGATTTATATTCATTCACGAAAATAAAATCGAAATTCAAATACATACTCGTAGATGTATGTATTTAAAAATCAAAGTGAATGGGATTTCAGAAAAACAGACACAGATTGTTAGCAGTGCGTCGTAAGAGAAATATAATAAACTTGTCATGCTTCGGTTGAGTTTAGGTTAAACCAGGGAATAAGATTTAAAATCAAGAAACTAATTGGAAACATATTCCGGTTTGACAGACACGATATTATTTATATCCTCCCCAAACCTTCGTCATGTATTCCGCCAGCGCTAGGGTAATGGAATATGCTTCCTCCGCCGGGACTCTCCTGGGATTCGAACCCGAGCCACTAATGTTATGGGGTGCCACGCAATCCAATCACTGCGGCCATTCATGGGGAATGTGTTCAAAATAAATGGACTGTTTGGGGGAAGGCTGCGGCACTTTTACTTTCGCGAAGGGAGCAAATTTAGAATTTTTACGATACGACCTAATTAATGCCGGCGGCAAATTGGGTCTCTCGGACGGTTACAATACATTATACAGCCTCGTTCCCTAGAACGCTTTCTAAACTGTCATTTTATAACCATAGTAAAATTGCCAAAATTTGATACGTTCCGTGACCGTTGATATAACCAATTGTTTTTTCTTAGAAATAGGTATGAAGAAGCAAAAAAAATGGATACTATCGAAACTGAAGAATTTTAATTCTTCAGTAATTTAATGTTTTCAATTTATTTTGTGGAATCATTTTAATTCAATTAAAATAATTATCTTTGCATCCTGATGAAGGAACCTTTGGTTCTGAAACATGTAGTTTCAGAAGCAATTTAAGAAAAATCAAAACAGTGGTAAAAACAAAATTATTTATTTAATTTAATACCTGACAATAAAAGCATTTAACAATCTTACTCACGATACAAAAAGTAAGGAAAAAAAATCTTAAAAGAATAAAATGTATACACAGTACACATATTATAAACAACCGTATATCATAATTACGTGCGTCATATTGCCTTACTTTTTATTAATCCCTTTATTATTTTATTTTTATTACCAACTTTATTTTGTCATCGTTTTATTTCTTGATTTTTCCACTTAATTTCGTTTAATTTCACTAATTTTAATTTAATTTGAATGTGGTCCATTTTATTTACATATTTACTTACACATTTTATATTGTATCTTATCAAATAGTAAAATTGGGGCCTGAGCACCGGCAAGCACCCAGTGAGGATCACATATCAAATAATGTATTTTAAAAAAATACTGCTAATATATCAATAAAAAACTTAAAACTTAAACGATTTTTTCACTCATTGAAGGATGTATATAAACTACACGTATGAGAAATTATAGTACATGCATGTGTTGATGAAAGTGTATAAAATAATTCTACCGCATAAGCGCCACAAGCATGTCACGACTGGGTACTGGGAATCTATGCATTCTAATAAAACGCATTCCGTTCATGATTCCACGAATTAGAATTATTGATTACACGAAGAAGGAGGAACAAGCTTGGACCGCACCCCCGTTGCGAGAGCATTGACAACCGTCTCTATATAATAAAAATCCATGGTATTTTTTATTGCCTCACGATTAAACTTTATTTATGAACCGAGTGCTAGTGGGGTCGGGAGAGCGATTTGATAGATTGATGTATGACATCGTATCGAAGTTCAATGGAAATGAGAATTCATCTTGTTTAATTTTGAACACCCATTGAACAATCTAATAATAAATCTTCAATAAAGCTGAACCCCTTGTTGGCATGTCGTTTAGATCAATTTTAAACAATTTAAAAGTTCAATTGAAATTGTCACTATAATGTTTTCGTCTTATTTAATTTAAACGAATCAATGGATGTTTTCTATGGATATGGGTGACAATATACACAACCCGTTGAAATGGGCGGTATAAATTAATTCTAGAATGAACTTAAAATAAGATTTAAAATAGAGGGGACATTTTGGTACGAATAAAAGAATTCGAAAATTTATAATACCGTTGCACACAACATGATTCATGATCCTTCCACAGTGACAAAATTATCTGCAGATTTGATCTGCGTCATAAAGCTATCGAAAAGTGCAAAACGAGTTTATTTTTAATGCTCGTTTTGTATTAACATACTAGAATGGGAGCACACCAGTCCACGCCGTAAAAATTCGCCCAAAAATATCGCCTTTCATATCATCAAACATAATCGCCCTTGTAACGATTTACGCCTTGTTACGGAGTTTGGGTCCTGTTTGACAGTTCATCGTAAATATTTTATATCAACTCATCTTGCTCTTAGAGGTGATCCCTGTCACTGTCAGATTCACACGTCCGACGTCAATCCATCGTTCAATATCCAGCGAGAGATCCCGCTCAGTATTCGAAGAGATCCCGTTTAATATCCAGAGATAGGCCCTGTCCAGTGCCCAACAACTTCCAATGGATCCGTCCTTTTATGACCCTACGTATAATATGTAATTTAAGTAGAGGGGCGTCATTCCCGCCTTTCAAAGGGCCGTCATTTGCATACGGAGTAAATGATTGGGTTTCGTTTTAAAAAGGTTACGCGACTCTGGGTTAGCGCCGATTTGCATAATTATATTCAATTTAAAGATAGGCTGAACATGTTCTCGCGCCCATGGCGTTGGTTTCTTTGTTTTGAACTCGCAAGTTGCTGCATAATAGGCGCAATACACTTAATTAAGATAATTCGGGGCAAACAGCATGCGGCCTTATTCTATCAATATATAATGTGTACTTCAAGTACTATGGTGGTTAGGTAAACTTTACACAAAAGACGTCTGAAAGGTAAGTATCGAAAAAAAAAATTCAAATAAACATACGTCTATAAATAGGGAAATATCTGGTATTTGATAGTTTGCGTAGATTTGATGTTCGTTTGATATCAAAATATTGATGACAAACTTCTTTGAATGTAATAATACACAAAAAATTGTATGACCAAACAAATAGATAAAATCAAACGTCTTGTGTGATTTTCGTTTGTGATCGGAAAATGAGTATTAAATGATGTTCAGTTTCAGTTTGCTCTTTCCCCCCTGAATAGATTCGGTGCTGTAACTGCAGGACGAAGTAGGTGTGTACTACTGTATGGATGGTGAGTACAGGTTGATACAGAGTGCGGACTAGACTAGAGGTCGGAGGGGGCAACTAAACAGCTATTGTTAACGCCAAACACTGCGCGGTTCCGTCTGTTTGCTGGGAAACGGGGTATTCACTTCATTACAGAGCAGCAGCTTCCAAATAGCGCAGATTTTAGCCGAGCTCCCAACAAACGAATTCACGAGCTCACTTGTTCCAACAACAACCCCACTTTGTTCAGAGCTGATACATTCTGGAAATATTAATGCCTATCATTGCCGTTAGTTGCGAGCTATGAATAGCAATATCCATACTTACTGCTGATACATGAAATCGGTCAACATACCTCAATTCTTACCATGTTTAATTTGTTCAACCATGCTCTATTGTCTCATTATCAGTGTGTATGTACTTTAGTCTAAATACATACACGTATTAAGTCTGAATCTATTTGGATTCTGTAAATAGCACATTGGTTAATCAATTCGGAGAGAGGCATTTACACAAACTAACAGCTATTGTTTGAGACAAAGCTGAAGCTATCCGCGTCTCATCAGAATCAATTAAGCTTCCGCAATATAGAAATAGGCCAAATATGTAGGAACTTAGTCGTAAATTAAAAGGCGCCACCCTTTGCAGTCAGTCTTTATATTTATGTTTTACAATTAATCATCTCGTGTCGCGTTAATCACACAAGTCAGAGTTAATAGCTCCCTTCCCACTGGCACAGTTTAGAAACGCAGGAGCAGTTTAACGACAAATTATTTTTTTAGGACCGACAATAAATCAATTTTTAGTCATGTGATTCTCCGGGAGGCTTATTTATTTAAGTAATGAACCGCAAAGGAGGACCAAGAAAATTAGTCAAAACAAAATAGAAAAATAAATAAGGGTAACATGAATATTACTGGACCCGCATCTATCGTTAACCAATCGATAGGTACTTATCCATCTACTCCTGACTAATTTTCTCATAATCCTGAAGTAGGTATGTATATTAACTGGAAACAATCGATTTAATCGAAGTAATGAGAGCCCTACCTAGTTCTAAGAATACGTTAGGTTTTGCTTGATCGATTTTACGATTATCGAGGAGTTGTGTGTTCATTGAGAACGCAACGAATAAGAAATGATTCGTTTAATGAAAGGTTTCTATATATTACGAGCGAGGCACGCAGGTCATCGATTGTAGGCTGGTTTATAATGAGCCCATACAAGAGGCGGCATATGTCACGCCATCGCAGGGGCAAGATTAAACAAGGAAGTGATTGGGTTACCGGCGCAATATCTTCCAGGCAAGTTCCTCAGCGCGGATGTCCCGGGAAAGCAAAGCACGGATCATAAACTCGGCCGGATTCCCGGTAAATTGGTATTGTGGATGAGTTCGGCGTATTATGTTCAATGGATTTCTTTTCAAAGCCGCTTTAAGGTTATCTTAATTGATTTCCTGGGCGGGGTCGGGCGCGACAGCGAGCTCTCAAAGAAACATTTTTTCTTACTTTTAAATACGAAATCACATTAAAATCTTTTCATATTCTCCCGAGATAGAATTCGACGTGATTTTCGTAACATATTTTATAACGCAATATTAATATAATATTATAATAGAATATATTTTCTGGTTATAACAAAAAAGGGAATTTTCTATATAATCTATGCACGTGACGGTATATTATTGATTCTTTACATAAAATATAAGATGAATACGTGAATAAAATAAAAATTACTTCATAAGGAACGACGAGAAAATTCCAGTAAAAAGACGATAATTTATGAAAATACTATATCTGGTAGTATGAGTTTTTCATGTGTGCTAGCGATAGCGTGCGCCTACCTTATCTGAATAAATAACACTCCTGTGTGATGATTTTCAATTTCAGATAGGGGTAGCTAGATACTGTTATGAACAAGCGGAGAATATACATTTGGTGGAACTTAAAATGCTAAAGTCTAAGTGTGCGTGAAAAAAGCATTCAGAAAAGATTTTATTATTTTTTAGAACGTTTACAAGTGAGGTAAAAATGTCGGTCATCCTCAAAGCAATATCCCAGAACCGAGAACCTAATAACGTTAAAGTGTCTTGCCTCGGCAATAAGGGACGGTCCGGAACACACGAGTTACTTTATTTGTGAGTCGGAGTAAAAAGGCGCTTAACATTGTCATCATATTTTTTTACGCTCGCGTGAACGTTTGATCTTTTTGCTGTGTTTTCAAGGATACGATATCTATGGGGTAAGGAAATAATGCCGCACCATCTGTTCTGGTCGTAAAAATTTGTAAACTATTAATATGGGTGTCCCCGTTTATCTTCAAAGGATGGTTTGATCTCTGTTTTGATTGATCTTGTTCGAATGTGTCAAACACACATTGTGGTATTGTTTTTATATGCGCAGACGTATTGACTGTTTGTAGAAATAGCGATATAGGAGAAGATTTGGGTTTATCCATGTCGGTGGTCAAATGCTTTGCCAATCTCTAATAATGGACCGGATTAGCCAATAATATATTTGTGGAAATCGTTTCATCGGTAAATCGCACAAATCAGTTCACCCATGATTATTGAAGCAGGCATTTAGCAATTTATAATGGATAGTTCGCAGCATAATACCATTGTAATTACATTGATGTCGCATGTACTCACGTACTTATGTACTTACATACTTAGGTACTTGTGGTAAACGCGAGCGTTCTTAAATATGATGTTTACCAATTTTTCTTACCATGTTGTTGATCAATGGAATATAAAATGTTCCCAAAAATTGAAGAATCGAACACACAACCTTCGTAATCAAAGTCAAACTTTTATACAAACACTTTATTCGATTTTTTGACGGTTAAATTTGTATTTCAAAGCACGATGAAAATGACGTGCGGGCTAATAATAATAGCTTTGAACTAATCATCATTTCACGCTGAAAATATATATTTGTTGAGTCAAACAAACAGATGTCTTCTATATTGCACGGAGGGAAGTCGATTTTTGCCTTCACGATAAATTAATAAAAAATCAATTTAATTATGTTTTATCGATTTGTCTTAATAATATATTATGCTGATAAAAAGAATTTTCGTTGCAATGAAAAAATATTCGTATTTTGATAAACACACGTTCCGACATCAGGATAATAAATTAAACCTGTTACCATTCACCATTTTTAACCGGAATTACCAACAATTTGAAGAGATTCTCAATAAATTGGCACTAGATATCTTTATCTGTGTGTTATGATAATTACATAATAATATTCCTATTATAAGTATATGATTTCTAGTTCAAAATGACGATTACTACTGTAAAAGAGGATTATTGGTGATAAATAATTGATGCAAATGAACAAATGAAGAATGAAAACGAAATATAATTTATGTCCTGCTTCCGCGCCTCTGAAACCGTTTAGAGGGTCCAATATAATTTAATCCTTCACTGTTTTTATCCTAGACTAATTGGAATACTGTCAAGGATTAATATTATATCAAATCAATCATTATTATTATGCTACCATATTATTTAATTACGAGTTACGTAATTATATTGTGCAAATACAATTAACAACTCTCCACAATTGAAAGCAAACGATAGATAAAATCCTATGATTCATGAAATATCAATTTAATGAAAATTTGTTTTTTAACTTTTCTTTATGATAATTAATGCGATTTTGAACAATATTTCAAATCAAAATGATATATAATATTATTTTATTGATGATTCGGTTTTGCCAGTTTATAATAATTATTGCTTCGCAATATACCCCGAACAGAGAGACTATATATATATTAATTATAAGTACGTACAACACTAAACAACGCACGTGTGGATTAGATTAATAATGTATAATAATATTATAACAATTGGCCTCAAATGAAGATATTAATGCCATGTGTCAGCGGTTTCAGAATACATAATTATCATTATCTTAAAACTACCTAAATACCGAATTCAGCCTACGTAAGTGGTATACGGTATGACACCAAATTATACCGGATGGACATGAATACCGGCGGATGCATTTGAACTGGGAGTATATTTTAGGAGTGTCAACAATCCCTTAGCTATAGCGTATTATTAGCCGGCCGTAGGGTATTAACAAATGCAAATTTCAGTTGAATCGTGATCGATTGTGAATTTTGTGGTTCGCTTCTGTGATGGAATAGTTGATACAGAGGGAATAGACAGAAGCGCAAGGGGTGGTTGTGGGGACGGGATGTGGAGCTTTAGGGGGTTGCTGGCAGGAAGGGGTAAATTAATTACTGCCTGATAATCGCTTGCCTATGGCAGCGTCACTGTTTGTCAATGGTAAACGTTTCGTGAAAAAATTATTCCTTTGCACGATGTCTAATTATTGTTTTTGGTGGCTGGAATTTACGCCTTCCGTTTGCTCTGATAAATGCAGTTGGTTTTGTGGAGATAATAGTAGACATAAAACAAGAAAATACGTTATATATTATCATTAGAACGTACTGACTTATGCTTAAAAAAATACAAAAAATAATACATAATTTGATTAATATAAGATTGTTAACATTGTGAGGTTGTTTTCGAAAGTAAACAATAGTAAAACAGCGAATTGTCTTCTAAAAAGCAAAGATAAATAGCTGCTGAATTGAAAAATGAGATATTGTCCTATGTATGGTGTGTGGTGTGTAGTGAGCGGGGCTCGGAGCGGAGTTAATGCCGGCCATGCCTCACGGGGCCTGACTAATGGAGGCCCATCTCGAGCTGCACACAAGACACACAATGTCCCACAATGCGGACATCTAGTTCTCATTGTGTTCCGTGTTATTAACACAAAGGACATTGGATTCCAGGCAGACAATATAGTCTCGCAGACGTGACATCCCCGCCACACGAACAGTCCCAGAGGCCGCAGTTCTCAGGGACCCGGGACACTTTCTGTTGGGCCGAGATGTGACGCATTGATCCGAGATGCTGGAGCCATTGTCTTCAATATGCTGATACCGTGAAGATCCGTTTTGTATGGAGGGAATATTAAGTGTTTTAAGTGGAGCACACAGGCATGATGGAATTTGGAATCCCATGAAACAAACTACAGTACAGGCCTTTAAAATATGTCACAAATACTGTTAAACAATATAGGGCAATACCCTTATGTCGGCACTATTCTGTGTATGTTTTGACAGCTGAACTTGAGAGGTGTTAACCCATGGACTGATGAAAATACCCGAAAAAGCTTGTCATAAAGCGCGTCGAGGCGTGAATTAGCGTTTCAGGACCAAATGCCTCCGTGACGCGGCATTGGCAGTCAGTCGAACTTCCGCGACTGGAGCTTATCGGTACGCAAAAAGGTATATCTGCAGCTAAATATGAATATTGTATTATTATTAATGTCTAGAGTATGTAAGGAGATTGCTTTGTTGGATACTGTTCTAGTTGGAAAACTGGGTTACATTAAAGCTCTATCATATATTGAATGTAGGAATGAATTATAATAAACAAACAAACTTATTTATTTCAATATTAATATTTAATATTCTCGCGACTAGGATTTTTAAGTTATTTGACGATTGAGTATTATTTTGCAAATGACAGTCTTTATTTTATTCATTTTATGGCTTTTGGGCTTTTACATATTTATGTGGTATAATTTTGACATGATCAATATTTTAGAAAAAATAATAAAAAAAGAAAGGTTTACGAAGAGACAATTAAAGGCTCAAGAATAGGTTTTTAAGATGATCCACAAAATTCAACAAGTAAACACTAAACAAGTATTGATTTCCAATATTGTGAAACCAAATTGTGTTTCGGAGAATTAGCAATGTAGTTGTGCTTATGCATACTGCGGTAGAATAGAGTGTTGTGTCTTGTTATTTATTTAATTTTATTTGTACATTTTTTTAAAAACATTATGGTATATGTCTTTGGCCGTTATAATTATACCGTTAATACTATTTACATTTAGGAAGTATCTTGCAATGTCCGTCATCATATGGATGAAGGAGGATTAAGTGCAACGCGGCTCAGTGCTCCAAAATCCAAATAGCATGATGACTTATTTTTTATAAACAAAGTTTTCAAAAGAGATGTTTCGAATTTGAATATTGCCACAGTTCAACAGCGTTGTACTTTGATTAGTCTCTTTTTATGAACACAATTTTCAAAAGAGAAGTTTCGAATGTGAATATTGCCACAGTTTAACAGTGTTGCACTTTGATTAGTCTCTTTTTATGAACACAATTTTCAAAAGAGAAGTTTCGAATGTGAATATTGCCACAGTTCAACAGTGTAGCACTTTGATTAGTCTCTTTTTATGAACACAATTTTCAAAAGAGAAGTTTCGAATGTGAATATTGCCACAGTTTAACAGTGTTGCACTTTGATTAGTCTCTTTTTATGAACACAGTTTTCAAAAGGACAGTTTCGAATATGAATATTGCCACAGTTCAACAGTGTTGCACTTTGATTAGTCTCTTCCCCTTTCATGCAAGTACTTATTAGGTAGTAGATTGCCGTATCATATGGAGATGCACTCAGTTCGCAATATGCGAGTTGAAAACAAATAACTGTTTGATATATTTTACAACACAATTTGTATTGGATCTAGAGATTGCATCCCGTGCTCCATGTTTCATGCGAGTAGGAAGTAGCAACTACAAGTACCTAGTAGCTATGTAATATACAATTTCCCCGTTCTTCAATCTGCATATTGATGTGCATCAGTCTCTGGCGTGGTTGCGCAAACTTTATAGGTATTATTATTTGGTTGCATATGATGAAATATCTATGAATACTAAATATTCACACATCGCGGTTGGGGCGCGTAATAAGGGATTTGCATATTAATAAAATGACACCATCAGTAATCAACGACAAAATATTCGTTAATTAAGGTAATCATATTTCGTTGGAAATATTAATTTGATTAACCAAACAGGCTAGCTGTTGGAAAATCCAATTTGGAGAAACCAAATATTTTCACAAATTAGTTATCAAATTACGAAACACAACATAAAACTTTTTATTTTCCGATTTAGAATATCATCAGTTAAATAACTTTAAAAGGTTTCGCCCTTCTGCGGCAATGGAGTGCAATAAAGTGCAGGATTAACCATCTGAAAGGGATAAAAAAGAAACAGTTCTTTGGGTAGAAAGCGTTTTACGGACATCTGAGGACGCAATAAACTTCGGTCTAGACAACTAATGGGCTAATTTAATAAATGGACTTCAATTGGATACATGGGGATCGGCATACATGCAGTTTTTACCGTACTACAATAGGTGATATCGGGAACCTTTGTGATATATCTTAACGCTTTATATATTATGTAAATCTCTAATGTAATAGTAATCAATGATATCATTTATTCAAAAAGAGCATTCAAGGAAAAGTTTGGCTGCTTTCGGCTTATATAAATAACATCGATCGTTTTACTTATGTTATTCTCTTAGGCGTAGCATTGTAAGTATGGTAGGAAACATTACACTTATACTACGTAGGTATGTTTATCAAGGTCCTCAAATTTATCACGCTTCCCACAGAACACAATAAAACCTCTCAGCAATATTTCAAAATATTTCTATTCGCCGGAAATTATTTACTGTCTACACACCGGGCTCACGATACAATAAAGGAATGAAATATCGCCAGGAACGCAGTACTTCTTAACAAAGAAATCGAATCTCTAGTTACATGTTAAAATATTCAAGTGTTCAGTATTCAGTCAAGCAGGGCTTTGGTACCGGAATTATTAGAATCTCAAAATGCATATGCTCGAAGGTAACAGTGAACGGTGTTTGGTATGTTCTGCCGCAAGGGAACATTAATAATAAAACCAATAGCTAGAAATTTACATTAACTCAGCCCGACCGCGTGATCAAACTGATTTCCCTGGCATACAGACGTCTGTATAATATTTATTCCTTACTACGGCTGCTGTAAACGGTTTTTAATGTTTTGGTCCCAGTTTGGTAACCTGACACGAATATTTATCCCTGGAATATCCTGGCCAGGCTGAGACGAGTAGGTGAACAGGTTAACCAGTACCCACCGTCTAAAGCCCGTGCCTCATATTAATGACTATGGGTGGTCCAGGAGAAACCATAGGACGTACATTAGGAGACTTCGAATTATCGTCCATTAGTTCCATTCGTGCAATACAATTTCATCTTTATTGAGTTCTATGTGAAAAGCGACATTAAATTACTTTTAAAAATATCTCCCCCGACATGCAACGACGAGTGTCAAACCATGAAAAAATACAGGCTTCAGGGTGTTTTGATTTATTATGAACCTTTTATCGGAGATCTTCGACAAAGAAAAAAACAATTTCAGTTCCTTTAAATTCATTAATAAACAAATAATGTTAATTTTATTCATCCCTCCTGTAAACTTAAATTACAAACGAAGAAATGTGAGTATTGCTGATATATTTAAAATCTCTTCAAATTGTTGGTTATCCGGTTAAAAACGGTACTACGGGCCACTTCCTGATAAACCTTTAGTAAATTCGTAATAATGTCGGAACACATGTTCATGTGTGCACCTGCGTTTGTCTTAGTAATATATAATGACGAAAATTTTAGGATTTTCATGAATACGTGTTACAACATTTCATTGGAATTTTACTAAAAGTTTATTAGGAAGCCTATCATTTTATTCTTTACGGGCCTGTAATTCCATTTCTAACCTTATAGTGAATAATTTGAAGATATTCGTAAGTTTTCTTCATGCATTCAACATAAAATTATTATTGTTGTTTAAATTTATTTAGGCACCTTAAAAGTTATTATTGACTGCGCGAGTTTAGGTGAACTGTGAACTTATTTTTAGCTGCGGCTATTTTCGAGTAGTCCATCATAATTATTATGTTAGTATAATGCACTCAAGCGCACTTAGCAGCCTGGAAATATGACAGAAATCGATAGAGACAGGAGGTAGCTTTGTGGCAGATCAATTACTGACGGAAATAACTGCGGCTCTCTGGCCATGTGGTGAGCGTGTCAAATTATAATTCAAAGTAGAAAAAACACATTCAAACTGAAGACTACAGAAGACAAACAAAGGTGGAGACAGCACAATACGCTACAAACGAAAACATAGTTTATAAAATACGTGGCGCAACGAATCAAGAATTCAGCTGTGATAATACACTTTGTTCGTCATTTATATCTCTGGACCACAATCTTTATATTGACACTTATAAATCACATCACTGTATGGGTGGCTCGCTCTCGGGTATCCTGGCTCGTATTGTGCATCCATTTGGGTTTTATATAAACGTCAAGATCGCAAGAATAAACATGCGGCCATGCAAGCTGATATTGCGCATTAATGTCGCGTGGGTCGACGGGAATCGTGGAGATTTATCGAGTTCGATCACCAACGGCTATTAGATTCGCACAGAATCCCGCAAGGTAAGTTACCAACTTGCAGTTCGAGGTAAAATGGCACATGCACGTGGTGTACGTACAGTGCCTATTTTCAAAAGATGTGGGAGTGTTCTGAATTTCTGTAACGATATTGTGAAAGATCAGGACTAGAGGTACACATAATTATTGAAGGTACGCTCACCATTTCTCTGTCCGAAACTTTTAATTCGTGGAGGAATTTCTATTACTTTATTTGACTGAATCTAGACTGAAAATGTCCTATTATAAGTGCAACAAATGTTCAAAGTATCTTCGAGAATTTGAATAAATTTTAAATTTTAAAAAGACTTAATTTATGATAATTGATTAAAAAACTTGTCAAATTATAATCAGGTTAAAAACGGGATTGCTGGTCGTTTCCTGAAAAACAATTAGTAAATTCATAACATATCGGAACATGTATTCGTGCACCTGCACTTGCCTTGATTGAACAATGATGAAATGCAGAAATATTATGATTTTCATGAACACGTGTTCCGAAATCGTGATAATACGTTCGTTTACTAAAAGTTTATTGGGAAACATATCAATTCACTCATTGAGGGCCAGCAGTCCCGTTTTTAACCGGATAGCGAATAATTTAAAGAATTCTTAATAAATTAGCAATATCAATATCAGTATTTTTTCTTCGTGGACGATCAGTGCCATTATGAATTTTCGACACTTCTGATTCCTTGTCTGTTTCAGTTATTGAGCAAATAATGGCAATAGGCTGTCAAGCAAAACGATAATACAGATTTATACTCGTCAGCTAATCACATCGTAAAGGAGACCGTTCAAATGTCAAATGTTTTTTGTTGATCGTCGTTGATCGATGTTCATCAAATATGAGGATAGAGTTTGAAAGACCCCTGCTTAAGGTACCTGCATTCAAATATTTGACCAGGTACAGAAAAAAGTGTCGACAGCCCAGGGCCAACATGGTTTAACATTTTGGTTTACCTAATTTCATATTATTATCTTAGGCGGAGAATCAGTGGTGAGCAAGAAATTATTATTTGTTTATATTTAATATTATTATCTTCCACAGCTAACCAGATGGCCCTGGAACCCATAACGTGTGAATATGTTTATATTCAAGTTTATGTGTTGTTCTGAAGATATACAATATTTGCTCTTATTGTTTACAGGAATACATTTTGAAAACCGTAAAAATAAACAGGTTTGGTGGCCAGATTATTTTTCAAGCTTTTTCATTTTTCTAACAAATACTACCTACACCGACTTTTTTCGGGTTTCAACATCCCTTTTCCGATTTATTTATATTTTAGAAAACTGATGTTTTGTAATTTTTAAAAATTAATATTTTTTTCATTTAAAATGTAACAAACAAAATCACATTTAGTCTAATATTTAAAAAAAATTAAAGCTCCACAGTCGTGATGTAAATAACATTGGGCGTTGAATTTCCGAATCTGCCCTGCCTATAGCTAATACCAATTTGATATATTTGGACCGAAGATTTGAAACAAATCACACAGTTTCAGTTGTGATCACCATATTTCATAGAATCTATGAAATAGATCTAAGTGAACAGGCTTTCTATGTGATAGAAAACCAAAGTTGAACCGACAACAAGTTTTGTCATATGAAATAACCATAGAATATATAAAGTGGTAACCCAGCATCACTCACGAGGGTGAGCGACCTAACTTTTTCTCAACTTGTCAACACTTTTGTGAAATAAACAGTAGCAATGCTCAATTGCCTTTTTTCCCATTTTGCTTGTTGCCAAGGGTTATAATAATATATTGGTGACCAGTTAGAACTGAACAACTATAAAACAGAACATGATAAATATTAAGTTAGGTTAGGTAGTTTTATTGTTATATTTCAATTTTTGAAATTTACAGTACGTGGTGGAATTCCATCATAATGATATATTGAAACAAATTAAGTGAAAAAAAGTTTTAAATTGTCTCGGTATACCATTAGGATACATTAATGCATTGGGTTAGTTTGGGTTGGGTTTTAGGTTAAGTATGTTTTTTTACAAATTTTTAAATTTCTGTTTTGTACGACTGTTCAGTATTGTAGTGTCACCATAATATATTATGTATTACGTGTATGATGGCTTAGTGCATGAGTTTTACTCGGCAGTAAATTCCGAAACACGTGGTCCCCGAGATAAATTATGATAGCAGTCGGAGACAAATGGGAACGTGGAAAAAAGGGCCAAGATCGAATTTTTATAAGAACAATTAGTATCGTATTACTCCCTACTGCGGGGACGGGTGTAATGAAGAATATCAAAGAACCAGCGAGACGTGTGTCAAAACCGCTTCTCGTACTGAGACTGAGATAGATACCAATGATGAAATTTATAAATCTTTTTAAATATACACATTCTTAAACTCTTCTACAAAGCACAAAATATATTATTTTGTACTAACAAAAAATCTTGAGCGACAGAGCTCTAGCATCATAAAATTTGCACAGTGACAAGCGGTTTGATTTTATTTTTTGACATTATTTAATGATACATATTTTAAAGCTAATTGGAAAATAAGTTACAAGCTGCACAGCAGTAAATATTTTATCGCGTGAGTAACACCACTTTTATTTTTTATACCTAACACCAAATACGTATCGTTAGAACCGTAGCTTCTTCAGGGCTATAATACCCTGTATACGAGTAATACAGAGTATTATTCTGAAACCTGGTAGGCATTAGATATTAAAAAAGTGGTGTTTCCAAGTTATTATTTTATTTTAAATTATAAAGTATCAACTTCAAAATAAAAAGATAAATCTTATCATTTCATTAAACTTTCCTCTATTAGATAGGTACTCGAGTAATATAATTTTCTTACTCGTCATATTTTTATAAATGAAGAAAACCGAGCCTAAAAAGATTAACCAAGTACCTGAAAATAATTGCTTCAAAATACAAAAGCTTTTCGAAAAAGCAGAGTGACCGCTCAATATTAAGGGTGTGTAATTAAGGGAGGGTCGCAGTAGATTAGTTACAATTTTTTGAAAAACATTGTGAGCTTCATGTCGCCACACCTAATCCTGAAAATTAGCTAGAGCCTTTAACAGGATTTCCCTGCTACCCCTTAGGTAGGTACCCGCTAGGCAGGTACCAGCAGACATTGAGTTTATGTATTAAGTGTGTGAGGTGTAAGCTACCCTCGTTACTGTGTTAATAGGGATTATTTTTCCATATATATTTGAAGTAAATTATTACGCCCATGTTATCAAAGTTTTGTCTTTTTGATAAATGACGCAACTCCAGGGAAATCATCTTCTAAATAAATTCGCAAAAATGTGTCAATTTTTTAATTAATTTAAATATGTTTTGTTAGTTATCCATTTATTGTGAATTTAAAAACGTCTGTAGAGTAGTATGTACGATGCTCACAGCATCGCTCTAGTGAAATTAAATTTGAAAAATTTTTCCAGAACCGAAATGGAAATCAGACGTGTTTGGTCACTGGATCAGTAAAGCCAACTACTTCACAATCTTCTTTCTTCCTTATCTAATTTCCCTCCATTCGCCCTTTAGCTTCACGATATAACAAGATACCTCATTTGGGCATTCCATAAACCAACTGTATGACAGTGGGAAGCAGTTGGAACTTTGATGCGGTATTCACATAACAAAAAAATAATCCTGCTCCAAGGAAATAATCATACTAAATTTATTCGTGGAAATGTGTCAATTTATTGTGAATTTAAGTACGTTTTGTAGAACGTCAATTATTTATCGTATGTGAATGCGAGTAATAAAGTTTGAATCGTGTTGTTTTATTCAGCGAAAAGGAAAAATAAAGCGTCATTTCTTAGTCAGTAATTATTCCGATAGTGATCAGGAACATTTACGAGTACGCTTGACAGGAAAATAAATTAACATAATATCTAGCTACAAATAAAAATGCTACAAACATTAACACTGAGCTACGTTGAAAATATTTTTTGTGTTGTATTAACATTATCAATCTAAACACACGTAAAAACTGGTGTTTCTGTTGAACGATGGATGAGTTATTGAATAAGCTTTATGGTAATGTTTGCCAATAACTTAAAATAAATCTCACCTTAT
This sequence comes from Hesperophylax magnus, assembly GCA_026573805.1. Lineage (NCBI taxonomy): Eukaryota > Metazoa > Arthropoda > Insecta > Trichoptera > Limnephilidae > Hesperophylax > Hesperophylax magnus. Next base: position 31,750,492 of record JAIUSX010000046.1, read on the forward strand.
TTAGGTACATTGTTTATCAGGTAATGATTTTACAATAAATTGCTTGCTTATAGCAAATTGATTGAGAAACAATTTTGTATTCAACGTTTGGGGTCAAAGGCTATTGTGAACTCAGATAATAATTGTGTTGTTTCATAATTTATATTCAGTATTAAATTAACGATTAATTTATTCTGTGAAGAGATACTAACGCATTACGATGTTATTTTGTGGTAATAACAACAGTGGATTCCTGGGTAGTGCGCTTGAGTCACAATAATTCTTGTATAGGCGGTGTAGGCACACTCCATCCCGAAGCGAATGCTCTCATTACCAACAAAAACAAACTTTCATTCCGGCCGACAACAAAAGCAAAAATATATAAGATGAAACAGATTGCGGCGTATTGCTGTATCCTCTTTGGTCCACAGATCTGGAACGTTTTGGTAATAATATAAAAAAAGTCAATTAGCTTGTTTTCTTTACCGAAATCCCTCTGCTCTGGGCTTTTGATTTTTCTTTTTAATCAATGTGATGAAACATTGACGATAAACATCGCATACTGAAGATAAATTATTTTATGTGTCATCGTTGGGTAATATACTCCCGCTTCCTAAACCCACATTTTTAAAATAAATAAAAATTAAGTTATGTGAATCATAAAGCCACCCGAATACAAGTAATAAATTATGTAATACAATTTCCACGCCTCGGGGACAAATCTAATGTTATTAAAGAATTAAGATATAACTAATCCCTGTTTTAATAAAGTTAAGTAGTTTTAAAGTAAATGAGACGAGTAGTAAGGATTTGGGCAACGAAATGCAACATCCGTAATCATTAAGATATCTATAAATTGTTAGAATTTTAATAGAAAAGTTAATGTCGTTTGTAGGTAGTTGCTAACTAAACTTTCAGCAAACTATTTTTCAATCTGAATTTTAAGGTAGTATACAACAAGAGAATGAGAATAATAAGCCTCTTCACCGAATACGATAAATACAATAGCCTAATTTGCCTGCCTGTAAGAGGCTTTGTTTATTTTATAAGTAGGGATCTCGGAGTAGTACGGATGATATACGGATTTCACTGGGAGTAGGAAGTATACGAGTAGGTACTTCTTACACTACCTAGGTACTTGACTGTTTATCTGATGAACAATGGCCGTAAAGCCCCGAGAAGGTTTATACAACAATAATTAATTATTAAATATAATAATACCTGAGTCATAATGGAGCATTGTTAATCTGCACAACATAACTTAATAGTGTTGTGGGATCACAACATTCTAAGGAGTTGATCGTAAATATGGATTACTAAATTATTAAAATCCCACAAAGCTCCGGTCCTTGTGAAACGTGAAATTAATTGTTCCGATAAAATATAAAAAGTGCAGCTTCAAAATAATAGCGAAATGTTATAATAGCAGATTCATACCTACATAGTAGCAGATCTGTAAACAGTAGACTTTGCATAATGTTGATTGCTTGCATCTGGCAACGCTCTTGCGCTCTGGTGGAATAAAATGGTACTCTAAAACACGGCTACCACCTTGACAGTATTGGATGGACACGGAACACACGAAATGCAAAGAGGTCGATTTAAAACAGGACTTCATTTCGCTTAGGCAACTATTTGTACTTAGTCATGCTAGATTATTTGAGAGAATCACGACCATAAGAAATATATCTCTACTTACTCTATTAGAATAAAATGTTTGTCAATAGTGAATAATTGCTTTGTGTTTTACACTGATTAGTAATCCATTTGAAACACATTTTCCAATCAGGAACATTAAACTACGCTGAGAAATTTAAAAGCTTTTAAATAAGTGATTATGTCTACATTTTATCGATTGAACTTTATTTAGTTAAGTGTGGGAGGAAGGCGCTCAACGTACTGAAGAAATAAAGCCTTATTAATTACTAGGAACGTTTTAATGGAATATTGTGGCAGTGATTTAATTTGTTGTTTGGACAAGGAGTTCCCAATGAAATTCTCATTATAATTTATCTTCCATATAAATGCTTGAAGAGGAATAAGATTCTACGAATGTCTAATGTAATCTATTTAAACGTATTCATAATTTATAAGAAAATGCTTGCTATAACAACTAAATAAATCAAATCTTTAAAAGTCAGATAAATTTAATTTAAAATAACCATATTCTTACAATGCTTCACAGATAATACGTACATCTACTTAAAAAAAACATTAAAGAAAAATCTTCATAATATTATTATGTCCCTCTCTCTAAGATAATGTTTTACTTACCAACTTGGAGGAGTAGATGCACACCACAAATATTTATACAACGGTCCAAATATTTAGAAGTTTGCTCTTAATAAGAAACACATGTTAAACCCTTGAAAATGTAATGGAAACCTCTTGAAAAAATGAGCGTTTAGTCGCATGAAATTTACATTAAAATTAATTACTGCGGATGATATATTCATAACCTTTGTAGGTCTAATAATTAACGTCTAAAATATCAGATGTCACATTTTTTTTAATTTATCGGTGCTAGTGGTATACTTGAGTAAGCATCAATTTCACTTCAACTGATTACTGAAATTAATATTTTGTTTTTATATATTATGTACCTATTCGTTTCATGATAATAATACTCATTCACATTCATAGATAAACTTCTATTATTCTGACTCTTGACGTGGCCCGACTAAAGTATCTGACCACTTGATCGTGCCGTGTCTTCCTCGGGCGTCCCTGACTTCTGCTACCATTAATATTTACGTCAGATATAGAAAACCAATTTACCTGGCTGGTCACTTTAGATATACAAACTTTTATTAGAAATTTTAAGCTTGGAAAAGGTACGAATTTGCACGCTGAGGACACTTTATTCAAAACGCTGGACTTTCTTATTTTTATCTTCACACACAACGCCCTTGAGGTGATTTTGCACAAAAACATATATAAATAATCCAAATATCACTTATTATTGAAATTAAGTTATCATAAGAAAACAAGCTACTTTTGAATGTTTCACAATATCTGAAAAGTTTTACACAAAAACACGTAATGGATTTCATCTTGTACCAGTAAATTGGAATTTGATGTACCTTCCATCTTCCGAAATGACTCGGAATAGTTGAACATCGTCGGGCAATTACCCTCGTCAACAAATCCCATTTGTTTTTTGACACCAGCAGCTATTTCTAGAACCAAAGAATCCGACCAATATGTTCGGAAAGGGTTGGCAAGCCTAATTGACTGGGACGATGGAAAAAATGAGTTACGGCCCTAATGATTTCAGGTAAATCAAAAAATATATATTTTAAGTAGGCGGGTTATTTAAAATTGGACTAAAACCGTTTTTTATACTTAGCAGTAATTAAGAAACACGTTTGAATACTCCAAGTTCTCTAAGGACGGGTTGTTTCACAGAATTTGAACAATTCATCAAACTACAATGTTGATTATCAAGTTCTGTGAAGGTTTTATTGAATTTCTGTTATTATTTCATTTTGGTCAAATAATGTAATAATTTGGTCCGTAATGATATAACAACAGAACTTGAATAGAACCTCTACAGAACTTGATATCAACATTAGAATTTGATGAATTGTTCAAAATATATGTACGTCTTTTTTCTAAACCAAGATTATCTGTAAAAATAAAATATATAGTATTACCGTCTTAATAATTAGGATCTTACACGCCCGTTCACCATTGGTGTGGTAAAGCCGGCCTCGAGCCTGGTTTAAGACAGTTTTTTTTTTCATGACAAGCAATTACTTTGTGGTTAGACATAATATTTTTAAATTAAACTAATTTAATAAATAAATAGAGCCTTGCTAAAAAACGTGGTGTAAACAACACGGCACATAAGTTCAGAACAGTGAAAAACTTGAGATTTGCCATGACGTTTGATCGGATAAAAAGGTTTTAAACCAGGCTCAAGGCCGGCTCTACAACACCAAGTTGACCGTGTATGTAAGAATCTAATCAGAAACAAGCTATGTATTTAACCAAGAACTTTATTATCTTATACGTTGACGGGTTACGCATTTCGCATCGAAATAAAAAGGTATTTGTTAGAATTATGTCCTGAAAACAAAACCGGTCGATGTATAAAAATATCTTAAAATTGATGACTTATGTTGAATGCATTTTTTTTTGTATGTTATCTACCCGAGGAAGGTGCGGTTATGCTGAAATAAGTTGGCAAATAGATTTATGACTTTTAATGTTGTCTGAGACAAATAACTGACACTCCCGAGCAAAGCTTGAAAAGATAGTGATACTTGTACTATATACCTAAACTCCCTACTTGAATAATGCGTACTTCAGAGTGCACATGAAAGGAGTCATGATGTGTTGGCAAAACATGAGTTGGAGTTCTATTTCTATTATAAACCCAATTAATGGACTGAGTTCAGAGGAATTGGAAACTTCCAAACTGATTCCGAATCCGGATGTGAGCATTAAAATTTCTCCACTAGCGACTGCCTCTATCGCTGGAATTCACATTGAAATAATCCTGCCATGCGTTAGGTGAACAAACTGAATCGCAGTTATCCGTATTGGAATCCAGTTGCATTCGGAATGCACGCTGAATATGTGCAAGTGCATGTACTGAACCCAGGTATACCTAAATCTGTGCTCCTACTATCGGTATACTCCAGAAATGCCAATCAATGGCGAGCCAACAGCAGGAAAGGATTCAGAGCAGAACAATATGAGTTGTGCGGATTATTTGTTTTTCAACTGTGGTTTTCAAACCAAAGAGACAGTTGGACAAAACGCAAAAAACTGACAGCTACAAAACGGAAAACTGCAATTTTCAGAAATCCATATCGTACCATAAAACGCAAAATAAGTCAACTGGTGGATTATCTTGTTATTTAAGTAGGTTCTTATTTCACTATTCATATGAATAAGTAGGTCTCAACTACAAAATTTAATTTAAATTGAATAGTGAGAATTTCATTACAAAAGTTTTCGGTCGAAATAATTGAAGATGTTCCAAATAGCAAATAAGCAATCTGCGAGACAAACAGCCTACCTTGCATAACGGAGCTCTGAAGGGGTCGGTTCATTGCCTGTGAATGTAAGTTAATTTCCGCTATTAGCTGCCAGCTCTCCACAATACTCCAACAACTGAAACACCAATCTCTGGGGCGCATCCCCAGTCCCCACGTATTATAACTAGAATGGGTAACTGGTAGTCACTAGTATCTACTAGCTGGGACCTTGCAGCTGTCCTCTACGCGCGCCGTGCTCTCCTGGTATCTATATATTGCGAATTTTCATTTGTATACGCCGGCAGTCAGGCGGAAAACGCAATTTTCTTTGATACGCCGTACCTGCCTCGTGATTATGGTTTGTTTTATGGAATAAATCATATTCGCAGAAGGGAGGGGGAGTTCAATTTAACCCGGTTTTCTGTCGATTTGATTTTAGAATTTAGAATATGAAATTTCCACCCTACACATATGTAACTTGATACGCATTGCCTACATTACCAGATGGGATAAACCCGCCATATCGAGATAAGAGTACCTTCACTACCTTCTCACGGCCTATGCAGACACTAGGAATAGGCGTGTGTATGTTGTTTTGATTCACGATTTTGTGTTTTGTGTGTAAAAATGTTGTTTTAGTCAAATTTTAAAGTAAAACATTCAAGCCTAGCGCTTATAATGAGAAAATAAAATGTGACGACGAAATAAATTGGTAATATGATATTTATGATCTTTGTAGGGAGTTGGGAGATGGGTACAGACTATAATTTAATTAAAAGAGCCCTGACAACATTGTTAAAAAAATAAGGTTCGTAAGTCTTGACAAATAAAAGATTGAACTTTAGTAAAACCGTTTGCATATTTATTTACATAAAACTGTGTTTTTCGTAGCAGAAAAAACGATTTGAAAAAGTACTCACTTGAAGAGTTGCTTTCGATTATTAGAAAGAAAACTATAAAAAACACTAATAATTGGAGAATATATTAATTAGATCACTCCACTTACCGGTCAACTATGGTTACAATCGTCTTAAAATTAAACACGTTTTTGAAAAAGATTAAAAGAATTCAGAAAGATTTTTTTTACAAATATTTGTCTCGGTTATAAACAACTCATGGATCATAAAGTATCAAAATGCAGAGAAGTAAAAGAGGAGTAGATTTGCGGGCTCGAGAGGAAGAAGCCTGTTGCCATAATGTCCCATCATTTGAATATAATTTTCCCCTTGATTGGATCACGAGCTCTCGTCGCACTTTCCTACGTATACCTAATGGCACGGAATAAACGGGGAATGAATTTTTATTATTGATCTGTCGACGATATAATAAAACTTTTTGTATATATACCGTTTAATTGGAATCTCTTCCTCAATGTACCATTGAACTAAAGGTGAGAAGATATTTTAAATTACTATACTGTCAAACATTTTTTTAAATTTATAATTTCAACTCACTAAATTTGAAGACATTCAACATTTTCGTAGAGCTAAATGAATATTTTGAATGAACTAAAGATTATTGAATAATATTAGCAAATGTCAACCACAGGCTTTTACATAGTTGGGACCAGGCAGAAGTGGGTCAGATAACTAATATACAAGTACACTTCTTTAGAGCTTCTGAAAGAGATTGAATTTTCAGATTAAACGGGGAGCGCGGAGAATATAAAATATTGGATATAAAAATATCCCAGCTTTGTATATGAAACAGAATCTGCTTTGAGTAAGGCATATCGGCATATCATTATATTGGGCCGGAGTTGGGACGGGAATCAATTTAAAAGAGAAAATATAAAGGATTAAGCAACGCGGGGATAAGATATAAGAAAGCCACCTTCACGTTTCAGGGGAAATTGAAAAACAGGATTTTAAATAAAACCCATACAATCTAAAGATAAAATTGAGTAAAGCAGCGGGATGGTTGATAATTACAATACGTAAGCCTACATAACTAGCATTTGGGTCCTCGTTCCATGTTCACATTCCACTTGTCAGAGGACAATTAATCCAGTTGTCAGTGTAACTGTCCTATGTCAGAACAAGCTACAGGCAATGGGCTATGGGACTACGGGCATAATACGATATGAAGGAATAGTCATTCAGCGGTAAATAAAATACGTTTTCCCCTTTGTTGGAACAAACAACGACAATAGAACCTGTTCCTAAATGCCTTTGAATGCAGCGTTTATAAAATTCACCGAGCTTTAATATTCCCGAACGCGGGAAATTGAAAAGGTAATTGTGTTCGGAAGGCAGTTTTTACGCTTCTGTCGAGTAAATGTGCTTTGAATAAAACCATATTGAATCCTGTTCAATTTACCACTATAATGAGAAACCTTTTTAAATCACCCTCACACTTTCTAATAAAGGCAATCGAATATGAAACAAAATTGATGTAAATGCTACGTTGAGTAAAATTCTTAGAACAAGATTTAAGTACCTACTCTTACTTTTCGAATCTTCGTATCAAGTGATAGGTACTTGAAATACCGAAGTTAGTGCTCACTTAATATATTCCGTAAGTACGTAGACTAAGTTTCTATATTACAAATTCAGCGAAAGATCATTGCACAATTATTGTGAAAGCAGTAACTTAGTTTACTTTAGCGCAAAAGTTGTACTTAACTGAGTGATAACTGGAACTACATTGAGTTGAAAAAGTGGCTTTTGTTAAACAGCTCAACATATAAAGCTAATATTCATAATAAATCTTGAAGTCTCCGAATGGACTGTGTTGCTTCGACTCAAGAAGTTTATGAATATTTCATTAAACGTAAGATATTTCTTGGAAATAAAGGGTTATTAGGTTATTACATAATACTTATGATCCACATTTTATTATAGGTATTTGTATTTTACTAGATAGCGTAAATTGGGTTATAAGCCATAAAGGATAAATATATTATTTATTTATCTTTCAATGCGTTCGTAGGTACCTACCTAAGTAGCTATTCTTACTTCGTTATTTTCAGATATTCTTAACGTTTTCTTTTGTATTTCATGTGTTCATAATTGTTCTATTGGAAATTAAGGTTTTTTGTCTTGTAATATGTATGATATCTTTTCAACTTGAAATATATACATATATTACCTAATGTATACTCAACCTTAAGAATTTACTATACTATAACTCATCTTTATGCAAGAAAGTTACATATTACATCATGCGAATATTTTTTTTTTCATTGTAATATTGTATTAATTACAGGATCTCTTTGTTTGCGTTGATATTTACATACGTTATTAACCTCTATTTTCTATTATTTACTATTTTACACTCTAATATGAGCTATTTAATAATTACACAAATCTCATTTAGACACCTTTTCAATTTGAAATATACTTTACTTATTTACCGTACCTCATCTTTATCCTAAGTTAGTATATTTAAATATATACACTCTTTCTCACATTCCAATATTGCATTATCTAAAACAGGATCTAATTTTGCTTTGTCATTTACAATTTATGTTCTTATTAACTATGTTTTTAAATCTTATACTATAAGTTATATTATATGAAATGCGAAAGTCGTTAATGATTCAAATAAATAACGAGGAAAAATTTAAATCATTATTAACAGGGATTTTCAAATAATGTTATGATTTAGATGTCTTATACCGAGGGACGAATCGCATTTAGGAAAGTGAATTATGATCAAAACCTTGTACTGTACTACTGCCCTGCATACAATTTGCTTTTCCTTTACAAAACACGCTCATTAAAGAACATAAATATATATTATTGAAATAAATACCGGAATATCCAATTATGTCCAGTACATCCGAAACGTATCTAAATTTCGCTACTAAACAATAAATTGTGTTAATCTCAAGTGACCTACCAGATAAGTATGGTACTGTATATAATCTCCATATATAGTTAGTAATAAATAAATCATTGTAGAAATGTATAATATAATTGTATAGCGCCCTTGAGGTGATTTCGCACTAAAACAGTGCTACAAAAATCATAAAAATTTTATTATTATTATTAACCTGTAACGAGTAAGGTGTTAGTAGGAGGTATACTGTAAAATGAATTCTCCTCCAACAGGTGAATTGTGGCCAGGTACTAGACCGGCTCTTCATTTACTCTCTTAATTAAATCCCACGCTGATCTACGAACCTCCCTCTTCCTCCTCTCCCTCGGTCCCACCGCAGCCTCTTCTCTTTATGATCTCACTTCAAAGTGTCGTCAGAGAGAGCTCGAGTATGAACACCTTACATAATATTTTAACCTCGCAATAATATTCAAGAGTTCTAACCCCATTAGCATCTCCTCGGGGGTATCGCTTCAGAAGGGGTGTACCTATATCGTATTTTTGCACAATTTTCAGCGCATCCGAGTTATTAAACGGTTGAGTGGGTTCCTCGCTCCAACTTAGAATTTAGTTTACTAGGAAACGTACAAAGGATACACTATCCTAGATTTAAGTCATATCCTAACATGCATAACATGATAATCAAAGTAAAAATATATTCCACATTTTTCAATAATTTAAAATACCACTCGAATCATGTTTCGGAGAACCTTTAAAATGTTATAAATATTGATATTATACTTTAAAGCAGACTCAAGGTTGGCTCTCATTTTTTATAATTATGCAGAAAATAACAAAAATTATCATAAAACGTTACATTTCCAAGAAGATTGAAGTAGGTAGTATAACCTTTGAAGTGAAGAAAGCATTAATTTGCACGATGTTTTTAACAATGCAAAATAACCACTTGTTAATAAGAATTTATAATAGAATATTTCTATTAAAATATTTTTTGCATAATTTAATATTACGCTGAAAAATATAAATTCACAGACATTAAGATTGATAAAGGGCGTAAAGCATTTTGCAAGTCTAATTCTAAATGAAATGTTTATTTTCTCAGGGCATAGATAAATAAACTCGAAAAATCGTCTCAACATTCTCTTGAAAAAAACATTAACGGCAAATGAAGAAAATACAGCTCCAAATATTAAGTACGAATAATTTATGTGCGCTTATTGAATGAGTGATAAATGATTGCAAATACAAAACACTGAACAAAACCCTCTTTGATCTCATTTCATAATGTATGTATAATCTCGTAACATCTTTAACAATGTCGCCGTAGGGGTATTATTTTGCGAACTCGTTATTTGAAATGTAAGCAAAGAGCACGCCGACATAATTTATAACACGACACAAAGTGCCTTTCTTCGGGTCCCATTCAGAGACCCTCACCAACCACTAAATAAAGCGCTAGAAAATTCCGTCATGTACAGAGCACGGAGCACAGAGCACCGACTCAAACTACACTGAGGCAAATGCACACAGGTGGGATTCATAATAATTGCAAACTGGATACAAAGAAGACTTTATTTTATTATTCCGGTGACACGTGACTCGTGAAGGGTGCGTATAAACGTATAAACCCTACAGAGCACCCACGTTCCTTTTACCTACCCTCGGCTCCACGAGGAAATCAACTACACTTGCCAAATGGGACCCCCGAGAAGAAAGAGAACAAGCCTTCACCCCCTATTATTGAAATTGAAGAACTAAGGAATTTACTCTACGAATTAAAAGCCAGGTGGCTGAATTATTTTTGGTATGTTTTAGGTGGAGCGTTTAAACAATAGTTTCAACTTTCAACCCTTCTGAATTCCTAACTCGTCAGATGCGAATGGTGCTCGTGTTTTTGGGTTGTATATTAATATGGAAGTATGTACAGTGTTTTATGTTCTACTTCACGGAAGGATTAATTCAAATTAATTTCAAGTTTTTGTAATCGCAAGTCTGAAAGACGGTCTTGATCTATTTGCTTAAGTATTTTGAATTGTTAAAGTTGAAAAAAAAATGCGTAAGGGCAGATTTTAAATATACGTCTGGCAGATAAATAGCTAATTACCAGCCAAGGGTGAAGAAAATTGATCAGTTTCTTGTTAATGTTTACGAACCAGTCAAGGGATAAGACAAACAATATACAGAGGAAGTCTGACGATGTGAAGATTGTAAAATAATATTGCTTTTCTAATCACCTTTAGCTAGAAAAGTTTCTGTTTCTTATAAGTCAAAAGAAAAATGTAAGTTGTAATCATTTTTTGATAGCTATCTATATCAAGCGCTGTAGGTCGGGCAGCGAAATACCGGCGTGGCGTTCCCAACGCTGCCGGTGTGCAGTGCGCTGTTAGTACTCAGTGCACAGTGCACACCGCAGCTCGCTGTAATCCAATCTAAAAGTGCAGCCTGGGCAAGTAAAAGGTTAAATTCGTTAGAAACGTGTGCCCAGTAACGGGCGGGTGATAGCACGTACAGACCCGAGATGAGAAACTTGCACAGATGCAGGACTGCGATGAGCGGACTAAATAGTCTTTCTTGTCATTTTAAGAGTGTCATCTTCAATTTAAACTTATATTAGCCAAGACTATGCAGTGTTATGTTTAGTGTGAACCGCTTTTCGGATGATTTTTTTTAAGCCTTAAGTGACGTGGTGAACAAAACATCCGTAAGCGACGTCGTGGGACCCAAATTTTTCAAAACTACTTAAGGTTATAGTTTATATACAAGTTTTTTCGAAATTTTAATTATCAATCACAATTCAGAGATATAATGCAAAATTAATTTAAAAAATGTAGTATTTTCACTGTTGAACATAAGTTGTTAACATTTTCGTTACTAAAAATGGTGTTTCCGTTTAATAAATTTATACACCAATCAACAATTACTTTGAACATAAAAATAGTGACAATAGCTAAAGTTATACGTATTTTTGCACTAAATGCAACAAATTTGATTTTTAATTTATACTTCGTTTTACAGTTCCTAGTAATAATCAATGTAAATGTGGTATTTAAAGTACTTGGTCTGGGGTTTTGACTACTTATCTTGATAAAAACGTGATCGATTTACGTTCCCAAAAATGTAGTAGGTACTATCCATCTAAAAGAGTAAAATAATTCTAAATATTTTCTTGTAGTATTATTTTTATTTGTGTATTTCTACACTAGTATAGTTTACAGATGTTTACAAATATGATAAGTGCCAATGATTGAAAAAATTTTTTACAATATATTACCATGTTTTGACATAAATAAAGTTAAGTGTAAAATGATCACTGTATTTAAATTGTAAGTAGTAATGTTTTGTGAACACCTCACCAGGAGAACCTGTGGAATAGCGGTGTGTAGGTTCAGCCCGAATGTGTTCTTGAAATCGAGACCTTTGCAAAAATCGAATTCCACTCCTACTCATTTTTCAAATCAACTACTCCCAGATAACTCGGACACGGATTCGGGCCCGAATGCCTCTTCGTATGTACCCAGCATGGCTTCCCGGCACCCGCGTCCCCCCGCATTCTCCTCACTTATGCGAGTTCTCGGTGATTGGTGACTCAGCATTCATCAAGAACACAGTCCGGAGCGCAGCAGAACCCGCACTGGTGAGAGTCCTGGTCCGGGACCGAGTTCGTAGCTGGAACCTTGTATCATACAGTTTGTACCCAAGAACACCTAACCTGGACCTACTCCTAGAACTCGAGTTCTTTTAAAAGGAAACACTCCTCGGAGGCATCCGGTGAAACCAAGAACTCATCTATAGTGTTAAGATGTTTGCATGTTTTACATAGAGTGTTATTCTGTCATCGTAAGTAAAAACACAGAATCGTCCTTGAGTCTCTCAAGGAGCATACTTCATCTACCCATAACGGTAGTTTGGTATATTAGTTTAGTAAAAGGAAAATGAAAAGGATATTATTTTTTTTTTTTTTTTTTTTTTTTTATTACAAGATAATACATTACAAAATGATAACAAAGTAATAATGTATTATTCCCAATGAGTTTATAAAACTCATTTCGGGAAAGACAACATTAGAAAGGACAAGGCAAATAAATAAAATACATTAAAATAAATACATTAAAATAAATACATTAAAATAAATAAACGCAGATGTTATTATGGAGTTCTAGAGAAAGATTGTGTTAGTCATTAATGAAACTGTTAAGGAAATAGCTTTTAAGAGCTTTTGCCAGTGTTTTTTTGTTTGTTGCCGGAAGTTTTAAATTACTAGGTAATGCGTTATATTGTTTATGTGCAATGTATTGTAAGGAGTTAATTCCAAATTTGGTCGTGTAAGTAGATGACGATAAATGTATTTGATTTTGTGATCGTGTTTTGTGCTGGTGTATGTCAGAATTAAAAACTGGTTTAGTGTTGGTGTGTGAGGAGTGTTGAATTATTTGTAGAATGGCAGTTGTGATGTTATACTTTGGAAGGACTGTAAAGGGAAGTATTTGTGTCTGTGAGTATATATCTTTGACATGTGTATCCCATGGCAGATTATATATATTACGTACGGCTCTATTTTGAATTACTTGTATTTCCGAACTTTTTTTTTTGGTAATGGTGCCCCAGATACTAACTAGATAACTCAGGTGGGAGTGAATCATAGCATAATAAGTTGCACGCAGTAAAGATGTGGGGAGCATACCTTGGAGTCGATAAAGTACACCGGTTATAGGGGAAATTTTGGATTTTACATTCTCAACATGGGAGTTCCACGAGAGGTTAGAGTCTATGAGTAACCCCAAATATTTCGTTACTTGAACATGTTGTAGCTTTTCATTTCCAAGAATAATATTCATACCCATGTTATCTTTTTTACCGAAAGTAAGGTAATGGGTTTTTTTAACATTGAGGCTTAATTTGTTTAATCGAAGCCATTTTGCCAGCTTTGCGAGATCTTTATTCATTAGAGCTTCAAGTTCCTTCAGATTTTTACAATGGTAGTAAATCACAGTATCATCAGCGTAAAGTTGAAGTTTTCCCGAGATGCCACATTTAGTTATATCATTGATGTATAGTAAGAAAAGTAGAGGTCCAAGAATAGAGCCCTGTGGCACTCCACATGTGATTTTTCCAAAGCCGCTTAGGTTCCCTCCGATATCGACAAGGCAAAATCTATCAGCTAGGTAACTTCGGAGCAAATTTAAAGATTTACCTACTATTCCCAAATGTTCCATTTTCTGTAGAAGTATTTCATGATCTACCGTATCAAAGGCTTTTTTCAGATCTATAAATATAGCTGCCACATATTCGCCCTGGTCTATGTACTGCTGAATGTTAGAAATGAAATCGAAAGTGGCACATTGGGTATTGGAGTTTTTCCGAAAGCCATATTGCTGTGGTGTAAGGATATCATTGCTAAAGATGTATTTTATCAGTCTATCTTTGATAATTGACTCAAACACCTTTGAAAATACCGATAAAATCGATATTGGACGGTAGTTAGAAATACACTTCTTGCAGTCTTCTTTAAAAATTGGTATAATTTTTGCTAGCTTTAACTGGTTTGGAAATATTCCCGAGCCTATGGAGAAGTTGATAAGTTGGGTTAGGTGCCCCGCTAGTTCTTCTTTACAGGTTTTAAGAATGCACGGTGTTACTCCATCGATTCCTGCCGCTGCATTCGACCTAAGTTTCGAGATGACCTTTATTACCTCATCCTTATTCGTCCTAGTCATATATAAGGATTGTCGTGCCTTTGGTTCTACATATATTGTATTACAGTCATCCGGGAATGATGGAATGGCAGCTGCCAATTTTTCTCCAACTGACAGGAAAAACTCATTAAATGCCAACGCTATTTCACGGGGTTCCCTAATTTCACAATTATTTACGATGAGAGATTCAATTGTGTTGGTGGGTTTATGTACACGGTTAGACAGAATTGAGTTAATGGTTTTCCAAGTTTTTCTTGGGTTAGTTAGGCTTTGTTGAAAGCTATTGATGTAATATTTGTTTTTCAGACTTCTCCTATAATTAGTTATTATGTTTCTGAGTTTATTTTTACGTATTGCAAGAGTAATATTACCTGGGTCTTGTTTCCACTGCTTGTGAAGCTGGTTTCGTTCCTTGATTAGAAAATTCAGTTTAGAATCAAACCAAGGTGTATTAAGATGTTGCCGCCTTCCTGTTTTTACGTTCGGTGTAGTTTTACCTGCTTCTAATGCATTTTTGACATAATCATTAAAATCTTTGTAACCGTCTTCGGGTTTGGTTGAGTTGATAGCAAATTTGTTAGTCGCAATATAAGATTTTACCGCCATACTGTTGATGATAGGTTTAGTAAAGCGTGGTTTAGTTCTATTATTAGACCATTTTTTTAAATTATTCTTAAAGTCAACAATTAGTATATTATGGTCACTAAGCGGGTCATCTATATTCGATATGGTTGTTGAAATGTTTTGTCTGTTTGATATAACGTGATCTATAATAGTGCTGCTTGTATCAGTGACTCTCGTGGGATATGATTTATTTTGTATTGAGAAATTGTATGTTAATAAGGTGTTGATAAAATTTAAAGAAGAAGGTGTGTTTATGGAAGTGTCAATGTTGAAATCTCCGAGTATTAATGTATCTTGTCTGCTTTTGTTCAGTATTTTTTCAAAATGTGTTAGGAAATCGTGCATGTTGTTTGGGTTAGGTTTTCGATAAATGGCATAAATGTTGACTGGTTTCCTATTACTGCTGCAAACACTAATACCTAAAAATGAATTTTCGTTGGAAAAATTTTCAATGATAGAGCACTTCATAGAATCCAGAACATATATGGCCACACCTCCTCCTCCTTCATTTGGGCGAGAAGAAAAAGCACTGTAAAAACCATTTAAGCAAAAGAACTTTTCTTCTCCGACATCAAGCCACGTTTCAGTGATGACAAGAACATGAACAATATCGCATAATCTTCTGACCTTTTCCTCAATTTCGTCAAACTTGTTTCGTATACTTCTGGCGTTCATATACATTATTCGCAGACAGTTCTTCATGGGAGTATAGTCATCGATAGTTAGGCACTTGTGTTCTTGTATATTACACTCCATAGTCTATTGTAGCTAGGTCCTTCTTGAGGGCAGCTATGTAAGCTGGGCAGTTGTCCCTATCTCCGGTTGAATGGTCAGCAGGCTTACCAAATCTGGTGCATGTCGCGCAAACTGGTTTGATGGCTGCATTTGGGCACGACTCACGGGTGTGTTTTTCTTGTGCACAGTGTCCACATGTAGGTTTAGTATCTCTGCAATATTTGTATGAGTGTCCAATCATATGACATTTAGTGCAGACAGTAAGGCCAATAAAATCTCTGACGCGGCAAACAGTCCAGTTCACAAATACTTTCTCCTGTTCAATAAGTAATTTACGGACGATAGCTGGCATTTCATAAATACGATGACAAGTGTTTCCTGTGCGAGCACCAGCTAAGTGACTTAATTTACAGCACGCTATAGTTCCCTCAATGTCTTGAATGTTGGGAACCCCAGTTAAGGCGATCCTTAAAAATTCTTCGTCAGTCAGGTCCCTCGGTACCCCAAAAAATATTAGTCTCGGAGATCGCTTGGTCGGCAGTCGGGCCTTAATTGTGCTTGATTTGTCGAAACAGGGTGCATTTAATAGTTTTTGTTGCTCACCTGCGGTTGCCGTGTTTATCAAGATACCTTTATTTCTTATCTTTTTTATTCCCGTGACCCGAACGCCTAGTTCAGATGGCCGAATCATGTCCTGGATAATTTTTTTGGTACCATCGCTATCCTTGGTGGCGTCTGCATCTGTTGGAAATACGCATACGCCTGGTCTTGGTGCTCCGACACGATGTCCATATTGGGTAAGTGGAGGGGGTTGGTGAGCATCATTAGGCTGTTTGCGGGCGATGTCAGCAAATGAGAGGCTAGCTTCCGTTGCCTCCGCTACTCTCCGCATTACAGGTCCAAGATCAGACTCTAGTTGAATAATTTTTTGTTCAAGTTGTCTTTTTTCGCTCTTCACGTGTCGTACTTTGATTTCTGTCATTCTCAGTTGGGCAGTCACTGTAGCCAGATCAGCACGCATGGTCTCGCGCTCCAACAACAGCTGAGATACGGATCTAAAAACTTCCGACACGTTTCTGGCAATTCTCAGCTGCTGGTCTTTTGAGACCTTCGACTGCTTCTCTGCCAAGACATCTTGTAGAGCTGTCAGATGTGTTTGAGCTTCATTAAGCACATCTACCCCTGAGGTGCAAGGATATTCTACTTCGGTATCATCCGAGCCTTTGGATGACGCAATCGATGAGGTTTCGTTTGCATCCTCAATTGAGACGCTATTTTCTCCAATAATCCGGGGCATCATTGTGCTCAGATGTCTTTTTTTAGGACGGTTCATTTTTTGAACACTGGATTTTTTTATATAAGTAATTGGTTTTGTACAATTCGTATTTTTTTGTGTTTTTTTTTTTATTCGCTTCACCACTTTAGTTGATAAGTCGATGATTTGCGCCTGTCAGCTGACATGTAGGCAATATTGCTAACTTGCCACAGTAAGTAGTTATGGGTACTTGATGATAATTCGTACATTAAATCAGCGCCTTGATTTGGATGATCTGCTAAACTCGTATATCTTGTTTCACAATGATTTAAATAATATTGCAGGAAAAAAAAAATTGAGGAAGAAAACTTAGTATTACTAGGAATCGAACTGAGGACCTTCGGATCTATATGCGGATTCGCTCACCACTGGGCTAGCGGCCGCTTTTGGTTAACCGGGAATTAAGAGTAATATAAAATTGTTTTCGCACAGGTATGTTTACAGCGATTAGAATAAAAGGATATTATTTCGGCAATAACACTATGATACTTCACAGTTGAATTAAACACTTGTAAACCTGGTTAATTAAAGCGTTAAGATTTCACAAACTTTGATGATACGTATTAATTGTTTTTATTTTCGCACAGATATGTTTACAGTGATTAGAATGACAGGTTATTATTTCGGCAACAACACTCTGACACTTCACAGTTTGAATTAAACACTTGTAAATTCTGTAAAATTAGAGCGTTAAAATTTCACAAACTTCGATTATTCTCTACACTGATCTTCGGGGACATGTTTATAGATAAATTTTATGGATATTAGGTTTTGTAGGCTTTAGATTTTGTATTATTAAGTGGAGCGAATTTGTTGGTAAAAGGAAAATGAAAAGGATATTATATGAAGTGAACTTAATGAAGCAATTAATAAATAAAGATAATCAAATGAAAACAGAAAAGTAGGCTTTGTGTCGCAAAGAATAAATTAATGCTTACCATTTATGTGAAAATATTACATTTTACAAGTGCAAGCATTTATTTTTAAAACATTGTACCAAAACCTCCAATCGGTCTATACCTACCCACTTTATCAGTGGCAGTCGCAAGAGTAAAGTAGCCAGTTGTGGCAGCCAGGAGCGGCCACCCCTAATTCGGCGCGGCGGGGGTGGCTCACTTGACCTGCCCGAGAAAGAGGTAGCCTGAATAATTTATTTCATACAATTAGTTGGGCCGACGCAGTGTAACCTACTTACACCACTAACAGAAGGCTGCGATTTAAAAATCCGAGGGGCATTTGGTTGAACAACTCCAGAGACAAACTGATGAGCATCCATTACTTATAAAAAACCTCTTTTCAAGACATTAATTTGATCTACTCCACTCTTTTTTCTCGCTAAAATAATAATTAACATTTACCTGCTGTGACCGGAGGCTGCCAAAGTAACGCAAAACACGAGGCGCCTTGTCGATGCGACGTGAACCTGACCCGAGTCAGACAAGGGGAATAAGATGAACGTATAGATAAAATAGAAAGATATAACTACCTGTATCAGTATGTACAAGAAAGAAGATTTGTCGAAACCATATTCCAAATATTCCAGATATTACAATAAAAAAAAATCAATTACACCTCGCCACTAGTTACTTGCGTATTTCGTGATAAGCATTCCGTCTCGATCCAACAGCACCATACAGATGAAACAGAGGTGGTATCACGTGATTCGTTGCGATGTGTAGCAATGTGATCAGTAGCGACGTGTGGTAGAAAAAAAATGATCGTTTTTAATTAAATAAAAATGTCATCGGACACCAAAATTACATCTATATGTTTAACTCCTAATATGCTTAGGAATCGCTGGTTAAATTCTTATGGGTAAGTGCTGATATTATATACGTACCTATTATTATAAGTAGTTCAATTGGCAGTAAATAAAAGCGTAGCATTTATGTGAAAATATTACTTTCCGATACATTAAACCAATCTATTCCTTTATTTTTTTCGTTAGTATAATAATTAACGTGGTAGAAAATATCGCTGACAAATTACTGATGTCTTTATAATTTTCTTTGATATTTAATTCCTGACATTTGTACACAGTAAAGAAGTAGTCAAAACAATAATAAAAACACTGTGAAAGAGACGCTATCACGCTACAAAATAGTAGCCAATATATTAACCAAATTTAAATAACAAACAAAGTTCATAAAAGTGTCACCGCGATAAATGAATAGTACACAGATCAAAGCAGTGAGATATTATGAAAGGCGATGGAGCATTAAATTTATTGTTGTGTACATCGTGGTCATTTCTCATCCGACGGCGCTACCTGCTGACGGATTCGATTTGATGAAAGAAATAGATTAATCAATGACTCGTTCTCGCCGGGAACAATATATCATAGGGGCTGCTGCGTGCTGAAGAATTATCCGCCTTGAAAAATACATTTGGATAATACACATGGCGAATAAAGATACTTAACTCCAGCAAAAGTATTAGATTAGTAAAATTAGTTATGTAAAAGCCTGTGTATAGATTTTAGTCAATATTAACATTGATTTATTAACGCCCTTTTTAGGGGCTTTTACATATGAATAGTAAAAATTATATAGTGTTTATTTTATATAACTTAACTGCCTCAATAACAATCTTTTGTATTTGTATAAGTAAAATATTTAGGTTGTCCATTGATGTGGTATAATTATTTCTGTCCATAAGTATTCTGGGCAATGAGGAATACATATGGTAGTTAGTCCCAGAATTTCTGCCCTGAAATAAATCCCAACTTTAGTATTACGTGGTGGAATCCGAATGCTTATGCAAGCAATTCTGGACTATCAAATACATCATTTAGAATTTTACATAGAAATACTACGTGGTGAAATTCCTTCTGTCAGACAATTTAAGCATATTCATTTCATTTAAAAGTGTTGTAGTTCATCAAAATTGCTGGAATACTTATTTTAAAACTAGTAAAACTTAATAATTTATTTTGTAGACTTTCAATATCTTGTATAGTAATACTGTAATGTGTTTTCGGGGCAGGAGAAATCACAGAATTGTACTCAAGTTATCGAAAAATAAATATAAGTTTCATATATTTTGGAGATTAGTAACTTAGAGATGTAGATTGCTTATTATTGAAACACTGTAATTTTGTGGATACATTGCAATAACATAGGGTGCAATAGAAGGTACCCAAGGGACTTCACCAGGGAGCCAGGGATCAGTGATTCACGAGCTTAGAAGAAGTAAAAATGTATTTGTCAGTATAAAAATATTTTTCCTTTCACATGTTGCCACTGCTGGCAAGAACTTTGAGCAGGCCATATCACATGGTTATTGGTTACGCACTGTCCCACTCCCGCAGTCTGTCGGGTATGTTCCGTTACACCCTGAACAAACCGACCGGTTTCGGCATAATGTACGTACTTACTATCATCAGGGCAAAAATAAACTTAGTTTACAAGATACGGTGATGTACGAGTACATTCACAGAGTTACAGCATTTAATTATATATCCAAGAGCTGTGCGCTTGTGGCCACATTTTGTAATGGTTATAAGTTTTATGTTATAAATAGATTCGATAATCCTGAAGGAATAATATCCGTAGGTAAAACGTATCCAAAACAACGCAAACTTTTGAAAGCGCTTCTACAAAACGGCTCTATAGTTAAATTTGGATCGTGATTTCAACAAAATTGATTACTGAATGACAGCCGTGACAAATAATTTAACGTGTTTTATCGGCGACAGTTCGCGCTATAATAATTTTCAACCATGGTAAAATATTCCCTCAAAACAATAATATAAAATTAATGCTCAAATTAGATATTTAATTATAGCTTGTTGTTGAAAGCTGTATAAGCGTTATCTAACTAATTATTTAAAATATATATTTTTTAAATAATTTACTATTTCAAAATATATATATATGGGTATTAATAAATTGCGTTTTTCATTTTAATTTCTTCTCGGTCAATATTCCAACCCCCCATCTTCGAATTCGCAAAATATTTTCGATTGGAACTTTCAACCACACAAACCATGAACTGTTTTTTGACATTATACGACATTTATTATGCAACACTTTAGAAGGTAGTCTTGGTAGGTACATTCTTATGTTTAAACTAATTAATTAATTGAAAAGTGATATAAGTTTGCTAACAACCATTAATTTTTATTATAGCATCACCTTTAATTAAACGAATAATTTTTTACATTCACATCCGGTCACTTCTGGCGGCAAAATCTAATTTCGTCCCGTAGAGTCGATGGATCGTCCGCCTTTAAAAATCACCTAGTCTTTTAATCATCATTAATATCAAATAAAAGTTGTACACCCGAGGAGATTGATGATTCGGCCATCTGATGGTCCGCACGCCTCGCCTCGCAAACTTCCTTGGTCGGCCGGAGGATATGGCGAGTATATCACGGCGAAGCGTACAGCTCATAATTTATTCTCTTTATAAATTAACTACTTAGATTGAACTCATTTTTTGTATTTTAAAATGATGAATAAAAACACAAATTCTTAGCGCGATCTCAGCTATCAAATTAAAGTTTTTAAAAGTGAAGACTACGCTGGGCTGTCGTTTGAAAAGTTTTTTTTATCAATAAATAAATAACGGTATACTATCTTATAGAATATCAAGGGAATTATTTTTTCCGATAATCCATTAATAAAAGTAAGGCGGTATTTCAACTGTTTGAAAAAGCTTTATTTTAGAAAGCTTTTCAATTTAGTGTTTTTTGGTTCTATTTATATCGTTCTGACAATGTTAGAAGAAGTGGGCAAGTTAAATTCTTTAGATATTAATACTTTGTTAAATTTGTAATGGAAGAGTGAGCTCAGTATTTTTTACACTGTGCCAATTTACTAACTATCCTTACATTCGGAACTCAGACGCAGTCCTCAGTCGCTATACTTCCTTCGTATCGCGATAGTGGCTATTCCAAGTTAGATAAATTTAGTGCCGTCAGCACTTGGAGATATCTAGGGCGGCAAGGGCAGAAGGCGGGAGGTGGTGGCGGTGGGGGGAAGATGTGGGAGTTGGGAGTAGGGAGCAAGGAGGGACGCAAGACGGGGGAGATGAAGGGATGCAGATACCGCGGGTAGCTTAGGGCTACCAGCTTATCTAAGTCAAAAGAATGAAAGCGTTTGGTACATTGAAAACAAACTGTTTCTAAAAGTGATAACTGTGAAAAAATAGGTTTTTTTTTTGGAACGGCTTGAAAGCATTATTTTTGATAGAGATACAATTGTGTTGAAGAAAAAACATGTTTTCATTCCTATAGATTTAATTACTGTTGAACATATCGAGTGAGTTTCATATTAACGTCAAGTTAGTGTGATTTATTGTGCAATCAAGATATTATAAGCGTTAATTAGAAAAAGAAAACATAAAATTAAAATATTGAGAAAATCGATTGTTCCATCTGTGAATACTTGTATTATACCGGTTATCATAAATTATAAATAACATTTGGCACCTCTCTTAAAATATACTCTATTATAAAAGTGAATAATACTTCAACCAATTTGATTAATTAATTCATATCATTATATCACTATCATTCATATGATAACCATTGAAAGAAGTATTGTAAGAAGTTACAGTAAAGGCATGAAAGACGTCGGAAACATCAGAGGAATAGTTGAAAAATAGCTAAATGCAAAAAAGTCAATCCATTATAAATAATTGCATCATTAATTCGAAGTAAGACATTTAACATGCGCTACCAATTAATATACGTCAAAAGGGAAAGGACAGCGCGGCTGCGATCTTAATCTAGATTTTGACTTGTAAAGTAAACCAATTTATTCCTGAAACTGAAGAAACATCTGTTCCAAATGGTACGAAACATTGCCTCGATGAATTCGAAATACCGATACGTCCAAATACAGGACAAAATATTTTAATTCGAAAAATAAGAACAGTTAATTCTGCCGTAATTTAAATTAAGAAATAACGTAGTTTTTAAAATGAGAACAGTTTATTCAGCTGTAGTTTAATGTTAAAAGCGGCATAATTTTTAAAATGAGAACACTTTATTCAGCTTCAGAGATGACATAGGCCCTGAGGGAAATTATTTTCTTCAGGGCCTCCTGTGTGGAGTAAATATAAAAAAAAAAAAAAAAGCTATAATAAAGTCAAAGTCAACATAATTTTTAAAATAAGAATAGTTTATTCAGCTATAATAAAGTCAAAGTCAACATAATTTTTAAAATAAGAATAGTTTATTCAGCTATAATTTAAAGTCAAATAAGAAACATTTTAAAATAAGTAAATAGCAGGGCATAATAATATGAGAAATATCACTAGATTAGTACGAAACTTAAACATCGTATTTTCTGACAGTTTTGTATGTTAAATACTGACTCTTTAGTGGCAGTATTTTTATATTAATATTTCGAGCGGACAACTATTTTCATTCGTTTTCCTGGAATTCGTGCTTTCTTGCAATTAAGGAATGCTTTGAATCGTCAACTTCAATGTAGCTAAAAAACCTAAAAAGATTTAATTGGTGCAAAAATACCACGAATGTTTTAAGTTTTTTAGTAACAAAAATAATTCTGCTACACTTAATGTGACTGCCATTTCCGAATCAAAACAATTGTAACGAAAATACTGCAAAACGGATTTTACATAAAATTTAACTCCGTATAGATGTTCATAAATCTTAATATGAAAAAAGCACTTCGTACTAGTGAATCTTCGATTTATAAATGAAAACAAATGGATTTCGGCGCGAGTAAAAGTAGGTAGTTCCAAAGCCCTTATTTACATAAAGAAATACAAAAGTGCTAGCCCTGTCTAGAAACCAGGGGGTAAGGGGTGAGAGAGGGATGGAGTAGAAAGACGAGCATTTAAACGATTTTTTCACCGCACCCCATCGAACTACTTGGGGTAGTTTTTTTGTCGCCCGGATCTGAGTACATTTTGTAGATTCGTCCGATAGCGTCCAAGGGATTTGCGCTGGATTCCTTATTGATATTAATAGTTCGCAAGATGCTGGATCGCTCCGAGTGATGGAGTTCTGGAAGATTCGTTTCAAAGAACTGAAAGAGACTAATAAACTGTGGGACATAATGCTAAAACTTTCATTTTTCACTAATGGACTTAATTGAACATTCCGTTTGAGCAAAGTAAAAACCATTAAGATACATTATCAAAACGAATTTCAAGAGATATGTTATTTGCAATAATTTTAAATAAATGTACCGTGCGAAGTATGCAATAAAACATTTCAAAGTGCGAAATAGCTCTCAGGCTAATACATTATAAAAGTCATCCATAACTTCATAATATCTACCTAAACACTAAGCTTCTTGTCATGGGGAAAATATTATTTAAAATAAACCTTTAGCGGTAATTGTGAAGAAATAAACCAGTATGACAAGTATTCTGAATGTATGAATCGCATGAATCGAACATTCAAACCAAATTGGGCGTAGTTTTCTAAATAATTTATCAATGAACTCTATGTGATGAATGTGTGGGAAGTATGTTAGTTCAGAAGTACCTACCTTCGCATACATCATCTCTGGATGAAAAGATTTGTATTCAAAGAGAACACGTGTATTATACATTATACACCTCTGGGAATCCCAATTGAAATGTCTGTGGAATGCTTCGAGTGACCATAAACAAAATAAAAGAAAAGTAAGTTCATTCATAAGATTTGAATTAGGTACATTCGTTCTATTTTCAAACGCCGCACACTCGTTCATTCATCTTTGTGGTAGATTGGCAACGCTTGCCTGGCTTTAAATACATACATAAATTCACGAAATCGAAATGAATACAATTTTTTCTCCGGACAGCAAAATTGCCTCTGGCCAAATTCTCCGCTTGACTAAAGCCGCAATTTCATGACTTTTGTCCTGGATATTAATATATTTATTTTTTATACTCGTTTATGTTTTATATTTATTAATACATGGGAATATAAAACTAGTGTATTTTGTTAACGTTTGACGTAATTTGTTAAATTTTTTTGCGAGTTGAATCTCTCTGCGCAGTCATAAGCAATTTGTAACTTTAATTTTTTTTTAACAGACACTGTTTAACTTTCGTAATTTGAAATGAATTGATATTTTCCATTCCACTTTCATTAAAAAATTGTTCAGAACAAAGCTTTAAGCTCTGAGAAAGTATAAATTAAGAATTAAACCATTTCGGTAAAGGTAAAGTCTGCTGTAAATAATGCGAGTGCAGGTAAATGAGGTAAGCAGCGCACCCTTCAGGGTAGGAAGCAGGAAGGTGCCTCCCTTACCACAAAAGGTTCTCATCTCAACCCTAGCTCACTATTGTGCCCCGCTTGACTTCTTGTCTGGCACTTATCTTGAATTTTTTATAAACAGGCGTTGAAACGCTTTCAACTTATCACTTCCGTTGAAATATTTTGTCTTTTTTTACAATTTCGCGCCCGTGGCGGCCGGTAATTTTTACCGTAATTCAGACTAACAAACCATTACAGAATATCTCCGTAGGGGTATGTAGGCAGGACGGAACGACTCACAAATCTATTTTTGCATGATTTATACAAATAGTGATTTAGGCAGACAGAAAGGGTGATTTACCCACTTGTTTACATTCATGTAAACTCTTCTATTAAATGTTTTAAATTCCCGACTGAAGTATGTAATATAATTGATCTTATATCTTCCCGGGCAGCCCCCGCTTCTTAATGAAATTTACGCTCTGTTCACGGTCAGTCTGATATACGTATTCAGCTTAACGTCCCTTTTTAATCTAGTTCATTACGCTTACTTATTTATTTGTAGAATGTTAACATTGTTAATAATATATCGCAGTACCTACTCATACAAAAAAGTAATGACGAAACATGCATATCTACACTCTATTTAGATATTTTTCACCAGATCACAATTTAAAATATGTTGATACGTTAGAGACTTGGACTTAAATAAAGTTAAAACTATTTGTATGTTACTGTAACTGTGAATATTTTTCAATGAGATAATCAGGAAACCGGCACGCCACTATGTACAACTGAATATCGTTTCAGCTGAAGAATTAATAATGAAGGTAATTTTTATTCTCAGGTGCTCAATCACAAGACGACCCACCAGATGCCTTTGGCCGCCACGAGAGGAGCGTCAAACGATGCTAGCGAGGGCTTTTTTCTATAATAAGCATCCGGATGTTTATGTCGCGAATTCGAGCGAGAGAGCTTTTGATGTCGACGAGAGCTTTTAAATGATATTTACGAATTTGGATAGCAAATTACAAAAGCACAAAGCTGGCCCTGCGGTAAGTAATGTTAATGAGTCGGTTTATCGCAATAAAAAGCTCGTTAATGCTTTCAAAGCATGCATATATGGCTTACGGGGAATATCATTCTCAATGGGCCGGATTACTTCGTATTACATGCTTTATTTTAATCGTTTATTACCTTTGTTTGTTTGTAGGTATACCTGCCTGTTTACATGTTTATCAATCCAGTGTATTTATATGGATTCTCTAAAGCGCTTGTAAAAGTGTTGACTTATCTATTCAAAGGATTTTATTTGAACTTAATACTACACGCATATTTGTTTTTGGGTGTTGATCCGTGTTCTGCTTTCTCCTTCTTTTTAGATATATCTATTTGTTGTTCCAGTGTCCATAATCAAGACAGATGTTTTGTGTGTAGACATAATGTGTACCTTGATAATGAACACACTCTGAGACACTAAAAGAAACCAACGAACATTGAGTGCAAGGAAAAAAATGAGTACGGTTTTTTTTTTTTATCAAGATACTATTAAAAAACGTGACTAAATGATCGTTAAAATATTAGTCATTCAGAATATATCTGAACACGTGTTCACGAAGGTGGCCTTGTTCGAATAAATATAATGGACAAGATGCAAATATATATTTATTTTTAAGAGCACGTTATCCGACTTCCTCATAACATATTCGTTATTTACTGATAGTTTTTTTTTATGAAATTTTAAATTCATTCGCCATAGGCCTCCATTCCCATTTTAAACAGGAAAACGTATAATTTCACCAGATTTTAATAAAGTAAAAAAGCTGAATCGTCATAATATATCTAATATGAATTTATTTCAATAATATTTAGTATTTGCAATATCTAAGTAGAATTTTCTACTTTCCGGCGGACACTTTAAAAATAATTTTCACAACTTTCTAGAACATGTTGACATTAAATAAATAATCTTACCGGAATCAAGCTAAATAATAAAATGTTAAGCATTGCAAAACCAAGCTCCTGCTTCTAAAATTAGCTTGTGTTTGTCATAAAGCGCAAATAAACAACTCTCGCCGAGAAAACAATGAATATTGTCAAGACGACAGTTTGCAACAAAATGCATCTCGCGGATTAATAGAACGCGTAATGAAAAGCGGACTCGTACGTTGGTAAGTTCGCGAACCACTTGACATCAGTTTAGCTAACATTGAAGTGATTAATTATTTCAACAAGCCAGGAGCGGTCCATCACTCCCACGCAGCATTCTTCACGCATTCAAGTCATTCGGAAGGGAGCGAGGATCTTCATAGATATTAAAGAGCATCTGGTCTGTCAAAACAAAGATTCTAATTATAATTAGCAAGGTTCAATGCTGAGGCAAAAAAATTTTTTTACTCGAATATGGAATTCGAGGATTTTTTAATGTATTAGGTTTATAATGTATCACATTTATTCAGGAATCGACCGAATTCAATGCTTTTGTAAGAATTTAGGAATTAACCGCATTCAATGCTTTTGTAAGACTTTAGGAATTAACCGTATTTAATGGTTTTGCAAGAATGTATTAGAGGAATATAATTTCGCTGTTGCAGTTAGTGCAGCTTCATTTTGGTTAAATTAGTATTTAGTTGGGTAGTTTACTTGAGTGAACAGTTAAATTTAGCAAGTTGGCACTTAGGGGTTACTTACATGAGATTATTTGATTAATACCTTATAAACTACGATAAAATTGGTCCTCGCAAATTAACACTAACCGAATTTACAGTAACTTTTAAAATGTTCACAATTTTCCACAAACTAACGCATATTCTCTTGCAGATCAAATCTTCGGTAAAATTTATATTTTGGAGTAACCAATGGAACAAAAAAATCTTTCCGCTTTTAACGGACAGCCCCTGGCTCTGATGAGAGATAACAACTTAGCTAATATTAAATTTACGGTTTAATAATTAATTCTGAGTTGAATACACGCAAAATTTATGTTTTTTTAACGAGCAGACGATAAATAATAGATTGTCAAACGAAGGGTGAGACCGTTGCGTACAAGAATGCAAATTTGACTTTTTTTATCACGGAATATTTACCTTTTAAATTAAAACCGGTTATGAACGCCAAGTAAAAATGCGCTGCTATGAATATGCTATATTTTGGAATTTATGTATGTGTGTTTGATGGTATTCCGTTTTTTAAGTATGCTGCCTCCACTACACAGAAAGCATTCAGGGCGCGTAATAGTTGACAGTAAAGAAAAAACACATCCATCAAAGTATGTTGAAAATAAAACACGAGGGGAGAGCAGAAAATTTATAATACACATAAAATACTGATCAAATAACCAGGGTGACATCGTGCAGGAGCAGGGTGCAGGGAACATAAGTACCTGGGGTCAGCGAAGGGCTCCGCGTAGATATTCCGGGGGGCCCGGCGGGGCAAGGGAGGGGGCACGGGGCCCAGGGCTTCGTCGCCGTCTCCGTAGCGGTCCCCATAGCGCCCCATGCTCTTCATCGTCATCGCGAAGTTCTCTCTGTCAATCCTGGCGACTCGAGACACTTCCTTCTATCACTGACGATGGTCACTATCCACCTTCTTGTTTACCCTGTTCATTGTCGCCTGCTTCTCGAAACGTCAATTTAACCAAAACAAACTAACACCACAGCGAAGGTTCGCATTGTTCAGAAAACACTTATTGGACAAGTCATATAAATAAATACACTGATCACACGGATAACTTATCTTAACTCGAATACTTTTTAGTATGTCTGCTGAAAGTCTCTTCCGGGTTTCCGTGGAGCGCGGTGTATTTACGGAAAGCTCTCCGAAGCAGATAAGAGTGCAGCTTTACGCGAAAAAGCTCCGGTGGCCCGAGGGATGCAGAGGGTAGGCGCGGCGCGGGGGAATCGGAGACATACACCCGTCAATGTTGATACGATCCTCTGCGCATAAAACCGAAGGCGAGCTATTGGCACAGCCGATAAAAAAATCACAATATTTCGTAAAAAATTATGTTTACACGGGGACCGAACGTTGCGTTTTCTTTTATATAACGAATGTTACAAGTTTCAAGGAACGGTCCGTAGCGAACGCAGCGGCGACTAATAGAACACGTCCGCTCTCAGCGCCTGACAATGGCGAAGTGCGGGACAAGAAGGGAGAAGAGTCGGAGTGTGCGCACGCAGGCGACGGGAGGGAGGGGGCGGGCGCATGCGCTGGGGGAGGGATGCGTCCCCACGGCCCACAGGGTGGGTTGGGTGAGGGGGTGGTGGGAGGTTGCCTTTAATCTGGGGTTGTTTGCGAGCGCAACAGTTATCTGCCGTCCGTGTTGCCAACGTGAGAGACTAATAATTCAAATATGCCTTGCGGAATCGAAATGTGACTGATTTCTAAACAGGTAAAAAATGTCATCTTTACTGCAATACATAACCTGAAATGAACCAACGAATGTTTATTTACATATTCTTATGTGAAACCACACAAGAAACTTACTACTCGGGTCAGAAGGATTACGGTATTCCCAATCGAAAAGTGTTGATGGTAAAAGGGGGAAGAAGTGGGGAAAGTTGAGAACTTACGTAAATTTTTCGATTACCTTTCTGCAATCATTTGCAAGATTGAAATAAAACATAATTTGCGCAAATATTCAAAATGTTACTTCTGCGAAGGTAAAAAATAAAACATTGTAGTGAGTCCTTTAAAAAAATATAATCTAATTTTCAATTTTGAATTAAATCTTAAATACTTATACAAATTAAAGTGATTTTGTAAAACCATTAGTTTAGTGTCCGCTTTCAAACGACAAATGACAGGAAGGAATTAACAATGTCAAAGATAAGTAGTCCGGAGAATCCTAAAAGGTTGCCGTTTAACGACGTCTGGGTCTTTTAAAATTCATGTTCATAAAAGGTTCACAATCAAAACCGAAATCTATTAAAGTCATGAGGGTCTATTGTGTTAGAGGTGCAGTATGCTTAAGGTTTAGTTTTAGGGGTAACATTTTGGGGTAGATAACAAAATTATCTGTCTCCTGTGAGGTCTTCAGTCGCGCCGGCCATTACCGGGTTGGCGCATGCTAAAGGTCCAATAAAAGACACTTCTTGTAGACGATACACGATAGATTAAAGGTAGAAAGGATAATATCTGCGATAAATTTGTATTTGAAGACTAGAGCTACAGGTTTATGTTTTCTAGTCTGAGCCGGGGACTCGAAATGTTTGTTTGCGAGGTTTTTGATAGTTTTGAGGTCCCGTATGTCCCGTCGCCCCCTGTTGGCCTTTGTCGCTGGCGCGGCAAGGACAACAAAAAAAGTCAAAACTTTTTGAACAATGGGAGGAGCAAAAGAGCTTTTCTATGTTAAAGCTGGTCCGCTGTCGGCGTACAATATGTAAGTATCGAGTGTTTTGCTGTTTAGGCAAAGGTTCTTTCAATACCAAGCGAAATGCACCGGAGACAAGCATGCATAATAATAATAATAAAAAATTATAATTTGATAATTTGTAAAGCGTTTTTTTTAAATACTTAAAATTTAGACATTTAATTCATTCAAACTGAACGATTAAATATTTTACATTGAAAACATTTTTGTATTATTCTTGATTCAATATTTCGCAAATAAAAGAAGATTTTCAAATTTGTAAAATTGTTTAACCTTTTTAAATAATTATAATACTCAAAATAAAGATAGGTTGTTCACTTTTTGCTAACGGGTTAAATCCACCTTAGGAAGTCGCATCGCTCACTTTCTGGAAACCCGCAGTTTAGCCGTGGGCTAATTTGACGGTTCAAAGCTTGTGGATCGAGTTAGAGTGCAACTATCAGTACGGGATACAACAATCTTCCGTCTTCCCCAGAGGACGGTGGGAATTTATACCTGAACATTGATGTTCCCATTATGGGTAAAAACGGATCGGAACAAACCGTGGATGGACTACACAAACATACACATGACCATACACAACGTCCGAGCCCATTATTTGCATGCCTTTTACGAAGACTGATTGAGTCGGACGTGATGACTTTGGAGAGCGTCTTGCAGTTTTGCCGTCTATCAGCCGATATGTAAGTGGAAGATTGTTATTTTGATTGGACAGTGAGCTGATTGCGAGTTATGGACATGCGCTAATGGTTTCGGGTATACTCACTATATAGCCGCGTAATATTAGGTTATGGTCAGTCGGGCGTTCTGGATTCTTGTCAAAATAACGTGATTGATGACCGCGGAATGCCGAATTTTATAAGCTGTCATTTTTATGCCCAACCAAAAATACAGAAGGTGTTTATGGTCGCAATATTACTTGCCTAAATATAAACAAACTTTCACTAATTAAAATTTTGCTGGTTTTTAAAACATGATTTAAAATAACGTTATAAATTTCATAGAAATATTTAAAATTTAGCCTAAGAATTGCAATTTATTCCAATTACACTTAATTGATAAATTACATTTATTATTGTCGGTTATATTCAGTTGTAGTCATGTAAAATATTTATTGAAGTAGTTTTGTATTGGTTTTCGCAATGTTGTTTACATTTCATTAATTGTATCTACCGGTCAATGTTGAATTTCATGCTAGATTAAATATTTTGCAATACACATTTTATTGTTAATGTTGTGGAAGTAGGTATAAAATATTTTTACTTTCAAATATTACAGTAAATGATATGTGGGCAACCACCACATAAATGCAGAAGAGAATGATCAAATCAGCCTCACGTGAAAGGCAGCCTGCATCGTGAAGCGTTTTACAATAGTTTGGTTCGAAGGTCTGATTTATGGGGTGGAAACGGCTTCTTCCTTTAGATAAAACACTGGCACGCGGGAACAAATACCCATCACACGAACCCCATTCAAAAACACAACGGGGAGATTTCATTTTGGGGGTGAAAAATACTTATTGAATATCTGTTATATCTGTTATTGAATCAATAATTCAATATTCTAACTTATTATCGAAACACTTCCCCCGAGATAAGAACCCAATATTACACCAAAGCACTTCTTACCTAGTCGTTATAAAAGGGTTTTTAAAACTATCGTATTAGTATTTAAAACTGAAAAAGTGAAATAAAAATGTAGTGTTTGAATAACTAATAAGATCCATCACTATCCCTTACATTCGTGCAGTGAATGGAAACACAAGCTATTGTCACCGGAGTTAACTGGTTACGACTTTAAAATGCTGCCATAGCGTGAGAAAATGTACTGCTATAGCAATATAATTTTATCATCCCAAGTGCAGGACTAATTTCGTAAGACCCTTTCAGCCTTTATTGAGTCATAGACAACAAGTAAGATAAGAAAAAGAGTAAACAAAAGAAACGGGACGTAATCTGGTCTTGTGGAATGCGACCATATTACGGGGATGGCAAATTACCGAACCCGGCGATGTTGCTCAACTGATACAATGGCTCTCGGGAATAAGGACAGTAAAAGTAACTTACTGAACGTAAGCTCTGCAAGTGAACGCCCGAAGCTGGTATACGTTTTTTTAACCTCTATCAAAGAATGACGAAGAATGCAGAGAATAAATTAATAGAAGTATGGGAAAAATCGTTATTTATCGAGTTTTCTAATAATAATAAGAAAGACTTATAAGGACTTAGGAAATTAATGATAAAGATCGCATGTACATATTAGGTGTATTCAGAATATTTTGTTTAATTATCTTTCATCAGGGATGTAAAAACAAGTTATAATTGCGTGTGTGGGTGAAAAAAGCATACGATTATTTTATGTGGGTAGTCATCCCAATAAATGTGCAAAATAAAAGCTTTTTAATGCATACAACACATGAGTCATACTGTCCGAATAGGATCGTGCCCCCTATCGAATTGAGATATTTTGTGACGCAAAAACGTAGAGGAAGGTAAATGGGAAGAAGGTTGGAATCCAAATCTGTTAGTGACATCGCTAAATCGATTTCCAGCAACTTTTCGTTTAGAATGATTCTCATGTTATTTTAGAACGAAGTGCATTTTAGTTATTGATATCTTTGTATTTGGTATTTGATTATTATAACGCTAATACCGTAAAATTCTTATTTTATAAGTAAAGGAAATATGGGTTGTTTTATACTTGAGTGGGTGTTGGAACCGCGTTCGCTGGATTCCCCACCGAGCTCATGTACTTGAAGCTTGCTATCTTGATTTTACTGTAGTTTTTATAGTGTTTGTTTTCTCATGCTTCTAAATCCATTGAATTAAAACCGAAGCCTTTACTTCGCCCCAACAACTTGAAAGACTTAACGCTCCCGTTTTGGTCAATCGAATCCATATTATGCTTAATTCAATTAGAAGATTCTCGCAAAGCTCTTATAGATGCCGGGCAGCCTTCGAGAAACGAAGATAAACACATCGAAGTTAATTCGATTTGCCCAAGCGTTTGTTTGTACGTATGTGATTCCCACGGTAGAAGCCCGCAGAGCCTCCCACTCCATATCAAGTTATCTCGACGTAAGCGTTGCAGGCAAGTTTTTGCTCTCGCGCGTCGTGCCTAAATTGGAAATCATTACCGCGGTTCAATCCAAAGGGGAACACGAACACAGAATAGCCTACAAGAAGACGAGAATGCTAAATATTAAACTATGAACATTATATTTTATCCCCTGAATTTAACATTCCTGTTGTTAACCAGAGCAGTTAGCAATACACTGGATCTTTTGCGTGATATTATTCCATCTCTCTACATTCTACACTTTCCAGTGAGTGATGCGGCCATATGCAAATTAAATATAATGCTAATAGGTAGATACTTGAGGATGATGAAACTATTTAACCATTTCGAAAACAAACTATAAAGCTTAATTTAATTTAAAAAGTGACAATACTTAAACAATTCTTGGTAGGCTATTCAGCAAAGCCAGTTAATTGGTAATATTTAAAAAAAATATAGTACTTCTATAGTTCATTTATCAAAATGGTTGATGTAACATTAAACCCCTTATTGAAGGCATATAAATCTATTTCATGTGGTACTATGAAGAAACCTTTGAGATGTTCTAACGACGCTGCCTTCGAGAAATTCACTGTAGGTACTTGATATTCGACAGTGTTATACAAAAAAGATAATAATGTATGTTCATAGAAACAAAACATCATGAAAACCGTCGAACACAAATATCAGACTACAAGTAAGGGAGGAATGACTTTTCTGTTCCAACTAGCAACACAGCGACATATCAAAAAGTATTCTCCTACCTCGGAACAAATACTTGTATGTACATTAAAATTCCCCCACAACTCACAATTGAATCTGCGTGAATTGTCATCTTTCGGTCCAAAAATAGCAAAATGGTTATTAGCTGTAGGCAGGACAGAATCAGAAATATTGTTTTTAAAAATCATCTGATAATTTATTACGATCGCCTAGTTGTATCTTCGCTTTTAATTCTTTTCTATGGATTTTTTTTATTTGCAAATTATTTTCTTCTATTCGCTTTTGGTATATTACCTATGCAAATAAATGAATTTAATATAATTTAAAATAAATTTCTATTACATACCAAACAACAAAAAATAATGTCTGCCTAGTTAGAAACTAATGTTGACTGGTCCATAATGTATTCACCTGTATACCCGTCCTGACTTGCAGCTTAACCTCGACATGCATTGTACTTGTCATATTATTATATATCAATGTTTGTATATACAACATTAGTGTATACATTATTTGGACTTATATTTTTTGTGACTCAAATTTACAATAATAAATAAAATACAGGTATTTTTCCTGTTAACTGCTGTACCAATTTTTGAGCCAATATATTTAGCCGCCTTCCTGCCAAATCAACGTATAAATGTTGTTTGAAATATAAATCTGTGTTCGGTCTCCATATTTGGTAATATGTTATTGAATCGTGTATAATCTCAAATTTAAATAAAGTGGTAGGAATGTTTTTTGTGAACGGTGTCAAAAAATTGGCGATTGACAAATAAAAATAAACACAAGATTTTTGTGTTTAATTAGTGCATAGGGCGCTACATTAATTATTATTATTCAATAGTGTGGTTGTGAATTATCTCGTATTCAAGCTGCAAGTCTGCATTATTTAAATAATTTGTACATTAAAACTTTCTGCATAAATTATCAAAAATTCGTTCGAAACAAGATCGTATTTTATTTTGTATATACTTTTAGAGAACAATATATTATATTTTTGTATGTCGCTGTCCTGACAAGCGACATGTGGTACAAATAGGAACAAACCTTTTTTGTGCCTTCATGTTTACTATGGAGCCAGCATAATTTTTACATGCCTAAAATTTTGGTTCGACAAATGCATCGCAGTATAGAAAAAAACGGAGGGTTTAAACGCGACACACTTATATGGCGTGTTGTTTTTTGTCATCCCGGTTTTACAAAGAACGAGTTCGTGATTTTTAAATAAAGGGGTAAGGGATTTGAACAGCCAACAATGGGTTTCATGCATCGTGTTTGAAAGATCAATAATATATGGACGGTTTGGCCAAACAGGATTATTTACACGCGTGGATGGGACATAGTAAGTACCTACCTCTACCACCTAATTCATTGAACATGAAGGAATAACCGAGTGGTTTTAAGTCGATTGATCTAAGTTATTGGAATCTTATTTTAAGATCCCCATTCTAGTTCTTCGTACACTTTTCAGGTTGAGAGGAGATCTCCCTAAGAATTATATTTGTAATTTAATTTTACTCACAAATTAATGCCATCGGAAATGGTTAAATGTAAATTATTTTGAGTTTTATTTTTACTACGTGTCCAAATGTCCATGTTCATTATTATTGTTATATTTTGAGGGTTTATAGGTTTCTTAGAAATTTATGGGTAAATTCATTCATTGCTTTAAAAAAAATGAATTCCGCACAAGAGTCCCAACTGCTATTAACCATCTATAGTCAGTGAGACTATGAAATCCCCAATCGGGGTATCTTGTGGGGCTGACGGAAGTAGGGGGAAAGGAGATGGAGACGAGGATAGTGGGAAAGTATCTGGCTTTTCAGATCCGGTCAACAAATACGGCTAAAACCATTTCAAGCAACGTTTCAATTATAAACGGTGGTCTTACACCAGGGCAATAATTTGAGTATCTTGCAACGTGCCGCAAATATATTTTATATATTTTAAATGATGAAAAATAAAATTTACTTGCGCACGCCAAATTGCACGACTTTCGGAGACTGAAAGAGCTTAACGCTCGAGAAATGAATTCACAAGTTAAAACGTATTTATATATATCATGAATCTGTCGTAAATAAAAACTAATATTCGGGATTAGATTCGAGTACCCTTATCAGAAGCTAAAGAATGTACGCATATTGACATTGAAAAATATGTTATTATATATTGGAAGATGGTAGCCAAGATAAATGGGTGAATGAAGCGTCCTCCGTCCCTTTGTGAAACGAGTATTAGGGATAACACAATCTTAGGAATAAAGTATCGCATTTCACCGGCATAATATTTGATCAAGTAGAAGTAGCACAACGAAGGAAACTAGGCAATTATCCATGTAAACAGATATTATTTTTCTTAAAGTATCGATTTCAAGATCCTGACATCAACAAAGGAGTTTTAAATTGAAAACCAACCATTCATGAATTGAATTGTCGTTATCGCATAACTCAACTTTTATATGGCAACTGCATTTTAAATTGCCTACTAACTTAGATTTAAAAGACAAAAACCGTTTTTTTTTGTTTAGGTGGTGGAAGTCATCGAACAAAAGTAATCCCAATCAGTCTATCATTGACTTACTCGGTTGAACCTTGTGACCAGCTCAGACACGAGGCTGCATTGAAGCAAGACTTAACTCCCCAATAACCATTTCCGGAAGTGACATCACTCCAAAAACGTGCATCAAATTACTGGGTGTCAATCTGGACGCTAATTTTTCCCTTAAAACTCAGGTGAACAGAACTGTAAGCACGGGGTTCTTTCAATTAAGGCAAATTAAAGCAGTGCGGAGAAACCTGCCAACAGAGGCGACTAAATTGCTAGTCAATTCCTATATTGTTTCACGTCTAGATTATTGCAACGGAATATATGCAAGTCTCCCTAAATGTCAAATCAACAAATTACAATCCGTTTTCAACGCCGCGGCAAGGCTTATCACCGGAGTATCTAAATACTCCCACATTTCAGAGCATCTCAAAAATCTGCACTGGCTCAAATGTCCTGAAAGAATCCAGTTCAAGGTATGCTGGATGGTATTTAAGTCACTTAACGGAATGGCTCCGGCTTATTTATCAGAATTGTGTGTTCCAGAAGATTCCAATTCACGACAGTCAACCCTTAGGTCAGCAACGTCATCAGCTATCGGAAGGTTGAAGGAACCAAAGCGCACACCAGATACTTAGTTCGGTGAGCGTGCTTTTGCCGTGTCAGGACCTAAAGCCTGGAATGGACTGCCACATGATTTGAGAATGATCGCAGACTCGACAGAATTTAGGTCTAAACTTAAAACGCACCTTTTCAGACAGTCGTATCCATAATTTCAGAAACCTCCACATTCACAGTTGACGGCAATTTAAATTTAAATTAACAAAATGTAAAAAATACTAAAAATAAAATAAAATAAATAAAAATAATAATTAAAAAAAAAAAAATGAAAATGATAACAACTAACAATTTGTAGGCTTTTAAGACAGTTAAAATACATTTAAATTAAAATAAAAACTATAGCAGACTTAAGATCATGCGACGACCAGTGTTTTTTGATATAGTGTCCTCTGCGTGCAGTTCTATCTTTTATAAGCATAAAATTTTTAATATAAGTGTGTTTGTTGGAAGTGACTTGCCAGGTAAGTATGTTTTGGTATCTTTTCTAAATAACAAATGTAGATCCTAGGGAATAAATTGTACAGCGCCCTTGAGGTGATTTTTCACAAAAACGGCGCTCTACAAATTATCCAATTATTATTATTATTATTAAGTTAGGCTCACAGAAACCGCGCTATTTATAGTCTACATAGAGGTAGGTAAGCAGAGAGTAAGTAATTGTTTTCCCCGTAACTGTTCATACTATATGCAAATACAATTTGACAGAAATACAAAATACAATTTTTGAGTGTTAGACAAGCCAACCCCTTGTCTAACACTCTTGCACAGTTTTTTCCGGATAAGAGTGGTCGTTTTTACTACTCGTTCTTGAGCTCAACAGTTAAACTGTGGGTAGATTTGGCGGCTGTCGTTTTCACCCTTCCTACAATATTTATATCTTAAAAACCCAGGTACAAACCTTCCTATCCTTTCATCTTCCTCCTCTCAAAGATTACAACTTTTTAAGGGTACTGCGCCTACTTGAAATTGCTCTTACAGTAGGCATGTCCGCATAACTTACGATGTACTAATAAATAGAGTAAGTCAAGTACGTAATCAGCAATCATCACAGATTTTTAGTATCGTTAATCCGCATAGCCACTTTAAAATCGATATGCGCTCATCCGAACCGCAAGCACTATTGGTTTCATTTTAGTCGAGCACTTGATTATGCAAATGTGCTCGGGAACAATTACCATTCAAATTCCTGGCGCATAAGTCCACGGTTCACAGGAAACTGCATCTTGAACATTGCCGCTTTGCTTTGCATATATGGGCATGCAATCAATATTCAGTCAATATACAGACCGGCTATTTACTATTTACCTATGCCGCAATTCTCTTCTCCTTTAACCCTTGCCGATAATCTTAGTCTACAGCATTCGACATAGCGCGGTGTGTTTGCGTGCTGAAATGAAACGCTTTTCACATTCGTTGAACAAGGCTGAATAATGCATTTTATCAATATTTTAGTGACAAAGAGATATTTGTGATATGAGATTTGCGAAGTGTAAGGGCGTATTCGCGTGTTTGAATATTGGACTGAATGAATCTTGAATCCTTGGGTACTTACCTAATCACGATATCTATAAATGTTTGGTAAGTGGGATATTAAAAATATTTTATACAGTGAATAAAACAGATAACTCATTAATAGAATTATATTACTTTAAATTATACACATCTCCATAATATATAAAAATAATTAAAAATTTTGTTCATAATAATAGAGCCTCTTCGAAGAAACATAAAGGTTGCCAAACTTCTCATTTTATACCGTTTACTGGCTTCAAACAAAAATATAAAACCTACCGACGTACAAATGCGCAATAATAATAAATGTTTTGTAAAAAATAGACAAATGATATCCTCACTGGGATCTTCCGTGCCGAGAATTTCTTTTAAGTAATCTACATTAATATAAATGTTCGTTTTTTCAAAATATTAAATCTCAGAAAGTTCGTCACCGATTGCTTTGAAATTTTCACACTATTATATTATGTCACCTGTGATGGGTAAAAAATGTTTTTTTTATAATCCGCGCCATCTGTTGGACAAACAGGCTTTTAAAAAAACGCCATCTGTTGGACGCAAAAGCAACACGCGCCACTGTTTCTGTATCAGCACAGACAGACTGAGCCACAGCAACGCGTGGAGGGTACAGAAGTTGTAAATCTATAAGTAGCTTTTTTCATGAAATAATTATAAATATGATACATGATGTTTTTTAGTGCAGTTGTGTGGTTTCGGTTTTCGTATATCTGTAATAATCTATTGTTTCTACGGGTTTTCCAATAAGAGGTGTTATTTTGAATAGCCCGCTATTTCGGTAGATGTTACTTTTTAAGCTGTCATTTTTTGACATTTGACAAGTAAAAACTACGCCATTGATAAAAATGGAACGATACACGCTTCAACAACGCATTGAAATTCACTTGAGTGAATCATATGCAAATTATCTTGAGTGATGAGGCCCATTTCCACCTCGGTGGCTTCGTCAACAAGCAAAATTGTCGCATCTGAGGCTCGGAAAACCCAAGAGTTATTGTTGAAAAGCCTTTCTATCCTCAACGTGTGACTGTTTGGTGCGGTTTATGATCCGGTGGAGTCATTGGACCTTACTTTTTCGAAAATGAGGCTGGAGCAATAGTTACGGTGAATGGATTGCGCTATCGAGAGATGATTAATGATTTTTCATGGCCAAAATTGGATGGTATTGATCTAGACAACGTTAACATTCAACAAAACGGCGCTATGTGCCACACAAGCAACGAAACCATTGATCTTTTACGATTGAATATCAAAATAACACCTCTTATTGGAAAACTCCCTATTTCTGATCTCTCTTTGTTATGTATTCAGCTTGAGATTTAAATAATATACTTGTGAGTTTTGAACGATGAGGGATTTTTTGTAGAGTATGGTGCAATAGAATAGGAAGCATTTTGCCAAAATGGAGTATTTGTAAATGTTTTTGACCTTGAGACCTAAAGTTTCTAGAACACGTGTTAGTTGTCATGTCTTGTGTTTTATTTATAATTAAAAAGGAATTATATTTTAGAAAAATATTGTTGAAGATTTCTGCTGATTTTTACATAGATTTTCAGAATAATATTCATTATGGCCATTGGGTTTTAATTAGTGATATTAGGATTTTGTAATTTGAAGAGCTCATTACTGCAATTGCTGCTTGCGAGATGCTCGAGTTCAAAAATCATATAAAATCAAGGCCAACATTAACTACAATTTAAATTAAGGTTTGTTGCTTACTCTTTTTTTTCCTTCATTTCAGATTGCACTATCCCTTTTAACTGTTTAAAAAGTCATCAACAAGAAGGTACATAAACATGTACGGCTTGCTGTTCAGGATATTGTACGGAAGGAAACAACAATAAACCTGAAGAAGAGTAGAGTAATACTTTTGGAAGGGCTAAAAATATCTCAAAATTGAAGAGTTAAATATATATATATTCGATTCTCTGTTTTGAGGATATAGAGAAGGACATTGTAAATATGTACACCCTCGTAGCCTAAACTTCTTTTACCATTTCAATCTTCAGTCTTTTACTGTATTAGTGTACATTTTATTATGTTGCTTTGGAAGTTCTCGTGTAGTTGTGACGTTTATATAAATATTGTGTTCGTGTGTATAAGTCCATTGTGTATTTTGTAGATTAAAAATTCTATGGCATAATCGTATAATTTTCTAATTTTCAATATGTTAATTTTTTGGTATTTTTTTTAGTGAGTATATCTGTGTTTTAATTGGAGAGTTTTTTCTTAAACATTATTCTGTGTTATTTGTTAATCGTTAAGGTATGTTATTTAGATCGTGAATGTATAAGGGTTTTTGTGCTGAATATGATAAACATTATCAAAGAATAAGTTAAACCTACTTTCATCACACTAAAAATCATCGCTACCTAGGCCGAAAGGCTAAGCAGTCAGCCTCAATGTTGTTGAAACTCCAATATTTAATAATCTTTGTAGTATCTGGGAGATATCTCGGGACTAGAACAGAGTATCGTGTTTCTCCCATGCAAAGTTTAGATCTACTACAAACTTCAGTTTGTTTATGATCCTGTTTTGAAACAGTGAATTCCCGAATAGAGTACAGACATTGCATTCTGTAGTCTGTACTGGCAGCGGGAATTTAAAATACTGTGCAATGGTATCAAACTAATCCCGAAATGTTGGACTAGTTTGAACTAATAAACTTTTGTCATTAGGATAATGTAGTGTAACATTATAATTAAGCTTTAGTTCATAGATTGAAAAGACTTCACTTTCAGTGTACACATTAAAGTGTTCACTACAACATAACATTGAAATATAAGGGCCGGTTTAACATTATTTCTACACAGTTGCTATATATATGATACAATTTATTTTATTTTTAATTAATTTTATTTTATTGTAATAAAATGGCCTGGGTACATAAAAAAATAGTTTCAGAAGATCTTTGTCAGCAGTTGATGTTTTTTTAAATATTTTTTGAAAGTTCTTGTAATTAGCAGAAATAAACATATTTCAATTTTTTCGTACATTATTGTTTACTTTACTTGTGGTGATAGAAGATGTTGATGAAATATAAAGAAAAGCTAGAATCTTGGGAGACCAAGGGAAGGGACATCAGTAATTTATGGGACATTATGTAATAAAACCTTTATTTGTTATTTTTGTAGACCTTTCACACGGCCATAAAATTTAAATATTTCACACATTGATCAGCTATAAAATAATTTCTTCCAGATCCGGTTTATGCTACGAGTGGGTTGATATAATGGTATACAACACGACGTCATTTTAATAGCAGTGTGATTTATCTCATACTATCACCCAAATAAGTAATCAAGGCTTCCTAATAAATGATATATGGGAAAGGACACTGTTCTACCCTCGCTTCTACAAGGATCCCGGGGTGATGTAGGAGAGCGGATGGAGTTTCAGATTTCCATTTATATTAGATTTGATTGTAGGGACAAACACGCGCCGTATCTCTTTCCCCAGATACGTCTCGTCGTATCACGTAGGTAACTTTGGCTGCTTATTCGCATATACGATTTTTATACTTGACTATAACTTCGAAATGGCTGACGGATGCCTTCGTCTAGCTAGAAGGGTGTATAAGGAAAATAAACATGTAGGACGTACAGTATTGAAACTTGGAACTAGATTCCTTTGGTTTTATTTTCGAGGAATCTTTTTACTCTTTATCAAAACACTCGTACATCAAAAATTTGCGGTCAACATATAAATCTAACTCAAAGAGAAATACTGAAACAAAAATACTGAGTTAATGCAAATAAATCTGAGGACTCACCTAGATTGCTTCTGATTGAACTTAAATTGAAATAAGTTCGAGAATCTAAAAGTTACTCGATTCAAAAATTGATAGCAAATAAATACGACTTAAATAAATTATATTCTTCTGAACGGTTTTTCTTGTAACCATGGAATGACATACATTTTTATTACAAAAAACTCTGGAAAATTGCTGTTACAAAGGATTACAGATATATCTTTCACGTTTAGTAACCTACAGGTGACTAAATTTTATCCATATATATATATATATATATATTATTTTTAATGATTTTTGGACGAATATTGTGTTTAACCTCTGTACCTACACAAATTTGTTTGTACCCGGGAAGTAGTTTGATTGTGTTAAAAATAATGTATGCAATTTGTCTGTCATTTTGACCAGTATGTCTATGTAAGAAAATTTGCGGAGACTGAAAATTAATATTGAATTCAATGGTTTTTTTTTTCTGTTTCGTCAGTTTCGACTGAAATAAAACTAATGACATTTAAATATAGGTACCTACCTACCTGTTTTCGAACTTTT
Source organism: Hesperophylax magnus (assembly GCA_026573805.1). NCBI lineage: Eukaryota > Metazoa > Arthropoda > Insecta > Trichoptera > Limnephilidae > Hesperophylax > Hesperophylax magnus. The sequence goes on from JAIUSX010000046.1 coordinate 31,793,925, forward strand.
GTTTTATGTCTCTTTAACTCTCAGTCCGTTTGCTACAGCACGGACTGTATCAATAAAGATGGCGGTGAATAAGTGCATTACTCGTAAAACCAAAATAACGATTACACTGGAAATTTTTATTTCTTTTTTGATAATTATTGGATTGTTAAAAAAACTACATTTTTTTCATTCTTTATTATTATCACCCCATTCCACGTGCGCGATATAGAATAAATAAATAAATATATATAAAAATGAGTACGACTTTTTTTTTTATTCAGAATACATTTGAACACGTGCTTTCGAGATGCGAAACTATATTTTTTTTGAAGAACACGTGTTTCGACTTTCTCTTTACATATTTGTGTTTTTTATGAAATTTGTCGAAACATTCTTACTAGCTTCCAATTCCTTTATAACAAGAAAATGAATAATCTGACTATATGTTTCCGGTCAGTATGTTTCTAAATGGTAGCCTTTCACCAGGGAGCTACTGAGAGTTTATAAAATTCTGAAAAGTTCCATTATAATATAATATAATTATATTTGATTTAATTAAATAAAAAATATTTTTTGCACGAAGGGATTTAAACACGCGACCTCTGGATTCGTAGTCGAGGATCTTAACCACTCAACCACGGAGGCCGCCACGCCCACAATTTTAGAACAATAGATATAAATTATAACTTGTACCAGTAATTCGATAGAACTCCGACAATTTCATGTATAGCAACTTTTGATTGCATTTTGTAAGTGACAAGTTGCACGAAAGAAACCTGAATTAATTTGGTCCCTATGCACCGGATCAAACCATGCCCATACAAGTACTCGAGGGATAAGTTTAACTCACTCCAGCTTCGACATGATCAATGTTCAATGTTCAGTATATCCTGGAAACTTCCGTATACAGAATAGTTGCGGTATTAACGCTTCGGATGTTTATCGTTAGCGATGTTAGCCGAGATTAACCAATACCAGAGGTTAAACGCTCTTCCCGTATTTTGGAGAGGTTCATTCGCTTGCCCATTTTGATTAAAGCTTAGCCAAGGAGCGTTAGCGCTATTTGGTTGAGTAGAGGACCGCAACGGGTATGACGCCTCGTGGTGTATTGTTCAACAAAATTAGTTTCGAGATAGACGAAATAAAAGACATAAAAATGATCGGTGAAGACCTGTTCGTTTGTGGGAAGTCAGAAATTTTCAATAAGGATACCGCAAATTGCCTCTCGTATATGAATCATAGAAAACATTTTTTATAAAGATTAAAAGCTGTGCGTGAGTTATTGTTGATTTTTTTTATTACTACTTTCCTCTTCCCAATCTTGATCCCCTCAGCCTCACAAAATACCCAAATTTAGGAAACCAACAGTTCAACTGGCTTTAGACAGTTATAGCCAGGTACTTCCCCACCTCCTTCCCTTTACCGCTACCTTCAGCCTCAGTCTCACTGGGATGCCATAATCTCACTGCTCCAGATGGTTGGTAGCAGTTAGGAGTAAAATAAAAAAAAATAGTTAAAGCGGGGATCGAACCTCGGTTCTTTACGACGACAGTCGGGCGCTCTGCCTCTAGACCGCGAAGCTGAGTTTGGAGAGTGACCTAAACTAGGTATATAATATTAGCTAGGCTCCTATAGCGAAATGATCACGGTTTTTCGTGACGGTCATGAGTCGGTTTTACTCCGGTCCTCGAAAATGCATAACGCGCGTAAAGAAGTTTCACTTCAAAAGTAAAAAAATGAACAATTGGGACTTTTGCCTGGTATTCACATAAAAAAGCCATCTGTCAAGAAGGCATCATGATTATTACTTCAAGAAACAAGAGTAAATTCACGCAGTTTTTCACACAAAGCAAATGAACAGGTCTGAGTATTAAAAACTCATTAGATATGAACGAATATTAAAATATTAGCCGAAACCAAATCCTAAACGTATTATTTAAATAAGTTTAAAAAAAACACTTTCGGTGTTTCGAATTTCGGTATTGAGTAAATAAGCACGAACAAAATTAACGTTAATAATTGTAGAACTGTTGTCATTTCTTTGGCGCATTCACAATACAAGGAGGCAATTAAAACAGTATTAAGCGATGAGAGCGCAGGTGAGTAATTTAATTACTCTCGGGAGCATCTGTTGAAGATAAGCGACATGCTGGATGTAGGAAATACTTTTATTCTTTGCGAGCCGGCTGCAACCGTGTTTTTCTACTATTTATAATTACTATTAAAGGTGAAAATTGCGTACCTACAGAAGCTTCCTAGAGCAATTATTATTATCCACTGCGCAGTAGAAATTGTTACAGTGAATCATAATGTAGCTATTTTCTGTTTCTTAGTTTGTTTAACCAGATAATTAAATATATATGTTTTAGTTATTTTCATTAACACCACCCACTTGGTACCTCTAAGAGAGGCCCTGTTCAACCAAATTATTGTGATATTCATATTATTTTATAAGCTTTAATACAATAAATAACTTTACATACACCACTATCTAATCAAAAAGAATCGACGTGTTTCACAACTAATAGTTTTTTCATCAGGATAAATGTATTATATAACAATATTTTACTAGCCGTTATTTTTACGTTTTCTTTAGTTAATCTAATGCAATGCATAATAAGTATGGAAGTAAGAACCCTTCCAAGAAGAAACTTCCATAATAATAAGTATCCAGTATCAAGCCAAAACGATTTGTAAAAAAAGATGTAGATAGATTACTACCTTTACATTCAATCCATTTAAAGCAACACGATTAAATTTTGCAGGCGGTCAACGAAGGAACTGTTCAATAAAAGAAGTTTTAAAAAATCGGAGATTTTGTTTTAAATCTAGAGACGAACCGACTACAAAACTAACCGCGTCAAGCTGTAAATATGTTACAATTTTTATGATATCGGTGCCATTTAGTTTTATAATAAAATCAATTATGGACGATAATTCAAAAACTTATTAATTAACTGTTTGTTTTAAGAAGAATTTTTATTAAATTAGAATTGTACGAAAGTCTAATAACATGACCTAAGCTTACCCACACACTTGTACACCTGACCTCGTGGTAAAATTGACGATAAAACTAAAGAGCAAAAGGCCAATAGTACGATTTGACCTTATTTTTCAATCGAGAGAATGACCTGGTTCAGCTCTACGGAATCTGAATTCATTAAAGTATGATTTTGTTTGAATATCAGGACAGTGCTAACAAGGAATAAATATAATATATTAGTTTTGTTCTCTCGACCGCAATAAAAATATAGAACAGAGTAATGAAAAATATTTTATTTACTGACCTATTTAAATACAATGATGAGGTCTGGGCGAATATCATTTTTTTATTGATACTTTTGTGGGAAGTTATTAGGTATCCATATCAACGATATAAAAAAAATGTTGGAGGTTGATGAAATCAAAATAACGATATTTTTCAGTTGAAATGATGAGTATGTTATGCAAAGGTTACAATCTCAATGCATTTTAATAATAATTATTTGGAAATATATATTTTTTCGTTTTAACTTTTATGAATAATATATAATACATAAAAGATAATAAATACAATGATATGTTAAAAAAGGTAGTCCAGCAATGCTGCCACATGGCTGCTTGTCTACCGGTTCAACCTTAACGTTTTGTCTTAGTTAATAAGAGAAAGGCAAAAATTGTACATATTATTACAATCATAGAAAAGTGCTAAATATTATTTTTAATGAGTCAACATCATAAGAGTGGATAGTCTGCGGAGTAAAAGTAATGGACTAATGTTTTATTCTGTGTAATTATAAAAAATAAAAATAATCAGTAAGGAAATCATATTTTTTAACTGTGCGATTATCTAAAACGTCTATTGTTTTCAAAGCAATTCACTTAGGAATGTGGGCTTGTGTCTGATTTTGTGGTTGTGAGATCCTTATGAAAATTTTAATGGGGGAAGGATAGTCAATAAAGAAACAATGGTTGCAATGAGTCATCTCACAAAAAATAAGGCGATAGTTGTTGAGGCAATGGTGCATTTTGTCGAGTACTCGAATAATCATAGTCATGCGAACATCATTTTCTCCACGGAGAAAACTTACGCTTATAGAATATTGCTTTATTAAAAATATCTTCTAATTATTCCTATTCCTGTTAAAAACGAGAATGCAGGCCTTTAACGAATGAATTTTACAAATTTCCTAAGGATTCATAAAAATTAAATTTTTTCGCTTTTCGTTATAAAATAATAACAGGATAAACGCAGCTACATGAACACTTGTTCCGTTATATTGTGAAAGTACTAATAGTTTATTAGTGAATGTCCTGCAATTACATTTTTAACAGGATTTTAATACATCAGCAATACTCATTTTTCTCTGAGTGGGTTCTGGATTATTAGATATTTCACTACAAAAAATTATGTTAGTTGAATTTGATTAAAAAATAAGAATATAATAACTTATGGGTCTCTGTAATTTATTACAATGTTTCTAGCTACGTTTTATTTTTTTGTGAGGAAAATATGCAATTCTTCAATAAAAGAAAATTCACTTTGTGGCGTCATTTTAATCTAAATAAAATAAATAACTTTACATACACCTCTATTCAATCAAAATTAATTTTTAATTTTTCTCTTCCTGACGAAGAAACCATTGGTTTTGTAACATTTCGATTAATTTGATCAAATTACACAAAGAATTAAATTAAAATTTTTATTGGAATAAATTTATCTTTTAACTTTAATGGTTATATATACCTAATGTCATATATCCTGGTAAGACAGAGATCCTGGTTTCGATTCCCAGTTGAGACCGTTACTTTCTTTACTTTCTTTTAGATTTATTAGTATCATCTTCTTCTTCAATGATATATTACATTGAACCATTTACATAAATTAAAAGAAAAAATTATTCCAATAAAAATAAAAATAAATTTCTTTGTGTACACTGTACACCACTATTTAATCAAAATAATCGACATGTCAGGATGATGAAAATTAACGGTTTCATGATAAATCAACACATCGACAATTCAACACACGTTTAAAAAGTGATATAGTCATTAGAAACGATGAAAAAAAAAATTTAAACCTAACCTAACCTTACCTAACCTAACCTACTTAACTCAGTTAATACAGTTTTTGTTTCATCACTTTCCATGACTTTATATAACTTTTTAAAGATGTGATGAATTATCATTTTGATGATTTATCCGGTCATCAAATTAAAGTTCATTGTTAATTTTCATAATCCCGACGAAGGAACCATTGGTTTTGAAACGCGTCGAATATTATGAATAATCATCATCTTCTTCTTAAATGTTATTTATTTTATTCAAATAAAATGGAATCTGCATTATTCGTCGAATAGCTTAAAATCAGATTAAATCATCTGCAAAGCTTTTTATGACATAAATTTATTGATAATTTAACAAAATCTCTGTTACGAAAATACATGTTAGAACCTGATGCTTTCAATTCAACCCTTAAACAAAGCACTTATATATTAATTGTTTAGGTACGAGTATGCAAAGTGCTGTTTAGCCGATCTTTATTTTGTCACAAAGGGTTGAACACAATGCGTCCCCTATCCTATCGAGTTTCGGAATATGCATAATATTATTGTAATCAAATACTGAAGGCAGGACCACTACTACGCATTGAAAACATGGGTACCTACCTACTTTATGCTTTCAGAATTTAGGTACCCATATTAAAATGTGTGTTTATATAGAAGTTTTACTGAATATAACGTCGGTACTAATACTGAATAAAATCATATATAAATTTACAGTGGAGGTTTTCTCTAATGTTGCATTATACTTTTAATTCACTTTAAACAGGGCGCCATTGTAACTCCATATTGAAAATCCACCATTCTGAAATGAATCCCTTATGTGCGTTATAAATGTCAGCAACTAAGGGAATTCCTGCTCTAAGAAATAGTTCATACAAAACATACTAGTAGCGCTAAAGTAAAATAACACGGAATAGTTCATACAACAATCAACAAATATTTAAAACGTGACTATCGTATCGTAAGAAAGTGATAATTTTAAATTTGAAAAAAAATCTCTGTTTCTTCTGTAAATTGTGATTGTCATATTTAAAACTATTTTTGTTACCTACGACACTAAAATCTTTAGCCACAGACGTTTTATTTAACCGCCGAATTGTATTTTGTCGCTAGGTTGCTAATCTCAGGTGCATTGATTTGGTGGAATTCCTTTAGATCTAGAGAAAAATACAAATTACGTAGATTTTTTTCTTATATCTGAGGGAATTATTTTTCACTTCCTTTAGTCTCAAATTGAGCGAACCCCCATTGAGATATGGCATTAGCCGCCAATGTAAATGTGTAATATCGCTAAGGTTTAACAGTTTTCTTTTTAAATTTTATTATGAACTACAGTTATGGCAAATCGTGTGATTAAACCTTAAAGATTTATTTATAATATTTCCTAGGTATATCTTTATTCCTTTTTGTAATGTGTTCAGTAAATTAATTTAAAATGGTTTTCATATCAATTAATTTAAAGTATTAGGTATGAGACGAGATCTGTGGAGTCGCAGTGTATAGATATTGTCACGTCAAATGAGAAAAGGTTGTGACAAAGGTTTTCGATATGAATATTCATAAAAGACATACGTCTGGCCACAAAAACTAATTGAAATAACACATTTTGATGTGATATGGATCTATCAGATTTCTAATTAATTGACGGACGTGGAGATTTAGTTTTCTGACCATTTTTACACCGTTAAAAGGAATTGGTAAAAATATTTATTTTCAACAAGCAGCTGGTTAATATTGCAGAATCTGCTAGACACTAACAGAACGCCTATGTTTTTGGAAATTCGATTTAGAAGGGTTTCAATTCAACATATCAATTGTTTTTCTATTATGGAAGATTTTAACACCAAAGTGATATAAACAGAGTGGAATTTAAGAATCGAAACAAACGTTACATGAAATGACTTTAACAGTGTTTGGTGACAAGCAGGTACTTCCTTACCATCCTCCTTGTAGTGTTGATAAATAATTCTACTTTCAATACAGCACAACAGATATCGTTTGAGTGTAAAGATTTAAGTTATTAATATTTAGTTTATGTAGGTTTTAAGATGCCTCCATAGGTGGCAGTAGTAGCATCAGATGACAGAGACAATATGTCGGCCATACCCAAATAGTTAAGAGTACTTGATGATTGTCAGGCGAGCATTCAGTGCGAGTCACTCCCACATTAGACTAACGTGTAGCCTCCTATAGAACGTACGTACGTCCTGCTAGATATTTATTGTAAATATATCATAAACTCCCGTTCATCTCAAGTTTACTGCGTCTAAGTCTATGTTTATAATATTACCTTATTTCCGTACATTTATTGTGTTTCGTTCAGTGTTATCACCAGTAGTTTCGCGTGCAAGTTGCAATTGTAGCCTTATCACAATAGGATATCGGCAGCAGTGAAATTACTTTGCAAATATGGACGTCGTATCTAATCTTATTGCATCTGATTGCCTCGGGTTAAGAGATATTCAATTGTATCGATTTAGAAACAGAGGATCGGGGGGGGGGGTCCTGTGAACTTCCAGATGTTAATATTAGCTACCTCTAACCCTTCAACTGTAATTAAATTTATTTCATATAAAGATTTTTAAAAATAAATTTCACACCGACTAATTTTCGAACATAATTAAATGAAAAATATAGGATATATGATGTACCTAAAATGGCCAATATAGTAACTATAAGTAAAATAAATGAAAAACTTGTTTTTATAACAGCAATATAGAGTTTTACATGAAAATCAACACAGGATTATAATGCATCACTGCTAGCTTAAACAGTGCCATTGAGGTGATTTAAAAAAAACGGCGCCATACGAATTATCCAACTATTATCAATCTTTTTATAAAAAAACAGTCTATGTAATATGTACGACTAGATGCAGAAGTGATATTTATTTGGGTCTACTGTAATGGTAATAAAAAAATAATCTGTTATTTTGTTGTTTAAAAGCACTACATTGGCCTAAATATATAAAAGATGGAGAAATACGATCTGTGATCTTTTCATACACTGAATCTAAGCCCATTGCCATTGCTAAAAGACAGCAAAACAATAATTATTCCAAATCGTGTTGAATGGTATTTAAGAAAGACATAACGGAAGATTGATGGCGATATCCACCTGAAAATCAAGACATCAAATTCCGCAAACGGATCCAAGTAGACAAAAAATGTTTATTCAAGCAGATAATCTTCCTCGCATAGAATCCATTATCGTAATTTGTAGGGAAGCTATACGGCCGGCCATATTATAATAAGGTTAATGGAAGCGACCAGCTAAGCTCAGGTTAATCATGTGTAATAAAAAGATTGCTCGGTTACCGGGTTATATCGACCCAGCCTAATGCTTGTGGTCATATGGGAGTAGAAGCTCTAATGGGAAATTGAATTATTTACATCGACGAGGTGGAGGTCTGTTAGGGCCGACGTTTTTAGGGTCAGCCCGACCCGGCCCTAGTCTAATTTACGAATCGCAATCCAGCGCCATTTGACCTAACATTTGTTGGGAATATCAGGCTCAGATGGACCCTAAATAGCCGTCTTGCTGTCATGATTATCATGATGTAGCCTGCTTGTTTCCAATATTTTGATACCTACACTGGGAATGACCTATTTGTCATATCGATTTCGATTTATTATTCAAGGGAGGCGTTCCAGAGTCCAGGTTTCAAAATTTGACACAATCCCACCAAAATAGAAGATCTACTTTTTGAGAAGCATTCTGTTGTGGTTTACACGTGTGCTCCGATTACCAGCAGAAGACTTTACCTTACAGGATCCATTTGGTAATTCCAAAGAGATGGCGCCCAGTTGGTCGTCCCAAACAAAAAAAATGGAAATCACGTGCAGGAACTGTATGAGGAGAAACTAAGCTTGAAGTGAACCGAGGTTAATGAAGTATTACAAAAGGGACTCTCAGTCAAAACATTTTTTGGTTTTTATATATACAGCCGAAACCGGTAGTTCTGTTAATGTCGTCAGCTCAGCTCAAGTGCTTTTTTCCCAAATACGATGCTATTGAGAAAAATATGATTTCCGTTATTGATTACTCAAATACTAATTGACCTAAGAATCTTGTTAAAAATATCAGAAAACTCGATATCCAGCCCGGCCCTTGCATGTTGCAAACCACTAGGAAGAGGTTTGATCTTTTTGGGTATTTTCGACATTGCCGAAGAGCCGGTAATAATCCACTTTATATTATTATGAAAGTACCTACGTTGGAAATCATGTTAAATGCCTCACTTTTACGCTATAAATAATAACGACTCATAAATTTGAAACGAAGCACGGTAATTTTATTCAATTAGGAATCTAGTCAAAACCTGATGCTCAAAACAGACATTTACATACAACCAACATTACGCGGTGTCCTTGTACGATAAGAAAAATGAGATAGAGCACATTAGACCTGATAAACGAGCCTCACTTCTTGTATTTATTACGTATTTAGTATTTTTGTAAATCTATATGACATGACACAACGACGTATGAATTTTATTTACTCTCAGTATCGCCTTCCAACATACAATGTGGAAACATTCACCGTTTATTTCCCCTCCACATATGCTTCAACCTCTCAGGTATCCCTAAATCGGGAAGCCTTAATCCCACTGGCTGCGGGCAGCTCTTGAACGACCACAAAAATAGAAATTTAGACAAAGAAAAATATTAAAAAATTCAAGACAAGGTTCGAGCGAACGCTAAAAACATAAAATTAGATCTCGTTATTACCCTCCTTTGCCACTACACGGAGAAAAATTACTAAAATTGAGTATTGCTACTTTATTAACAAATTCTTCAGATTATTTTTAATCCGGATAAAAACGGGATTGCAGGCCCTTAACGAATGAATTGATAGGATTCCTAATAAACTTTTAGTAAAATTCAAACTTAGTATCACGATGTCGGAACACGTGTCCATCAAAATCCTAATATTTCAGTGTTTCTTCATTGTGTTTTACTTATATTGTTGCAAATGCAGGTACATGGACACGTGTTCCGATATGTTAGAAATTTACTCATAGTTTATCAGGAAACGGGCTGCAATTGCGTTTTTACTGATTAACAATAATTAGAAGAGATTTTAAATAAGTTATTTGTACTCACTTTTCTCCGTATATGACATAATATAGGAAATGATATAAACAAAGATATATAATTATTACATTACAAACAATAATATTCCCAGCCAAACATAGGAATCAACTTCATTTCACGAACTTCTTTCACCATTCTTATTTCCTGGCGATTGTTTTTTAAGCATTTCAAATTGATGTGATTCCAAAGAGCAATTATTTTATTACATAAGCTGTCTTCACGGGACATTACTGGGAAAAAATAACACCAAAAAGAAGAAAATGCAGCCGGAGGAATTATAGAGCTATCCGCCTCTTTAAAATGAATTGCACGTTCAAGGCAAGATGGAATAAACACAGAGGACATCATTCAGGAAACTATTGAAACCACTAAAAGATTTCAAGGCACTTTTAGAGAATAACTAGTGGAAGTATTTTAATTATTCATCATCCGTTTCGCTAGGTATTTTACATATAATAACAAAAGAATTAACTTTAAAAGGGGATTTCTCAGGTTTAGTTTTAAGCAAGTATATCATCTCTGGGGATATTTTGAGCAGAAGAAGTGAACCTGGGTCCTAAAGAAACTCGGGACTTTAGAAGGAGGAATTAAAAAAAGTTATGTCTTTGTCTCAGCCGCGTAACGTCAAATAAAATATTAAAACAAACGAAGTACTGGTGTATAATCATTTTTGATGCACCGGTGGCGAAAATATTGTAATTTTGTTAGAAAATAATTTTAAAGACGCTCACATTTTAATTATTTCGGACGAACTTAAGACTAATATCTCAAATGTTTCTAGAGGGATCCCTACGCTTCTAAGTTATTTATATTAAAAACAGGACACTACCATTGAAATAATTTAAGAAAACAGTTTGAAAATTTTATAAACTTTTTTCAACCATAAAATTAGCGGTAAACACGAGGTTTTCTGTTTTTAGACGATGAACTATTAATTTACCAAGGGATCCATCTAGAAACATTTAAGATTTTAGTTATAGGTTCATCAAAAATAATTAAAATAAACCTAAAGGAAACCCTATTTTCTAGGCCTGCTGGGGCAAAGTCGACTGTAGCTCCGTCCATTACTTGAATATTGTTTTTACACGATTCATCACTTACGTCGTTAAGATTCCTACTTCATTTTAGAGATTTGATTGGGAAAATTCAGCCACAAGTCTGTTCAGTGCGCCAGAGTTGAGCGTCGCTTATTTTTTGAACGGCTGTTTCACTTACGTCGTTGAGATACTGGCTCAATTTTAGGGTATTGTCTCGTCTTAAATCAAAAAGTCCATTCTGAAAATAAAGGCTCATTTTGAGGCGTTGCAGAATTGATTTGAATTTCGGGCTACATCGCAGCCTACATACTATATACTCAGCTATTTTCTCATACAACGTAATGTACTGAAAATCAATTGTGCGAGGCACTTACCGTTCACATGTTTATTTTTCCCCCTTCAATTATGTTTGTTTTAATTGTTTCATCATTGATTTAAATAAAGGTATGTGAATGTCAGCTACATAATTGTTAATTTGCGTATTATATAACAAATGAATTATTAATCAAATTATCACTTGTAATATTTTCTACACTTTTGACTGAAGGTCCTATTCATACTCGAAGGACGTTCTTTTCACGATAAGGCTGCGTTCTCTACATTCTGGGCTAAGCGTTCAAGGAATGAAAATGGGTCAGTTTAATCTAGGAGCGCAAGAAAGTTTAGCTTGAGAAAAATGTAAGGAGATGAAATTTGCTGTTGGAATAAATTATATGCATAAACTTGTGTAGTTTGCGATTATTTGGTATACCAGTTCTTTTCAAGTGATCATTTGCTGTATATTAAATTTCTTCAAAGGAAGACATAGGGTTTAATATTTACTTTAAAACTTAGCGTAAAATATTTTTACAAGCGGCGGAATATTTAAAAAAAGTTTGCATTTACTTTTATTTGTGAGCTGGATATATGGCAGGGGAAACTAATTCTTGTGTACCAAAAAAACGTTAAAAGATTAAAATTTTATTATATTCAGTGAATGAATCTAATTTTTTGTGAAGTATTCCCGAGTTACGAATTACCTGATAACATTTAAAAATTAATCGAAATCTTTCATTATCAGCGGAAAAGATTTATTTTTTATAGTTAAAGAAAACATAGACTTTTCACTTTTTAACTACGTAAATACGAGCTATATAATATTAATACACATAACAATAATAATTTCACACAGTATAGCAATAATACATAACATCTCATCTTAACAATCACTCTACATTAAAGGACATTATAATTCTGTTCACTTATCTTAAGATTGAAGAGTTTATTCGTAAATTTACTTATTCGTTTCTCCGTTTTAAGGCCATTGCGAAGGAGATTGTAAATGTGTATACTCTCGTGGCCTACTACTATTACCAATTTTAGTTTACTGTAGGAGTGTACAACTCATTATGTTGTCTTGTATAGTGTGGTGACGTTTTTATAAATGTTATTTCCGTGCGTAGGAGTTCATCTTGTAGTTTGCGGATTGAAAGGCATATGTATGTTATATTCGCAAAATTTTCTAATTTTCAATGACTAAGTGAATCAATCCCACTGACGTCAGAATATTTCATTCTTCTGTGGTCAACCCTAATGTCAAGAGGCAACTATATATATGTATGTGCGTGAAGTAATGACATGTTACACAAGCTAGGTGTGTGGTGATCTAATATCTCTGCCTACCTCTGAAGTAAAATGGTTTGATGGTGAGCTGTTTATATAATGTAAATTATTCAAATTTGCCATTGATGAAGAACATCTGCAATAATTCCCAAGCGCTCCACAAACTGTAAGTAAAATTTTTGTAAAAAAAATCGAAATTACCGTATTTTTAGTGACGAAGAAGACAATCTTAATATAATTCCAAAAATTTAGCATTCGTATATTTGTACTCGAAAAGTGGTCGACTGATATCGCTGAAAATTTTAAAGTTCCTTCTTATAAGTGCCGGGAATGTTTAAAGGGTGGTTTTAATGGTATAAGAAGTCAGGGAGGCCTGAGGAATACTTAACGCAATATCATGCAATATGCAACAGATATATACAGAGTCGAATTAAAGTCGGTGTAATGTAGTTTTTAACAGTAACATTGCGGTATACAGTAGTAAATGATGAAATAAGTCAGAGACGCCTGATAAAGGGTGATCGGACAAATCATCAAAATGATAATTCATCACATCTTTAAAAAAGTTATATAAAGTCATGGTAAGTGATGAAACAAAAACTTTATTAACTGGGTTAAGTAGATTAGGTTGACTTTATATCACTTTTTAAAAGTGTGTTGAATAGTCACTGTGTTGATTTAGCATGGAACCCTGATAAAAACATTCTAGTAATATTATATGGACTTAGGCATTCTAAAAATGTGTAAAGAAAAAAATAACACAGAATATCAAGAATTTTACAAACTGATGAGAAATGGAAATGCAAAACCATTATATTTACCAAGCCATAAAAAACTACAATAATCTCCCTTCCGAATTGCGCTGTATTACGAACCAACAAGAACAAATAAATAAAATCAAACTACTTTTCCAAAAAATTTATAGTAAAAAAAAAATATATATATATTATTATATATAGTTTACACATAACATAGAACATAGAATCTAAGTTAGAATCGTGGCTCCCTTATCAGGCACAAGAGCTCCACTTTTCTGATAAGGTATACCAATTTTGAACCTAAATATTATATTTTGCAAAATATGTATGTATTAATGTAACCCATATGATCTATAGTAAAATAATAAAAAAAACAAAAAAAAATAAAAAATAAATATTGTGGTGTAGCCATACCACAAAAAATATTTACACAAATAAAATAATCACATTCAAATAAAGCCTTTCACATTTCAATGAATACTAAACACTCATCAATCATACGTCACGATCATAATGTGTTATAAAATCCCAATCTGTGATAACGTCTATATTTGTCATAATTTGCGCTGCCTGTAGGGTGCTCCTCCGCTACCGGGATTAGTCGAGTTATCTCCCCTTGCTGTGACGCTGAATTAAGTCCATAATCGAATTCGAGATCCACGCGGCCGCAACTGCATCCCAAATTAATCACAAGGAGGCTTAATACATGTACTGTGCATGGGAACTGCATCGGTGCATTCTGCATTCCCGGCAAAATGCAATAAAGAGCGCGTGCAGTGGTGAATAGATGAGATATATTTATATTATTTATTGAGCCATCAGTACGTTGGACGTTGACGAAGTGACAAAACGAAATTAATTTATTTTGTTTTAAAGAGGTTTATTTTATTTTACTTGTTTACCGACTAATATCAAATAAAAAAAAAATATTTTTAACAGAACATTCATTCCAGATTTAGTAGAATTTTACATACAGTACAATTTTACATCGTATCAGCATTTAGCTAAGTGACTCTTCAATAATTTTTTTAGGTCATTTAGATTCATAACAGTCACTTACATCCAAATTCTTTGCTAGTTCGTTCAACAGCACCACTCCCCTCGTCATGCTATGCTTTGCGAGGACGTCGGTTTTGCCTTTTGGTACTCCGAATAGGTCATGGGTATCGACATCGGCTGTAGTGGTCTGGTACATATAAATCATAGCATTCCTAGAGGAATGGGCTATCGATAAAATTGTTCCAAATTTCGAAAGACATAATATCTCGACTTGCTTTCCGCATAGTTTCCAGACTCATAGAATTAGTAAAAATAAAAATCAATATAACAGATTGAGAAACAATTGGAAATGATGCAACAGAATGGAACCCACAAACTACCGCCACCTGAAATATAGCAAAGAAAAATTGCACAAACACATACATGAAGAGGATTATATTTTTTATTTATTTATCTTTTTTTATTAAAGTGATAATTTACTACAAAGTAATAACAATAACATTATACTATACATTATTCCTATTGAGTATAATAAAACTCTTTTCCGTAAAAAATTTTTTTAAAATTATTTTTACCTAAGAATACGAATTTAAAAGAGAATTCCTACATGAATTTTAAAACAGACTAGAAGGACAAAATTAATTGAAAGATGTTTCATAAATATATTAAGAATTATACACAGAAGTTAGAGAGTTCCAAAGAAATATTGCGTCACTAGTTAATAAAACTGTTGAGAAAATAACCTTTAAGAGCTTTTGCCGATAATTTTTGATTGTTATTGGAAGTTTTTGGTTACAAGGTAACGCGTTATATTGCGTATTTGCGATGTATTTGAGTTAATTCAAAATGTAGTCGTATTAGTAGATGACGATAAGTGTATTTAATTTTGTGAACGTGTTTTGTGCTGGTATATATCTGAACAAATGTCTTAATGTCATCTATGATTTAAGCGATTTCATAAGTTTTTTTATGTAATATCGCAGGGGGCTAAAAACAAAAGCAGTTAATAAATCTTTAAATAGTTTTTAAATCCCAAATAACAATTTCTTTATATCGTGCAGAGTGCGTTTACAAAAAAATGTGTGCATGTGCTATGAAAGGTTTGCAATGTTTTGATTACACTGGTAGTATTTCCTAAGTATTGACGGCCGGCGTGGTCTAGTGGTATACGCTTTTGACTACAGATCCGAAGGTCGCGGGTTCGAACCCGGCGTGCGCAAATAAATTTTATTTGATTAATTTGTGATATTTCACAATTAATTAATTTAAAAAATAATATATAGTATATTTGTGGCATGTTCCAGAGTGGAAGATACTCTCAGTATCGCCCTGGTGTAAGACCACCATTCAGAATTGAAACGTTGCTTGAAATGGCTTTAGCCGTGTTTGGTGACCAGATCTGAATAGCCAGGTTCTTCCCCACCTTCCTCTTCCCCATCTCCCTCCCCTCCCCAATACCCTCAGCCTCACAACATACCCCAATTAGGGATGCCATAGTCTCACTGGCTCCAGACGGGAGCAGTTGGGACTCTTGTGCGGTATTACTGTAAAAAAAAAAAAAAAAAAAAAAAAAAGTATTGCTATTTTTTTAGCTTTTTTCATAAAGATATTTTGGTAGTATAAATTTAACGACATAGCTAAAAATATCTGAAAAACTCTCGAACGGCAAACATTGGCGTTGTGAAATTTTAATAGTTTTAATGTTCAGATTTTTCAGGAAAACGCAAATATTTTCATTGTCATTTCTATCGTGAGCACTGGAGCTATCCTGAACAAATCGAACGAATTGTAACAGAATAAGGTAGGACAACACAATAACAAAATAAATTATTATATTATGCTTAGGTATGTAGCTTGGAAGAAGTAGTATAGATACTTACTACCGTCATAGGTACCGACCTATAAAACCATATATTCAATAAATAAGTACGAATGCTTAACATGCCTACCCTAAGTACCCACACACGTAGATACCTATCGAAACATTTGTTTACCTGGAGTGTTTATATAAGCTAAGTTTCAACAATTAGATGTTTATTCAGTTACTGCTACGTCTGCAGTTCAAATAGGGAATATCCCTTTACAAACGTCGATGAAAAACTCCGTTACCACCGGACCAAAGGCTACATTAGTTTTTTTCCACATCGCAATCGCTAGAGTTCTACAAATATTTGACCACCCATCGCAGTGAGATAGAATCTGGGAAAGAAATGAGTATACAATCTCTTTCATCATTTTTGAGGCAAAGTGCACAAATAGGAAATTCTTGGGAGATTAGAAGACCGCCCCGGGACTTGGGCCGAATAAACAGAAATATTTTTGTACCAGTCGTGGTTTTTTTAGGGACCTACCTTTTTACCTTCCCAATGAAGACAAGAAGACTTCCTTTGTTGACATATTGTTGGGGAACGTTGGGAAATAAAGTCTAGGCAAATAATAGAATTGCGGGTAAACAAGCCGCTCTGCGGACACAGACAAATGTCAATCTCTTGTACGTGAATCATATTAGGCCTTAGCCCGGTCAGATTGCCTGTTACTTGTACATTACCAAGTATTTTCTCAAGGAATTTACTTCAAAGTAGACAATGATAATAAATATTACATTAGGTTTTTATGGACTGTGCTTTGGGTTTAATATCGAAAATTGCGGCTATTTAATACGGCTACCTACTCGGAATTTTTTTTCCAGATATAATTTTCCAGATACAAGAAAAAAGATTTTATTCCAGCATGGTTTTGTGTGTATACGATTTACATATCCCGCCGTATTAAAAGAAAGGTAATCACTTTTCAAATACGTATAAACCTAGATCTACCCTTCTTTCCAAACAAAAATAAGTGGTATGTACATCAAACACGTTAATTTTAAGAAGATTTTGTTTTCTAAAAATCATTGATAAGTATTTTTTTGTAATTAAGTTTAAATAAGTATGGGTTGCTTTTACGATCTGCCTGCTGTAAAAATTGACACTGAAACGGTGAATTTTCTCGAATATAAACTCTCTTCATATTAATCGATCTTCTTACGATGGTGTTTGATAAAAATATATTATTGTTCTTGCTGAGTATTCGAGACCAATGATTCAGTGAATTAATTTTTCTATTAATCGTTATCCTAATTTTTTACATTTGATAAATAATTTGCGATGTGTTAAAAAATATGTCTTTGTATCTTGTATCAATTATGCCTTTTTGATTAATAAAGAAATTCCAATAAAAAAACGAACTTGAATGCAGTTTGTACTGACACGATAATGAGCCAAATAAGGATAAATATACATCGTTACTGCTGAGTGACAGTCGGCGGTTCTAAATCATCGACCCTATTCGGAAAGCACATAAACTAAAGGAAATTGAAAGCAAATATATTTGGTACAACTCAGAGCCCTTAGTGTCCTGCCACGTGTTATCTGTCCACCCGGGGAGCAGGAAGGGATGGGGTGGTGTTATTGTTGAGTTTGGAAAGGAATTCAGATTGAGCTTGTTTACTGTTTCCCCCGCTCCAAACGGCTTGCCAGTAATACAATAAACGTAATAAGGTTTAACTGCGCGAGCGCTATGTTATGTAGGCATTGTTACATATTACTAGGCTGGTAACAAGTACCAACTTACACCTACTGTCTGGTGTCTGGGTATCAAAGATCGGTGTACACGACTATCGTTGATGGGATTTTAACGAAAATATGATATTGTGTGTAAGGAGTTTTCAGGTATTCACTAATATACCATTATCATGCCTTGTTACAATACCTGTACTGATATGTCTAGACAGATCAACCAAAATCTTTCATGCAATGAAATATTTTGGTTAAATAATCAAATATTGTGAAATAAACTTAGGGGATGTGAGTTCATATCACATTATTAATTTGCAAAATGAATATACACCCACGTCTGCAGTCTACAGTATGTAATGAAAGAATAATAAAAAAACACAGAATCCAAAAATATAATTGGGACAGTAGAACATTCTAATTACTAGTAGTTTTGTGACATAAATTACTAGTAATTTGGTGACAGAAATTACTGGTAGTTTTGTGAAAGTAATTACTATTAGTTTGGTGGCAGTAATTACAAGTACTTTTTTGACATTAATTACTAGCAGTTTTGTGACAGTAATTACCATTAGTTTGGTGACAGTAATTACAAGTAGTTTTGTGATAGTAATTACGAGTAGTTTTGTGACAGTAATTACTAGTAGTTTGATGACAGTAATTATTAGAAGTTTTTTATAGTAAATAGATTTCGAGTCCAAAAAAGTTTGGTTATAATTTTATCTTATTTAATAAATCAAAACCAATTTTTTTTCTATAATCTCAACATTTGTAAGGCGGTACTTTAAATACCAATCCACTTAATTATAAACCATACATTTTACATAACATTTTTAAATTAAAAAAAGAGTATTTACTCCTTTTGTCCAAAGAAACATCACTATCTCAATAACAAAGCTTAAAAAATGACTACCTAAGTATTGAAAAATACGAAGAAGAAAGGCCAAATAAACGCGACGATTTTACATTAATTTGAAAAAGAATCTTTCCTGAACCATAGCAAAAGATTGCCACATAGTCAAAGTAAGGCTTGCTTGAATAATAAAATGGCTGCAGAAGATTTTCGAAAACGGAAACGCAACGCACAAACTTTAAATTTACAAAAATACAAAAAGTATAAAGATCGAGTTGAAACAGGACGTCGTCTGTACGCTGGTCAATAAACGTAGCCGTTAATGTTAACGTAACCGTACTATGTATTATATTATTCTATTGAGAACCTGTACAATGCACATAGAGTTTGAGATGCCAATAATTACGCATTTGACAGATTGTAATAAAGTTAGGGCGATTTGAAATGATACACACAAGGCCCCATTTAGTGCCCGTCAAACTCCATAGACGGGACGGGGGACCCTTGCTGAGATTTAGCGCGCGGCTAATGCGAAACTGAAATAAAATTATAGGGCCTATAAAATATAATTGGACACGGCCGACGGACATGCGGTCCGCGACTATTGTGCCGACAAAGTGGAATTGGAAATCGCATCGACATATGATTTGTGATTGAAAAATATCGGAAACTGGACACTGCGGAATACAAATGGAAGGGTGCAGATTTGCAATATCAAAATACATTCGTGATGGACCAGTCGAAATAATAAAGGGTTTGAGTTGTGTAAATTACAGAAAAATTGTAATACAATCTGATAGCTATCCGATTTACAAATAAATGTAATCTTTTCTAACTACATAAATAAAACTGGAATTAAAGAGTGGGGACAGATTGCAGTATGATAATACTTTAATTTGTTGCGTATGTGTTAAATAATTATGTATTTATTTAATGGTTCACGCCTTGAAGGCTTTTGCATGTACACATTGTTGTAGTTAAGTTGTTGAGGAGAACAATAATATGTTTATAGGACCTAACATAATAAACTCAGTATGAACGATATAAACAGGCACAATCATGATGTATAGTCTATGGACACAATACAAGTCGTCATAGAGAGTTATGTTGTACAACGGAGTTCAATAATTGTGTATAATAACAAGAATAAAATAGAAATGTGTAGTAACTTTGCTGATATTTATAAAAATAAATATGAAAAGTTTGTTATAAAGCGTGTTTGTATTTAGCTAACCTTTATTACACCAAATTAAGTGTTTTACAGAATGTAGGTAAATTAATAGGGCGATATAGGTTGCACACGAAGGAGTATGAAAAATATAATGATATATTGATATTTATACGATGGAGTTTTATACATGTATTAGAGCAAAGTGATAACGTAATTAATCTAATTTTGTTAACATAATTATGATAATTAACATGAACAGTTTGTTGTACGGCACGTTTTTAGTTAATATACCTTTCTTACGCCCGATTGAGTGTTTTCCAAAATATAGAAAAATCAAGATCTGTTACAAATATTCTATATGACTGAATTATAGTTTGGACACTGAGTGGTGACGGTAAACATCGATTGAACTATACTTATTACCAAATCTGTGTAGCCTATGAATTGGAGAATTTTCGGAATAATTATTAGCATACTTTGAAACATTATACAGAGCAGGCAGCAATGTCTCGCGCGTAAATACACTCAAGGTAGTAAAGCTCAATAAGAATAATAAAACATTGTGTTGTGGTTGTGATGTGCTTTATTCCTGCATGAAATCTGGTTCAATGAACTCAAATTTGTACAATGTGTTATTTTAAAAATTGGAACTGATTGTGTCAAATATTCAGACAGCCGATAAAGTCCATTATATATAATATAACATTTTAACATAATTTTTTTTTAATTATGGCATTTTCGAAATTGGAAGTGATTTGTCAAGAATTCAGACTATCCAGTGATTTTTCACTGGTCTGCGCTAGTCCCTATCTATAATATATAATAATGGTTTCAAAGTTATATATACTACGGTTATGATTAACATTATTCGAAGCCTTACACCTCAATGTGTTTCTTATCGAGGGACGAATCAAATTTAGGAAGATAAATTCTAATCGAATCCTTTTACTGTACCGCCGATCATAAAATTTTCATTTCATTTCCTAAAAACTTTGAACATAAATTATGTAAATAAATAATCGAATGAATGACTTTCAAAAATTGTGATTTCACAGGAAATTTTGATTTTGATTTATCGAACAAGATAAAATTAGAAACCCATATTTTTTATGTTCACAGGACTATGTTCCTACTAGTGTAAACCACGGAACAAACATTTTCGACTCTTGCCTAAATTAAATTTAAGTTTTAAGAACACTGATGATAGATACGTTGCACAATAGCGGTTCAGAAAGTCAATTAACTCACGGGGCAACTGAAAAACTAGTTGGCAACTCAAGTTGCTTTACTGTGTATTTCAATGGCAGTCCGCACACGGCGCAACTTACCAAAAAAACATTTTTCAACGGCGACGCACTCACATTCTCCGTGCTAATCGCCAGCGCATTTTCAGTTGCCAGATGTCATCTGTCAGGTTACGATATTTCCGAGCAGGAAAAAATTGAACTTGTTCAGGAGGTTGAAAAATTCCTGTGTATTAACGACTATAGGCTTCCTGATTATACAAGAAAAGAAAAAAAATGTCTGCGGGTTCTTTGATCACTTGATTTTGCAGACATTTCTGATGCAATATGATAGTGACAGATGACAGTTGTTCTCCATCATTCAATGGTAAAACAAGCTTAGATAATTTGTGAAATCGTAAACTTGAGTTGCGCCTTGAGAGAAGCTCGATTGCCAACCAGTTTTCAACCGGTAGTTGCCAACCAGTTTCAGTTTAGTTTCAGATGCCCCGTCAGCGGATGGACTAAAGATTTTTTTTCAAATGTGTAATCGCCCGGTTTATTTGAATTTTCTTATGCATATTTCAATATTATCAATCGCACCTAATTGTAGTCATTTCCTGTGGAGAAAGGTTCAATCCTCAATCAAACCAAATTTTAATACTATGTTTATCTGTATTAAAAACATTTTAAAAGTTCGCAACAGTTTAAGGGACAGTCCTCGGGGAGGAAGGTTCACTGCTCAGTCAAACCAAAACAAAAAAAAACTTTGTAATTGGAAACTAGCCTGCCTAAAAATTCTTTGTTTTTCACTGGTTGATTGTTTGGACTAGCATCTACCTTATAGATGCAAGTAAAATTCTTAAGTTATTGGCAGTGATCCGACTTACGTGGGTCACATAATAAGGAAGAAACGCGTGGGTATTTAATGTAATTTAGTTTATTCAAAACCTTGTACCGGGAGCTTGAATATATTTCTAATGATAACCTCATTTTTTTAATATTAAGCTATTGATGAACATTTCTTTTCGAAACTCGCAAAATTCTAATTACTAAATCATTACTTACCAACCAGAAGCTTAATTGAACGTTGTTAAATATATTATGTTTATTCTCTGGATTCCTCACTCACCTGTAACAAAGAAAAGTAGATTATTTAGACTACAAAAAACGAGAAAAAAGCTCAAAATTTAGACATACCTTTTATTTTTTCAACGTGTTTCAATATTACACAAAAGAAATAATACAAGGAAATAGAAAAGTCCCAATAAGCTACTTCGTAGTATTTTCTCAATGAGTTCACGTTGCAAAGAAAAAGAAAACTTATTTTACAGGTATAGGAAAATTATTATTATTTTTAATATTAACCACGTGGAAGTTAAAAGTGATATTTTCTAAAACATTAAAAATATGTGTACATACATAAGAGGATACCCTATAAAGGTATGTAACATAGGATTCCATGATATTTCATCAAAATGAAAATTCACACAGCTTTAAAAAGTGATGAAGAGTAATTAAAATATAAATGCACTTAGAAATTGTTTTTAATGGAGATAATACTCTAATACTAATCATCTGTATTATTGGTATTCCCTTTAGGCATAAAATCCATCAAAAATACACCTCTATGGTTCCAAAAAACAGATGCCATGACTTTTCCGGCTGATTGGGTCGTCTTGAACTTTTTGGTGGCTGGGGAAGATGAATGATGCCACAGAAATGATTGTTTTTTGGATTCTGGGGTGTAGTGACACACCCAAATCTCATCCACATCATGCTAGAGTCCA
Source organism: Hesperophylax magnus (assembly GCA_026573805.1). Classification (NCBI taxonomy): domain Eukaryota; kingdom Metazoa; phylum Arthropoda; class Insecta; order Trichoptera; family Limnephilidae; genus Hesperophylax; species Hesperophylax magnus. The sequence continues at coordinate 31,817,032 of JAIUSX010000046.1, forward strand.
AAAAAAGCTGCTCCTTCCTGTGGAATACGATCCAAAAAATCACGCGGATCTGGCAGGGACGGGAGGTGGAGCGCGTGATGAACTCTCCATCGGAAGAATTTACTGTGACTGAATAAAATGGCCACAAATACGCGGGACCAAACAAACTCACTGTTGAAATTCTTCCCACACGCCTGGTGCACCAAACTCCGTAACAAAAAAAAATTCCCCCGTCTTCAGGAGCCTTTGTAACCGTACTTTCTGGATGGCCCTTGTATACAGAGCTATTCATGTGTGGAAATATAATTTTGTACCAAAGAATTGCTATTACTGAGAGAATTTTGAGATTGAAATTCTGATTCAGAAAAATCTATTTGAAACATACCTAGTAACATTTCACTCCTACTAAAATTAAGACATCTCAATAGTTTTTGAGAATTTGTTTGTCAGTATTTACACAGCCTTATAATCAAGTTGAATTCAAGCAACGCCTATTATTCCTTAAGGGTGTTACAACTCCTGACAGGTGCTATTTTTACACCTGTAACATTTAATTATCATTGATCCAGTCAGACCACATAATTACTGTTTATTCGAACAGCCAATCATACCGTATTACCATTACAAGCCATAAACTGCCCATAAAGTGTTGAGTAAATGACGTGTTAAAAGGTCTGCAGTAATTTATGTGATTTTTTATTACTGTGCGTAGGTGTGTATTATTTGTTCTTCAATGCTGTACTATTTAAAAACTATTAATACACATATAAGAAGTGGGATATCTAAATTAAAAATAATATAAGTGATTAACTCTTTTTTTAAATGAAATAATATAACATTATAATGATCAAATAATGAAGATAAGGCAGTGCGTAGGTCATGCAAACAATATCGTGAGAGAATCTTTATCGTAGAGTCTTTGAACCATGAAATAAAGAAGAATACAAGAATGTGGGTGTGTTTTGTGATCCAAAAGTCTGACCAATCGGGCTAGAACCGTCATTTATCAGACAAGTGTAAAAGAGACAGAGCGCGTGCGAAATGGGCTAGTACCAAAAGTCAGAAGCGAAATTGCTTTCCATTCAAATCTATATGGAAGGCATTTCCAGTGAGTATTATTCATTCAGTGCTTTAAACGTAAACTGTTTTCATTCGGTGGGGTTGGTATTTTTTTAGGTGGGTACGAAATAATAAGATGCTTGCTGTTGATTATTTCAATATTAGGCAACAATTACTTTAAAAAATTATATTATATGTGTCTAAATATAAATAAAAGTAATTGTTGCATAATTTTGAAAGAATTATATTAAACAACTGTTGTGCATTGAAGATTTCTAGTGTAAATGATGTTACACAATGGAAGAAGAGTAAGGACATACACAATTTCTGTAATAAAATAAAAAAATATGTTGTAATATCTAACCCTGATGTTAAATATTCATGTATTCACACAACGGCATTTACAGCAAACTACAATGCTGGCATACTTTTTTAAATATAAAATCTAAGAAAATTCTTGATGAACTAGAGTAAGACATTCGAAATTTGTATGGAACCAAAGATAGCACTCTATGTTAAACAAAATATTTAATATAATATTTAAAATACATATTCTGAATACTCTATAATAATTTTGGATAAAGAATTCAGAAGTGTGATTGGTCTGTAGTTACTAATATTCTTATAATTACTGATTTTTACACTAGTATTACTGTGCCTAGTTTAAGTAATGATGGGAATAAGCTTTCATTGATAGATCTGTTTATTAGAAAGTGAATGGGATCAATGAGTTCACACTGCTGATATTTTATTGTTTTCATTGAGATTCCATCACTGCCTTATAAGGATGTGGGTTTAAAATTATATGTGATATGAGTTAATTCACTTTTTGTAGTATGTCTTACGGACAGTATGTTTCTTGGAGACGTGGTATGTGCGGCAGTATTTTGGTTTAAAAGTGGAGGTAGATGTATTTTGATGGATAATTCAGAGCCTATGGTGGCAAAGTATTTATTAGTAAAATTTTATCATAGGTGCAAATATGTGTGTAGAGACATGATGTCATTTTCCGTTTCTATTATTTCAATTTGTTTACCTTTGTTGTGATTTGTGTAGGTTAGTTCTTTAATTATTTGCCATGAACGTTTTCAGTCATTATTTATCATCAATTTTGTTAAGAACTTTTTGTTAATTTAGAGCATATATTCCTGTATTTTTTATCAAAAGTTTTTGGAATAGATTGAATGGATTGTTCTTTTTTTAGTTGTTGGTAAATAACGTCTCTCTTTCATCAATTAAGTAGTCCAGTTGTGATCAAAGGTTTTATAATTTTGTTTGTTTGTGCAATTTAAAGTTTTTTTTATCGTTAAGCTCATTTTTATCTTATTTTGTGAATCAACAAAGAGTTGCCAAGCATCTTCCAGGTTTTGAGTATCGTATATTGTTTTCCAGGTCTCATTTTTCAACTAGGTTTTCAATTTATCGTAGTCAATGTTTGTTTTAATTGGAATTTATTTTCTGTATTGGGAAACTTAATATGTGATTGTACATTTAGAATCAAGGTGTATTGGTCAGCGATGGTTGATTGGTGTGTAATTTTTATTAGTTTTAATCATGATGTGGTCTATGGAAGTCTGTGTTGGTGTTATTTTTTTAGTATTGCATTCTACTCTAGTTGGTTTGTTAACTGCTGCAAGTATCCTGTGAGAGAGGGGAAGAAGAAAATAATAGTGTGACTGGGTGCTGCTTCTCAGTGTCAAGGATGTTGATATTTATGTCTCCAATTATATACAGGTTCCTGATATCTCGTACTTGGGTGAGTGAGGAGTCTAGTGATTCCAGAAAAGGTGATATGTCGGAGGTCGAAGGAGATCTGTAGATTGCAAAAATTCATGTATCATGATTTATATCTGTTAGTAACCCATTGGTTAATTGTAGATCTATCGTCATTATAGTTAAACATTTAAATGTACCATGCAATTAGATAAAATGTTGTTAGCATGTACCTGCTGACAAACTACATAAGTAGTTGAGCAGGTTTTAATAACAATAAAACAAACAAAAAAATACTTCCCTGTTAATGAACATATTTTTAGTATACATGTAATGTCATTTCAGAAGAAGAAAGACTTGAAACTGACTAAAGCCGGATAGTTAAACTTACTCGTGATCGTGTAAATTTCCAGGCATGAACTACAAGAAATAATGATAAGATCTTCGCGACATTTTTAACTCCGAGGTCTAATGAACCTCGAAGTCTATCCTAAATCCTTAAATGCCACCGTTGTTTTCTATTTTCGTCGCTCGATTACAAGGTAAGGTTACAAAGTAAAGTACTATATACTTTAAACGATTAACCTTCACCGTTAGATTAAAGTGAACGAAATGTTATTCTGTGTACGCTTGCTACTTTTTTATAACGTTTCAATTGGATAGGTCGTGCCCTGCAATCGTTATTTTAAACTTTAAACGCTTACGCGTGTTGTTCTCGTTGTAATTATTATTTGGACTATAAAACGAGGGGCTTGATTGTATTGTTTTGATGGATATTCCAGATTAAGCCTTAAAATAACAAAACATTGATTCTGGTGAGATCATAAATAATGGAAACAGGGGAGATGGGTCATAATTCAATTTATTGATTAGTTTTGTAAATAACCATATAATACAGGTGATTTTGCACAAAAACGGCGCTGTACAAATCATTAAATTATTATTATTATTATATACGAAAACCGCGCGCACATACACGGAGAAAAATGAGTAGGTATTGCTGATATATCAAAATACTGTTAAAAATGTGACAGCTTGCTATTTCAGAAATTAGTACTTTCACAATATGTCGGAATACGTGTTCAAGCAGCTGCGAATTATACAATAACGAAATGCAAAAATATTAGATTTTTATGAACACGTGTTCCAACATCGTCGTAACACATTCGTGTTTTACTGATAGTTTATTGGGCAATTTGTCAATTCATTTGTTAAAGGCCTACAGTCCCGTTTTTAACAGGAATACAAAAAATTAAGAGATTTTTAATAAATTTGCAGTATTTTATATCAGTAAGTTTTCTCCGCGTAGGTGTCACCAACAAAGTCGTACAGCATATAGCATGTATGCGAGCAGTCCCTTACCTTTTTTTCTAGCTACACACCACATACATATCATTGATTCCACCACTTTGATTTTTGATTTGATGCAGTTTAGTCGTAGCTTGATGACAGTCGGCACGCTTCCATGTCATATAAACTTTTGTTTCTATTATCTGTAAGTGAGATATACTACCACGTAAAGCAAGACTGATAAAAATTTTGATAGAATTTAGAAAGATAAGTAGGTACTAGGTACTCAAAACTCATCTTTCATTCAAGTTCAAAGTAATGTAAATAATGATAGCCTAGGAGATATCACCAAAATATTTCAGTGCTGATCCGTAGTAGTTACTATTTAACATGTTTAAAAAATAAATGTAAAAAATAGCGCCATTTGTTGGACGTAAAAGCAACATTCGCTATTGTTTATCTATCGACACAGACATACTGAGCCACAGCAACGCATGGCGGGATACAGCCATACAGCTTGTTTTATTATAAAATAATAGTAATGAAATTGCCTTTCTCTGGAAAGTGGTCTTACATGACGTCACCAAAAAGTGTTCAATTTTTCTGTCAACAACTATATTCACAAAAGATTTTTTAAAAATATTATATTACTCTATATAATTGTAAATTATCAGTTGGATAGCCCTGATATATTTATGTTGATTCACTTTCATGTTCCTACCATTATATCAAGGTTCCTTAGCATGTATTATTGTAACAATCACACTACGGTATCAGGCAATAATTCTGTTATAATTAGATTACATACCATTGATAACTCGTATGCTATGTTAGCTGATGTTCTTAATATGTCTATGTTATTTAATTTTAATATGTCTATGTTTATAAAAATGATAATCATAACAAAATCAATAACTCAGCAGTGACGTCGTAAACGTATGCACGGTTACAATGTTAAATAAAGTTAATTAGTACAGCTTTATATTTTAAGTACCTACATTTATACACCGTGACTATACTTAAACATTAAAATACTTGGGTATTCTATTTGGAAACATAAAAAGTGGTTGGGAATTTCTATCATACAAATTCTGACTAGTGCTAAATAGCAAAATTAATATAATGATATGGCAATAAAACTATCACTTATTGTAATATCTTAGCATTTCTAATATTTTAGTTGAGTTAGCTCTGTGGAAAAATACTGTAAACAAATAAGATTATTGGCGGGTGATTACATCTTATTATTCTCATGAAAATAAGTGACCTGTATGCATGTATCTAGTCATTGTTACATAAAGGATTTGTAACAAGGTGTGTGGATGGTTTTACTTATTTTATATCTATGGTTTCGGTGTGTGGCACCTCCACTATTTACGCATTAACCATTGTGCATTGGTTAGTATGCATCACTGGAAGTTTTTGGGATACAACCTGAGGAGTTCAAATAGAAGCAGGATTCATTCATCTTTTTGGCTGGTGACTGACGGATCTGCTCGATTTCGTTATCATTATATTTAAAAAAGCATGTTGTCTTCATCCTTGGACGATGAATAATCAAAAAATATCTTCCGATCCTGCATAACCACAAGGAACAAGATTGACAAGGCGATTCTAGAACTGACGAGAAGATAATTCGTTGCATTTTAATGCGAGATGTGTTGCTGTCACAAGTTGTCTTCAATCACGATGCAAGCAGTATCACACCATTCCATTTATGCACACGGAGAAAACTTACTGTTATGAAATATTGTTAATTTATTAAAAATCTGGTTAAATTATAATTTTTCCTGTTAAAAACGCGACTGGAGGCATATAACGAATGAATCGAAAAATTTCATAACAAACTATCACTAAAGCACAAATATGTTACGAGGATGTCGGAAAGAGTGTTCTTAAAAATTATATTAGTTTCTCGTCCATTATATTTATTCGGAAAAGGCCACCTGCGGGAACACGTGTTCAGATATACTTTGAATGACTAACATTTTAATTGTATATAAATGAAACACTTTGTTCATAACTAATTAATTACGTTAATTTTAATTATACTGACGAAGAAGCCGTTGGCTTTGAAACATGTAGATTATTGTTAATTAAAAGTAGTGTAAACAAAGTATTTCATTTACACATAATCAAAATGAGGCCACAAAGTAATTTTACAACTATTGAAGGACTAATATTTTACTAGGAAATGGTCATGTAGTCACATTTTTAATAGCATCTTTTAATAGGATTTAATTTTATTGAATATAATTCTTAAATGCGTAACTCAGATAACTTACAGAGCATCAGTTGGTATTTTAAAAATCAATTTTATTAATTGTTACACCTAATCCCGCGGTAACATCATCCCGAGGAATAAACACGATTTTCATATTGTCACACCAATGGGTTGGCAAGAAAATAATCCAATGAGAGTAACATTTTTGCACTCAAGGGTGTCAAGAACATTCGTTTGCCTGTATTAAATTCAATAAATTACTTGCGGAGTACTTATTCTGAACACAGTGTTTGCACGTCAACGCTGGATTGGGCTTTGAAATTCAGAACACCCGAGAGCTTTAGATTTAGAACAAGGTGGTATTATAGGTCGGTCGTGGTTTATTTCCGGCTTACACGGGGTACCGTCGTAAACAATAGTTTTTAGTGCATTCACTGCACTCCTGATAATTAATTTACACACTCCAGTTGAGGTGGGGTAGATTTGAATAATATCTCGGTTTGGGGGAGGGGAGTGTTAATTTATTTCGCTTTATTTGTCCACTCGGCTGTTCGAGTACTGCATTATAAGTGTTCGTAATCAAACGAAGTTGGCGGAGGGGTATAGTTTATATCACGCCCAGAAATTTATTAAAAATGACATTAATCGTTTGGCCGGATGATGACATAATATCTACTGAATACATCTTGCACGCGTCTTTTATAGGGCTATCAGATTTTTCAAAAGTAACCAGCTGCAAACCTTATACAAATCGAAAGTACGCCCAATAAATGAATTTGGGATGCACCTCTGGGCTGGAGCTTACTTGATAAACCTACTTGATTCTGTGTAAAGGAGGGCGGTCTGTCTGATTGACAATCCGTTGTTAACGGAACGATTGCCACCTTTGATTCACATACGCAATGTGGCCATGCTGAGTCTGTTCTACAGATATTTTAATGGAGCCTGCTCTAAGGGGCTAACTGTGTGTCGGTGCACGTGCGTGAAATTCGACGGACAATCGCGGAACACCCGCTCACAGTTTATGTTGGCTTCATGAGAACGGGTCGTTTTTTCGACTAGTTTTTGTGTTGTCTGATTCTATTTTCCCCCTTCATACAACCAAGGCTTCTTCAAGACCCATGAATAAAGCTCTTTCTAGAGCTCCTACCTTAACCCGCCTCACAACACTACTTAACCGTATTGCTACATTGTTCCCCTGACTTAACACTGTACCGAAAAGGGTGCTCTTGTGAGGTGGAACGTCACAAAACGCGTAAGAATAAAGGTTACCACCATTAAAATAGTTTTTTTAACTATTCCCAACCGTCTGGAGACAGTGAGACTATGGCATCCCCAATCGAGTAGGAGTATAACATACAAGATGAATTACAAATATCCCATTCAAAACGTGCCGCCATCTCATTTTTTTAAAATTTTTATTTATTTATACTGGGTTTTTACAGACGATCTCACAGTGTGTATTTGTCCAACTGTTGTAATAATGTCCAAATATTTCGAAGATTATGATGTTAGGTGAGGTGACACAACATTTTATATCGCCCACCACCCCAGGGATACGAAAGTTGCCACCCCCCCCACCCAGGACACGAAAATATTCCCCTTTTCACTCCTCACCTCATTTCAGTACTTTAGTGTATCGTACAAACCTAATACTTATGGTGATTATAAGTGTGAATACATAGCAAAAATATTACAAATAAGATAAATAATACAAATGAAAGAAAAAAGAGTAACATGAAATATATTTAAGAAAAGATTACAAATAGTATCAGGTATTCATAACAAATTTTGAAAAAGACTTTTAATAGATTCCTACATAAATACCAATTGCAAGGGCAGCAGTGGCCAAGGATTCTGGAACTACAAAATCTCTCCGGGAGTCCGGTCACTGGGTGAACGCGCATTGCATGGCTCAACTGCATTATTTACTAGGAGAATGAGACCTAAAATTCCTCCCCGCTAAATCTCTAATTCCTGTACTAAATCTCTAATTACCCACCTTAATACACTGGGATGGCTGAATTCAGACTGCATGTTGCAAATACGTTGTTGGTCGGGCGGGGATTAAAGAATGTTCGCTTGCGGAGCGGTAGTTTGGATTGAACCCGTGTAGTGTGGTGGAGTGAGAGAAACTTCTCAAAACTACGTATTAAAACAATACCAAACCAAAAATATTTTAATAATTGCACCTATGAGCGTTTAAATATAGTTTTTATAACACTCATCGACAAGAGTTCCAGTCAGTTATATTTTGTAAAATTTGTAAGAGACCGATAAGTAAAGCCGTCCCCATGTCTTAGTCTATTTTATATGGGAGCAAATTATTACATTCATGTTTGAATACATACGACAATTATACATAAAACACTACTAAACTACATTTTTTACCAAAAAAACAGAGACACACTACCATTAATAGACAAGTTAGACTAGCCTAAAAAAAAATTAAAAAAACTCCGACGGTAAACACAAGCTTTGGACAAAGACACTTCCAGGCAATAAAAGCATTCAACAATCTTTTACTCGATATAAAAAGTTAGGCAAATAAAAATTAAGCATTATGAAATACATAGGTATGTTAAAGAAAATAATATCGTCTTATTTAATAATAATCATAGAAAAAAAAAAACAAATTATTAAAAATTCTCATTAAAAATTTAGGCGTATTAGATCTATCAAAAAATTTATATATAAAGATGCAAAAGTCGGTCATTTTGAATACGTGTAGGATAACGAAAGATTTTTTAAATATTTATGTTTAGGGATCAGTAGGATTTATAGGCCCTGTTAGGAGTTCTACCGAGCCGAACCCTCTGATATGAAAATATCTGGAGTCGGTGAATTATTTTCCCATTTGATCTCTTGTTAGTTGACGTGCTGTTCTTGTATGGTTTTGTATTTATTTTGCTTATATAATGCACTTGCATAATGTTGATTGACTAGTTGATCATGTGTGGAAAAGTGTGTGGAAGGGTTTAGTTTTTCCTATGGGGAAGATTTAACCCGGACATAAAATCGGAAATAGAAAAATAATATAATAAAATCTAAGACGCTAGAAAGTGGAGACCATGAATGGCCGCTTCTCATGCTTGCGGATCTGATGAGAGTGAAGACTTCAGCTTTGACGAAACTGTTGAGATCCACATGGCAACGTTTTGGGCCCAAGATTCTAGACTGGCTCTGGAATCTTAAGGTTTACCCACCGTATAGCAGAAAGCCGTGCATAAATAATCTCCAACTACAAACTTATTTCGCTTGCCATGAATTGAATCCGAGAGGTACGGTAAGCCCCATGAACGATAAATATACCTAGCGCATTGTTTCAGAATAATCTTCCAGTATTCTCCACCCGATAAATACTCCCGAATCACTTTACTCTTGCTTACAAACAAAACCCATTTATAAAGTTTCACCAGAGAGCTGGATATTTTGTGTACCGATATCCATTGTCACGGAATATACAAGGTAGGTTCTTTGTAGAACCCCAGGATTTCATATCGATCAGTCTGGTAGATAGGGTATATCTACGTATCTTCTCAAGTCATTACTGTCTCCAAGCTGTTATGGAGATTTTGTAAAATAAAGCCTTGTTCACAAGGGAACAAAATATTTGGCGCTGAGATATATGGCGAGAGGTTGTCGCCTTTCCATTCACATTAACCTGGCGCGCTGTCAGTTTAATATATTTTAGATTCGATAAACATGGTGCCTATGTACCCAACTACCACATGTGTATCATTGATTTTTGAGTCAACTAGAGTACTAAGACGAGAACATTAAATTTGCGTTTCATAATAAACTATAGTAAATCGAAGTTAATTTTTGATAATTTATATAAATGAAGCTGATTTGCATCGAGTTGATACAAATGACAAAATTGGTAAGAAAAAAGCCTTGGTTGGAAGGGTGTGCACTGTGCATTTCTTATTGGTTACCTTCGTACCTACAACTCCAAAATATCCGAATACATAAAATGTTCTGAGAAAATAAACTTTCAAAAGCTCTCCATAGTTCATTAACCCCACTAGTTCTTCTTCTTATTTTATTCCATGGGCTTGAATTCCAGTAAATATTAAAAAAAGTACGGTCGATCTCATGATGACTAATCTAGACTATTTTATTTCAACGTCTAACATCCAACATAATATTATTAATATGTTATGAATCCCTAGCTTTGACGAAAATATATACGATTGTATCCATAGAAATACATGTAGGCAGGTTATATCTCTCAATAATGAGCAATCAATTGGTTTACATAAACGTTTTACTGTAATAGAATTCTAAATTCCCAATTAACGACTTTTGGGGGAATAGATAAAGGCGGCATCTAATTAGAAGGAAAGAATAAACCAGAATGTACGTATTAGAAAAAAAAAATTGACTGTTCTTGTAAATATATTCTCAAACGGTTTGATAAATAAGGATTTTTGTAACCACCTACACAAATCGTCGTAATCAAGCTGATTTGGAAGTAACTGATACTTTTATTTCCCAACCTGTAAATTATTATATATATTCAATGGTGTCCGACCTTTTAATATTTAAAAAAATATATAAAAAATATGTCGACGGCATAGGTGTTCCCGTCGGATGTTTCGACTACATTCAGGACACAATCTGTCTTATACCGAAGGACGAATCACATCTAGGAAAGTGAATTATGATCAAAACCTTGTATTATAGTACCGCCAGCATAGAATTTGATTTTCTTTTCCTAAACACGCTCATTAAAGAGCATAAATATATATTATTAAAATAAATACCGGAAAGTCCAATTATGACCAATTTTCCATTTATGTCCTAAATCCTGTATCTAAATTTTGCTAATAAGCCATTAGTTAATGTTAATCTCAAGTAATTTACCAGGTAAGTATGGTACTGTATGCTATCTCCATATATAGTAAGTAATAACATAGATCATAGTAGAAATGTATTATATATTTGTACAGCGCATTTGAGGTGATTTTGCACAAATACGGCGCTATAGAAATCATCAAAAAATCATTATTATATATATTATAACTGCATGAATATAGACTGATAAACGGATATAGTTTGTACACCTATAAATTACGAGAGATGGAAAGGTTAATAGAGATATTGAAACAAGGTTAAATGCAGGTAACACCATTAATGGAATACCTGAACGCGGCTGGCGCTAACAAAAAATGTCCAAAGAAGCGAAGCTATCAGTCTAAAATGGAGTGCTGATACCTACCGCAGATGTATGGCATTGAGGCATGGAATTGGCAAAGAAAGGACGAAAGTGGACTTAATGCTGTGGAAATGGGATCCCTGAGGCGTACTAGTGTAAAACCATGAACGATCGTGTGAGAAATTCGGAGAATCGCATAGAATGCAAGTCTTATATGAAGAAAGGAGTCTGAGGAAATTATATGACGCTAATGTGAATGGTAAAAGTCAGGACGCCCGAGGAAGATACGGTACGATCAAGTGAACCAAGTACTTCAGACGAGCTATGTAAAAAGGCAGAATAACATAAGAATATGTATGAGACGATGGATGAATGTGAATAAAGCAAGGAGTGTGTGCTAAGACAGAGTTGTTTGGCAGCCTCTCCTCTCTCAGTGGTTAGATAGTTTGTTATACCTATGTTTATATTTCTTAGACATTCGAATTTGTATTTAATTTCTTATTATAATAATAATATTAACCTATTACTGACTTTTAATTTTGACGTTTTTCCATCACGGAGAAGCGATAAGGATGTTTGTCTTGTTCTCGCATGACCTTCGTTGTAATCGGAATGTGTGATTAACCAAGTAAACATAAATTCTCCACTGTCAAGGACAAAATTAATAAATAATAGTATTCTTCCATCACATCTTTTTTCGATTCCGGAAAAAATACTAAGAAGTTCTAAATCATTTTTTATCATATTTTCGAAATCATGGCAATGTTTTGGAAATTTCAAAACTCTATATCGGACCGTTTTTTGTAAGCCGAGAAGACCGTACATTATTTTACATGGATGAAAAAAAAATTAAATCCCAAAAATCAGATTAAAAAAATGTACCGTAAACCTCTAATTCAGAAGTTAGAAATCATACGAATATCACGTAATTTCACATAATAACTCTCAAAGTTCTGATAGGGAGCCGTCAGCCGACTTTATTCTGTGTTGTATTGTTTAGACATGAATTCATACAGTAGGTTCAGAGATCGTAAATATAACTAAAGATATTATATTTTATAGGTTTTTTGTGCAAAAATACTTCTGCTTTATAATAAAACTATGTTACGTTGTCACGAGATAGGAAGCTGTAGTAATGGTATAAATAAAATATTTAAAAATAATAAATAAATAAAAGTTTGGGTACAAAGAATAGGTAATTATTTAATTAAAATTTTCATTATTTTCCCATAATTAATTCACGTAAATGGTTTTACCTTTATAGTAGACAATTGTATATACTTCCTCCAAACATAAATAAAAATACTGCTTGATTTACATCAACATTATTCAAGGTTAAAAATATGCTCGATATCGAATTATGTACGTTATGCAATATATACGTTGGAAATAGGTGGGCACTAGGTACCTATACCACATTAAATGATTAAATATTAAATGTTAAAAAATATAATACAATCATGTTTTTTAGGAATCCAAGAAATATTGTCATATTTAAAATATTGTTCGAAATTTCCTTACATATGTGCTGATTTCCCTTTTACCTAAAAAAAGTTTTCTCCCCTAGATCTAGGGAAATTCCCCCAGACATCACAGCCGTCAGAAATGCAAAACGTCAAAATCAAACACTTTTAGTGTTGCTTTAATATAAAAAAATACAGTGTTTAATTTAAAAAAAAAAACAATTATACATATTGGTAGACGGGATATTTTAACAAAGAGACGTAAAGAGTTAGAAAACGTATTTTTTAAATTATTATAATAATTACACGTTTCTAATTTTTTTTAGTTACATTTTGGAAATCTTAGTAGAAAGATCTATCCACATGATTCTTAAGTCATTATGAAATGAATGCTATGCTTTTGTATAAAATAAATGAAATCATAAAATTAACAGAACATTTTGGAATGAAAATTTGTAACAATTTTTTAATGGTATCTCTTGCAGAAGCGCGGGTATAATATATCATCACTCAAATAATATACATATAATATATCATTCATTTAATGCTGTATATCGGCAGAGTTTCTAAGAGCCTCGGTGGCGCAGTTGGCAGCGCGTAAGTCTCATAATCTTAAGGTCGTGAGTTCAATCCTCACCCGGGGCACTTTCTTTTGCTTTAACGTTCTGCTTTTTACTTTTTTGCGATAGCTGCAAAGTTACATTAAATATAATAATTTCAGGTTCAACGTACTCAAACTTGCTTTGAATTTAAGTGTAATTTCAAAATCGGAACAGATTGTGTGAATAATTCCATCGAGAGATAAAATAAGTACCAACCTACAATATAATATTTTGACAGATAAATATTTTAACGTTTTTTTTTATTTATAAATACCATTAAAATAATTTTCACTTAAAATATTACATTGTAGGTTCGCACCTAACAATTGTATTGCTTGTCACTACTATTTTCACTTGAGTAGTTACAATTTTAAAAACAAAACTTAAATTTAAAGCGAATTTAGTTCATCGCCCATGAATAATTCACGCAGGTATAACGCACAACACAGAAAACCTAAATTACTGTGCTTGATTGTAATAATAATAGATAATACATGTTATGAAGTAGCAATTTGGTTAGTCAAATAATACTATAAAATTTTACCACATTTATTTGTATTTTTTTTTTTTAATTTCACAGATTTTTTAAATGTTTTTTTTGTTGAGGTACATTAGCAGTATTTAAAAAAATATTATTTGGGAATGTGGGCCTCACTAGGTGTTTACAGAATCGTTAACATTGTCTTCAATGATTGAATATTACAATTTTAGGTTTTACTCATTAAGTTATACGAAAAATAATAAATATTAATCCTAGACTTTCAAGAAAGTCAAAAGATGTCGCACATTAAAAGAAAAATAGGATATATTTATCCAAGACACTATCTAGATGGCATTTATTTCTGGAAGTATCTTGCGATCATTCATAAAAATACCAAAAAAAAAAAATAATTTTGGTAGTTTTTATTTCGAGTATGATACAGTTAAATATGATCGAAGGAAATAAAATAGCTCTGTGGTAGAGCAGCGTCCCGGCAAGGCTGAGGTCCTGATTTTCTGTTTCAAATTTTCGTTTGAGAATAGCTAATATTGTCTTCAATGATTAAATTTTATAAGATACAATATTTTTATTTGTGTAAAAAAGTATTGAAATTAAATTGTCTTCGATGTTAATCTAAAATGGTATATTAAATTAATTAATTAAAAATTAAATACATTGAATAGTAATCAAAACTTTTACATCTCAACGTAACGATAAAATCTTTTGTAAAATGATAATTTTGTATGTGCTGTATCAGTTAACAGTATAATGAAGTGTAGAAAGGCGTTTGATTTAATTTAAATATGTGTACAAGTAAGTAGTTACATATATTTTATTTATATTTTCCATCCAAGTAGGTTCGATATTATTTTAAGCGATCTCATTAAAAAAAACACCCGGCCGCTTTCGTTTGATGACCCATTAAAATCTTACAGCCCGACTCACAGTTAACCCTATCTCCCAAAATGCAAGTCATCTGAATTACATATATTTTTATAAATGGACCACTACAATGGATACAGGATATTCCTTGACGCAGAAGAAGTGAATCTTTAATTTTATTTTGAATTATAATAATATGACGATTAAGTATTTTTTTTTTACAAATTTAACATTATGTTCCATATATTTGGGTCTTTGAATTTTCTTTATGTTTACAATATTATATGATAATTATATGGAAAATAATTAAAATAATATAGGTCTCCTAAGATTTTATGTTAATCGTGTAAATATACCGAAATGATAAAATAAAAAATAAAATGAACAAAAAAGTAATTTAAAGATGAATAATGAATGAATAAAGATGAAAAATAAAAAAAAGATCACGATTAAAAATTGTGTTGATGTTACAGGCGACTAATCATTGCTTATAATAATTTATTATCATTTGTGCTATACACAAAAACCTTGTCTTATAAACATTAGTTTATCATTAAATAAATAACTAAAGATGAATGTTTTAATTTCCAAGAAATTTTTACCCAGCTTCTAGTAGGTACATTCCCACCCGTCTTTATTATTGTAGAATTATTCAATTTGCAAAGCATAAGACGCACATTATTCCATAAACGTTTCAAGACAGTTTTAACAAATTTTAGAATGTTTTCTTTACTATGAAAATAACATGTTTTCTATGGCTTACTGTCGAGTATGAATATTTTCTTACATTATATTATCTTTTGATATTATTCTCATAGTTCCATGCTTACCGTAGAAAAAAAGAAAACTGAAGGTTTATAAATGAAAGATAATATAGTTCCTGAATGAAAACAGTATTAATTCTTTTTCTATTATTATTTTTATCATTAACTTCACACAGAAGGCCCCATGGAAAATAATTTTCTTCATGGCCAATGTCATCTTTGGGAATGCTGTGCAGTGTGTATTTTTTAATAAAAGAAGGAGAGGAAGTTCTTGGAAGTGAAAGGGTATGGGGAATGGGTAGTGATCTGGGGTCATTGTATCAAGGATTGACGTATGAATCCTGCCCTCCCAATGCGGTGCGAGCCTTGAGTTAAAACGGTCTCCCTCAACCGGCTTATCCTGATCAGTTGGTAGGCGACGCATCCGCCACCAAGACGTGGATAAACATCAATCCCTGAACCAGGCCACCCCTGGTAAGTCACCAAACGTAGCGAACCGCTTTGGGTGATCCGTTGTGACCTTAAAAAATTATTGAATATTCGGCTTAAAAATACCATTCATAGATACAATACGATGCAATGGAACATCGTAATCTGATGATTTTGCACCATAAACAAGACTATAAATTCTTATCCAGCTTGTAGCTACGAGTAGTAGGTGCTCAATTCAATGAGTAAACCTCGGATTGAATGTGTCTTACAAGGAATCACGACATTACGTTTGATGCCAGCGATCTGTAGTGATAAGAATCACTTTGAATCCGAATAGAACTGGTAGAGAGGTAGGAATGCAGTTAGAAGTTTAACTTATCGTAATCTTTAAAGTCCAGTGATTTGTTGGGATAGCCTAGATTTAAAGAGACGATTTAGAGTTGGATAGAATTATCTCCCTTTAAATGAGACGTAAGTATTAGAATACGTTCGAAGAAATAAATCTTAATTAGTGAGTACTTCCTGCAATACAATCATTATTTAAATTTAAATGTCGTTTAAGTGTAGATTTCAGTGGATAAAGTTTTTTTTTGTATGAAATAGATCAGGAATGATGACAACAATAAAGTGATGACTGTTGTACAATGGTCCAAAAAGAATCTCGTTCTGGTTTGAATAAAATTAAAGAAACTGGTATTTTTTACTGTAGTTCTGAGATTCTGTAGATGAGTTCAAATATCGACAACAGTACAGGTACATCATTAACCCTTTTTGTTATTAATTGTTTAGGCGGTTGATATTTTTATATTTTGAAATGTGATTTTGGTATTCAATCTCCACCATTTTTTTACCGCCTTTTTAAAATGTAAGTTTTGAAGGTATTTTCTTAATTGAATAAATGTTATACTTTTCGTACACATTGTACGATTAGTCATTTTACGCGAAACACGCCCATAGCGACCCAATGTTCTTTCAAATGAACTAAATTATGGAAGAAAACACCAACATTTTCAAAATAACAATTGCTATCAAGAAATAAACATGTTCTACCAATGCTAGTTTTAATTCATGTCTGAAAGGGCTAGAATCCCTTTGTTGTATATTGGTGTACTGGTGGATGAATTGTCGACCTCTCTGTTTTCTCCCTTCTGCAATATGGTTCACTCTTTTTCACAAAAAAACACTCCACACAGCGTCCCCACATATGACATTTGCCTTGAGTGGAATTATAATATAAATGCATATAAGGGCTTCCTGCGTGCAGTTAATGTAAAAAAAGTATGTACTTGAGTACCTACCGACTGATGCCAGGTGAAAATAATTGTTTAACATTCAATACATATAAATTGATAAAGGTCGCTGGGCACATATTAATAAAAAGTAATGTTTGTATGTGTGTGCCCTGTAGACTAAAAAACTGCTCATTGATTTCACTGAAAATTTCAAAGTTTGTTCTTATTAGTTCTAGAAGTGTTTAGAGAGTCATTTGAATGGTAGAAAAAGAAACGCCCAAAGAAGGCTTAACGCATTATTCTGCACTGGAATGAGATACGGTGCGGCGTCGAATTAAAGTTAATATAAATTATAGTTTTAATATTAAAAACTACATGAAGAGAATGGTAAAAAAAAGTCGGGACGACTAAGGAAGACGCGAATCAAATGATTATTTGTGGTAAAAAGAAGCGTACGAAATGAGCGAAGAAAGAGGTGTAAGGAGAATGTACGACATGGGAGTGAATGATAGAAGAAGTCGGGAACGCCTGAGGAAGACATTGCACGAACAAGTGAACAAATACTTCAATTCAATTCTTTAATAAAATATTATTTTCACCTTAAAAAATCACTTAGTTTTCAGGTACATTAGATTTCACAACAACAGAACTTTATTTCAAACCATTGATAACCCCGAGCAAAGTCGGGTACACGTCAGCTAGTAGTATAATATTTTTGGAATTTGCGGAGTGTCGGCACTTCGGAAATAGTTAGATTTTTTAAAATTTATTTTATCGCTTTATGAGAAATATAAGATTTGAACAAATTCCTTTTTGGTTCGAAAATAATTTATCATGGAAATTATTGACTAAATTAACGATATTATATTATGTGTTATTTGAGCACAAACATTTATTGGTTACCAAGGGAGATCGGTTATCTACAGGTTTTCCAATAAGAGGTGTTATTTCGAATAGCCCGCTATTTCGGTAGATGTTACTTTTGAAGCTGTCATTTTTTGACATTTGACAAGTAGAAACTACGCCTAATTATTAAACTTCACTTGAGTTTGTTTGTTTGTTTTTGAATCTTTATTTAGATGTACGCAAATTTTTTCATACATCTAGTAGGAAAATATAAAAAATATAAAAAACAACAATTACATTTTAAGAGAAAAAGATAAAAACACAAAATTATATTTTATATGATATCTAGGTGACTAAAATAATATTGGTTAGTATGTTCAACAATCAAAAATTATTTTTTACATATAAAGCACATGTCCTACGAAAAGTGCTAAGGCTTGTGGCTTCCTTTATGACATTTGGTAGGTTATTATAAAGTTTTTGTCCTTTATAAAACGCGCTGTTTTGTGTGCATGAAAGTTTAGTTTTGGGAAGCCTAAAATCTCTGCGTCTTCTCGTAGGATAATTGTGAACATTTTCATGGTACATAATATTTCTTTGCAGATAATTTGGGAGCATATTATTTTGAAGCTTATACATCATTATTTAAGTATTATATATTATATGTTGTTTGGTTGTCATCATATTTAAATTTGGTAACATAATTTTAACTCTAGTAAAAATGTTGCATTTTAAAATCATCCTCATCCCCCTATTTTGTATAACCTGTAGTTTATTATTTTGAATAAAACACTAGAACAATAATTTAGTAATAATTAATGAGTGCATCAAATGCAAATCATCCTGAGTGATGAGGCCCATTTCCATCTCGGTGGTTTCGTCAACAAGCAAAATTGTCGCATCTGGGGCTCGGAAAACCCAAGAGTTATTGTTGGAAAGCCTCTCTATCCTCAACGTGTGACTGTTTGGTGCGGTTTATGGTCCGACGGAGTCATTGACCTTACTATTTCAAAAATGAGGCTGGAGCAACAGTTACGGTGAATGGATTGCGCTATCGAAAGATGATTAATGATTTTTTATGGCCGGAATTGGATGGTATTGATCTGGACAGCGTTTACTTTCAACAAGACGGCGCTACGTGCCAAACAAGCAACGAAACAATAGATCTTTTACGATTGTATATCAAAATAACACCTCTTATTGGAAAACCATGTATATTCTATATATATAGATATATAAATAAAAATTTCAAAGTTCGTTTGTTCAAAATCTTAAATCTCTGAAATTTCTTCACTAATTGCTTTGATATTTCGACACAATGTTGTATTCGAATAAGTGTGTGTTTTTATATACCAACTTACCTATCACATGTGACGGGAAAAAACATGTTTTTTTTAAACAGCGCCATCTTTTGGACGTAAAAGCAACAGGCGCTATTGTTTCTCTATATGCACAGACAGACTGAGCCACAGCAAGGCGTGGCTGGATGCAACTAGTTTTCTTAATAAAAATAACCCTTTCCTTTACACACCTCCGAAATAAAAAGATAAAAATCATCGATAAATGTCAACTTTGTTCAATCGATCACGGGATTCTCTGATTTCAAGATAACGCCTTTACTTGATCAAACATTATAGTTGAATGTATGCAAGTTAAGTGGTTTATTTTTAATTCGTTTAGCCGTGTACACATTTTTATTTCCATACTATCTTTTGATGTATCACTAATTTAAATGGACTGCTAAGTACCTATTGTACAATAAATAGATTTGTATCTGGCAATGGACATCTTAATATAAATTATATTATTATTGTCTACTATAGTGTATGTATCTATGAACATTCCGGAGTTCTTAAGGACTCGGGCCCTTATTCAATTCATAAAGGACAGGTTTCACTTTTTGTCAAGTTTGTTACAATGGTGTTATCTTTTGAAGAGATTTAAAGACGCTCGTTATGATGCCGTTGCCTAAGGAAAATCCACAGACATAGGAATTAATAGACGAGAAGATAATGGCGAGGGGTAAAATCAACTGTTGAAGAACGAAGGGAGTAAGGCTGACTGTGATTCGTCAATAAATCAATCTGACAGTAAATAGGCATCTCGCATTATAATATCACCATTTACTTCTTAAAAGTAAAACCTGCTTTTGAATGAATAGACATTTTTACATGGGAGCGCAAATTACTCGCCACGTTATGAACAAATTTGCGAAGTCCAAATTCGGCAAAAAAATTCGGTTCCATTTTCAGAGACGAATATTTCGTTTAAGTATTTAGTTAAGACACTTTTATAAATGTTCATAATTTACTTCCCAGCAACCAACCAGCTTTGTGTTTCGCGTCCAGACGTTTCTCGATGTGATAGTATAATATGTTTCTAAAACTGATCTATATTATACGATGTGAATATGCTTAAAATAAAGTAAAATAATGCTTATATATGGAATGTAATACGACAATTGGGTTTATTCTCTTTTTCACATCTATTTTTACAAGTTTTCATAGTACAAGTCAACATTTTGCCGTGTTATTTCGTAAAATGAACCGATGATGCCTCGACCAATGTATGCCTCGATAAATGTCATCGGACATCAAAATGACACATACATTTTTCATTCCAAACATGCTCACTGTATCTACATTTTACTTCCAAACATACCAATTTTTCACAATTGATAACCAACCATTTATTCTATATGAAGTGTTGTTTATGAGTTGTGTTCAAAACTCGTTTCGTAATAACGCCATTAAAGTGGAATAAATTTAAAAATTATTGTTTTATTATCCTTTATTAATACGACGGAGTTCCAAATGATACTATAATGTATTTTATCAAAGCGCAAAAGGCGAAGGCACATCCCTGATTCTTGTGCACGGCTTTGTGTTTAGCGCCCATCGCGTGATAGTATATGTTTCTAAAATTGATCCATATTATACGATGTGAATAAGGTTAAAACAAAGTAAAATAATGCTTACCTATGGAATGTAATACGACAATTGGGTTTATTCTCTTTTTCACTTCTATTTTTACAAGTTTTCATAGCGCAAGCCACCATTTTGCCGTGTTATTTCCTAAAATGAACTCGACCATAGCTTGACGCTAGTTCGCACAAGAATGATGACGTCACGTTTTCAAATTTCACTTGAGGCCATACGGGAGCACAGCCGGCTCCAATGGAACCGGTATGGGGAGTGGGGATAATACGCTTTTAATCACTTAGGGCAGGTCTACTAATATTCATATGTCTATGGGAAAATCACACCATACGACAAAAGTAATCGTATATTATATTACAACTAGCGCGGATGCGTGAAAAATTATGGGATATTAAAATTTCAATTATGAAAAATACAAATAAAATATTTATCTGTTAAAATGTTATATTATTCGATGTTACCGTACCTATTTTATTGCTTGTCTGATTTTTTCCAAAAAAAAAGTTCAAATTTTGAAAATTAAAACTTAAATTCAAAGCAAATCCAAGCTATAGATTTCATTGCACCATACTAATAAGACACACAAGCGAAGTTTATGTTTAATGAAATAATATTATTTGACGTGTAGGGATAAAGGGAGGCTCAGATGGTTTGGGCATGTAGAGTAAATGAACAATTAAAGGAGTATAAGGAGCATATATGACGAAAATGTGAAAGGTGGAAGAAGTCAGACACGCCCGAGTAAGACATGGCAAGAGTCAGAATAAAAGAAGGGTATGCATGAGACGATGTATGAATGTGAATGAGGCAAGGAGTGTGCGCAAAGACCTAGGTGTTTGACGGTCCGTTCTCTCTGCCTACCCTGCGAGACACAATGTGATGGTTAGTTAGTTGGCTGAAAAAAAAATCAATGCATACATTAATTATATTCCATCCCTTTTTATATTGATTTTATTTTTATAATGCGTGTTTTGCTCGATGGAACGACTCCGAACTCAATATAATGACGCCTGAGGAATCATATTTGGAAACTGAAGATACAGCAGCGCATCGACAATGTTCACGGAACTAGGACTGAATGGATTTGCCGGCCTGATGAGACACCGGGTCACTGGAGCCAGGATGCGGGTAATGGCCTCCGCCAACAAGTTGGTGACCGCAGCCTACCAGCACCAAGCGCCACTCCTGAGTGAGCGCTGGGCCCAAGACTACACCCTGCATAGTTGTCCTTATTTGTTAATTTATTATATCTATTATACAAAAAAAAATGTAAATCTATATGGGGCGTGTGGGATTGCACTAACCTCCCCACATTCTGGAATAAAATTATTATTATTATTAAATACTATTGATTAATTACACATACTGAATACGATCCAAAGTACTATGAATAATATAATATGATAATATAATAATAATTCATATGCAGAAATGATGATTCATTATTCTCAAACTTAGAGCGTATAGAATAGTTGTGATCAATGTGAAGAAATGACGATTAATACTTACACAGAGTTCACAAATCTTTGTCATGTACGCAGAAATACCGACTCATCGTGCTGATTTACATGGAGTTATACTCAGTTTATCGATTCATTATAACTATCGAGTTCACAGGGAATTTACTTTATACTTTGTTCACATGTAGTCAATTAGTAATTTAATACATAAGAATGTTGTGATTACTTAAATTTTGTTTTTGTGTTCTTAAGTACCTATCTACATAATGTAGATAGGTACCTACTTAAGAATTAATACTTTTATTTATTTTTTAATCGGTTGCCTTGAGCAATAACTTTTTGTATAAACACAACAGAGAATTAACATTGCTTAGTTGTTAATTTATTCAGATCTTTGATAAATACAAAATTAAAACCATAATACTATCGTGACGTTCATCTTTAGTTAGTGATTTAAATTATATATCACTTTCGTATTGAACAAACTGCAATTAAATTATGTTCATATGCAGGGGTCGAGAAACTTTTTTTGTTATTTTATCATTAAAGGATATCCTTGCTAAATTACAAAATCATTTGAAATTATAATCAAGGTATCTTGTGTGCTTATATACCTACTATTAAATGAAACATAATACAACTTTGTGTACACCACATTAAAATTAATATGAAAACTCTTTTCAAACGTACACTGCCGCTGCTGCCATTGATCCAATCTGTAAAGCCCAGATACTAATTATAAAGATTATTCTACTGATCAGAAGCAATTCAAACGAAATCTTTAACAGAATCTGTTTTTTGACATTAGGCAACATTACACCAAAACATACCTCTTCAAACATAACACGAGTATAATTGTTTTTGACAATCTCGAAACTGCTTGTTATACGAATACTAAATGGCATAATCTCTTAGTTATCTTTTTCGCTGAAACAACTTTTGGACAAAGAAATTTTAGATACTTTCCAACAAAGTTATGCAACACATAATACACAAATTGTTCTAAATATAATTTAAAAACCACGTCTTAGATCATCAGCCAAGAGAGAACAAACATCTACGATTTTATTAAAACCTGTTTATTATAAACTGCGCCTGCTCTCAACATCTCCCAGGAGACAGGCACATTACATCCACCACCAAAAGTAAATCATTATTTTTTTTTATTTTATATGTATTTTTTTTAAATCAAACAAACGTACGAAAGATACAGCTAAAAATAAAGACTTATTTTTACACTTTTTTAGTTGTTCTTCCGCGATGAAGGCAATGTTGTATCTGAAACTGGTTGTCCTGTTAATTTAAAAAAAGTGGTATAATATGTACATCAAACTGTTTTTCATTCCAAAATTTTTCATAATAAATTTTCAAAATAATTACAAGTAAATTGTTCTGAGAAAAAGGAAACCATATAAATACAAAAAATATCATAATGGTCATTAACTACCTGTGTAAATTTCTCAGAAGTAATGCGAAACGATTACATAAATGGTTACCTACCTTTGAACGAAATGTATTCCACGAATTAAACACAGTCAAAAGGGATGCATACCTTATTTAGTATAAAATTCACCACGTGAATTATTTCCAGTTTACAGTTGTTACACAGCACGAAACATATTTTCAATCTAAATCTTCAAATAATAATGTATATCCGTCACACAGATTTCTATTTTAATCAATCACCGCTTCCCTTTTAGTGAGACTGGGGAGCGGGAGGTTCTTGAAACTTCTTAGACCAAAGACAATCTAAATTAGAGAGACCTATTTAACACGTGAGGTTGAGATTATCAACGTGAAGAGGCTCTGTTGTATGCACACCTTTGTGGCGAATAATCTATATTACCCACGTGTAAACAGCGCCGGATTTGAGATTGGTGAAGATGGATCGTGTTACCGGGTGGAACATTTTAAAAGGCGCTACTAATGGCTTTGATTTTTTCTAAAATAATTGCGGAAATGTAAAAAGTCTATTTTTATCAATTCTGTTTATTATCGACCTTTTTTGTAACATTATTTCAACTATCAGCGAATAGCAGGTATATAAAGAGGGTGCGCGCTGGACACCAGAAATATATCACATGTAATGTTATCTCTTTGAACCCTATTACACATTTTTTTTTTTTTTTTTTTTTTTATTATTTTAATATAGATCATAGTTACATTAATACATACATTTTTTTGCTAAATATAATATTTAGGTACATAATTGGTCATGTATACCTTATCAGAAAAGAGGAGCTCTTGTGCCTGATAAGGGAGCCACGATTCTTACTTCAGTGATTCAATGTTATGTGTAAAATATAAATATAATATATCCATATATTTTTTTTAATATAAGTTTTTTTTGAAAAAATGTTTGATTTTATTGATTTGTTCTTCTTGGTTCGTAATACAGCGCAATTCGGAAGGGAGATTATTGTAGTTTTTTATGGCTTGGTAAATATAATGGTTTTGCATTTGAGTTGTTTTAAAGATTGGCGTAATAAATTGATTTCCATTTCTCATCAGTTTGTAAAATTCTTGATATTCTGTGTTATTTTTTTCTTTACACATTTTTATAATCGAAGTTTGCTTAAATATATCATCAATATTTGGTACTGGAAACATTTTAAAAAGCAATTTTGTTGGGAAAGTAGAGTTTTTTTTAAGTATTACCTTTATAATAATTTTTTGCGAGACTTTTACTGAGTTTAGGTTGTTTTTATAAGATCCTCCCCAACCTATGATTCCGTAAATAAGCAGGGAGTGGACAAGAGCATAATATACATTTTTTAGTATTTTCACATTTAAAATATTTCTTAACCTAACAAATATATATATACATTTCCTTATTCTCTTTACTAACTCCGTAATATGGCTTTTCCATTTCAAATTTTCATCGATGATGACACCAAGATATTTAATTTCAGAAGAAGAGTTGATTACAGTACAAATAGGATTAAGTAGTTTACAGTTGACATTGTCACAATTTTCATCATGGATTATGATATTTACTTTGTGTTTAGGTATTTTTTGTAGTGAAAATAATACATATGTTGTTTTTTTGGCATTAAGTGTGAGTAGGTTATTATCAAACCATGATTTTAAGATATTAATACATTCATTTGCAAGTTTGTTAACTAGTTCCCATGTTTGACCTTTTATTAATAAAACAGTATCATCAGCATAAGAGATTAATTCACCTTTGATTTTCTGTTGGAAAATGTCATTTACATACATTAGAAATAGTAATGGTCCGAGGACCGTGCCTTGAGGAATGCCAAATGTACTTGTTAGTGGTGTACTAAAGGTTTGGTTTAATTTTACAATTTGAGGTCTCTCTGTTAAGTAGCTTTCTATCCATTTAAGAGCTAAGTGGTCAATGCCATTTTCTTTTAATTTTAATATAAGTCTTTCATGGGAAATGCTGTCAAAAGCTTTCTTTAAGTCAATAAAAATTCCTATACATTTATTTGATTTGTCCAGGGCACTCTGAATACTAGATGAAATTTTTGCAATGGCATCTTGGGTACTTTTTCCCTCTGTGAAACCGAATTGATTTTCATTTATAATCGAGTTTTTTTTTAAGAATGCAGTTAGTCTTTTTTTAACAATTTTTTCAAAAATTTTCGATATATTAGATAAGAGTGAAATGGGTCTATAATTAGAAATGTCCTCCGGGCTACCGGACTTAAATATTGGAGAGATTATGGTTTTCTTATACGTGCTCGGGAAAACTCCTGTCTTAAAGCTATTGTTTATAATATGAGAGATTGGTGTAGAAATATAATTTTTAATGATTTTTAGTGTTTTTACAGCGAGACCGTCAAATCCCGGAGCAGAACCACCTCGCATTTTTGATATAATTTGTACAATTTCAGACGGATTGGTTGGTTCGAAGAGTTCAAGTTTAGTTTCTATATTTGGAATATTTTCAATATACATCTTATTTATTTTTTTCACGGTAATTTTTTCTGCTAGACTCTTTCCGATATTTGCAAAGAATTCGTTAAAAGCGTTTGCTCCTTTTTTAGGTTCTTCAATACAGTTAATTATGTTATTGTTTTGTATTACACTCTTAATAGTATTACTTTTGGTATTTTGTTTATTTTCCATGATTTCATTGATTATATTCCAAACTTTCTTACTGTTATTTTCAGAATCATCAAGTTTATTTTTATAATAATTTTCTTTCGTGTTTTTTATGAGCGTGGTTAATTTATTTTTGTATTCTCTAAAATGAACATTTAATTTAATGTCTAGTGGTTTTTTTTTTGTTTCTTTATAAAGCCATTCTTTGTGTCTTATGGACACAACAAGCCCATGTGTTATCCACGGTTTGATTTTACGAAATTTTGCTGTATTTCCTTTTGGAATAATTTTTTTTGAATCATTTATAAAGTTCGTTAATCTATTTTCAAATATTTTACAGCACTCGTTGACGTTATCACTTCGGAGAATATCTAACCATAATTCAGATGACAATTTATTTTTCAAAGATTCGATATTAACAACAGATATTTCTTTTTTATTATTAGCAGTTTGTCCGCAATGTTGGTTTATCGCCTGAGGTATTATTGAATTGTAATGTAGCAAAGTCATGTAATGGTCGGTAATTGAGGTTTTTATAATTCCCGAGTTTAAATTATTTATATCTTTGATATTTGTGAAAATGTGATCAATGCATGATGGACGTTGCCCATTGACGTTTCTGGTGTAAGAGTTTATACACGACACATAATTCAATTCCGCCATCATATTTAAGTAATTATCTTTATCGTTCGATGTATAATCGTGCGATATATTTAAATTAATGTCACCTAAAACTATTGTATTCGCGTTTCTGTAGTTTAATAACACATGTCTTAATTCTTCTTAAGTCTTCATGGATATAAAGACTTTTTAAGCAAATCAGAAAAATCTTTTATATAATACAAATGAATTCGTAAAACAAGCAAATACGCATATGCAAAGAAATATGAATTCAGTATCATTATTGAAAAGTGTGTTTTGAATACAATACGAATTTCAATTTGAATCCAAACGAAATGTTAAAATCTTTTGATTATACTCTTATAAACTCAACTACTAAAACTTACATAAAAATAACATAATTTTTTATAGAAATAATTATGTTTGTGTGCGAGTAGTAGTTTGTGATAAGTGCAGGTAGAATAAATAGCCCCAAATTTGTATACGATTGAAATTTTTTATCACATGAGAACAGGTCGCTCCTACGACACATTATTGTGTTCAATGATATGTCAGTTTCTGTGTTTCCTCGCTCCTACAACATATATTAGTACACGTACTTTCCTTTTCTAAAAAATGCCCTCCGCACAGCACCCCCGAAGATGACAATGACCCTCACAGATTATTTTCCCTCGTGGCCTTTTATGTGGAGTTAATAAAAAAATAAAATATTAGAATCCGGTTCTGCTAATAGTGTGAAAAACATTCACCCAGCAATAATTTCCCCATACAAAACGGAGCCCTCACGATAACCACCGTCAGAAGCTTTGTTACAGATCGAAATAAATAATACTTCACAGTTCCGAATCTCTGTTTCTTCTGGCCATATCGTGTTAAATCATGCGGACGCGTGCCCGCCATACATAAATACATGTTGTGCTCCTTTTAAAGATCGATATCAGAGAAATACTAAGTTATTCATAAGTTTAACGCTAAATATAACCTCTCACGCGACGGTATAAACCACAGCTGACCACACTGAGCTTTTGAGACTTGAAACAGATATGTAGGTAGATATAATTCTAAGAAATATATGTTTGTCTGTTTGGTATCCGAAATAAAACTCGTATTCGTAGTGATGGAAATTATTGAATTATCCGATTCGGAAACATTTAAAATAATCGAATAATGGCTTTCGGAATAATCGATCGAAGGAGGCGATATTAGTTAGAACGTCGAAGTTTTTCAGAATTTTATTTTTTAAGTACATTATATGGTTATCATTTAAAATAGTGGCATTATATTATTAACTGGCTGACGTGTACCCGGCGTTGCTCGGGGACTTACGAATGTTATGGGGTAAAGTTTTGAGGTTGTGAACTCTTCTGGATGTATTTAAAAAGTGGAAATACTCTTGTTGTAAGATAATAAGCATTAATTTCACTTGATCATGCCATGTCTTTTTCGGGAGTCGTCGACTTCTTCAACCATTCAATTCCAAGCCATACATTGTCCTCACACCTCTTTCTTCGTTTATCACTTACGTTTCATTTTACCATAGATAATTATATCATTCATAGCTTTCTCGGGCGTCCCTGTCTTTTTCATGTAGTAGTAGTAGATCTTGAAATCCACACTGTTACCATTAAAAAACTGTTACCATTAATAAACTGTTACCATTAAAAAACTGTTACCATTAAAAAAACTGTTACCATTAAAAAACTGTTACCATTAATAAACTGTTACCATTAAAAAACTGTTACCATTAAAAAACTGTTACCATTAAAAAACTGTTACCATTAAAAAACTGTTACCATTAAAAAACTGTTACCATTAAAAAACTGTTACCATTAAAAAACTGTTACCATTAAAAAACTGTTACCATTAAAAAACTGCATTATGTCGAATTTAATTTGAGTACGTATCTCATTCCAGTGGAGAGATAATAAGTCTTCCTCGAAGGTCTCCGACTTCTTCTACCATTCAAAATACCGTTTTACTCACTCTCTAAACACTCCTGGCACTAACAAGAACAACATTTGAAATTTTCGGCGAAATTGAATGAACTGTATAGGAACGCGTATGGAACAAACAAAGAAACATTAATTTTTTATAAAATTTCCAGGGTGTCCGGGGGTAAAGTGCGCTAACTTCGTAGGGTGATTAAAGATGATTTTAGGAGTAAAAAAGTTAAATAACAAATAGAAATTCCAATGTTTTAAAGTAGTTTTTAGGTTAAATTGTTGAATTGCTTGATTGGGAAAATGAATATTCTTCTTAGGAAAAATATTTTTGTATTGGTAAATAAACACTTGAAGTTATTTATCTTTTTTACTTCTACCATCGTGTATAATATAATCACCTCCCAAAGTTAGCGCAATTTACCTCCAGACGTACATAGATAATTTTACGATTATAAATACAGTGCTTTGCGTAGTTTTTTATGTTTGAGAAGGATACTGTGAGTAGAAAATTTTATTAAAAGAATATTATTATTTTTGTTTAAACCATTATATTATGAAAAAAACAACTTTGTGTTTAAAATATAAACATTTTAAATTAAAACTTATTTGCTTTGTACCCAGATAAAAGAACCGTTGGTTTTGTAATATGTAGATAATATTAATTAAAATGTTTAGTTAAGCAAAGTTAATCATTTTCATTTAATTCAAATGATGCCGCTAAATGATTTTACAATTATTGAAGTCGGAGAAGAATGTTTCGTGAATACCCCACTAGAAAAAGCTCAGCTGAATTGTTCACCAGGTTGTGATTAAATGTTATAAGTAATGTATTGAAGTGTGTTGGTTATTTTTGTTTTGGATATTTTATTTTTCTTTACTTGTAAATTGAGTGCAAAACTATAAGAAAAATACATTGTCGTTTTAATATTTTGACGAAAATCACACTTTGTCTTATCTTATTCGCATTAGACGTAAATCAGTTTCCGAAATGTTTTTCTAGCAAATGACGAATTCCTCGCCAAAAATGACAAATATTGGTGACACTTATTATTTGATGCCGCCATTGGCCAGAAAAGACGCCGACCGAGCGTTTTGACTTCCACTGTAAATGGGGCATTTCTCATTGAATATTTCGGTTGAATAGTATACGAACGTTACTTTCAAATCTTTATCTCACCGGCCATTACCATCAGGATACAGACAGACGATGGAATGCCATATAAATCTACATTAGAACATCTACACTCAAATCTACATTAGAACATCTACAACATCTAAATTCATCAACATTTATACACCTTATTTTGTCACGATTTAATATTTGTTTCACGTTTTCTTACTTAAGCGTCCTGACATCTTCTTTTGTTTACTGAATGCATTTGAGAAATCATTAATTACCATCAACTTCAATTATCAATTTGTACTTTTTCATTCTAATAAAAATTTTGGGAATGTTCGAAACAACAATAGGTATTTTAAAAATTCATCATTTCGAAATAATATATATCTCGATTATGTCCATCTCTTTTGAATTATGTGGGCATATCGTTACACTAGTAAATGAATAACACACTGTAATTTATCTCAAAAGCTTATGGTAATGTTCGGTTCATCGAAGGAGCCTTTGTTTCTACGGTAATTAATTATTGAATGCATGTAAATCCATTCGGAGATACATTATACGCGTGGGTGAAATATCTGGAGAAGATTTAGTCGGTAGAGTGCATTGTAATTTAAAACAAACTTTATCCTTATGCTTACCTGAATAAAAAATCGTAATCACATGTTAGAAAATCAATTTGCATATTATATTATTATTCGTTACTAGCAAAATAAATTTAAATCTAACACTAAATTCTTGTAACATTCCAGGGAATTCCATGTTTTGAATGGATGGGCAATCCACAGTTTTGCCCACATAAACTCGTTCGTTCCCATGAGAAAAAACCAACCCACATTCGCGTTTTCGGAACCACCATAATATTCTCTGTGTATTTAGGCCTCCCAAAAAGATATAGGACTGGAATCATTCTCACGAAAAAAAACATAAAAATTTTGTAAAAATAAATGTGAATTTTCCAGACCGTTCTCCTCAAAATTGCAATCGTATCGTGGAACATTGATCCACATCGGTGTAAACGTGATAACATAAGGAAATAAAATAAAAATTCTCCTTGTACGGCAACGTCGAATGTTCATGTGTTTGCTTTGTGCGTCGTACCTCTGAGCCTTTTAAAATAAATACATCCCATAAATTGTTATCGATTCAGGCGCCTTACATGTCCTTCATCCAGATTGACACTTGTATAAAAAACCTTGTCACGATAAAGCGAAGAGAAGCTCCCAAAGCTGTAAACTCTAAAGCACCCGACCCGGACACTTTCAAGGTTTTGTAGGTTGCGCCTTGCACGCCGGAGCTTCTCAAACTTACAGAACCTCCCACGGGGTAGCTTTACTCAAATGCTGTTTTTGTTTTAGAGTCGTAGGTCAGATGTATATTTAAATCTAACTTTTGTATGCTACTTTATGTTGTAGAGCTAATTTAGCAAAAAGTTGTCGATTTATTAAATTAAATTTATTATCATGAGACCGTTTAGTATCAAAATTTACCAAATAACAATTAATAAATTAATCATCCTCTTAG
The DNA here is from genome assembly GCA_026573805.1 of Hesperophylax magnus. Classification (NCBI taxonomy): domain Eukaryota; kingdom Metazoa; phylum Arthropoda; class Insecta; order Trichoptera; family Limnephilidae; genus Hesperophylax; species Hesperophylax magnus. The sequence continues at coordinate 31,848,841 of JAIUSX010000046.1, forward strand.
GAACCCATTTTTTTCAATAGCATTGATATTTTATTTTAATAGTTATAATATATAGGTATAATAATAAACAAAGATTTTATTTTTTATGTAAGTACAGGTGTATAACTCTGAAGACAAGTTGTTTCACACAATTTTATAATTCATCAAATTTTTAAGTTAATTTTCAAGTTCTATGAAGGATCTATCCAAGTAATTTTATCATTTCAGTTTTGAAAAACAATCGGACAATATTGATATAATAACAGAACTTGAAAAACCTTAACAGAACTTGAAAATCAATTTTGATAAATTGTTCAAATTCTGTGAAACAACCCGTCCTTAATTGCGACAATAATGACATGAAAATTATTTTTTCAAATACATTAACCATCGATATATCGACTCTAGATATGGCGTGTCTTACAAATTCGGTCGAATAATTCGGCCCCCCAAACACTAATATCAAAACTCCCCATCTAATTCCATTGCTTCGCTTCGAAAGCATTATAATATCTTGCGAGACAAATTTGCTCCTTGCAGACCAACAACATGTAAAAAGCAATGCGTCTTTCGACTTTTGACTGACAGATAATGGACTTTCTTTTTGCTAAAAATATTTTCGTAACCCAATTTATTTATCCAATAATTTTGGTTTCGGTGTCATTTTTAATATTCACATGCCCAGTCTAGACTTTATTAGTCGATGACATTAACGCAATAAAATCTAACACCAAAATACGATATATTAAAATGTTGAAGTAAAAAGCGTACATAATTTTGAAAAGTACAAACTCATTTGAAATTAATTCATCGAATTACGTATGTGCAGGTGCGTATTAAGGAAATACGATTGGTATGACGAATTTCCGAACGGAGAAAAGTTTGTAGGTATTGCTAATTTATTGAAAATTTCTTCAAATTATTAGAAATAATTTTCCTGATATACCCTCAGTAAATTCCGAATATGCCGGAAAACGTGTTCATGCATCTGCCGTAATAATATATAATGACGAAATGCGACAATATTAGGATTTTATATAATCACGTGTTTCGACGTCGTGATAATACATTAATGTTTTACTAAAACTTTATCAGAAAACCTATCAATTCATTCTTTAAGAGCCTTCAATCCCGTTTTTAACCGTATTAGGAATAATTTGAAGAGATTTTGAATAAATTAGCTATATTTTCTCCGTGTGTATTTTGATTCATCCACCTTCCACCTGAAAGCAAATTTGAAAAGGATTTCATGTGGGATGTTTAAGGAACTTGACAAAATTGTACAACTCATAACAAATTTTTATTAAAATTCAAACAATTCTACTATTGAATAAGATGTATGTATATGGCGGAAAAAAATTATTAGTCATATCTGATTTACCCCCAGGAAACTAAAATAAATATTTGATTAATTCTCAGTTGAGTTGGAGAATGGCAGGTATTGAATATAAAACGTGGAAGATTTTAAAAGAATCTTCTTCCTGTGAGTTTTAGGCTAGCTATGGAAAAAGATTCACTTGTAGATTGTAAAGGTAGTCTTCTGTGTCTGGTTTAGTCTAAGGAAACTATAATATGATTTCACGTCTATGTTATAATCGATTATCTATAGTTAGTTATGAAGCCATGGAAACATATTTTTACTGCTCCCTCGAGATAATTTTCCACAAAAACGGCGCAAATCATATAAAATATTTTCATTATGTAATTATTAAAATTGGTTTACATTGTTTCCGAATATCGTTCAATTATATAATACATATTATCATAACAGCAATTAATAACATTAAAAGTTAGAGAAAAGCAAATTAATTCTTAATATATAAAAAGAAAAGTAGTCGACCGATATCGCGGAAAATTTTAAAGTTTGAGTAAAGAGTAGTTTGAATGGTAAAAGAAGCCGGGGACGCCTGAGTAATACTTAACGCAATATCTCTGCAAGGGAATAAGATACGTACGAGAATAAATAATGATTGAAGTAAAGACAAATGTGGAACATTATAATCAATCGAACATTATATATATATTTTAAAGATAATATTTAAGTCAAAGCCTGGACAAAGTTTTGGTAGATTCTATGATTTAGACACTATTCCGTAAAGAACTACAAAAATCATTTTATCTGGCACCAAAACGTTAAGGTGAGGTATCAAGTCTCCACATTCTGGATAGTGGAGACCCATAATAAGTACATTGTTAATTGGGGAAAAGCAACTAATTATTTATCAGTTTATAAGAGCAGTTAATTGTTTAGTGCAAGATGTGACATGAATGTACCATATTTTGGTAGGAAATAAAGTTATTGTGGATGAAACTATTATTGATTAGGTTATGTAATTATGTTAATAGAAGTGTCCAAAGAAGCGAAGCTAGCAGTCCACATTGGAGTACTAGTATCTACCCTGATGTATGGCATGAAAAGCAGATTAAATGCTGTAGAACTGTGATCCCTTAGGCGTAAGTGTGGTAAAACCATCTGTGATCGTGTGACAAATGTGGAGATTTGCAACGAATGCAAACTGATGTCAGCGTAGTGAGTAAGATTAAGAACGAAGCGAAATGAGTGAGACCATTGTTAATATTGACAATTATATGATTTTGGAATGTAGAACGAATGAACGAGGGAAGGAGTTTAAGGAGAATATATGACGCTAATGTATATGGTCGAAGAAGTCGTAGGAGTCCGAGGAAGACATGGCACGATCAAGTTAACCAGATACTTGAGTCGGTCCATGTCAAGATTCGGAACAACTGAAGAGTATGTATGAATATGAATGCGGTACGAAGTGTGTGCCAAGACCTAGTTGTTTGGCGGTCGATCCTATCTGCCTACCCCTGCGGGGAAACGGCGTGATTGTTAGTTAGTTAGTTGTAGAAACACATTCACGTGTGTATTGTCTGTAACTACCCCATATCTGGTAAAGACCCAGGAAAATAGAATATTAATTTGACGCACATATCCGATTAAGCATGAGATTCCTTATTCACCGCCTCTCCGAGCGAGTCAATCCTTTACCACACTTTAGGAACATGTGTATCGACCCTCTCACAGAGAGCTCCGCTACGTGATTCCCGCAGCGATAAGATTTATTAGATTAATTGAAAATGTGTTAAGTATTCGTAGTCGACGAGAAGGGATCGGATCTGTAGCCTGTCAATAAGAAATATTTAGTCTCCGTGACGCGGGTTAATGGACTCTAATATAGCCGACGATTTGAATTTATGTGGGACCGTGGACTTAACACATGTTAGTAATTTGATTAACTATTGACGCAATTGACATCTCGTAGGTTCAAGTGCGGTATCGCATAACTCAATCACTTGACAACTTGTCTCGGATTGGTAATCCTGTTAACAACGTCAAAGCAATAGATATTTAAATTTACGTGACCATAGGTCATCTATTGGTAAATCAACATTATGATCGAGTATTCGAACATTATATTTATAGCGTGAAGAGATAGCTATAGCTTTTTAAGGATCACAGATTTAAAGGTAAGATTAAAAATAAATTCTTGATTAACCTGTCAACTATGGATGGGACACCGGTGTCTTATATACAAGAAAAGATAATTTTTTTATAAGCGTTTTGAATCCTTATGTACACAGAAACCGTATGAAGAATAAGTTCAAAATAAATATTGCTTTGGAAAATATTTTTTATTTGATGTTTAAAGTAAGAAAAAATTGATTTGTACTTTTGCAGGGTTTGTAGGTGTTTATGTTGGAAAGACCGACAAAATTTTCCCTCCCTAAACATTAGTTATTCTAAAGGGAGGTATTAAATAACACCGAGAAAAATATCTTTGAAGACTTCCGTGGTCGAGGGGTAAGGCTCTCAACTAGCAATCGCAAGGTCGCGGGTTTAAATACCGGCGCGCGCAAGTAATTTTTAATTGATGAATTTGTGAAATTTTACTATTTATTCATTTACAATAATATATAGCATACATGCTGCACGTTCCAGAGTGGAATATACTCTCAGTATCACCCTGGTGTAAGACCACCACTCAGAATTGAAATGTTGCTTTAGATGGTTTTAGTAGTGTTTGGTGACCAGGTGTGAATAGCCAAGTCCCCCCCCCCACCTTCCTCTTCCTTCAAAGCATTCCCCAATTGGCGATGACATAGTCTCACTGGCTCCAGACGGTTGACATTAAAACAAAAAAAGAACTTCCTATCCTTAAAAAGACCCTCCACACAGCATCTCCAAAGATGGTACAGGCCGTGAGAGAAATTATTGTCCTCGAGCATCATTTGTGTGAAAAAAAAACAACTAAAACGCGAACCATTGATATACATATAATATTATATTTTTATTAATTTGGAGAGAAATGTAGGTACAGCCGTTTCCCCAAGTAATAAATGGATCCTATTGTATTCAACTCCCATTGTTTGAAATCACGTCAACTTTTATATTGAACAATACGCACTTTGCTGCGTAATTTATAAAACTGTAATATTTTCATACAACTGAGTGGAGGAATTTTGGTATTGTGTGGGAGTAATTATTGTTTCATTTTATAAGAGGATATGTCCATGACATCTCTAACCCGCGACTGACTAAAAATCGATTTTTTATGAAACGTTTCACAGAATTTGATCAAATTTCAAAGTTAATTTTCAAGTTCTGAAAGTTTTAATCAAGTTCTGTTTTTATTTTAGTTTTGTGAAGTAACAGAGCCGTAATGGAATAATAACAGAGCTTTCACATATTTTGATAATTAATTTTGAAATTTGATGAATTGTTCAAATCCCGTGAAACAAATACATTTAAAGTAAACTGTTTCATAGTATTATAAATCAATCGATGTATAAGCTATACTACGCCTGAGAAACAACACTATTTTTTAGATCTTTCGTTGCTCATTGAAAGTGATCCTTTTATGAACCATGAAACAAACATTTTCGCCCCTTGTCTTATTTAAAAACAAAGTTTTAAGAACACTTTAATGTTAATAATATAATAAGTTCTAGAAATAAAAGCTGAGTTAATTTCATGACGTCAGAACTAATTAAATTAAACGTCTCTCATCTTTGGAAAGGAATATTAATAGTCAAACAAAAATGGAAGTGGCAATGAACAGTGAACTTCTTTGATTGGTATTAATTATTTGCTTAATTAGGTAGTTATCGACTTTAAATGATTATCTGTATCGCACTCCACTGCTATATAATCTAAGCGTTCCACAGATTACAAATAAAATTACGAGTCTTTCAAAGCAGAGTGGTTTATTGCATTGTAAATTGTAAAAAAATGCATTGTTGTCACCGAGCCGTGTTTCAAGACTTTATCAAGTCTGAGAACATTGTTTCCAGACGTCTGGTGAATAAACGTCATATTCAGTAAAGGTTTATGGAACCTAACGATCTCCAAGGTTGAATGAAACGAACGGACTGGACTGATATAAATGTCTCGTTAGCTTGGCCGCTTCGTTGTTGCATTCTTACGGATATATATGCAGTATTCTCGTATTGTTCTGAAGAGCTTTCGAAGTTTCTCATCTATGTGGACACAACATTAGTGACTGACAGGAGCCAGTCAAACTATGCTAACTCCAATTAGGGATAGTTGTAGGTTGTGAGAATGTAATGATGGAAGGGAAGAAGTAAGGGTGAAGTAGTTAGGTTATAAAGAACTTTACCTCTCAGCTCTGGTTACAAAAGTGATTATATTATAATTAGTTACATAGTTTTTGGTGGGGAAAACAGTGTCAGAGAACGTTAAGTATTATGGTGCGCAAATAAATGGAAGAATATTTTATTTATTTATTTATTGGACAATTTTTATAGCGCCGCTTTTCTGAGATATCACCTCAGGGGCGCTTTACAGTTGATGCAGGTATTACAAAAAATATAAATATTACAAAAATAAAGTGAAGTTAATTTAAGTAAAATGAAGTACAGGAACAGGTGACACGAAGATAGAAAATGGAGACTCTGCAGCAAGAATCCTAGGTGGTGAGGAAACTGGTCCAGCTGCTGCAGCGAAAGGGTCCACCGTGTCCACCAGCAGTGCCAGCACGAGGTTTGTCATCCGTCCAGGTATGTGTCTGCTGCTAACAAAGCGCTGACACAATATCCTCTCACAGATACCAGACCTTGGCAGCACCGTCGGAGATATGTCGGAGATACTCCTGGTATGATTGTGAAAAAATATTATTGAGTGTCAAATCCATTATCGGAGAAGCGAACGTGTCGATTATATAAATCATAAATTGTAATGAAGCAAGGAGTGAGTGCTGGTATGGCGTACCATCCTCTCTAACAACTAATAACCTCTGTGAATGGTTACTTATGTTTGAATTTGAATGGCATTATCATTGGGGGCGATATTTTTTTACTAAATTGTGATGGCCATAGAATAAAGAATAACAATAAAAGTACCTTCCATACAAATTCTAGTAGATCTCCACCCCATTTGAATTTCGTAAACATATTGTGTTGAAAATTAAATTTAATTAGGCAAATATTTGGATCATGAAATACGCTTACAAATTACTTATTGTTTTAAAAGCAATAATTATTCGCCTGAAACACTCATCCACATTGAAAAATCTCCTGATAAAAGATACATGACGCCAACGGGACTCGAACCCGTGTCCCTTCGATTTCCTGTCGACAACTCTGACCACTGAGCTATGGCGGCTTATCTCTTACCCGCGAAATAATTCAATATATACTAGTGTTTCATTCAACAATTACTGCTTGTTACATTTTTTCACCTGAAAACAACCAAATTTATTTTATATGAGAAAGGCATTGTAAGTGCTAACTCTCTCACTAGATGGCGTCGAGACAAATTGTCTACATTTTTAGGTGAAATACTTGAACTTGTCAAATATTAATTATCATTTTTGTTGGTAAACTAATGTTTTTAAGACAAGATTTTTTATGCATAGCACAAAGGGTAACAATTATTTTACAAGTAATAATTATTCGCCTGAAACACTCATCCACATTGAAAAATCTCCTGATAAAAGATACATGACGCCAACGTTCAGAGTGGAAGATACTACTAGTATCGCCCTGGTGTAAGACCACCATTCAGAATTGAAACGTTGCTCCAAATGGCTTTAGCCGTGTTTAGTGACTAGATCTGAATAGCCAGGTACTTCCCCACCTTCCTCTTTCCCTTCCCCACTTACCTTCAGCCTCACAACATCCCCCAATTGGGGATGCCATAGTCTCACTGGCTCCAGACGGGAGCAGTTGGGACTCTTGTGAGGTATTCGCAATAAAAAAAAAAAAAAAAAAAAAAAAAAAAAAAAAAAAAAAAAAAAAAAAAAAAAAACGGGACTCGAACCCGTGTCCCGATGTCGATTTCCGGTCGACAGCTCTGACCACTGAGCTATGGCGGCTTATCTCTTACCCGCGAAATAATTCAATATATACTAGTGTTTCATTCAACAATTACTGCTTGTTACATTTTTTCACCTTTTTTTTTTTTTTTTTAAATATTTTTATTCTAGATAAAAGAAAAGTACATTTTCACTTATTTAACTAGAAATAACATATATATTACACATAAATATATTACACACCGATATTATTCACTTTCATTGTTTTGTTGATTGAGCATAAAACTGAACAATTTTTTTTTAAATATACCTATACTTTTTTCATTTTTAATTTCGTCTGGGAGGCAATTATATATATTGCTTCCCTCGTAACCAATAGATTGCTTGCCATAGTGAGTATGTATCGTGTTTAAATGTATTTTATCGTGTTGCCGTGTAAAGTGTGTGTGTACTTGGGACGTTTTAATGAGTTCTGTATTTGTATGTATGAGTTTATTATTTATTTTGTAAATAAGGAGACATGTATTATATTCATATAATTTTCTTAATTTTAATAGTTTTTTTTCTATATATAATTTTTTTGTTGATGTTCTAGGTTTGAAGTGAAATAGCTTTTTGATTACTTTGTTTTGTGTTACCTGTAGTTCGTTTATATATGTTTCACATGTATTTCCCCAGATTTCAACCAAGTAGTTTAAATGTGAGTGTACGAGGCTATAATATAGACCTTTTTTAATTTTATTTGGTAACAGATATGATATCCGGCTGAATACGCTAATTAAGGGGGTGATTTTATCTTTAATATCTTGAATATGCTGTTTAAAAGTTAGGTGTTTATCAATGCACAGTCCAAGATATTTCTCCTGTATCAGGATTTGCAGGTTGTTATTTTCAATTTTTAAGGGTACATGAGGAGGAATTATTTTACGACTTGAGCTTAAAATCATGTATCCTGTTTTTTTAACATTCATTGTTAATATATTTGATTGGAGCCAACTGTTAATTTTGTCTAAGTTACTCTGTGCATTTTTTAGTAAGATGTTTAAATCTTTACCCCAGTAGAAAATTGCAGTATCATCTGCATATAAAAAAATATCACCGTTTAAATCTAATTGGGAGATATCATTAATATAAATTTGGAACAGAAGTGGTCCTAGTATGGATCCTTGCGGAACTCCGTAGTTTATTGGTAGGTGGTTGCTATTTTGATTATTGATGCTAACGAATTGCTTTCTGTTGCTAAGATATGATTTGAATAGATTAAGAGCAGGACCAATTACACCAAGTTTCTCGAGTTTCTTGAGAAGTATGTCATGGCTTACTGTATCGAAGGCTTTTTGAAGGTCAATTAGTATGGATAAAATATAATTTCCACCATCAATGCTGCTTCTAAGTTTACTGATTAAGTCATTTATTGCCGCAAGTGTGTTTGATTTTTTCCTAAAGCCATATTGTTTTTTATATAAGAACGATTTTTTTGATAGAAATTGTTTAATCTATCGTAGATTACACGTTCAAAGATTTTAGATAAGATTGGTAAGATAGAAATGGGCATGTAATTTGAGGTATCCGTTTTGGACCCACCTTTGTGAATTGGTATTACCTTACCAATTTTGCAACTATCTGGAAAAGTTCCCTCTTTAAGACACTGATTAATTAACTTTGATAAAATAGGAACCAATTCTGTGGAGAGACTTAGAACTGTCTTACATTTGAGTGTATCATAACCAGCGCTTGCATTTAGTTTTAAGGATTTTATTATTTTACTTATTTCTAATTCCGTGGTAGGTTGAAGATATAATGATTCCATGCTATCATGTACTAATGTTATTTCATTGGCTAGATTGTGTGTGATTCTGTTGTGTATATTATTAGCTAAGGAGGAGCCAATGAAAACAACCAACTTTATTTTATATGAGAAAGGCATTGTAAGTGCTAACTCTCTCACTAGATGGCGTCGAGACAAATTGTCTACATTTTTAGGTGAAATACTTGAACTTGTCAAATATTAATTATCATTTTTGTTGGTAAACTAATGTTTTTAAGACATAATTTTTTATGCATAGCACAAAGGGTAACAATTATTTTACAAGCAATGAAAAAAATGAAACACTAGTAAGAGATAAGCCGCCATAGCTCAGTGGTCAGAGCTGTCGACCGGAAATCGAAGGGACACGGGTTCGAGTCCCGTTGGCGTCATGTATCTTTTATCAGGAGATTTTTCAATGTGGATTAGTGTTTCAGGCGAACAATTATTGCTTGTAAAATAATTGTTACCCTTTGTGCTATGCATAAAAAATTTTGTCTTAAAAACATTAGTTTACCAACAAAAATGATAATTACTTATTGTGTTATTCTTCATTAATGGTGATGACTGTTGACGAATAGAAAAAAAAATAACGATTAAAGGCATTCAATCAGTTTGATAAAAAAATCAACAAATTAGATTTTTCAAATATTTGCAAGCAAAAGCGTTGCTGATCTTTCAGAGAAATGGAGACTAAATCAATACAGAACCAAACATTCCTAAAGCATGCAGCTGTGCTAAACAAATAATAATTATAACAATGTCCTTCACCGAACCGGTGCGCGGTGTGCTCGGAGCTGGGAGCCCGCTGACCCGACTACTGGTGTGGCGGCTAATGCGATAAAAACCAATTATCGCAGTATTTTAATTCACAGCCGAACAGGCTAAAATGTTTGCTAACCATTACATCTGCCCCCGGCCCTAATTGCCCGCTTTGCATTATGCATCGACTCCATACAAATGTCAACTGACCGCACGGTACAATAATGGAGGAGGCTCGAGTTCAGGGGCGGGCCGGCGCGCGACGCTCCACACGCTCTATACGCGACACGACGGACAATAATTGTGTGACATTGTTAGCTTGTTACGAAAATCGAATATTAATTGAATAGTTAGATTTTTTATTATCTAACGTAAAAATAATCTAACTTTATATGTATTGTTTACTTTCCGTTAATTATTGAGTTAAAATGGGAAGAGTCTGAGAGAAATAATATATTAATTTGACATTTATAATAAAAAAAAGCTTCGAGGATATTTAAAGTATATTTTTATGCTGTTTGTGGAGATGGAAATAAGTAAAATTTCATTTGCTAGTCTGCCACTGGTCGGGTCTAAACAACGCGGTAGATTGTCACATTAATTTTTCATGTTAAAAACGACCACTTTTCCCGCGATCAAACAGCTACGTTGTTATTCAAGAAAGGTAATTCTAGTAAATTGTTACCCGCAGGTGAATCAGGTAGAACCGCAGGTATCAGTAGAAAAATTTTGGTGCGAATACTAAAATAAATAAATAGGCACGCGGGGAGAGTTCTTGGTATCCTACTTTACGATTTTCACATGCTGTTCAATAAAAAATGGAAATTTCCATTTGTGTGTGAAAATTTTTAATCCTTTCAGTCAGTAAAGTAACGATCAATTTCCTTGCCTCCAACTGAGCTTGGGAAACTAGTCCAACTCTTTTGCACAAATCCGAGTGTGACTTTTTATAATTTAAAAATACTAAAATGTATGCTTAACTGCCTATTTATGTAATATTATTCTGATTGTTTTGTCATAAATTGTATTATTTCTGTGTTTCAATTTTTTTATCCGTAACTCCACACAAGAGGCCCGGAGATAATTTATTGTCATCTTTGGGTATGCTGTGTAGATGTTTTTTTTTCAGGAAAAACCCATGTTGTTCGAGGGAGGTAACACAAATGCCGTCAAATCATTACACAGATGAGTTGTTGAATTCATAGCCATATTATGCAATTTGGAAGGCAGGTTTAGGTGGGTACCGCTGCCCCTGGAACCATTTATCGGATAACTAACACATCTTCCATGGGTCACCCCAAGTGATTCGCTACGTTTGTTGACTTAGTCCCAGGTTAATGGGGTGAGGTTTGTCTAGGTGACGCAAATGTATCTGCCCACTTACTGCGTGGCGGGTTGGATTGGAAGAAACTTATTGAGGGAGACCATTTGTTTTTCTTGCACCGCAGTGAAGGGGTCCTTCATACGTCCGTCACTTCTGAACCCACCGACCTCCAGATATCTATCCACCCCTCATACCTTTTTCCTTCCCACAATTTCCTTTCCTTCCTTTCATTAAAAAGACACTCCATACAGCATCCCTATGGGGGATGTCAACCTAGTAATAACACAACCTAGTAATAATGTCAACCTAGTCAGTTTCAAGGTCTCAATAACCCAATCGTGACTGATTTCGGCAAAGAGGGAGATCAATGACGGTCTGCTGCAATTCGATGGAGGCACCCTCCCCAATAGAGACTCCATGGCAATGTTTGGAAAAATTATATGAGACCGGCTAAAGTATCAAGGCTCCATAGAAACCAAAACAAATCTGGTTTCCAATAAACTGGGCATCTTGTATAGGGTTAGAAGTTTCTTTAATATCGATTAATCCCTTCCTACAGCCATTCCCTTAACCCGCCTCACGACGTAGTTCCCTTGCATGTAAACTGTACGTAGGGTCGCTCTTGTGATGTGTAACATAAAAAATCCCCAAAGATGACATAGGCAACGAGAGAAAAATTTTTCCTCAGGGCCTAATTTAAAAAAAATACATTATACGTTTGCATCTCCATTGCGTAGTAAAGTTCTCAAAGACACTGCCTTGTAATATTTCTCGTCACGACTGTATCAGTTTAGACAAGTAAATTGTAAGGAAGTATAGTCGTACATAATGCATCCTACTATAAATCATCCACAACAGATTTGACAAAGAGTCCATGGGGTAGTAGCAGCGAGCCATTGTTCTTGGATTTCACTTTTAGATGAGCCCGGATTTATTGCGTTTATTCTCACATGGCGTTATTTCTATTTGTAAATTGACTGCAATAAACAACTTTGGTAGGGGAGGAAATTTCGGCTTCCCGAAGCTTCGTTTCAACCATTGCTAATGACGCCAATTGCCACCACAAGGGAACAATGTTGTGAAAAATTGACTAACCAAAAGGATCGAAGTATTACAAATCTAGACTTTATTTCATATAAAGAGATAATATACCATACTAGAATATTGTTCCCAAAGATGACATAGGCCATGGGAAGTTATTTTCCTCAGGACCTCCTGTGTAAAGCAAGTAAACAAAAAAATATTATTAAAAATCAAAACTCATTTTGTGAAAGACAACATTATACAATTTGATATAAATTATTTTTACATAAAAATACGCATGTAAAAGGGTGTTCAGTGAAGACCGTTCATACATTTTAAAACAGACTTAACCCAGTTAAATGAAAAATATTTCATAAATTAATTAAGGAAGATATACAGAAGGTAGAAAGCTACAACGAAGGATTGTGTCCCTGGTTATTAAAGCTGTCGAGGAAATATCTTTCATGAGATTTTGTCAATGTTTTTTTGTTTGTTACTGGATGTTTTAGGTTACTAGATAATGCGCTGTGTTGTGCATATGCGGTATATTGAATATTATAATTATAAACATATTAATCTCGGTTGTCAGTGTATGCAAGCGCGACGTGAAATATGACCGTATCCTTTTCAAATTTTCGTTTAGATATCGCTAATATTGTCTTCAATAATTAAATATTACAATTTGAAGGTTTACTCAATAAAGTTATTCCAAAAAATAAAAATATTTACACCAAAACGCAAAAAAATAACTAAGCGTGTTGTAGGTCTAAAATTGAAAAACAGAAACTATGAAACGTTTTAAAATGGCGTGAACAAAAAAGTATTCTGTAAGCGACCAGAATAAGGGAAATTAAATTAATGTATATTACAGGTATTGGTATTTTGGAGGTCGTTGAGTAGGTACCTTCCTACTTAATGAAATTTGTGTAGGTACCTCACTACTTAATGTAATTTGAATAGGTAGCTTTCTACCGAATGTAATTTCGCGACAATTAATGCTACAACTATTCAAAAATTGAAAGATTGTTTGAAATAGCTTTACCGATGTTTTGTGAAAACCTCGATATACCAACGTTTTTATATTATTTTCCTATCCTGCTCCATACATTCCTCGATATTATTAGTTGTCATACCTACATAATTCATTTTTTGAAAAACTCTTAACCGAAATTTCATAAACGATTTCCTTGTTTGTCTACTTAAGCGGTATGGAAATATATAGCACAAATTGGTGGACTACAAAAGGGCCAGATCTGATTTATGGCTCAGTTATTTCTTTTTACTCGATACCATCGACACTTTTGTCAATATGAACCCAGGCTTAGCAACTATCAGATAAGTAATTGATTGTAGAGGGAGAATTGATTTAAACGTAACAATAAATCAACCGGGATAAACGTTCGTGCCAAATGGCTGGTTTGCGATTTTATATGAATAGTTCTAATGACAAGATAAACAAAGGGAAACAAGGCCGAAAAGGAAGAAAATAGAGCAGATGCTACAGTCGTTCGGTTTTGTAACTTGTGGCAATTCCAGAAACGTTTTAAACAAACTTTCCAACCCAATATTAAAGTTATACAAGGTCGCTTTATTGTGGTGATATATTTGGAAGCGTTTTCAATATGGCGATGTTGTAGGGTTTATATTTTACATAAATATATTAAATTATTGTGTTAGTAAAATATTTAATTCATGTTGGGGATACTAGTCGAGGTTTTGAGATAAAAGTTAACAAATGTTTGCAAAATGTAAACCTACTTTTTCAATTATTAAGTATGAATCTCCAAAAACGTTAAATTTGTAATTCTGTACAAAATTATAGAGCAATGTTACTATTTTTATCTCATTTTCAATTACGAGAGATATAACTTTTTAATATTATCTCTGCCAAAAAAATAAACAAGACACCGTACTTTCCATACGTCTGATAAGAAAATTAAATTAAGCGTTGAAACCGGGTAGTAAAGATGTAGTTACTTTTGAGTGCTCTAAATATTATTGATTGAATGCAAAATCGTCAAATCTTGAATTTAATTCAAATTACATTTTAAACTAAAATGATGATAAAAAAATAATTACAAGCAAAAATTAGTCGCCTGAAATATCAACACAAATTGAAAATATCTACCGAGTAAAAATAAATGCCGCCAACGAGAATTGAATCCGTGCCTATTGATGTCCGGTCAGGTGCTCTGTAACCACTGAGCTATGTCGGCTTATTTCTAACCCGCCAAATAATTCAATATGTAATAGTACCTCAATCAACAATTACTGCTTATTATATTTTTTCCACCTATAAACCCTTGTCTTATAAACATTAGTTTATCATAAAAAAATAAAATAATTATGTTTTTTTTGTTAAATTAAAATGAAGGGTTTATTTTTGTGGATTATTCCAGATCATTTTGTTCTTTTCACAAACATCGATGTTTTTTTGCACGAAAGAGAATATATGATAATTCCGTTGAAACCTTTATCGATTTGGCACGCATGTGTTGCAGGGGACGAAAGTTAGGTGACGTCACCAAACCCCGCGACACAGCGAGCCATATATCACTAGTTTAACGGGGAGGACCCAGAATCAGGCTCGCATAATTCACCGTAGGTGAGGAGCGACCCCCTCGCTACCAACCTGAAGTGGCGCTACAGCCTTTTAAATAGCCTCCCTATAGTCCCATAGTCTCATAGTCTCCCCTACAGTTATGACATTTTAGAATATTTCAAAGGGTGGATTTTTCGCCTTTTAAGGGATTACTCAGTTTTAAATGTGAGCAACCCGGTGGATGGTATTTGAAAGGTGCCACTTTTGATCTCTGAAACAAAAGAGAACATTTGGATAAAGATATTTAAACTGAAGTCCCGCCTTAAATTTTACACCGCCACATACATAAGCAGAGTTATCTAAATATTACTTCATTAGGTACTTTAAACGGAGAAACATTTTTAAGTAAAGTATATATGTCGAAAAACAGCCATGGTAACTTTCAAGAATCATTTTGAAATATTATATAAAATAACAAGAATAATATAACACTTTGTAGTTTCAGCAGCCTCTTACATAGGTTAAGGTTACATCGGTTATAGGTCCAGAAGTAAGTCCCGACAATAAGCCAAAATTGAATATTAGCCAGATTCGTGTGTTTCCTACGACTGTCATTTTCAAACTACACCGCAATTTACTTGTGAAAAATATTTCTTGAATGTGTGGTGATGCATATGAAAATAAACCACCTGCCTGCAATACTACCTAATGTAATAGTCTTTCTTCAATGTCAATATCTATTCGAATGATTAACGAGAAGACATTTATAATGACTAATGACAGCCTTAATAACGCAACACTTAATTCTCGCCAATGGATGGCAACTAAGCTTCTTCTTCTGTGGCCACGAGCTTTTGAAAATGGCCTTATCAATGGTGTAGACTACGCCGACCGTAAATAATTCAACTTTCTAGAAGCCCGCTCTAAATCAAAAGGCAACTAGACTCTCTCCAGTTGTGTGTGGATACTTAATGTGCTATTGTTGGCTGAAGATCGGGGGCGGGGAACCATTAGATCTAGTCTTAGTCCGGTGAAGGGATTACTCCAAATGTGGGACGACAAAAGACTTGTTTCGATTTGGTTGTGTTCTAATAAGGAGATTTTTTGGTAAGGTGGGGAAGATTTTTACGGAGGAACATCAAAACAATGCAGAGTTCTTGGATACGAAAAAGGTCATCTTTACTGGAAAAAAATGAAATAAGTTTACTGGAGCTGTAAAAACTGTCGTATCATGTTTTATTGGACTATTTACGAATAAATCGAAATCATTATTTTTTTTGTCGTCATGGCTTCGTGATGGTGGATTATCTAACTAAGCTTAGTAATAATATTTGGCTAATTTATATAGCGCCGTTTTCGTGAGAAATCACCTCAAGGGCGCTAGTCTTTAGATATTCATCTTATTTACTAAACCAGGGAAGTGTTAAAAAATTTGAAGATTCCACCTGTCAAAAAATCTCCTTACTTCTTTGGAATTTATTCTCTACATTATTGTATCTTACTTTATTTTGAATCTAGAAATATATTTGCTGGTTATTGAGGACTTTAAGAAAATTAATAATAATTTTCGAATGCTCCAATCCGGTGCTGCTTATTACCCATGGCGCGTCAGTACGTGAAATTGGAATACTTATAAATACTATTTATGATCCTCAAAAATCCTGTAAAATACATGTTAAAACCACCAACGTTATTGTTGCTGCAATTATCTTAAATTATTTGTTCTTATCTTATAAGTCGTATTTCAGCTAGGTATAGCACCAAAGAATAACATATTTAGGACCGCGATACTTAGAATGTTTTGATTTAGAAAGATTTCCGACCGCTGAAGTCCAGGGAGAGTTTGCATGAATAATACCTCACACTGAGGGCACCTCATCAAGCATAAATCAGATTAGGACGTATCGTACATTTAAGCGTCGAGCTTAGAACCCGCTCTAATTGGTGTGTGTGGCGGAGCTTTTACTCCTCACTTCCTTTCCTCACCTCTTTCCTTCCTCGGTCGCCCATTTAGACCATTTAAAGTTGCTTCCATTGTTCGATAGCTGTTCAATGGTTTTTTTAACATTTAAAATTGGCGTTTTCATAACTCAAGTTCAATTCACCATTATGCTATCTGCCAAAACGGAGAGATGCAATCATATATGTAAGCAATAAATTATTAAAAAAATGTATTTTCTTGAATAAATTATTCCATAAAATAATGCATGTTGTCCTCATTAACTATGATTGACTCGGGTAAGTTTTTAGATTTTTACGGCCAAAAGCATTTTTGTTGTTTGTTTTTGGGGTGTTATGCCGTGTTGCGCTAACTCCTTCTTTAGCCGACGTTTCGGACATCGTTGCAGTGTCCATCATCAGGGCAGATCCGGTAGATCCGAAGATGTCTAAAGAAGGAGTTAGCGCAACACGGCATAACACCCCAAAAACAAACAACAAAAATATGATTGACTCCATCATTCTGTTATTTTTTTCCTTGCACGCTTGAAAATATCGAGTTATTTGGAGGTGAAAAAGTAGTAAAACACAACTATTTTGAAGAGTAATGAAAACTATCTCTACAAGCATTGACAAAGATGTCTCAGATATTGTTGCAGCGGAATATATGAAAATCTTATTAAGCATGTTTCGAGGAACATGGCGGATGGGGAACAACTCCCAACTGAGCTCTGCAAAAGCTGCGTTTTTAATATTAAAAGGTGGCATTGAAACCATTTGAAAAGACCTTTTTAAAGAAGAAAAATTATAACGTTACTATTAACAGAACGATGGCAATAAATTCACATTGCCATGTGACATGCGACAATCTTTTAAAACTTAGTAATTTTACACGCTACTTCTTACTTTGGAATTCAACATGCTTGATGAATTAGGTGTTTACATGAGTATCAATCGATTTTATCTAACAACTCGAAAAACTATAAGAACAGTGGTTACGCCATTACGTATTATTCATTAATTTACACACACATCTCATGCACACATATGTACATACATGCGACCATTGTACTGAGATAATTTTGTTGTTCCTTGTCCTGCCTTCCTCTTCACCCCCGCACCTTTTTGCTGCAAAACCGCTTTGTGTTCAGTGCCACTGCTGTGGTACCTGAGGAAGATAGACAGGAAGAAAACGAGTGCCCTTTTCCTAATGGTGAGTCCTTACTTATCCATACAACATATTATTGTCTTATATGCAGTGGGAATTACACTAACATTCAAGGTCCTTCGACAAACATTTTTTACACTTCTTAAAAACATACCATAACACCTTTTACACACCAAACAGATTTCGTTTGAGAAACAAGTATTTTATCCTTTTCTCTTCGTAAATTGGTTAATTATTTAGTTCTGTGGGCGGCTTCATACTATAAGTAGGTATAGCGCATATTGTACATTTTCACATCCCAAGAATTGCGTTGAAAGTAGAATAATTTATACCAAAATAATCCGCGAAAGGCAGTATGAAGTATTAAGATGTAGTAAGCCTATAACAACATAATTAATAATGAATGAATATTAAACGTGAGCACTTTACAACCGCCGACATAACTTTACTACGATATGCTATACGATATTACACGTACATTCTCGGGTTTGGCGATTATTCCGACCATGAATAATACTAACCCACAAAATAATTTCCAACACAAAATATTCCGAACACAGATTATTCCGCAATTAGATTTTTAGGAAAAAAAATTAGGGGGCAATGAAAACTCCAAATAATTCACTTTAAAAAATAATGCTTAGTATGAAAAACTTACTATAAGATATAAGTAGAATTAGAGAACGATTAATATATATATATGTTTTAATTGCTGTTGATCTTTATTCAAAATTAAAATAATCGTACAAAGCTCTTGTCATTCTCGTGCGTAATTTTTTGGATTTGGGTTTTTTAATACGGTTGTGGGTAAACGATGTTTTCATAATTTTATCAATCCTTAGGCATTGAAAATACCCACAATTTAAAACGTTGACAAAAAAGGATAGCCAAAAAAACTTGTGCGAAATAATATGTGTTCAAAGTTATCAATGTGTGCAATAATCTGACGCGAAAAAAAATCTGTCGAAGGTTTTCCAAGTGCGGAATCATTGTGTGTGGAATAATTCGTCTTAAAGATCCGAGCACCGATATTATACGAACATTTCAGCCCAGTACCTTCCGCAGTTCCTGTGCGTTTACAGGGGAGCCTGAGGTGTTATTCAATTATGCAGGGAAACTAAAGTATACAGAGGTGTAGATGGCGGAATGAATATAGCACTGCTGCGAATAGAATTATAGTAAACACTACAACGTTTTCTAACAGAAGCTTGGCATTTCAGCGTTGTATTCGCGAGAAGTGAAGAGTTGCTGTTTGTTCGTATTCATGCAAAGTAGCGCTTCATTTGCATTTGAGATTTTAATGACGTTTGAAAAAAAAAGTTCAGCAGGGATTGTTCAATGTTTCACGTTTAGAAAGAATATAATAATTTCATGAAAATTGGTAATTTTGAGATAAATAGACGCTGGCAATACGAGGTTCACTAAACCCTTATGATTCATGTTATCAAGCGTTTTTCTATGAAAATATAACGTTAGGAGTTATTGCTTTAGCTACATTATCAAGGTACTTCAGTAATTTTTCTTTTTTATCAACCTTCTACATAAATACAAATTTATTTATGTGACAGTGAAATACAGTCGTATGACTCATTCTCCGTCCTTTCATCGCCAGCAAGAGTTTCGCTGTGGAGAACGGCTCCTGGCACTTCATTACCTCTTCGGTTTTCCTGACGGGCCTGATCCTTGTGAAGGCCATCGAACATCAATCCAGAACTTCAAATCACCCGGCTTAGCTAGATTAGAACATTTCATTTAAATGATCTCCTAGTAAGCAGTATTATTGTATCTATTAGTGTTGTATCCCCGTGAGGAAGAAATTTGTATATTATTATTACTACAACATACTTATAACCTCTCACCCTGTGTTCTTATTCAATCACCTTCCTAGAAACATGATGCAACTGTGCCCTCACATTGAGTTGAATCTCATGCTTTACTACTGAAGGTCAAATTCTTATCAGGATTGGTGGCGCCCTATTTTTAACATTACATTTTGACTAACTAAGCCTTCTGTCAAGTTCAGCTGTTTGGTGCCTATGAGACATGATTTGACACATGTCTTAACTAATTTCTATCCACCTAACCTACCTACATATCAAGTAGCGCCTATCTATACCTATCAAGTTCCTTATTGCTATCATGGTTATTCAAATAAGGTGGGATTTGACCTGCTCAACAAAAAAATCTTCATCAGCTGACCGCTTTAACCGCTTTAACCGCTCTCCTCCAATCCTCAGACCTTCATATTCTTCTCCAATCTTTTTCCAGGCAGTTAGTTTATTTGTTACTCGATTGGACTCTGTATCTTTTTTTTCTCGCTACATCCAAAAAAGTATAGGTTTAATAGCGTTTAAGAATAGTTCTTAATTTTAATGTAATTATGAAAGAAATACTTCTAAAGACTCGCTAATGAGCTTTCTTACATGATGAACTTAAACAAACGCAATCATGTACTTGATGCTGTAGTTTAAAAACATACTTAATCACCCCGGCGTAAGTTCATTCCCGCTACTTCGCAACACGGAGAACAAATCGCGAAGCCTAATTGTGATTCAGAACTTAGTTTCGCTGTATCCAAAGTGAAATCTGGAGCCCCTTCTCGGGAAAGAACCTTTAGTTTGACTTTGGAACTGGGGGTGGTAGGTGGGGGTCGCGGAGGCGGCCGGGGCGGAGAGGATGGGGGTATAATTTACAGTCCGGGGGCGGGGGTTGTTTACCTGCCAGAAGCGACCCAACTTATTGCACGGAAGACAAAGCGTCTCTCCTTTCTCGTGCTGCACAATTATAAGGAATCTTTCAAAGACGTTTCATAATATATCACGAGTTTACTGACCGGGAGGTTACCATGGCAACACAGTTGATTTTACTACAGATGTTTTCCTGCTACTCTGATTTACAATTAATAGTAAAATTTCTGGATGGATTATATATTATTTTCCAATATTTCAATGGTAAGATACTTAATTCAGTAGAGGTAGATTCGAGGGTAATTAATTCATGTGAGAGGCATCTGTATTTAATAAAGAAGGATGAATAATTTTCAATTTGAAATGTTTTTTGACATTCTTCAATATCCTAATTAAAATAAATAAAAGAAACGAATCAATATAATATTAAAATCATTTTTGATAAAATTCATAAAATATAACTGCCAGTAGGAATAACGGTTTTAACTTAACCTTTGATATACATTACACTTCAATGGATGGATGTACCAAATCAAAGGATCTATGAATTTTAATTTGAATATATATTTCATAACATTATAGATTGGAAGAAATAGTAGATTTAACGTAACAAAGCTCCAAGCACACGCCAATTTGGCTTATATGCCATAATTTAAATTTGTTTGCGGAAGAACCTGAATTTAGATGTTAAAAAATGTCGCATTTGAATCCTGGCCGCCTATTTAATCTCTAATAAGTAGGTCAAATAATAATCAATTCAAGATTATCTTATTTATTACCTAATTACATTTATTTTCATAAGTTTTATTTGCTTATCCTTAGTGAACGGTGTATTCTAAATCATTACACGTGCTAAAACGACCAAAACAGGAAAATTAAGCGCAATCACTGGAAATTTCCGTGCTTTACGAACTGGGAAGGAGGTCCGATAAATTTGGGATGAAATAGTTATCTCAGATGTATTATTTCAGGATCCTGAATATATTTCATGATCCGTAATTTATCGGGTACATGACCCCACCGCTGTGCCCTCTATGGGGGACCAATCACTGTACCGCCGTGGTCATGATCATAATAATATATTACCCACTACCATTACCGGAGATGAAGCATTTATCCACAGGCACTAATAATAACATAGATAATAAATAAAATATATTATTTATTCATTTTAAATTCATGTAGGAAAACGAAAGATTTTTTAAATATTTATGTTGAGGGATCAGTAGGATTTATAGACCCTGTTAGGAGTTCTGCCGAGCCGAACCCTCTGATATGAAAATATCTGGAGTCGGTGAATTATTTTCCCATTTGATCTCTGGTGAGTTGACGTGTTGTTCTTGTATTGTTTTGTATTTATTTTGCTTATATAATGCACTTGCATAATGTTGATTAACTAGATGATCATTTGTGGAAAAGTGTGTGGAAGGGTTTAGTTTTTCATATGGGGAAGATTTAACCCGGACATAAAATCGGAAGAAAATTAATATATTATATAATATATATATATTCCGCTACATTTGTTACGTCCGACCCCTAAAAACTCCAGAGCATTGTAGCGTCCACCGACTTACAGCGTCCGATATACGGACGCTATACTGTTTTGACGTCAAAATTGGGCAGAACGATGCTTACCCCATGTAGAATCGTATGGCAAAAATTTTTGTGGAATCAAAAAATCTCTCAGAATGTCTGGAAAAGAATATTGAACGTTTGAAATTTTGCCGACAGGTTCGCTACACGATGTATATATCGAGCGGTAACCGGATAAATCATCACAGTGATAATTCATCACATCTTTAAAAAGTTATATAAAGTCATGGAAAGTGATGAAACAAAAACTTTATTACTGGGTTATGTAGGTTAGGTTAGAAATTTCTTTTTTCGACATTTCTTATTATTTTATATCACTTTTAGGACGGGTTGTTTCGGAGAATCTGAACAATTCATCAAATTTCAACGTTCATTTTCAAGTTCTGTGAAAGATTTTTTCAAGTTCTGTTTTTATTTCAGTTTTGTCAAGCAACTAGCCTACAATGATATAAAAAAGGAACTTGAATAAGTCTTTCACAGAACCCGAAAATGAACGTTGAAATTTGATGAATTGTTCAAATTCTCCGAAACAACCCGTCCTTAGTGTCTTGAATTGTCACTGTGTTGAGTTATTATGGAACCATATCGAGCAGTGTATGTTTTTTATTCATTTCTACGATCTTGCCGCGTCCACGAAGTAATATAATTTTCGATACATAACGACGATCGTGTTGCGTCTACGCATTACGTCGATAGTATTGCGTCCTTGAGACCGATTACGAGTAGATATTATTTTATATACCTTACGAAGGTTGTGCTGCATCCACACATTACGTCGATAGTATTGCGTCCCCATGGCCGTTCGCGAGTAGATATTATTTTGAATACATTACGACAATCGTGCTGCCTCCACTTATTACGTCGATAGTACTGCGTCCCCGTAGCCGCTCATGAGAATATACTATTTTTAACACATAATGACAATCGTGCTGCTTCCATGCATCACGTCGATAGTATTGCGTACCAGTGAACGATCACGAGTAGATATTATTTTGAATATACAACGACGGTCATCCTGCATCCACGCATTACTTTGATAGTATTGCGTCCCCATGGCCGATCACACTGAAATATTATTATGAATACATAACGACGGTCTTGCTGCGTCCACGCATTACTTCGATAGTACTGCTTCCCCGTGGCCATTCACGAGTACATTGTTATTTATTATTTGAGCGTTTGGTTAAGTAAGTCATCAGATTTGGCAACATTGGGTTAATTTAGAATGATGCCGCTTGACACCCAGAACTAAAAAGCGTCCTGCGTGGTTTTTAATGCAAAACAACGATCATGCTGCGTTTACGCATTACGTTGGTAGTATTGCGTCCGTTCACGAATAGATATTATTTTTAATACATATCGATGGTAGTGCTGTATCCACGCATTACATCAATAGTATTGCGTACCCGTGGCCGATGTAGAGTAGGTATTATTTTTAATTAATGAAGACAATGACAGGACCTTTGGTTTTCCGGGACGTGACTCTACCAACTGAGATATTGTGTCCCTATCCGATTTGGTCATATTTACTGTAATATACTTCGACTGAGAATTACCAACAGAGTGGAAGTTACTCCCAGTATAGCCCTGGTGTAAGACCACAATTCAGAATTGAAACATTGCTCCAAGTGGCTTTAGCCGTGTTTAGTGACTAGATCTGAATAGCCAGGTACTTCCTCACCTTTCTCTTCCCCATTTCTTCTCCTTCCACACTTACCTACAGCCTCACAATATACCCCAATTCGGGATGCCATAGTCTCACTGGCTCCAGACGGAAGCAGTTGGGACTCTTGTGAGGTATTCACTATAAAAATAAAAATAAAACATTATCTTAATTTTCTTAGCGCATATTTTTATTGGCTGCTATCTTTATGTATGATTGCAGGATTCAACTCGAACTAAATGCTATCTAGATAGTGTCTTGGATAAATTTATCCATTTTTATTTAATATGCGACACCTATTGACTTTTCTTCAAGTCTAGGATGATTATTATTTTATATTATATCTTTACACTATGTTTTCAAAACTTGTATTAGCGGAGTTTACACAAGTACCTACACTATTTTACATTGAAATCATTATTGATCGGAGAACAAAACAATATTGTTTTTTTAACAAGAACATTCGGTGGTAGCGAAATCCGGTCGGCACAAAGTATAAAAAATAAAAGTGGTGTTTACAAAGTTATTGTTTTATTTTAAATTAAATATTGTTGTCAATTAAACAAACAATTGATAAGTTCCCGAATATTAACTGAATGTAAAATAAATCTTATAGAATAAAATAAAAACCTCTAGATATGAATTGAAATCGAGCAAGAATATCGTAAAACAAATTGTGAGGATTATTATTAATATATTTATAGAATTATAATTATATATTTTATCACACCTCCATAAATGCAATGAAAACTTTAACTTAAACGAAATCGATAAAAAATCTAAACATAGAAGAATACGTATGTGAAACATCCAGCGAATGCACTAAGATCTAGAACAATATAATAAATCTACTAAAAATTTTGCACTTAAACATAAGTAGTATAATTTGAAACATGGACGAACTTTTGGTATACCTATGTATTTAACGTTATGTCCACAATCAGATTTTATAATACTATCCGAGGCACACTCACATGCAAAACATAAAAATATACCAAGTATAAAACAATACGTCACAAATTATCAGAAAAATAAAAGTAGTGGAATTGTAGTCTAAAAGCTAAAGAAAAATTTACTGATATCAATGTTAACGAAATACCAATATGTAACGCAAACTGTTTGTCAATTAATGAATCTAAATAATATGCCATTTAATATAATCGCATGTATCGAATACATAGCTCTAATATACCCTTATAGTCCAGTCAAGGAAGGAGGTGTAGAGTGGGTGAGCAGGTACCTAAGCGATTCCTTCAGAAACTTGATCAGGGTACTTAGGGTGTGAACATCTTGGAATAATTATCGATAGTAACATCAAATGGAAAAGTCAAATAAACTCCACAGTAGACATAATGAGAAAACTCTTCTTTATATTTTTTGACTTAGAAATACTGTACGATATTGAATTGAAATAAACAATATTTATATTGATTATTTTTAAAGTGAAATATATATCCCAGATCAGAATAAGTAATGTAATCCTAAGGGGTTATATATAAGGGGCATAACAAGGGCCTAAATGTGCCTAAATTATTAAAGTCTTTTGAAACTCTCAAAACAAGTCCAAGAATCTTGGGCCTTATATACGGAAGACGTAAAAGTTAACATACAAATAATATACACTCGGTCGCCAGAATAAATTATTCAGTATGGACGTGAAACCTTTATTAGAAGAGTTAGCAATATACGGAAGATGTACAAATTAAATG
The DNA here is from genome assembly GCA_026573805.1 of Hesperophylax magnus. Classification (NCBI taxonomy): domain Eukaryota; kingdom Metazoa; phylum Arthropoda; class Insecta; order Trichoptera; family Limnephilidae; genus Hesperophylax; species Hesperophylax magnus. Next base: position 31,874,334 of record JAIUSX010000046.1, read on the forward strand.
AGAGTGAAAGGACGTGAAACCTATATTAAAAAGAACCTACAATATACAAAAAATATACACCCGGACGGGAGTATGTACGTGACGTAAGAAATTTTTTGGTTTTTGTTATTGTTACAGCTGTTTCGGATTTCAAGGCCATTTTCAAACTGTGGTTTTAACCACGTTTAGACGACATATTTATATGATTCTATTTTACCCCCTCCCAATTAAAAATGATTTATTACCGGTTAAACCGATTTATTAATAACATAATTGTGACAATAGATTTCTTATTCTGTGGGAGTTGAGGAAGTTGAAGTCTGTTTCCCCACATTAATGTGATCTTAATTGTTTAATAATGATGCTGCTATTAATTTATTTGAATGTGTTGTATTGTTTAGGTTTTGTGAACATACTTAAATAAAATAAATAAATAATTTTCCTTACTTTATTAATTAATGTGATATTAAGTTCATTGGTTCTTTTATTGATTTCTAATTGTTCAAGTAAATTTAATCTAAGGCCCTTTCTTTCTACATGTAAGGGTTTAAGTTCATCGTTGTCAAGCGGGACTTAATTATTCACTAAGAGATGTTCTGAAAATTTTGAAAATGTGCTTTTATTATTATAACATCCCATTTGTTCTTTGAATCTAATGGAAAAAGCCATTCACGTCTGTCCAGTTATTTATTTTATTACAAAAATATTAACGTTTTTTGAAGTTTTTTCAAATGAATCAATATAATTAGAACGTCTTCGTAGTACCTAAACCCATATCCCCGAATGCCTCACTTCTTATTTTGGTGACTCGTATCGGAGGTTGGCTATCATCAGGGTTATTTTCACCCTGCAGACGCAACCCGAAATAACTCAGTAAGATAATTAATTACGAAACCCAATATAGTAGTGTTATTTAGAGAAGATACATTAGAGCACCATACTAGGCAGCTGCCTGTTTCATGGTGCCCAATGGAGGAATGGTTAGTTTGAATTTGAGTCTAGTGTAAACATATTTTGGTAAAATTATAAAACAATTTTGAAAATTGGTAAAAAAATGTTTTCAATAACTCACAAAGTTTTCTATAAAATAAACACAAATATATAAAGTAGTAAACATATCTACATTCATACATATACATGCACACGCAAGTATATATATATACATATACATACATATACACAACATTCACATACTTACATACATGTGTCTTATTCCTCACACATGTAAACAATATATACACCTCTATCTGAGTACGAGAAGCGGGTTACCGACACTATCCCACTCACTCATCAAGAAACTTACCAGGGCAGCAAATTATACGTAACTCTAAGGTTATAAAAGAATTTATTTTAACTTCTGTTAAGGCGATGTACTACGTCGTGTAGTATTTTAAATTGAGCCGCTATCAATAACAACCCTTACGTAGATGGCGATAAGGTTTAAATTCCCGCTTAACACCATCCGCCTGTTTTGATTTATGCAAGAAAAAAACATGGCCAATAAGTGATTTTTATTTTATTTTGTGGATGTTCATGCATACATATTTAATTTTTTTCGGATCATTTTATAAATAACTTAATTTGCCACATTATACAATAAAATCATAACCGAAAATGGGTTCGTAAGTAAGAGATTTTGAACTTTAAAGCAGTTTTCATATGCCTATTCATTATTTTTTTCTGGGCATATGAAAAGATTTTTATAAAAAAATACTCGATTATTTCAAAGGTCAAGATGTATTCTACTCGCAGTATTTAATTAAAGCTTCTGAATCATTTCTAGGCGACCAAATTTTCAAACCAAAAACACATGATTTTGCATTACTACGTATAACGGCTAGGGCGCATTATAAAATGCCTTTTAAATTCGTAACGAAATAAACCAACAAAAATTTAGTAATCACGTCATAAAGTTATTTTTATTTTCCTTATCTGACTCAAATGTGAAAATTAGTTCAATACAGCCTACAAATTGTTATGTGGTACCTGCGATTTCAATAATTCATACATTCAATTCATAAAAACTTGAAATAGATTCACTTATAATATTTTATCGTAATTTACAATGTCAATATCCCGATTCTATAAGTAAACACAAAATCGGCTTTCTATTCAAATCTCTCACAAAGCGTTATACAAATTATGTTTGTATCATTTAATTTATTATTAGAATACCCATACCAAAAGTGTATTGATTCGGCTGCAAGTATTGGTTGGGTTATTGATTAGTTATAAATAATTTCTAACAAACCTTCACGAAATATTTATCATGTAAAAGTTACCCTCTATCGTATTGTTTACATCAAAAGCTTTTGCCCAATTTGTAAAATTTGTAGAGCTTTAAATTTAAAATGGTTTTTGATGTTTCTGAAATCCTTTGAAATCTCTTTGTGAGTCTTGATTTTTCGTAAATAATTATTGTTCGGCTTTCGCCCGTGCCTGAAGTAATCGCCGAGGAGCGGAAAATTGTCTTGTTTGAGAAGATGTATTTATTACTGGTTACTGCGGTCGTAGGTACAGCTTACAGGGAGGGACAATATTTCTTGGAACGGTTTCAAGAATTAAAAAGCTTATTTTTATTAAGTTCTTACCTACTTAGTTAAGTAGCTACGTAGAATAGAAGTATAAACTAAAAACTACCCTATCTTGTTTTTGAGAATCTTGCAAAAAAAGAACATTTAAAATTTAAATTATGTTGACATTATCGTGATTAATTTGTCGGTTATTATCATTGGGCTTCTCCCTTTATCTAATGTTTCAAACAGCGTGTCCATCATCAGGGCAGATGAACCTGCCATCTGGACATTTGTCCAGACACTGTAGCGCTGGTACGGTAATACTTTTAGTCTGGTATCCTTTTTAACTTCCTTTTACACATTTCAGCTGTAAGGAATTTGCCAAATATGAGTTGACGTAACCTTACTGGCTTTTAGCAGTAGAACACTTATGTGGTACTTCTCCAGAAATTGGTCCACATACAATGATTACTGATTACATTAGAATAGCACTGTTTAGTGATTAAGTCAAAAACATTATTATAACCTTTTCGTTATTTAAAAAAAATGTTTCTCATTAAATTTTTAAGCTCTTTTTTTGTTGTTGTTTTTTAAGTGCTCTCAAATAAAAGAAATGATAAAATATTTATTTCATCTGGTTGGTACTGGGTTGGAAGCCCTCTTAGGGATTGAGTAGGTGATCCCTGTTTTGTAGCCACAAATTATACCATCAAATACAGCAACACGTGCTGTGCACGGCCCATAAATAATACATAATTTCTTACACGACACCACTCCTTGTTCGAAACCGATTGAGACCATTTTGGTTTAAAGCAGACTGTGTACATTAATCTCAGGTGAAGAAGCTGCTTACCATATATAAAACGATGTTTATATATATATATATATATATATATATATATATATATATATATATATATATATATAGTCAATGGACCCCGGAATGTTTCGCTATTGGTAATGTCTTTATCGGGCATCTCCCACTTCTTCCACCTTTCACTACTGTGTATCACAATGTTACTGTTAAAGTACTTCATTACAACGACTTTAATTTGACTCCGTATCTCATTTTAGTACAAAGATATTGTGTTAAGTATTTCTCAGGCGTCCCCAAATTCTTTTACCATTCAAACCACTCTCTAAACACTCCTGGCACTAATAAGAACAAACTTTGAAGTTTTCCACGATATTGGTCGACTACTTTTCTACTACGACTAGTTTTGCGAGCGCAAACACACGCAGGCTTCAGCCTGTGTGTGTTAAAATTAAAAATATTAAATAAAATTGTTTTTTTATAGATTAAGGTAAGATAATTCACCATTTAAAAATTCTCTTTGTGTCAGATAAAGAAATTAAAAAATACATATTTTGTAAAACACTTCAGACAATGGAAATTAAATTATATTTTGTTGTTAATTTTATTAATATTTACATACTTTTATAATTCATTTCCTAAATCTGGACAGTCCATCTCACTAATCTGACCCTTTTCACAGCACGATAATCTGCGACCGTTGTTAAGATGTTATCATCTGTTTTCACATATTTTATAAAGCTTCCTTTTATCTTTAAGTAAATAGCTACTTAGCGATATTGTTACTTTGAATTTTTAGCTCAAACCCCTTTTCAGATGATTTTTCAAATATATAATCTTTATGAAAATAAGCTACTTAATTATTTAAAGTATATAAACCATAAAAATGCCATTTTAAGCAAAAATCTTTGAATCCCCTAGGCCGTTCGATACTACGCAATATTCTTGACTGAGCATTTAAAGTTCACCCAAAGAAACCCTCAAATGCTCATGAGCTAACCAGAATGAATTTATTTGATTCGGTTAATACAACTAACTAACCATTACGCCGTTTCAGCAGGGTTAAGCAGAAAGGACTGACCGCCAAACAACTTGGTCTTGGCACACACTCTTCGCCTAATTCATATTCATACATCGTCTCATATATACTCAAATGTTATTCCGACTCTTGAAAGGGCCCGATTCAAGTATCTGGTTCACTTGATCGTGCCGTGTCTTCGTCGGGCGTCCCTGACTTCTTCTGCCGGTTAACATTCGCGTATATTCTCTATATTCTCTTTAAAATCATTTCTTCGTTTGTTTGCTCGACATGCTCAACAATCTAAGCGTCCCTTTCTTAATCTCATTCTTAACTCATTACGCTTACATTAGCCCTGCATTTTTTGCAAATCTCCATATTCTCACACAATCATACACGGTTTTACAGCACAGCATTAAATCTGCTTTTGTCCTTCCTCTGTCAGTCTTATACCTCACTGCCATACATTTGGGTAGGTACCAGCACTCAATTGTAAACTGCTAGATTCGCTTCTTTTGTTAGTGTCAACCGCGTTCAGTCTTCCATTAACGGAGTTTCTTTTCCTTAAATATCATCTATATAAGCCTTTCCATCTCTCGTAAACATGCTTCCCAAACATAAAAACTTATCCACCTGCTCCAAGTATTCACCAATCACCACAATCTTGCACTGCTTTGTACTCTCTCTATGAAAAATCATGACTTACTTTATGTTGACATGACTTAGGTTAATGCAAGAACATCATCGACATCGGAAGTACGAAAGCTGATACATGCACCTAATAAAGACAGTAGTTCTCTACTCACCCAACGTAAGCCTCCAAAGCTCACGCGCTAACCAGAGTGAATTATAATAAAGGGTTGTACACGTACACGCCGCACCGCGCGCGCCGTTTCGGTTCGCGCCCGAATCGCGGGCCTGCAATTCGACACGGCGCGGATCCGGTGACAATTACCACGGCTGAGTAATGGTTCCCTCGCCGCGCCGTAACGCGAGAGCAGACTCGGGCCGGTGGTGGTTGCTTCCCGCATCCAGTACACACTGCCTCACTGCCTGGTACCTCCATCTGCAGTGCCACAGCTTCTGAACCGTAACACCTCGCCGTGTGATTAAAGTCACCAAGCTTATTAAAGGTGCGATAATTCATGAAAATTATAAATATAAATCTATAATATTATTACGCTAGCGTCTGGACGGTCTAGGCCCTCTGATTGGTCGAATTCAAATCGTATGTTTCGGGTAAATTCCGCTAACTTGAAAATTAAGACCCAATTTCATACTAAAATAGGAACGCCTCGTGTAATACGAGATTTCTTCAAAAACATCGTTTTTGCTTATAATATAATATCGAAGAAAATATGTTTTAGAAAGTTAAATCCATTATATTAATTACATTACAGTAAAAATATCCACAATTACGTTTTATATATTTGACGTCTGTCAATAATCAAACATTCTAAGGTTCCTTAAAAATGTCAATCCCTCCTTTACCGGCCGCTGGAGTAGTTTCCCTATTGGCCGACAGAGCGCATAAGAGCGATATACAAATACGTACAATTTTATTTATTCAAACAAAGGTAATTATTGACGTAAAACTACCGTTTTAATACGCATTTACAAATAAAACAAACCAGCATTTTTTACAAATAAAACAAACCAAAGATTTTTCACAAAAACGGCGCTCTACAAATTATCCAATTATTATTATTATTATTATTATTTGATTCAACTTAATGACAATAAGCATCGACTCTTTGCATGTACGATTTTGAAAAATATTGATATTTAATATTATTTACGTAAATAATAATTTCGCACTATTTTAACAGAACACCGATATGAAGTTAAAGCATAATACGCGTGTGTTTGTGGGAAGTATACGCACTGCCAACACAATAAAATAACATGAAACACAATCGGAAGATAGAAACGCTTCGTTGATTGAAAAATTATCCAACAAATGTCTAGTCTAAACATGTACTTATATGTATAATAAAACAATCATTTTGCCAGGTATATATATTTATATAATATATATTAAGGTAATTATTCGGAATCGCTGGACAGAGATAATACGAAATATTTTTAAATAAAACCTTCTGATTTACCTTAATTAATATAAAAGGAATTTGAATGCATTTGGAAAATTTTTAATTTTAGCATTTTTATTTTTAATTACGTAAAATGAAAATTCGCTTTCGTTCTATTGGATGACAGCCGGAATAATTTCTATTGATGACATTTTCTTTTGTTGGTATTCCTGATATGATTGGCTGGAATTTTTACCATTTACTCTATGCAAATACTAGGTAGTTACTATTTTAGCCAAGCTCCAAAAATAAAATAACTGTATAAACTTTTAGTGAATTACGAATATGTTCATGATGTCGGAACACGGAAAATTCTTTGTATCGTAATGATATATCGCGTAAATGATGTTTTATTAATAAGGTCTGTTAATTTATCGTGAGAGAAAAAATCAATTTCTCTCCGTGTATATTATGACTGAACATTTGAAATCTCTTCGGTACATAGAACATTCAGACTAACCGAATTCTCTCCGCGTATATTATAACTAAACATTTCAAATCATAACAGATGATTTGAAATGACATACAAAGCTGAACGAATTACATGATGCCAAAACTTACCGTGAAGTCTAATTTTAAAAAGCACTAGGTTCTATCTTTTTATGAAAATCCTGAGTTTAAATAGTTAACAGATCCAATGGATTATGCTAACTATACATTTATTACAATTTAAATTTCTGAATTTTGACCCAGGAAACCAATACTGCTGTACCCGTGATCCGATTTTTTACACGATACAATAGGTTATTTTTTGTACAACAATCTGAATATAGCGGCTTCACGATAAAGTACGCATTTTTCGCTTCCACAACAGTATTGAATTTCAGGGAAGATAACTTTTTTGGAGAAGTTCATGATCAGTCAAATTAAAATTGTACAACTGCCTTTAGCCATTTCACACGTAGACACATTTTTTAAAACCAATCATAGATATTTGTTTTAGAAATATTGGTTATCATGAAAAATGAAGATTAGCAAAAGGTTATTTCACAGATTACCATAATAAATTATTTTATTAATAATTTAAAGATTCTTAATAAATTAAAGTGTTAAAGAGAGAGATACTAACACAGTACATTAAAAAAAACTGAAAAAATCTGTCAAAGCAGTAATAATGAATTTCCGATTAGCGTTCGGATAATAATGATTGAAATAAAATGCCATTGTTGGTTGGGCCGGGCTTTGTGGACGGAAGGATATTCAATATTTACGCGAAAAGCCGCACGTTTGACTAATGGCCGAATTCGAGTGAATTGTGAAACTAAATCTCCAATATTTTCGTTCGTCATAAATTAAACTGAACTTAGTATAAATAGTTGAAAAGTGATAATAAATGATAAGCTTTAAATATGTACGTGAACTTTCCGTTTCATGTCATGACTATTGACTAATGAATAAACTTATCACCACACAATTTCACACATAATGTATTGAACACTACACAACGGTGTTCACATTCTTACTCCATCTCAAAAGTACTGTTGTATTCTATTTGACATAACCCAACTCAAATATTTGATTCAGTTGATCATGGGTTTTTGTGGTTGGTTCCCGACATTTTGATCTACTCATATACGTGTTCTCCTTTTTCATGTTCAAAACATCTAAGCGTTCCTTTTCTTAACTTCCACGTTACGCCGACACCAGACTTGCTGGTACCGGTAAAGCGGGGTTTGATAAATTCATGAAACTTTGGTCATACATTTATCTTGGCAGTATAAATGAAGATCTGCAGAGTCGGCCCACTGGAACACTCCTCTAGGGGAAGGGAAAGCTGGGAATTAAAAAAATACATGCTTTCAAACTAGGTCGAGTAAGGTATCGTTTACTATGTTTTTATTCGTGTTTAATCGAATGAGACCACTCCCAAGATGATAGTTTCAATATTTTTGTTTAGATAAGACAGTTTTTAGTGAGAATCATGTTTGAAGTAAAAAAAAACAATTGGGTAAGGGGGTATGGGTACCGCCGCCCCGGAACCGGTTATTGGATAACCTACACCTCTGCCTACGTTTGGTGATGTAGCAGGGGTGCTGAGCTTCACGGGGCGATGTTTGACTAGGTCTTGTTGGCGAATGTGTCTGCTCACCTACTATTGCGTGGCAAGCCGGATTGGGAGAGACTGGTAGAGGGAGATTCTTTGATCTCTCCAGCTGAATTCTTCCGACTCAAGGCCTTGCACCGCAATGTGAGGGATAGATTCATACGTTCGTACTCATGCTTCATACTCCTGGACACACTGAACCCCAGATTCCTACCCACCCTTCATACCTGTTTTCTTCCCAGAACTTCCTCTCCTTTATTTCCTTAAAAATACCTTCTTAACAGCATCCTGAAATACGATTTAGGCCACGATTGTTTTCCTTAGGACCTCCTGTGTGACACTAATGTAAAAAATAAACGAAATGTTAGAAAAAACAAAAAGTTAGTAAAAGTGTATTTGTTAAAAATCTCCCCTCTTACCTTTTTCAGTCATACAGATATTTGTCAAATACAGGTCAGGGATATTTATATTGCAATTGATTTGCATTTACGCTACCAGTTTCAAGACTCATTTCTATTAACGATGTTTAATACCAGAATCTCGTTGACTGCCAACATCGCCACGATAAAGTAGATTCTTTGAAATAATCATATATGAGATGTGGATGATTGTTTGTGATTGTCGTGATTCACCTGAATTTCATACAATCATAGAAAAAATATGGTATTTTCCAGGCTGTCAAAACAACGAGCATGTTGAAATATAAAGGCAAAGAGAAAGGACAACACTCGGTACTGGCAAACATTGGCCCGATACCCAACAATCCTGCGATAAACAATGAAGTTTGCTGACGACATGTCTCGTTCCATTGCCGCAGGAGGTTTTGATAGACAACTATTGCGGATCGAATGAAATAAAATTGAAATACGTGGTTGATTCCCATCCTTGGAATACTAATATTTAAGACCGGTTTTGAGCGGGACGGTCCCGTTTATAGGGACCCGGCCGGGACGCAAAAACGTCCCGTTTTAAGAAAGCCGTCCACTCGCTACATAAAAATAAGAGCAAATGTAAATCAATCCACATTGCCACTTTTTATCTATTCTAAATGAAATAAGTCATGTAAATTTTCCACCTAACATCTATTTACAAGGTGTGTAATTTTCATAAATGCTTTACAAAAAACGCGATTGTTTTTAATTTAAACTGAACTTATCCCAAATGATTTTAGTTACCGAATATGGTCATAGAAGACCAAATGGTGTTATAAATGTGATCTATACATATTTGAAAGAAAACTGATTCACCAATTGTGGAGCGTGTTTTCAAAACTCGACATTTACTAGAGGTAACATAATTTTTTTCTAGGATCGTTTGCTTTTTTCAATTCTTTTGAGTAAAGGTAATATATAAAGAGATCCTTTTATTCAAAAAAATATTTGAACATAAATACAAGAAACGTAAAAAAAATATTTATGTGGGTATAGTTTAAAAAAAACGTAGTATGTGAAACCGGGTGAAGCATTTAAAGAGTTTTCAAAAAAAGGCTCCCCTATTAAATAAGCTGTAAGTTGACGTAAGCTGTAACTGACGTTTTGACTCCTAGGCCCCGGAGAATAAAATTTGCATACCTGTTCAAGAAAAACTGTCGATATTTTTCTAAATGTTGGATAAATTTTACTAGCAGTTAAATAAAATTGAGCTTACTTTGGGCAGACAACACACTTTCACCGTTTTATCTCTTCAGTGGGTATCGAGGATTCAATGACAGGAGATGGTCTAATGATGGTGCGGGGGTGTAGTTCACCCTTCCATATCTATCAATGTCCTATTTTAAGGCCAAAAATATTGGTCACCTTATGTAATGCAGATTCAAAGGGCATCTTTGCGACTGAATTCGAAGCATTGTATTAGGAGCTACCGTACTTTGAAACAAAGCACGAAAAGCTTAGATTCCATGTTGTTTTGCAATTTGGTACAAATAGTAAATCCATCAACATATACTCGTATATTATATCGGTTGCCGTCATTTTCATTCGGATTGTAACCTACTTACTGAGCTCTCATATCTTTATGTTTTAAATGTGAACTTCAATGGCTTCTGCGTTTGTAATATATCAAATACATATTACATTTATAGGAAAGTACAAATATGAAATGTAGGTTCCATGATAATTCAATACAATGACAATTCAAAACACCTTTAAAATGTGTTATAAAGTTGTCAAAAGTGATTAAACAAAAAGTAGTTAAAAAGTTATCTACATAAACTAATTAAACCTAGTTTTTATTTCATCACTTTTTATGACATTCACTTTTTAATGGTGTATTGAATTTTCGTTTTGATGAGTTAGCCGATCACCTGAAATATGAATGTTGAAACGGGGACTCTGATTTTAGTTAACAGAATATTTAAAAAGGTATATTCAAAAAGATAAAATCTACTTTGTTGAAACTATGCAATAGGAGTAATTATAACGTTCCAATTTTTTTGTGAATGTTGTTCAGTTTCGAAGAAAATTGTATAATAATAATATATTATGTTGGGTCCTTAGCCGCCAAAAGTTTTCAAAACAACGGACAAAAACAAAAACATTTTGTCAGGGACACAACGTTTTTTGTTTTCTATCGGTCACCGAAAACAAAATACAGTGGCGCTGCTCCCAATGTTTCATATTTGCACAAACATTTGGTTCAATGTTTACGGTAATATAAACTGTAACATATACAATATACTGGAGACCTGGCTTATAACTTCTCTAAATTAAAAAAAAATAAAGCACTGAATATTTTCGAATAGGTGTGAAAACTTGGGGAAAAATCTCTGTAGGTAAAACCTTTAAGGCCCATTTTCTATTTCAAATGTAATAAAATTGCTTGAAAATTTGTTTTAAGCTTATGATTATTACCATATTTCCAGAAAGAAAATAAATCTGAATGAAACTAAGAAAAATAAGCAGAAAATTTTGATGTTCTCGCACGTTCGTTCACCAAAATAGCCACAATAGCTCTAGTTCGCAGGGAGGGGGGATTTTTGAATTTTTGATATAGCAGACCCCTGAATTTTATCAAAATGTTCGATATTCAAATCATCCGGCGTCATTTCAGAAATCTCCAACTCCTGCAAAGGCTGGCAATGAATAATTCATGAGCTTATTCATGGATCGTCATCGAAATATTTCAAATTGCAACCGATCCGTAGGGCTGGGGCAAGAGCGCTCGGAGATCCGACTCTACTGACAGTAGGTACTTCAAATGCTTATAACGACAGGAATTACACAGACATTGATCAACCAGATAATTCTGGATAAGATTATATTCAAATTTGTCATTAAAGATGCATATAAATAATTTTTTTTTTCAAATCGTCCTATAGAAATCCCAACGGTAAGTAAATGTAGTGGATTTCGAACACGAGTTAACAAACCATTATTAAATTCAGTAAATATACTGAAAATATACACGTTTACTACGCGCCTAAAAAAACACTTTGTACTTAGTTAGATTATAATAAGAAGTAAGTATTTTAGTTTCTCTCAATGGAAAATAATGCATTTTAATAGTAATTTTGTTAAACTTAAAATCGATTGCTTATTTGGCAGCCATTGTTATAAATGCGCCTGTTGGTTTTTTTCTTATCTTATGTAATCTATAATATTAATCTATCATCCTAAAATAGACTTTTAGTTTGGTTTTAATTATAAAAAGTTTTTTTTTTAAACTAAATTAAAAAATTTTCTATTTTATGAAACTGAAATACTCACTGCACATTATTATCTAAATGATACAGGATATTAAAAATAAAACGTACTTATTAAGCATGTCCTATTTCCCGCTGGTATATTTACCTTTAAATTTTACTCTGAGCTTTGATCTCTTAGTCCAGTGTTATTAGCGATTCGCGATCGTAATTTGTCCAATTTTTTCATATGTTTTATAAACTGGTCCCCTGATGTACAGTCTGAGTTTCCAACCTTGGCTCACATGTGCTCGCGCCGCCATTTTGAAAAAACCGGCCGAAATTGCTCCAAAATATAATTTTTCCCAGATATCTCATTTCTAATGCAAATTTTGGCTAAAATATCTTTACAAATATAGTATATCATAAAATTGCCTACAACTTTTTAAATTAAATTTTCTTCTATCTCTAATAGGTACCGAGGTAGAAAGTCGTAAAGGTGCGTATATTTTTGAAAAAAACAAGTTTTTTGAGCGACTAGGTTTGGTTTTTTGTAAATACCCCGTTTCCAGTACAATTTTGTGAAAAATTTATTGTTACTAATTTTGTAGAAAATAAAATTTTGTAGAAGAAATAGGTATGTGATTTATGTTTTATTATGTTTTATTATCTCTATTACGTATCCAAGCTCTAATCCACCAAAACCAGGCAAACAATTGAAAAGAGGTTAAGTGTTTTAAACTTGGCATTCCTTGATTTTATTTTTTTTTAACAATTATTATTGTTGTAAGAACATATACGTTGACAAAAATCGTCATGCCTGTGTCAGACCTAGCTATAAATATAGTAGATGGTCTATTTCAGCTTATCGGTCGCCATACATTCCCAATGGGAAGACCACTAAAATAGGCCAAGCCACTACATTTATACTCACAGCTAGGTCTGACATGCCTATAAACGTAATCACAACATAAATTTAAGATTATTAATATAATTAAGATGATACATAAAAAAGAGAATAATTGGCATTTTCATAAAATTAACATTTATTGACATTATTTACTTTTTTAGTTAAGTTGTCAGCATAACAAAAATTAAAATTAGTGGTAGATCAGTTTAGACAGAAGTACGAGCCCTTGACTATAGTTTCTTACTCCTGGCCCTGAAAAGCTTCTTCATCTGTCTCATCACCCAAATTTGGGTGATAATATGGTAGACTGGGATAGTGCTATCCTCCTAGTCCTGCTGGATTAAAAACTCATATAAATAACTATGACTGAAATGACATGACAAGGGTTTTTATTTGTAGTTAACACATTATTATAAAAATATTTATCAAATCTTTTAAAGGTTTTCAGACTTACTCGAAGACAAAGTTTCCATGTGAATAATATATATAACCAATAGTATTAATCATGATGTTCAGGAAAAAATGTTTTTGAAACTAAATAAGTGTTTGTTTAGAAAATAATCTCTCTAATATGTTTTTTAATAAAGCCGTGAATTTCAAAATTACATTAAACAACTCGATGGTGTGCAATATTGAACTGAAGAAAATGGTTTTTATTGGTATGACTACTTCCTAATAGATGTGTGATGGAGCTTTTGGAATAGTTTTTATAAGGATCTGGCGAATAGGCTACAATCTGGGGCTGTCATTTTCTCATTGTCCCCGAGCAGTTGGGACTCGTTAAATTGCAAATATGAAACTGATAAACGCGTTATTAGAATGTGGCATCTTTTATTTAGGCATAACGGAGAATATGTTAGGGGTTTATAGTTTCGTATTTCCGAATCCTGTCATATCTGCCAAGGTATTTTTTACACTGAGGGCAGAAGTGGCCGATGTCCCGAGAGCACTTCAAGCAGAAGGGGATGAGGCAGCACCCCAGTACTCCTCCCATGAGACAGATCGCTGCAACCCAGAGATATGTCTTCAACCCTGGGATAGGCCTCGTCTCAGTCCGGATACTGGCACCGCACAGTAGACACTTTATCGACGCAGGTTCCATCCCCATCTTTAAGTCTATCTCGTTCGGCATTGTTAGATTTAATTTCTATAAGCTCGGTCACTTTTTTCACCGTTCCTTTAAGTATACTGTTAACTAAACTTTATTTTAACTTGTATCCTACATCAAATGTTTTTTGATATACATTGTTCGTACCAAGTATTTTTTATTGTTAATGGAGCGTTATTTAAACTTTCTTTGAAAATAATGTCTCTTGCAAATAAATTTCGGTTTTTGTTATTAGTATTTCTTATATGGTCCTTCGTTCTGTTAACTGTTGGATGCTATTTAAACCTTCTTTACTAAGTGTTCATATCAATCTTAATTCACGAATTCATTGTACAGTGAAACTTTATTTAAACTATCTTGGCACTTGCAGTATTCTTCCAATAGGTAGTTATTTGTTTTTAAAAAATGTTTGCTTTTTTGAATTTATTCATTAATATTTTATTCTGTTAATATCATTTGAAATAACATAATTTAAGCTTATTTTATCTTACAGATGTTTCAGTAACCAAATGATGTTTATTTTAGATTTTATGCTCTAGTTAATTTATAGTAGGTAGTGTAATAAATATTATAATTACTCGTAATTTTGAAAAATTGTTTGTGTTAGTATTTTTTGCGTCGGAAAATGTCAAACTTCTGTCAACATCCCAATTATAATAAAAATTTTATATTGTGAGCGCTTTTGTTATGTTCTCTTTTTTAATTGTTGTAATAATTAATATTCTAGGGTACTTGGGCAGAGTGATAATTGTTTTGTAATGAAAATCACTATTGACTCATAAAAATACTGTTTTTTTGTTTTGTTTTTTGTTTTAATTTAAAACCGCACATCCTAACTGTTACCAACAGCCTGAAGCCAGTGAGACTATAGCATTCCCGTTGGGTATGTTGTGAGACTGAATGAAGTGAGAGTATTTAATCGTGAAATAACACACATTAATCAATACACACATTTACCTAAGCACGCCGGGAATCGAACCCCCGATCTCCGAACTGCGAGTCGAGAGCCTTGTCCCTCGACCTCGATATATATATTAGTTAAATTTATATTCCTATAGTAAACATAATCAATAATCAGTACTCGTTGTCATCTAATGACTCACTGTGTTGGCTTTTTTTAAAATTTATTTTATTTTGGAAACAAAACAGTTCAACATAAATGACTCAAATTTTTTTTCTAAAACACAAACGTTTCCTCCAGTGATTTGTACCTACATATTACAATAACCCAAACTAACAACCTAAAAACATATTTCGTGCATGTTTACTTAAATCCCAGTCTTAAATAGTTGCCTCCATTAGATATTTAAGTGGTAAAATTTATATATCAAGTATTGTTTTTTTAACGAGCCATTGCGTGAAGCGGAATTTGATAGCTTTACCAAAATGATTAATAGATGCACAATTTTGTTTATTGTCAATAACAAAAGTTGTAGGTAATTTTATGTGCTATTATACTTGTTAAGCTACTTTAACCGAAATTTGCATTGGAAATGAGATATTTGTGAAAAACTAGATTTTGGCGCGATTTCGGACGGTTTTTCAAAATGGCGGCGCGAGCACAGGTGCGCCAAGGTCGAAAACTCAGATTTTACATCAGGGGATCAGTTAATAAACTATAAAAAAAATTGGGACTGCCGAAATAATTACGATCGCGACCCCCTTTTTGGGGTTAATTGCACTGGCCTATCTGGATTGATCCACAATGAAAAAAAATATTATTTGGTTTTGGAATTTTGTATGTCATAAGGACTTTTTTATATATATTCGCAGAACTCAGTGATAAACAATGCGATTAAATTTAAATAGTTAAAAAATATATAATCTAGTACGACTTGGGGATACACAACAATTGAACACAATAGCAATTAATATAAAAAAATATAACTCTAATATTTTATCTTGTATTCATGGAAGCATTTTGCATAAATACATTTAATATAATTCAAGAAACCGTAGATATAAATAATAAGTAGTTATTTTATCAAAATATTAAGATTAATCGTTATTAGTTTAGGTTATTTTCGTCTTTCTTATCTCAGTGGTTTCTGATTTTTTGGTCTGAATAAAAAAATGAACTTAAAATACCTAATCACATATTATATTTTTAACATATAAAATATCGAAATCTATTATTGACCAATGGCCATTAAATTATCAGTCTCGTTAAACTATGTAAAATATTACACTTGCATCAGAATTTTTTTAATCAATACAGCGGCTTAATCTTTTGTCTTTCAAACTGTGACATAAAAAATCATGCTGCTACGAATGAACACCAACTTAACATACAAGACTATTTTGTTGGTCAATAAAAAACTTTTACATACGTTACACAAAAAACGTTTCTTCTCCATGGACTTTCCCGGTTTGTTACAAATTATCACATAGGGGGAAATACAAAAGGGACTGTTACAGTCCTTGCAATGAACAGATACTCCATAGAAGGTTCATCTAGATAGTTTCGAAAGAAAACTTAACTCGTCAATTTACATAATATTATCGACTCATAGACCACAGTCATAAAAGTTTCATCGTTTCATCCGATGCTAGGTAAAAATGACCTTATTTCGTGTATATAAACCCACACACAACACATTTGTAGTAATAAAAGACATATGGCAATTGCTTTATATAAATAATCCCTAGAAGTGTGATCCATACCGATTTGAAAGAAAACTGACGTTAGGAATTTACAAAAACTTTCGACTCCTTAACTCCAAAACGCTAATAAAACTTATTATCTGATATGATTTGATAATTATTGGGTTATTGTACCGCATTGCGCTTCCTTTTTCTATAGCTAACGTTTCGAAAAGCATTATTAGGAGTACATCATCAAGGCAGCTGTGTAGATTATGGTGAAGCGAGTGTTTAGGTATGTAAAAGTGGTTTAGTGTTGCGCGCGTTAATCCCCTCAAGTCCGGTATTTCAGTAAAATTAATAGTAATTGTTATAATTTATATGTTTTTTGTAGATTAGTTTTTGTGTAACGCTGTCTGTGAAACTTTGACTAAAGAATGAGGAATAATGTAATCCGAAAATTAATCACGATAAATCAATTATCTGTTCCAGAAGTTGACGGCCTCCGTGGTCGAGCGGTAAGGCTCTAGAACTTTAGACTAACAATACGAAGGTCGCGGGTTCAAATTCCGGCATGCACAAGTAAATTTTATTAGATAAAATAATATATAGGATACTTGCGGCATGTTACAAAGTGGAAGATGCTCTCAGTATCGCCCACCATTTAGAATTGAAACGTTGCTTGAAATGGCTTTAGCCGTGTTTGGTGACGAAATCTGTATAGCCAAATACTCGTTCCTCTTCGCCATCTCCTTCCCTCTCCCCAATACCTTCAGCCTCACAACATAACCCGATTGGGGTTATCATAGTCTCACTGGCTCTCGCTGCCTGGGATTCCATAGGGGATCCTATACCCTAATAGGGTATGCCATAGTCTCAATGGCTACAGACGGTTGGGAGCAGTTAGGACTCTTGTGCTATATTCGACGACCTTACTTCTGGAACATATATGTCAAACACGTCTACAGCACACTTCTTTTGAAGTACCTCTTCAGTGGGTTATAATATTCCGACTGGTAGTAGTGGGAAACAAGTGCGTGTTGTTGGCATTACTTGTACCAACAGGTGTCTTGCATGCATTTTTTGTAAGCCGTTCTTCACACCTGCTTTCTTTAAACAGCGAATACCTTCACTATTATTTATAAGTTTTTTTTCCTTATTTACATTAAACGTTGTGCTAATGAGTTCAGCGTAAAATGCATGATTATTCGAGCTTATGACACGAATGCGTGTATAATATATAAACATTTTGAAATAATAACAACATTCAAAATAAATTAATTGTACTACTACTTTACGGAGTGTTAAGAGACGTACTTTTCTTACTTAAATCAATGATTCCTGATATTATTTGGAATAAAATAAGTAAATAAAATTTTGGTTACTCGGCTAAGTGACTAGACGACATGTGGCGAATTTAAGAAAAAGACATTTGAAAACCAAATCCCATAAGCCCAATTCAAAAGTTTAAAAAATAATGTCAGAAATCACTGGTTAATCTTTGCGAAGTACGTCCCTTAACACAATTTATAAACGCTACAGATAAAAATGTACGAAACATCTTAATTGTTACTGTCGAAAATATAAAAAAAAAAATACTCTATCTGACTTTAACATTTTCTCTAATTATTAGGATGGTTTATGTAATTCATTGAACATTTAAAAAAATATTTTGAACGCATTATCTAGGGACGAAATATCTATACCAAATTTTTAGATGTTTTAATTGTGGTGCATTAATATGGACACAAAAATTATGTTTTTAATAATAATTTTATATTCGATTGCTCGGGAGAATGACACCCGAATAAAAACCTCCTAGATCACAAGGCCGCGATGCTCATTCAAAGCAACCTCCTAACTTGTATGAGATATTACAATTTTTTTTATTTCTTTTTATTCTTACTTTAAAAAAAATTTAAAATGTTTTCGTTAATTACAAAAAAAATCATTTTTGGAGGTTCCCATACATGTTAGGAGGCCGATTTAATTCAGTGTCTCGACCTTAAGATCTATGTGATTTTGATAGCTATCGCATCAAGTTCGAATGTAACAGCAGACACCGACTTTTCAGATCATCCTTTGCTTGGCGAAAAAGTGTCTTTACATCTTATAAAACGAGAGATTTGGTTTAAAAGTTTTGCAAGAGACAAGGGGCAAAGTGGGTACAAAGGGTTTAAAACTTTGAGACGTTACCGTAAATCTAACATTTATATTTAAATAAAACAATAACTTAATAAATACCACTTTTATTTGTTATACTTAACTTACCTAGGTTATTCCATATTGAAAACTTACTTTCCAACCCCCCATCTACCCTTACTACCTCCTCCATTAGGGCTAAGTTCAAATTTTTGCAACCCTTATGGAAGTTAATAATAAAAGTTACTTGTAGATTATAGATTTTAGCACAGTATTATACTACCCAGAAGAAGCTGCGGTTGTAGCGAAACTCAGTCGGCATCACGGCATAAGTATCTGCTTCATATATGAACAAACATTTAGAAGTTGATAGTTGAATTTAATTATAATTTCTATGATGATGCTAAAAACTCAGATTCTTTTCATCTTACTCATGTGTATATACACAGTTTAACTCACACAATTATACCTATCTCCGTAATAATATGAAATTTTAATAAACATATGCCTACGTAAAACCCTTGAGCTTTATTTCGGTATTTGCAAGAAGAAACATACAATATGTAGGTTGGCTGGGTGTTTATATAAGAATGTCTAGTGGAAACGAGTGTGGCGTTTATGATAGTAGTGAGGGAATTCCAAACAACCCTTATGACATGTAAGTAAACATTATTTGATCCCAGGGAGGGTGTGAACACAGAACTGCGAGCTTAAAGCTACAGCGAAGTTCGACACGGACGGGCACATATTAGTAGGCCGTACGCACGCAGTGTGGATGTAGGAAGGAATATTAGGAATATGGCGGAGATCCGTGTAGGATTGTAACATCAACGTCGTGCACAAATAATATTAAAATACTTCAGGCGGCTTTGGCCTCTTGCTCCCATTGAGCCCAGGATGAGGGAGGAATATTTCAAATGCCAGAACCACCCTCCAGAGTCGACTGACATAAATAATAAATATGATGCTATATTTTTTCTATTTATATTTCTAAAAATAAGTTTTTATGCTGTAGGTATTCACATATTGACAGGATACATAAAAAGATTACTCGCAAGTATTCAACTTAACTCAATAATAGGGTTATTGGTAATTTGAATATCGTGCCGTTTTCTAATAGAAAATGTTATTTGTTTTGATTTCCTTTTCTAGCCGAAAACAGAATAAGATAATTAATTAAATAGCCATTCTTCTTAGGCATAGTTTTCTATGCAAGTAAAGTTATTAATTAATTAGTGATCGAGGGGTAAGGCTCTCTACTAGCAATCTGAAGGTCGCGGGTTCGAATCCCGGTTTTATTTATTTATTTATTTAACGCCCATGGGGCTTTTACATGGTTGGTAGTATAATTTTAATTTGACAGATACTTTGAAACATAAAAAATAAGAATAAAATTACATTTGATAAAAGTTATGCAACAAGTCATACAAACACAAGAAACAAAAATAGAAAATTACAGCTATTAGTAGGTTTACATGATGTGTTTAGGAGTATTGTTGAAATAAATAATAATAATAATTAGTTTTATATATATAATAATAATTTGAGTTGTTTGACAATTTATTCAATCAAAATAATATATAGTATTCTTTTGGCACGTTCCATAGTGAAAGATGCTATCAGTTTAAAATCAGCTCTCAGAATTGACCAAGCACTATTTAGTAAATATCAGGATGCCAGCATGTAAAGAAAATCAATACCTTGATAGATAAAAAATAAACCTGAAATTATAGAGAATTTTTATGGAAAAATTTTATTTTTTTTTTTTATAATTTTAAAAATTTAAAATTATCAGTACATGAAGTCTTGTTTTCATAATAATTTTGGGTTGGAATGATTTTTTTTTTTTCAAAAATTATTTGTGCCCCAGGGTGGAGCATACTCTAAGAATCACCCTAGCAAGAGACCACCATTTAAAATTGAACCGTTGCTTGAAATGGCTTTAGCTGTGTCGGTTACCAAATCTGAACACCCAGTTACTCCTCCACCTTCCTCTTCCATTCTCCACTATCTTCAGCCTCACAATACCCAAATTAGAGATGCCGTTGTCTCACAGGTTCCAGAAGGTTGAGAAACATTGTTACTCTTGTGCGCCATTTAAATAAAAAGATAATAAGAAATTGTGTTAAATAATTCAGGGATTCTAATAATTGTTTGATTTGTGGTAGATATAACATCACACATTGAATATTAATTTCACCTGTAAAATACCACGAAAACGTACGAAGAAGAAATAATAAGAAACAAAGCAGAAAGTTAAACAATCATAAAATTTTATTTATAATTTGTAATTATTATAGGAACTGAACAGGGAATCAATATAAAATATTACTTATTATTTTTTTGGTAAACTAATGTTTTCAAGACAAGATTTTTTATGCATAGCACAAAGGGTAACAATTATTTTACAAGCAATAATTGTTCGCCTGAAACACTCATCCACATTGAAAAATCTCCTGATAAAAGATACATGACGCCAACGGGACTCGAACCCGTGTCCCTTCGATTTCCGGTCGACAGCTCTGACCACTGAGCTATGGCGGCTTATCTCTTACCCGCGAAATTATTCAATATATACTAGTGTTTCATTCAACAATTACTGCTTGTTACATTTTTCACCTGAAAACAACCAACTTTATTTTATATGAGAAAGGCATTGTAAGTGCTAACTCTCTCACTAGATGGCGTCGAGACAAATTGTCTACATTTTTAGGCGAAATACTTGAACTTGTCAAATATTAATTATTATTTTTTTGGTAAACTAATGTTTTCAAGACAAGATTTTTTATGCATAGCACAAAGGGTAACAATTATTTTACAAGCAATAATTGTTCGCCTGAAACACTCATCCACATTGAAAAATCTCCTGATAAAAGATACATGACGCCAACGGGACTCGAACCCGTGTCCCTTCGATTTCCGGTCGACAGCTCTGACCACTGAGCTATGGCGGCTTATCTCTTACCCGCGAAATTATTCAATATATACTAGTGTTTCATTCAACAATTACTGCTTGTTACATTTTTCACCTGAGAGAGTTAGCACTTACAATGCCTTTCTCATATAAAATAAAGTTGGTTGTTTTCAGGTGAAAAATGTAACAAGCAGTAATTGTTGAATGAAACACTAGTATATATTGAATAATTTCGCGGGTAAGAGATAAGCCGCCATAGCTCAGTGGTCAGAGCTGTCGACCGGAAATCGAAGGGACACGGGTTCGAGTCCCGTTGGCGTCATGTATCTTTTATCAGGAGATTTTTCAATGTGGATGAGTGTTTCAGGCGAACAATTATTGCTTGTAAAATAATTGTTACCCTTTGTGCTATGCATAAAAAATCTTGTCTTGAAAACATTAGTTTACCAAAAAAATAATAATTAATATTTGACAAGTTCAAGTATTTCGCCTAAAAATGTAGACAATTTGTCTCGACGCCATCTAGTGAGAGAGTTAGCACTTACAATGCCTTTCTCATATAAAATAAAGTTGGTTGTTTTCAGGTGAAAAATGTAACAAGCAGTAATTGTTGAATGAAACACTAGTATATATTGAATAATTTCGCGGGTAAGAGATAAGCCGCCATAGCTCAGTGGTCAGAGCTGTCGACCGGAAATCGAAGGGACACGGGTTCGAGTCCCGTTGGCGTCATGTATCTTTTATCAGGAGATTTTTCAATGTGGATGAGTGTTTCAGGCGAACAATTATTGCTTGTAAAATAATTGTTAAAATATTACTCATATTTGCATGACCCGAAGAGATGAGTCACACATAATTCTAACTATCAACAATCTGTTTTGATATACAGGTCCTTCAATTATCAAAAAGTTCCTAGGTTTGAATAATAAGGAATCTTTAGCGACACCCTTATTATTAATTTGGGCAATCATCTAATCGTTTTAAATTGTGCATTCAAATTACATTAAAAAAATTAATTACCTTCATTAATGTTTGTGTTTGTAAGTTTAAATCTGCCCTAACGTGAAACACTCTCAGTTCGATTACGCAATAATGAAATAAAGCAGGGTAGTCCCCTCCGTGTGAATCAGAGGGAAATGTTCGTGACGTCCTTTGTTCATTCAATTAAAAAAGAAGCCATTCTACAAAATGGCGGCCCTTTAGAGTTTAGAGCGCGGCTTACGGGGCGCCTTTATGAATCCAGCGAGATATTTTTGTTCGCGTACACATATGAAAATAAGTGGTATGGAAGGCATAAAGTGATGTCAGAGCCGCCATCCGAGGAAAATGTAAATATTTTACACTAAAAGCATCGCCGAAACCGTAGTGCTTTACATTTTTAATGGGGTCATATCGGTTCGACTATTTTATTTGTGATTGTTTACTGTGGGTTTAGGCGGCAAACCAATTTTGTGTCGTGTTTGGTTTTTGCCTCGCAAATATTGCAGGAAAACAGGAGTTTGGAATTAGTTTAGCCGATATAAAATTAAGTATACAATTATAATAAGCTCAAAACTAATAATAATGCATTATGAACCGTAAACACACCGGTGTTAAACGCTCAAAAGAGGTCATGCTGAAAAGCCAATGTATAGGGCAGATGTGGGATCAACTATTAAATTACATGATGTTAATTTAAAATTTTATGTAATAATATGATCATAGAAAATATTTTAATCGGGTTAAGGCAACTACGCGGTCGTTTTGTCGATTGTAATATGATTCTAATTTAATGTAAAACAGATTTGTCGAATTTTGAATATATGATTATAATTTACAGCTTTCCAGCCTTTGTCGTTGATTTAGCTTGTTGAATGTCTTTTTTGTACAGAATATAGTATTTGGAACCGAATGCGTTTTGTTCTAAAAATCCAACAACAAAACAATGGATGTCACTGATATTCATCGTATGAATCGCCACTATTTGGATTTGGGACCGAAATACCCGACCAAACTGAATAATTATTTTTTAATCAAATGGTGTAGCAAATGGTTCCACGATAACTCAACACAGTGACAATTCAACACACTTTTAAAAAGTGATATAAAGTAACGACTTCTAATGAGAAACGATGAAAAAAATTTTTTTTTAACCTAACCTACTTAACCCAGTTAATAAAGTTTTTGTTTCATCACTTTCCATGACTTTATATAACTTTTTAAAGATGTGATGAATTATCATTGTGATGGTTTATCCGGTCACCGTAGCAAATGTCTAGTACAAATATGTGCTACTAAATTTATTAGTCTTTTAAATTTTGATAATATAGGACATTAAATAATGATTTTACAAGCAACTTAAGATGTTTTTATGTGCAATTTATAATTCAAAAAATAATCTTTCCCTATCCACTGTGTTAATGTGATGAAATGTAAAATAAAAAAAAGCATTCTTGAAAATACTGTTTTTGGGGGAGAAATTTTGAATTCATACATTTCACCCATATTCGAAAAATTTGGGTAAAAAAAATTAAAATGCTTTTTTCAGTAATTTTATACATCACCGTATTTATATAATTAATGTAGCATTTTTCAAAATTTTAATTTTACTACAAATATTTGACAAAGTTGCCTCTAAAATGTTGTAAATGGAATTCTTTAATGGCCCATAATTAAAAACAAATACATTTTATAAAGGATCACATATCCGTATTAAATATTTGGATACCAAATATTTAATACCTTTGGATTAAAACAAATTATTATACAGTTTAGTAGAGTATTTCGGCCTCAATTTTTTTTTTCAAAATAACAGGAAAATAATCTCACTCAGGACCTTTTTCATCTTTTGGGCTGCTGTGTGGAGGATCTTTTTTAGGAAAAAAAGTATGGGAAGTCCTGAGTCTCCCCAAACTGGCCTCACCCAATCTGGCACGCCACACAGCTGGTGGGCAGGCGCATCCTGTACACACGTAACCCAAATCAAATCCTGCCGTTCCCTTTAATAAGAAAAGATTTTGACTTCGGTGCATTTTTCTAAGTCGTTTACAGTAGTTTTACTTGAAGGTTTGCGAGAATATTCACAAAATAAAACTCGCTTAATGATTTAAATGCGGGTAAAAAAACCCATCAAGTGAAATCAATTACTTTTCAACTAGTTAATCTACTTTAAGGCTTGGCTGTGATAATAAGTAAGCCGAGAAACCGCCAAGCCAAAGCAAAGGCTTCGCGTATGCCGCGTGGTATGTCGGTATGTTTATATGTCACAGGGGTTGGTAGGCCGTAGGCTGGCCGGGTGGTTGCATGATGCCTCATCACACGCACGGGGCGCAGAGGGAAGGGGGTTCACCGGAAGGCTTGACACACACCCCGAAGCCATTTGGAAATAAGTGAAATATCAGGCTGTTAGTAGCGAAATGAATTTGCTTTCAGTGAATGCTAAACGCTTGGAGAATTTTCCAGTTTCAAAGACAAAATACAATAATGCGGAATTTTTTCCAAAAAAATTTCGGTTACTGAAAATTATTATATACGTGGAATGCCTTATCCCACTTTACATGAACAAGCCTTTTTAAACTTTATTGTCGGGGACTTTCTATTTAGACTGCAAATATTTAAATTTCATAACTTTTTGACAAGGTGCCTACCATCTACCACTTCTTCACTATTAGTATGACGATGGAGAATGTTTGTATTTTTAAATCTATTTCTTACAATAACGTTTCACGGTATTTATCCTTCACAGAGACAACTGGTAATCATAATAATAATAAAATGAAGATTTGTGTAATGATAGTTTTGTAAAAAATCACTCCTACTAGTAACTACAGACATTTATAACACATTGCATCTACCAGCTCATCAGTAAAAATAACGATATCCTTAATGTGTCCAGTTGTTTCAGAGAATTTGAACAATTTTAAAGTTATTTTTCAAGTTCTCATTAAGTTCTATACAAGTTCTGTGAAAGTTTTATTCAAGTTCTGTTATAATATCAAAAACTGGCCAAAATGATATGATAAAAATTGAGCTGGTGGATGTAATGTGTTTGCCATAAGTTATAAATTGTTACAAAAAAAATTTTGTTGTTACAAAAACTGGCGAATAATTATAAGATAACAGAACTTGAATAGAACCTTTATAGAACTTGAAAACAATAAAATTTTTGATAAAATGTTTTAATTCTGTGAAACAACTGGCCGTCTTACTCGGATCTGATTATTTAATGAATAAAGGGCTCACTGGGTAGTTTAGGTGATTTTTTTTTACCACTTTCTTTGATTTTCCATCCATCTCTCCGGCACCCACCTCGCACTCGGTAATTATAATGCATATTTGTTGAAGGCGATGCACTACGTCATGTAATATTTTAAATTGAGCCGCTATCAATAACAACCCTTACGTAGATGGCGATAAGGTTTAAATTCCCGCTTAACACCTTCCGCCTGTTTTGATTTATGCAAGAAAAAAACATCTCCAAAAAGTGCCTTTTATTTTATTTTGTGGATGTTCAGGCATAAACATTTATTTTTTTTCCCAATCATTTTATAAATAACTTAATTTTCCACATTATACAATTAAATTATAACCGAAAATGGGTTTGCAAGTAAGAGATTTAGAACTTTAAAGCAGTTTTCATAGGCCTATACATAATTTTTTTCTGGGCTTATAAAAAGACTTACAAAAAATATACTCGATTATTTCAAAGATCAAGATGTATTCTACTCGCAGTATTTAATTAAAGCATCTGAAACATTTCTAGGCGACCAAATTTTCAAACCAAAAACACGTGATTTTGCATTACTACGTATGGCATCGCCTTAACTATAATAAATTAATAAAATATACGGGAAAAAATGGTTGAAATGGTTTTGTAAATTCTAAATTTGAAATATGAGGTCGATAAAAATGACATTAAATAATAAGTACCCAATGGGCGAGTGGTTAGGGGCGTTGCTCTGTTATTTCAGAGATCCTGGGTTCGATTCTCAGTTGATACCATTACCTCATTTATGTGTCTTGTTTTGTTCCATTTTTGTGTATATATGTTTATTCATAAAATCGTCTTCAACTAAAAAAATAACTACCTATATCCTACTTTAATTTTCACATTTGTGTACACGAAGTTATTTCGTTTCACCGGATATTTTTTACATTGTATTCTTTTATAAGCCAGTACCTACCTAAGTATGCCGCAATCTTCGGAGCAAGAGTAAATTTGAAAATGGTATCTACTTGGTATTTTAGTAAATAATTTTGCTTCCAACTAATCTAAATTAACAAGCTAAAGAGCTCTAAAACGCGTGGAAACCTTTTACTTTGCGCTACTATTATTTTAGCGGGTGACTTTTTCAGTGGATGCGGCACACCTTTAAGGGATGATATTTTAGGTCGGCTCCCGTTCCTTAGGCCGGCTAAAGGTTTGCTTAAGGCTCGGGTTACGTAAGGGTGTTTGTGCGGCCGCCTCGGGCGTGGGGGGGAGGTTTCCTAGACCGCAACGGCGATGGGGTGACTTTACACATATGAGAAAAGTACACCGGTAGCTTGATATTGTGTTTAAATTTTACTCAAAGTGTTATTTAATAAGAGATGCGAAAATGAGGTTGGTTTTCCCAG
This sequence comes from Hesperophylax magnus, assembly GCA_026573805.1. Classification (NCBI taxonomy): domain Eukaryota; kingdom Metazoa; phylum Arthropoda; class Insecta; order Trichoptera; family Limnephilidae; genus Hesperophylax; species Hesperophylax magnus. Next base: position 31,901,666 of record JAIUSX010000046.1, read on the forward strand.
CTGTAACGATAAACAGAAACTTTAAACTAAAATAAATACAGTTGAAATATTTCTACATATTTTTGCCGGTTTGTTGCAGAGTGGTCCACGGGGTAGGGTTCAAAATCAAGCGTTCCTAGTACAATTCTCTCTAAAGTAAGCTTTTTTTCATAGCACAAACTACGTTTCGTCATCCGATTCTTGGTTTGTTCGATGGAACATTGCGCATATTTTTTGAAGAGCCATTTGAATATTTAACAAGTTTTCATTACAAAAGGAGAGTAATTTACACATTGATAATACACAAATACCAACAGTAATATATCTTAAATATATGGGACAAAAACAAAAAAAATATATATTACACGTTTAGCAGCCATTAGAGAACTTGATGATTGGAAATATTCAATTGTTTTTGTATATTTGTTTGTTTAGTTAGATGAAGGTTATTAATACAGGGTGTGGATATGGAGCGGTATTACAATACAGTAGCCCCAACCCCAGTCCGCAGTAGGAAACTGGGAACTGGGTTCGGAACCTGCAGAAATTCCAGGCGTTTGCGGGGGCATTCCTCTCCGTTCACATGAGACGGGTGCTACGTGACCGCCTTTACATTTATATTAAAATTTTTAAAAGAACAGCACCCTTCTCCCTCTCCCCAACCCGCCCCGTACGGGCTTCACTTTGGAAATTATTTAATAAACACAGTGAGGGTACCTACCCGTCCTGCAGTCTTAATGCGTTTTGAATATATAAGTTTTGTAAAGGAATTGCGAATGCGGAACTAATACGAGCAACAGGGTGTGCTGGAAACAAAAGCCAAAAAAAAAATAAGAGATATTTTTAGTTTATTTTTAATTAGTATCCCAGTTATATTTTTTGTGCGAGTACCGCACAAAAGTCCCAACGGATCCAAACCGTGGCACTACGGCATCCTAAATGGGGTATTGTTGTGAGGCTGAAGGCAGCGGGGAGCGAAAGTGAAATGGTGAAGAAGAAGAAGTTGATGAAGTAAGTGAATATTCAAATGTGGTCATCAAATACGGCTATAGCCATTCCAAGCAACATTTCAATTTTAAATGGTGGTCTCTTGCTAGGGTAATTCTTAGAGTATGCTCCACCCTGGGGCACAAATAATTTTTGAAAAAAAAAAATCATTCCAACCCAAAATTATTATGAAAAGAAGACTTCATGTACTGATAGTTTTAAATTAAAGAAAATTTTCACATAAAAAATTCTCTATAATTTCAGGTTAACTTTTTATCTGTCAACGTATTGATTTTCTTTACATGCTGGCATACTGACATTTACTAAACAGTGCTTGGTATGATAGAGCTAAGCAATTTCTGAGAAGTGACATTTGACGCATTAAGCCAGTTTTCACATTTTTTCATAGTTTCAGCAATGTCTTAGATGTGAATATACGTAATTTTAATCAGGATTTTCAACAACAAAGTCAAAAATGTGAATTTATTACGTCTAGTAGACCTAGAAACTAACCCCCTAACTAATAAAGGAGTTTTAAAATTTACACAATTGATCAACAACCATTTATTAACCAATATCACATTTAATGTTCATTTATCAGTTGCGTACAATTCAAAACACATGCATTAAAGGCTCTAGGGATATTTATGATATGCGTAAATACGTTTTTGAATATATCTTCATCACCTCGTCAACAGTGGCGGCCGGTGGTCAAAATATATGGGGGTTCACCGGATTACAACATTAAGTCATAAAATAAATTAAATAAAGGTACGTACCTATTTATAAAGAAGTTCTATTCTCTGCTCTTTTTGTTTAGCGAAGACCTCTATCAATGCTTAACACTGATAGTGCGTTCAGTCTGTCCTGGCTCAACGTGTTTAAAAAAGATTTTATTCTTTTTAACGTTGAGAAACATCTTTAGCTTTCAATTGAGGTCATTCCAATGGTGCACAAAAGTTTTAGTAATTTCAGTCTCGGGAAAGTATTCTAATAAACAAGTACTATAAAAAAATTGTAAAATTGATAAAGCGCCGTTAGCTTTTGAAAAATCGTCGCGGGCGTAAATTGCACAGAGGAGTCGTCAAACAGGAGGTTAACAAATACAATTTTCCTTACGTTTGATGAAATTGATCAAGTATTTTTAAATATCGAAATTCTTTCTCGAAGAGATGAAAAATTTCAATTCAATCAATGTCTTACATAATTAAATAGGGTGACAACGGTTTTCTTTCAAATCAGTAGTTATTCACCGATGTCATCCAACATTTTAAAACATAATAAAAATGCAAGGATTTCAGTAATGCCACGGCTGAGTGCATTTTCGAGTAACAAAGCATTCCCGCTACCAGGAAACCAGAAGTAGTGCAGTTGAATAAATAACAAAATTTAAAGGTGTGGATCGCTTTCCCCGGTGCTTTCATAGCTGAAATAGTGCTCAAAACTCAAGCCCGTCGTCCTAAATACCAGAAGGTTTTCCGCCTCTGGATTATACAAATCTCGAAAAGTACCTTCACCAGATTTCTTATGCATTACCCTTTCGTTTCTCTGCTTGAGAAATGAAAGAGATTTAGACTTTCAAGTAGTCACTAAGTTTTAGTCTGAAGAACATTCTGACGATTATAATGGTCGAAACATAGAATAAAGATCACAATAAATGTTTTGAGGACGTGTTTTGTGATCCGAATATTTGTCCGATCGGGCCATAAATTTCCAATACAAAACTGTGTTTACGAACTTTAAATTGGATGGAAATCTATGATGGAACGCTGGGCTAATGGGCTAAATAGAACATTTGGTTCCATTATAATTTGTTTGGAAGGCACTTCTAGTGTTCTACTTTATTCTATGAAACAATTCAATAAATAAAAAATATTTCCAAAACTCACTCCGTGAGGCCCACACTGTGAGAAGGTTATTGTATAAAAAAAAATCTCTATGAAAAAGTTCAATCGGAGAGCTCTGACATCATGAAATTTGCATAGCTTTTTATGCATAGAATTTCAAAGGAAGAGTTTTCAGGTCGCAAAAACGTTTAATTTGTGAGTTTGAGGATTTAGAAATAAATCTGAATGTTGGATTTTTCAGCAAAAGAGGAATTACATATCTACTACTTTTAAGTGTAATAATCACCACACTAAAAAAATGCAGTAATAGTTAAATATATATAAAGAAGCTAAAAGGTAGTTAAATACATAATAAAAAATTAAGTTTTCATTTGCTAAAGCCGAACTCATTTTTAAAGTAGTCCTCCACTTGGGCCTACTGCTGAGAGATTCATTGTATGCATCGTTTTTGAGAACGCTCGGCAGGTAACAAAAATTACCATTTATCTTTATCGTGTGGTTTTTTTACCCATTCATTATTGAATATTCAGTTTATATTTAACATTTACGATAATGATTTGGACACTTATGACACGAAGACATGAAAGAAAAATGTTTATTTGGATAAAATGATATTTGCGGAATGTAGGTCAATCGCCTATTTTCATATCTGTCACGTGTCAATTAAAATCCATCACAACACTGGAACTGGAAGCCAGTTCGTTGGTTCAACTGTTTGCTTATTCCATTTGATTGACAGAATTGGACTCGGTGCATTTGCCAGAAGATATTATTCCCTGTATAAACAACTGTCAGGAAAAATAATATTTAATGGTGTTTTGAAGGCAAATGTTCGGGTTTTCATGTTTTCAATAGTTTTATCCACTTAACGGAGAGAATAGATAAAATAATTTCGGGAAGTTTGAAAATAATTGTCAAAAAAACTTGGGTAAATTCGTACATTGGACATTGGTGACCGGATAACCCATCAAAATGACAATTCAACACCCATTCAAAAATGATGAAACAAAAACGAAGTTAGTTTTTTCTTCGCTTTTTGACTCTATATAACTTTTTAAAGGTGTGTTGAATTGATATTGTGTTGAGTTGTATTGATTCCTTACCTACGAAGTGTTTCTTCTACATTGTAAGTGAAGTAACTTCAGGAACTTAGACTTAAATACTTACTACGTAGAAGAAAATGTTTATTCTTTCTTGTAATACGATTTGTTTGTTGGTCTTCAGGCAAAGCGTGTCATTAACATTTGAGAGTACTATAGGTTGGTAGAAAATATTTATAAATACACAAAATGATAGATATGTATGAACATTAAACAAATTCTAAAACCGATATAAAGCCAAAAAAACAGTAAATATTTGTGTAATGTTTCACAAAGTCTGTACTATAATCATCATTATTGCCATATAGCCTTTCGGCAATATTTATAAGTAATTAGAAAGTCTACTTATTCAGCTATAAAATAATATTGGAATTGCCGTAATTTGCGATAGATAATAATTACCACCGAGCCATGCAAATTAAAAAGCAACAGAACCGAAAACGGAGTAAATAACTACTGTTTTACAAAACGCCTGAAAGATAAGTATCGGAGAATAAGAGCTGAGGAAAGCTAACACTAAACATACCGAATGGCTGGAGAAAATGGAGATATACAGCCTGAAGACGGAAGAAAACAGCCTTAGGCCTCGCAAGAGGAACGGCTTCTAGGAGGTCTGAAAGATTAGATAGGGCGCGACGCCTCACCTTTGTTTATTGCGAACGGGACTGGAATAACAAAAGGCGAGAAAGAAATAAGATTTAGCGAACTTAATTGCCCCGGATAGCGATTTAGGGTTGCCTCATCACTGGCGAAGGGATGAAACGCACATTCCCCGGGCTATGAGACTAGACTGTAGTACCTACCTAACTGCCTACCCCCGATGTGTATTGAGTATTCGAATCCTGGCTCATTCAATTGCACGTGCATTGTTTCATCGAGTTGTTGTACGAAAGGGTCAGATGTTTTCTTTTTGGGCGGTGGATTTGGGTACCGCCTCCCCGGCAAACATTTATTGGTTAAACAACACCTCTGCCATAGGTCACCCCAAGTGAAGTGGTTCACTGTGTTTGGTGATTTAGCAGGGTACCCGGGTTCATCGATTGAAGTGTGTTGAGGATGCGCCTGCCCACCGGCTGCATGGGGTACCAGATGGAGAGAGGCTGGTTTGGGGAGACCCTTTGACCTCTCCAACTGGTCTCTTGAACCATCAACTTGCGCCGTAGTGGGATGGATACCTATATTCATATGTTTATCACTCCTGGATACACTGATCCCTAGATTCCTACCCAATCTTCATACCTTTTACCTTCCCAGAACTTCCTCTCCTTCCTTTCCTTAAAAAGGACTCTCCACACATCATCCTAAAAGATGACATCGGCCCTAAAGAAAATTATTACTTCCTGTTAAATGGTTACTTCCTGTGTGAGGTTAATGTAAAAAAAGGTGAACCCCTTTGAATATATATAAAGAACACAATTTTAAACTTTTTTCCACTTGTTTTTATTTGACCGTGACCGGTTTCAGCCTGTTAGGGCCATCTTCAGACTGGTACAATTTTTGTCTTAAACTAGGGTTTATATACATAGGCAAATTACATTGAGGGGAGGGGTTAACATAGTAGGTTGGTTTGAATTATGTGGGGTTTTTTCGTGAAACATGATATTTCCCAAATAAGTATTGTTATTAAAATCAAATGAATTTATCTGTAGAACTATGATAATTATGCCTATTAAATTGAGAGTCCTAATAGGCATAATTATCATAGTTCTACAGATAAATTCATTTGATTTTAATAACAATACTTATTTGGGAAATATCATGTTTCACGAAAAAACCCCTCATAATTCAAACCAACCTACTATGTTAACCCCTCCCCTCAATGTAATTTGCCTATGTATATAAACCCTAGTTTAAGACAAAAATTGTACCAGTCTGAAGATGGCCCTAACAGGCTGAAACCGGTCACGGTCAAATAAAAACAAGTGGAAAAAAGTTTAAAATTGTGTTCTTTATATATATTTATAATGGAATTCCACCACGAAATAACAGTTTCAAATATTAAAATATTGAACCCTTTTGGTACAAGTAATTAATCAACTTATCTCTTTGTATCAGTCCTTTTATGATTTTCTTCTAAAGTTGTAAGTTTTTACGCGTTGCATGTTATTTGAGACCTTTAATTTAACGATGTTTGTTAAGTTTGTCACTTATTGCATTAGTGGTGGTGGCCAGTTTAACGACGATGTTGAGTTTGACACTTATTGCATGATTGGTAGTGGCCAGTTTAATGACGTATGTTGAGTTTGATACTTATTACATGAGTGGTAGTGGCCAGTTTAAAAATACTACCCGTTTAGTTATTTTAAGGAATGGAAATTTGCTACAAGAGATTTGTCGTTGTTATTAAAATAAAGATTGGTTGCAACCATCAACCAACAAAGTGTAGTCAAGGATGTTAAAAATGACACCGAAACCAAAATTATTGGTTCGAAAAATTGGGTTACAAAAACATTTATCAAAAAGTAAGTGCATTATTTCGCAGTCAAAAGACCGGAAGGTGTATTGCTTTTGACCTTTTGTTGGTCTGCAAAAATTAAATTTGTCTCCCAATATATTATGGTTTCGAAACGAGGCAACAGACCAAGATTAGGATTTTACTGAGGAAATTACCCATTATTAGGCCGAATTATATCTAGATTTGATATATCGATGGTTGCAACTAATTGTGTCGATGTTTTACCATTATGTAATTAAATTGGATTTACACACGATTTATTTGATTATGCTTTGAATACTCATTCCGTAACGGTCTTATTCCATTGTAATATTCTGATTATAATTTGAATACTCATTCCGTAACGTTATTATTCCATTGTAATATTCTGATTATGCTTTGAATACTCATTCCGTAACGTTCTTATTCAATTGTAATATTCTGATTATGCTTTGAATACTCATTCCTTAACGTTCTCATTCCATTGTAATATTCCGAATTATTGTGTCTCAAACACTAAAATTGGCGTTATAGAGATTTTAATAAATTTCATTAACAAGTTTGTGTCGTATGTTTATAAATTCGCCAACTCTGTTCAATACAAAAAAAAATTGCGATTACTTAGAAGAGGGGTATGAGACGGCTGTTTGAATTTAAGATCATCACAAGCTTTTTAACAAATTTTATTATGGGTAAAATAGCTTAAAGTTTACTAACATCATTTGTATTTTTTAGAGTTTTATCGGTTCTTTACCTTGCGGTCTGAAAAAAATTTCAAGGTTTTAGTAATGGATAGTCGAAACCGATTATCTAAATCCACATCATCACGTACTACGACCAAACTGCACATACTATTAGAGGGGCGGAGCAGATGAAAGTTATGCGTTAAGTAGATAAAAAAAAAAATGGTACGTCGCTATGAGTAGATACGATTTGCAGTAATATTGGTGAACAATGTTGGTCACACATTTTTTTTCGCGGTCTAACAATGGTTTATGGCCCATCTTCGTCGTTTCTTTTTTATCTTTGGTTTTGGTATACATATTACCATCACAGTAAAATATTTCAAAACAATACATCAACAGTATTATTCAGATAAAATTACTGGAAAACCCATGTTAGAAAACATTGTTCCATGGTCTACCGAAGCGGCAAGCAATCACATTTGGGCGTTTGACCCCAGCGGGTTGGCGATCATCTACGAGTATGTTCCGTGTACCCTTTTCACTACATTTATTCCGTCCTCGATATATCCGAGTACCAAGAAAAAGGGGTTGCCAAGCCGGAATACCATAAAAAATATATTTTTTGATTGAGCATTTCAAGAAAATGCTGTAATGCAAGCGCCAAAATATATGTTAAAAATTTACAATCCAAGTGGTGCAAATGTCATCATTACCTTGTCGGAAGACGCTCTCATTTTTTACAATTATTGGTCTTATGTCATCATGACATTTGTGAAGTAAATAGAAGCAGAATACACGTTGACACATCATGGATTGCTAAAAACTCGTTAAGAACGCGGAATAATTGTGTTATAATAATTATTTTTATTTACCAACAAAGTTACTGCTCTGGGAAGTCGAATGAGGATTTTTGACAGTTAATTGTGAGTTTGTTCAGAAGCAGCAAAAACTCTCACGCTATGAACTCTGGCTTCATGAAATTTAGAACACGAGATATCGAGGTTTGAAATATGATTTATATTTCTAAAACTAAGTTATAAACGCCATTTTGTAAACTCCATAAATACAATAATTATTATTATTTTTCAATAAAAACAATAACTAGTTAATTTTTTATGTATATATATCATATTATTATTATTATATATTGTAACTCAATATATATAATAATAATAATTTGTGTATAATTTTTTCTATTATATAAAATTGATTGTCATGGGCGTGCGGATTTGATTTGTATAAAAATCTTCAGTTTTATTCCGAGGTTGATGAAAATTTGTCACTTGACCTTTAATACAAGAGGAATGTCACTTTATACATGAGGTTTCGAGAGTTCTGTGTGAAGCCCGAGGAGGATACTGCATTCTTTTTTATAACAGCAGAACAACGACCGGGGGATCAGCTAGTATAATATACAATACTACCTGTATGGTAGAACGACAGTATCCTCCTTGAGGCTCGCAAGGAGGATACTACGTTCTTACTTAATACAGCAGAATAACGACGGGGGGTTCAACTAGTATAATATACAATACTCCCTGTATGGGTGGAACACAGTGTCTTTCTTGAGGCTCTCAAGGAAGATACTGCGTTCGAACTTATACCAGCAGAACATTACTTTATCCTCAGTTTGCAAACACTTCAGAACAGGTTCTTGTAATGAGGTATCCACAAAACACCACTTTTAGCCTATTTACACAGTAAATGATTATAGATATTATTAACATTTTCTTTATCTTATATATTAAACTGTAATAATTTCTAAAAGGTTTGTACGAGTTTAGAAATAAAACAAAATGAAAAAAAATATTTATCATTATTAATCAATGAGAAAATGTCAAATTTAATGTAGACCGTGAGGTCTTCAAGTTGTTTCATTTTCAGTAAATTATTATTTATGGTCTCTCGTTCAAGAATATTTTAAAAAACGTACAATGTTGTGTGATAAATATAGATATCCGAGAAAAATCAGGATGTAACTAAATATATTTTTTTTTAATATTGTGGAAATGCATACATAATTGCATAGTGAGCATGAGAAACTGTATAAATTCATTAAGAAATGCTGACTAGAAGAAGTAGCCAACCAAATGGAAATCTCTAACACTGAAAACAATATGGACGATGGTCTTGTCCCATCTTCTTCCTCTTGTCCTATTCGGCTTGTTGATGGTGGTGATTAAGTTTGTTACCTTGTTTGTACTATGTTCCAACAAATACACTTGGTTTTGAAAACCAGGGGTTGGAGACCGCTGGTTAAGTGTCCCATGTATTTTTATATCGAGGTTAAAAAAGCTCTTGTTGCGGGAGTAATGTGGGAGTAAACGGCTTATACGACGCCGGGCGGCCGGAGCGTGAACTAATGTGACAATTCAGAAAAAGGTTAAAATCCTTAACCCGTTCACATCAAAGGTATTAAAAAAAAGAAAATTCAATTTTTTCATTAGGTACCTGTTAAATTTCTCGGAGAAAGGTTGATTTTTATTAATAATGAGGGTTATCGTGACCCTCTTTTCACTGAAGTATTACAAAGTTTTTTTACGAAGATGTTTTTTTTAATACGCTCCACGGACAAATGAATTATTTATTAAATGTTTAAAAAACACACTTCTGTAAGGGCTACCTAAGAAGAACAAATATGAAAATAGATTAAAATTAACACGCCATGTACACATTGTAAACTCACTGTGTATTAATAATATTATTATACTTTACACTTAAGTAATATCAAAATTAGAGCAATATGGAATTTCAGTCACTTATTTTTTCAATCTTACATTGCCTTCTGACTTAAATACAAGTTTTTTAAAATGTTATAGTTAGTTTTAATATATTTTTTTATAAATATACCTAATGTATGATCTTTCTAGATATTTTGCATCTCCCTGTAGTTAAAATATGCCAATTTTTATAATTGGATCCGTTATGTGTGTTGATTCAGGCACTACAAAAGAATACCGGGAACGGTTTGTTGCTATTGCCATACCGACTTTTTCCGCTCACACGCGTTTAATTTTTAATTAAAAATCTAAATAAACTCGTTCCTTCAAACGGCAATGCAGCCTCCTCTTGAAGTTATTCGCCAAAGCTTTAGACAAAAACGTATTCCCAAAATGTCAAAGTGGGACCCAGAATCCCTTTATAGCTCACATTGGCGTCAGATGGCTGACAATTTATTAAATTTAAAGGAATGCTTTAGAATAATACGACAAAAAATATTCATTTGCGTGTTTATCGACGGAAGCTTTAAGCTTTTTGTCCTTTGATAAGTATGCGAGTAAAGTAAGTATGTATAGTATTACATCGGAAGAATATAAATTAGTTTTTTTTAACATAATCATTACTATATAATAATATGTTTAATTATTAATAATTATTATTATATAATTATTATAATAATAATATGTTTAACCACTGGAGCGATTTCTATGCTAAGTTTGCAAAAATGTTTTGCACGATTGCTTATCATGTGCCGTATTTGTAGAACTTAAAATATGTGATAAACGGAGAAATCTTAGTGATTTATTGAACTTAAGCCGCTGTAAGCAGTTTCAAATGTTTCACTATTTATATTTTGATGAATGGTATTATTTAAATGATATGGTAAATGTATACATATGACACCAATCGTTCGAAAATACATTTAATACAGAATTTCAATGGAGCGGGAGAGATCCGTGTAAAACGGAGCCCAGCCAACGTGGTAATGTCACGAGTTTTCGTGCCGGCAGACAGCTCCGAAATCGCCGATAGTGTTGCCATCATGTAAACGATATTGTGGCTAGTGAATGTAATGTATTTATTTATTTATCATAGTCTCATTTAAAATACAAAATATTACAGTGATTAAAAAAAATATTGACTGAGCGTAACGAAGTCTAATTTTGACTTTACCACTCGCCGTATTTTGCAACTTTTCAACTATCTGTGAATTTGTTTGCTGTATTCCCGATATGACACGACCCTTTTCAGTCAGACTTCGCATGATCGTGCTTTCGACTATGATCTATTAAATAGGAATAATCAATATTATGGCAAATACCAACTGTAAGAAAGTTTGAAAAAAAACATTGTAATCGAGTTAGTGACATTTTATTTTTATTTTTTTATTTAATATATTATATATAAAGTGGGTACAGGATATGATATGAGTACATAAAGAATATATTTTACATTACAAAATATATTTATGTTCGCAATCTCACCAATGAAGAAACTGGTTCTTGTGTTTGGTGAGAGAGTTACACTAATTATAAGAAAAATAGAATCATTATGCTATAAGTAAGTATATATATGATAGGGACAATATATAAAGAGACAAAATCTAAATACAGTGGAGATGAGTATAGACTGATAATAAATATCAATGAATATCAATGAAGGGAAAAACAGGCAATTATTTAGTTGATTATTTCTGAAAGAGTAACTTTAGTTTTAGTTTAAGTATGTTAATATCCTTTAATTTCTTTATTTCAATCGGAAGGTTGTTGAAATACTTTATTACATATATTTGAACAAATTGTTTAATTCCTTGATTGAAATTAAAAAAAAATGTTATTTAGGAGAAAACTTTAGTCCTCATTTTTTACGACTTAATTATAAAATATCGACTTTTTTCTACTTTATAAAAATATATAAGCATTTCGAAAGAAATTTTCTAAATGGTAATGAAAACTTTATCAAAATTCGTTGCCTAATTTAGGAGAACTAAGCGCACAAACAGACAGACGCCGAAAGCCACTTTATTTTATACTATTTAGAGATGTAATAGGAATTTGCTACACAAGTAAGGCAAAAGTGAACTGAAATATTATCTCATCCCATTCAAAAGTTTTGTGCCTACGCACAAAACAGGACATTAATCGAATTCGGATTTAATTAAATTTTTGCAGGCCTTTCGATTACGCCGAAGTAGCTGGCGCAATTAAGAAAAATACTTCCTTCGGGCTCCGAACATTCGAATACACCGAGATCTCGAAAACGATTACACCAAAGTTTTGTCTCCGAAATAATGGCGGCGATATTCGTTAACCCGCCGTTCTGTAACTGTTATTAATTGAAGTCTGCTGTTGCAAAAAGATCTCAGACCAAATGAAGAGACTTAAGCCCCCCCCAAAGATGTGGATTATTCTCCTTCAGTCAGTTGTCGAAATTGGTTTCGTTTGCGAAGAAAGGCGCATTGTTTCATGAGTTGTGTTGTTTTATCCATTTAGGGGTGGGGGAGAGGGTTGCGGAAGGATGAGAAATGCCATCGATGGGGATGCTGATAATTCATTTATTTCATATCAGAGATAACTTATTTGATTTCATATCAGATATCTTATTGTTTGATTAAACTTTCTCGACATTTCATGTAACTTTGCCTTAATTTGATTTAAAATGATTCGACGAGAATCTGAATTTTGATTAACGGTTACCTAGAATATACATTTTTGGGGAATAATTTGTCAAAAATTTCCCGTCAAACTACAATCACTCAACTCTATTATTGTTTCACGTTTTAACAACTGTTCAACTATTTTTTTCTTATATAATTACAGAGAACAATATAAGTTACAAATTCTACAATATGAACCACGGAGAATATTACTAATTGATAATAATAATTAGAATAATGTGTTTATTCCGAAATGTGTGAAGGTTTGAGCTATTCCATACATCCCTTAAAGAATATCTAATAATCTACATAAATTAGGTTAAATGGGTTTTCAAAAGTAACAAAAATGTTGAAATGTTAAGGAACTAAATTCGCTTACAGTGAAATAGATTCTGATCTTGAACGCAATGATATTTACACACAAAATAATGAAAACAACCTGTTACCTAAATACTTTTCAAAGAAAATTATACACAATGAAAACATTCACAGACATAACACAAGAACGTACCATGAAATTAGATTATCAAAAAACGACAAAGCCAATATACAAAATAGTTTACTAAACAAAGGAACGCAATATTATAATACGGTGCGGGAAACAGCAAAGTCTGCACAAATTGATATATTCAAGCTGGATTAATAAAAAGAAAATGTTATAATTTATGTATGTAAGTAATAATAATTTTGACATTTGTAAACATGGATGTACAAATGGCTAAAATAAAATTGTCAAATAAATAAATATAATTAATTTTTGTTTTTCATTAATTCCAAACACAATAAAATTATTTTAAATAGGGACGTTGATATTCAGACCAGACCCAAGTAGAATTTGTTTTTGATTATCTACCAGAACTTAAAGAAACGTGGAATAAGTTGGAGGTAAATTATTTAGAGAATAACGGTCAGAGTTAAGACCCGTAAATCCACGGCCCAGAAATGCGCAGCTTCTTTGCGTAAGCAAATACTTTGTTACCGCCCCTATTAAAATTTTTTAAAACATTACTTACTTTTATTACGAGTTACACCCCTAAGGCGTGCCTCGCAGAATAATGATGTTTGCTTTTCGAGATTCTTTTGGGAAAATAAACCATCAACATTTATATTAAAAGCAAGAATTAAAACAGACCTTAAAAATGTAGGTGATACAATCATACCTGTAAAAGAGTATTATTTTCAATGATTTATACCGAATTTCTGGTAAAAAAATTGTGTAAACAACTGTTTAAAAATCACACAATAATTTACTAAATGATAAAATACTCAAAATAGCATCGTGTTGGTGTGATTTTAATTTATACATAATTCCAATGAATTAATTCAAAAATATAATTATTCAATTGAATGAATTCCAAAATAAAATACTTTCTATGTTCTAAAGAATAAATAAATTCTCTCTTCAATGCATTCTTTGACTAGTTTTCACTATAAAATCTTTCGAAATAATATTTTAGATCGAAATGCTTAGAATTTATTTTATTTTTTGTTCCTTATCAAAGCTTTTGTACAAAGTTTTTTACGTGCTTTTCGACTAACACACTAAGCTCGCATTTACATTAAATAATTTAAAAAAGCATGTTAAAATATAAAAATACTTTGAAAAGGTTTCCGAACAATATAGTTATCCACGCACTTGAAGTGAATTGACACCAAACTGCGCTATATAAATGCTATGTCATTTTTATTATCCGATTTCAACGATTGACTTACTTTCCAGGTAGGTACAGTTGAATCATTAGCGATTCTTGTTGGTGTAGTGGTGAACTTATCGTAGGATTACTGAGGGGTACAATTCCAAACTACTTCGTACGATTTCAAACCACTATCGGTTAGCACATATACATTCAAATGAGCGCTCTTTGAAGAATAATTTGCGTGAACAAATTTATTATAAAATATATTTTATGCAAGCATTTGGAGAATGTTATATTACGCCACAAAAAAAAGGATTTAGTCGCAATTCTTAACCACTCGAGTGATTGGTATCGTTAATTAATACCATTCCTCAAAATATTAATATTGAAACATAATATTCAAAGTCAATAAATTCACCTAGATTTCATCGTTAATCCTATATTTTTAAATTCTATAATTTTCGCACATGATGGCAAGCGGTTGCGAAATACATTTTGCATATTTGGCATAGTATGCCAACAATCGCTCAAGTGGTTAATGTAATCCACCTCCTACAAAGCGTATTGTTCTAAAAATATTGAAATTAAATATCGGTAAAAAGTTCGTGAGTGTTGAATTTCCGCTAGACGTTGATGGTTTAAAACAGAGCTATCAAAGCATTTTATAGTACTACCAGCATTCATTCTTCACAGTTTTTTTTCAAGATTTGTATAATGTAGACAATGTGGTCTATATTGTATAAATACATTCTCACATTTGTAAACATGTATATTTACGAAAAAATAAATTAGACACCTTCCTGTTCGATTCAAAATGAACACTTTTCAATAAATCGTTTACATTATGATGGAAAGCGTTTAATGTGTTGCAGTCAACGTTTTCTGTAAGAAATGAAAATATTTTAAACCTTCCAATAGGATGACATGTAGTTAATTTAAATTTCCCCTGACTACTAGATACCAGGACGTAATAAAATAACGATTAAAATTACGTCGGCACGTGTTAGTATTTTCCTGTCAAAGGGTGTAGTGATTGTGGGGGGTGGCGGGGAAGGTTGATTCGACCGTTGCGGTCACGTGACTCCGCCAGAGGGAAGGGGACAAAACGGGACCTGCCGGAAAATGAATGAAATCAATTAAACACGACAATCGGAACTAAATCGCTCTTAACGCTGGCTGATTGAAGTTTGGATGGTTTCCAACCCTTCGAACTTTAGAGGACGAACCTCAGCGCAAAGGCTGTGTCCTCTGTTCTGCGTAGGTAGTATCTGGTACCCAACCTGTTCACCCAGCAAGCAACCGCCCGCATTAAAGACTTCTGCTTTTATAATTAGTTGGCTGTGTTCAGACGTTACCTACTCATTCTCAAAAGTCAGCGCGATAACAGCAAGACTTTGACGTAATCCTTGGCAGGACGGTGAAATTCCATATGCTGGGATTATGGAACGCTGTTAAATAGTTTTATTTATTTACTTCTATAATGGCTTATTCCTGAAGAAAAAAAAAGTTCAGTTAATTCAGTGTTTAGATTCAAACGCGTACGTCTAGTCTAGTAGTGAGAATAATTTTGTGTTTCGTTTCGCGGTGGCAACTACGAGAGTTGCTTTGGTAAAGGCCTGCCATTGAAATGTTAAAATTGGTTTAACTAGACCGATTTTTACTACTAATATTACTCATCTCATTTCATTTTGTCTCATAGCATAACTCGATCGAGGTTACCAGAGTTCAGAGCCAGCTGTCGCTTAATACGTTCACAAATCAAATGTTTTCTACTGCACGAAAACAGTGATCATCTGTAGATCATTCATTCAGTAGATCATCTGTACTTGTATTCGTCAAATAATATACCATTTTAAAATAGTAAATGTTTCAACGAATTCATGCTTTATTTCAACATTATGTTTAGGAAAGGCAAAAGGGTGCAAAGTGTAAAAAAAACTGGTATATTTGCAAATTTGTATTAAAGGTTGATAATTACGCTGATAAGATAACAAATGCACAAGTGAATTAGTTATGTACGCTGTTCAAATTCACCTATCGATAAAAGCTGTCCATCGTCTTATCGATTGACGCACTAAAATAAAACTTTCCCTTACAGTGAGTAATATAAATTAAGATGAATTCCCCAGATACCGTAAGGGATGCGGCGCCGGGAGCCCCAGAGATTAAATTCTTCCCACAAACAATGGACCTTTATTGACAAGAAGGAGTCAGGGATGGTGTAATGCAAGACTCTTATTTGAATTGGATCTTGAGAAGACTCCAGTTTTAAGAACAATAGATTTTTCCATCCCCTCCGCCGCCCTCGGCAAACACTATCTGCCGGTATAACCAGCTCTGGGGCTGTACTGTATACCCCATAGTCAATCTGTGGAATACTCTTTATGGGGATAATTATTCGTTCTACCCATTGGACGAATTTGAAATTGACGAATAATAATTTTAGCTCAATTATGTTACCTACATACGATATTAATTCTTAACCTTGCTAACTCTTGCCTGTTAATTTTTTTCATATGCACTTTGTACAAGACGGTTTATAAGTGTATTGACGTAAATGATTCCCGTGATATGATTTTTAAAAAAGAATGCAGTAATCAATGATAAAAAATCATTACATGAGTGGTTATTTTTTTCTGGGTTATATAGCTTTGGTATTTATTCAGTAGAACTAAATTTTGGTAAACGGTTTGTTTGTTTTTATTTTATTTTAATTTTAATTTTAATTTTCATTATTATAATATCACATATATTAAAATATTGTTATAGTTGGTAGTACGTAATTCTTATACATATATATGTAAAACGTTTCCAATTGTAAAAAAAAACTAATTTAAAGTTTT
The DNA here is from genome assembly GCA_026573805.1 of Hesperophylax magnus. Classification (NCBI taxonomy): domain Eukaryota; kingdom Metazoa; phylum Arthropoda; class Insecta; order Trichoptera; family Limnephilidae; genus Hesperophylax; species Hesperophylax magnus. The sequence goes on from JAIUSX010000046.1 coordinate 31,918,556, forward strand.
CGTTGGAAGAATTTGCAGCGCTGAAAGTAGGTCACTTGCACGAGAAGTGTGCAAATAAGCGCGAATAATAAATAGAAATGCTTTAAGACGATTTTGGGATATTTTGCCTTGTGACAAATAAGAATGAAGATGTTGGTAAAAGCCTTCATCGACGCTTCTCAGCCCGGATTAAGTTAAACCCAAAAGCTGCCTTCACTTTCTGCTCGCCAAAAAGCTTAAACCAGATGTGTCAAATGCAATCATGAATCGTTGTCATCTAATATGAATATTTAGCAAGAGCAATGTGAAAATGCAACACAGATAATTAATCACGAATCTGCAGTTTATTATACAAGTTTTACGTTTTAATTTTTCCAACGCCTTACGATAGTTAAAATTTCATGTGGAAAATACGTAAAAAGGTTGTAATTCCAGAGTTGAAGACACTCTCAGTTTAATTCTGGTGAACGATTACCATTCAGATTTGAAACTTTGCTTGAAATGGCTTTAACGTGTTACCAAATATAAATAGCCAGGTTATTTTCCACCTTCCTCTTCCCCATGTCCTTCCCCTCTTTACTACTTTCAGCCTCACAACATACCCCAATTGGTGATGCCATAGTCTCACTGGCTCCAGATGGTTGTGAGCATTTGGCACTCTTGTGCAGTATTCACATAAAAAATCACATTTTAATGGTCTATATCATCAGCAAACAACTAACAATGAGTTTTAAGAAACGTTTATGTATTTAAATTTATTTAACTATTTTATTTTAAGCATTAATAAGTAAAGAAATTTCTAACTATGTACAACATTGACAAAACAAAAAAATAGCTAGGAATATTGTTTATAAAATTGATAAAAATAAGAATTTTACTCATAAAAACACAAATACTGAAAGAAGTTATGTTCCAAAATTTAACAAACCATCACCAAAAAAATTAGTATTAAAATAATGGCTTGTTTTTTAAAGATAATCTGATTCATGTAAAATTATGTTTGTACTCGGAACATCGGAACATACGTTAACGTAGTTACGCTGTGTACACAATATAATGAAATAAACTTTACGGAGGTTTTGAAAAATGATTGTCATCTGACCTTAAAATAATAAAGCAATTTAATTAAACATGAAAAAAAAATAGCTTACAAAACTAAAAAAATATTTCTGAGGGGAAGAAAAACAGGAATATTTCCAAGAAAATATAAATCTTGAATTTGAAAGCCCTGCTCAGAACTCTTCATAACGCTTCCAGGCACCGAACTTTCCTAATGGAGGCTTCATAGCTGCATGACAAATCTTTCTACTTCCGAGGATAATGATTTTTTATATTTTGTTAATCTCTATAATGTATTTCTCTGCAATTCAAAGGCAACATTTGCCGGGAAAGGTAACAATCGATTAATTTGACAGATTGGTCATTAGTGAAAATCAATTGAAATATAATTAGTAAATCTATTTTAATATTAAATAAAGTTAATAATACTAAAGATTCATAAGATTTTTTAACAGATATGGGTTTGGAATATTTAACAAAATAGGCCCTTACAAAATACAACTTTAAAATAAACATTTTTAGAAACCACAGATATGGGAAAAAGATTAGTTTGCGGAGTCGAATAAGCTATGTATTTTATAAAAAAAAGATAAATATTCCCTAGTTATGAATAACCTGAAAAAACTTGAAAATTTCCTACTACCATCATAGTAAGCGAAAAAAGGTGCTTGAGTCGCGACTGAGGATTCCAAAGATAAGCCATTCGAGGAATGGAACTAACGACGCATGGGTGGAATCGCAATGCCAACTCAGTCACTTGCCGGCAGTTATATTAAACTAGCTATATGTGTCAAATTATAGGTATAATAGCAATTCTAAAAAATAAGTAGGAACATTATTTTAATATTAACTTCAAATCTCCTCACCCAGTACATTTGATTGCCAAAATAAGTAACTATCGATGATTTTTTTAAAAGTCCCAAGGCTGGAAGCTATTTGAGTTGAAAAGAAACAGTAGGTAGTTATTATGTTATTGTGAGGGTATACGTACCTAGCTATACGTCCTCGATTCTTTCCAAAAATTTCGGTGACGTGTCATTTAATAATCCCTGTTTGAGACATCGACTTACGCAGGAAGCTTGGCAACATGTCTGTGTAATTCGGGCATTATATACGTAATCATGTCGTGATATGTCGGGATTAAAGTGAACTGCTTCGCATAAAGTAGATTGAAGTTGCCACATCAGATCGTCGCCTACGGAGAACGGAAAATTGTGGGGAGAAATTGACATTTATGAGAAAATATTTTTCCTAACCGAGACGAGAAGCTTACTGGGAAGATTTGACGAGAGAAGTTGCGGCGGCATCAACGACAATAAGTACACACTTCAAAGAGTTCGGGAGGTACGTTAACTTTATTCGTAAAACCATTTCTGATGTTTTCAGCGCACATATCGCAGAAGCATTTTTAAAAGATTGGTTAAGGTTAAGTTAAACGTTAAAGACTTATATTTTTATCATGTATTTTAATAAAACACGTTATTTTAACAACAAATTAACTCATTTCAAAATTTAGAATGATGGAACATAAAGGCTTGTTGTGACGCTGACTTGCATCGCAATTATTATGAGACTGATTAAAGAAATTCTACGTCCTGAACCCAAATAATACAATATTATGAACAACACCTGATCACTACATGCTTCATAAGGAGTCATGTTTTGTCTGGTTGCCATAACACCTTTGGTTTATCACTTATATGACAATTTTTATTTTTTCCATTTTTTCCAGTTTTTAGTTCCCACGCAAGTCGTCCGAAACAATGTTTCTAAGAATTTAATGCTTCCCTTGTTTTAATATCCTCTTAAAAAGCGTTTATCATCACATAATTTTCATGTTTAAATAAATTCTAACCTCAAAGCATTCTCCAAAACAATCGCACTATATTTTTTATTGTTAATAACTTATTCTGTCAAAGCGACTAAGCTTTTGTTTTTAAGACTAAAAAAGGTCAAATTTTAAAAAAGAACTCACTATCAATTGAATTTTTAAGTATCAACTAATATTTGACTCTAAAGGGTGGTGCGTTCAAATCTTAATGAAAACTAAACGAATATTCTTTTCTGTGTAAACACATCATATTTCCAAAAGAAATCGTATAACCACCTTAACGGGGCTTGTTTTTATATAGGTGACTGTGACCATAAAGTATTATAATATTACACATTCAAGTCGAACCGTATATTGCAATCTTTTTTTCTATACGACCATTTTAAGGAATGTACAAGAAGCTAGAACGGAAGCCGCAGATTGCATATGGCTGATAAATAATAATTTATTTTTTATTGCAGCGGGCATACCATGAATTCTTATTGTTTCAGAAAATTCTAATTTGAATGCCCTCCCCTTTTCGAAACGGATTTTTTAATCAGGAAAATAAACAGTGCGAGCCTTCGAAAAGCTCATATTTCCTTTCATCCCTACGAGCTTATCTCCCATCACAGTAAAGTAAACACAACGCAACACACCCGCCCTGAAAAGCGCCGAATAATTAAAGCAGTTAATGTTAAAACGAGATATAAATATTTAGAAACCGACGGGGTGTTCCGAAGAATTTGTTGATTTATCGAAACTAATTATAATTTAGCTTAGAAAGAGATAAAAAATCATTACTCAAATAACTGAGATTTGTATGTAAATTTCGCACTCCATTCGAATATTTTATATAAAGGATTAAATAAATAAATAAACTTGGTTATTTTGAGACCATAAATTTACTTAAACGACCCTCCCTTTTCTTACTTTTTATTACGTAATATGAGTATTATGGGAACTTCTGATGAAAAACTCTAATTTGCTTATGTTTATTATAAAGACAAAGTTATAGAGAGTGCTTCATTTAGTAATTTTCCATCACATTCAATTTTCAGATTTTCGAAAAAGTGATTTATAAATTTATTTTACAAACTTTGGAAAGTTAATCATATATCGATCATCAAAATAGAATTATAAGTTTAATGGGATGTGGTTATTCGCATAAATAATAAATTAATTTTGAAAAATGAATTTAACAGATCAAAACGCTTCTGAGGTCATTCTATGAAAATGCGTCGATCTACTGCCGTACAAAAAGTCACAGTTTTCACAGTCCGCGATGTTATGTATAACTAAATAAGTATTAGAAAATCATGTTCAGTAGTTTCAGCTTTTGTGATTTTTTCCCAATAAGAGAAGCCTAGTAAGTAAAATTTATAGAACGCCCTAAAGATTATTTTTCTAAAAACGGCGGTGTATAAATTATCGAATTGCGGATAGTTTAATAAGTATGTGACGTCATCATCATGTTAAAAATGTAATAACAAACTTCTCACACGGAAAAAATAATGTTGCTAATTTATTAAGAATCTCTTCAAATTATTGGAAATCCGGTTAAAAACGGGATTTCAAGCTTTAATGAATTGACAGGTTTCAGCGCGTGTCAACGAAATCATAATATTTTTTTTCATTTCATCATTATATACAGGGTGTTAAGGGACCAAATTGACTTACTTTAACTAGTGATTTCTGACATTATTTGGATTGAAAAATGTCTTCAAAAATTTGGTCTCCTTTTGTTTTTTTCAAAATTTTCAAAATCAAATATTTCCACGTGTCGTCATTGGTCACTCAGCCTAGTAAAGGCTTTACTTCTGACATCGACCCTAGCTGTCCAATTACTACTGATTTAAAAAAAAATAATGATAAAAAAAGGTCAAAAGTCATCGGAGATTAAATTAAATTAAATTACATTTCGTTTCACTCCAAATCATGCCAAGAATCACCGGTTAAAGTAAATCAAGTACGTTCCTTAACACCCTGTGTATTATTTAGGCATATGCACGTGCGTGGACATATGTTCCGATATATTGTAATTTATTAAAAGCTTACCAGGAAATATCCCGCAATCCCGATTTAACCGGATTACCAATAATTTAAAGATATTCTTAATAAATTTTTTTTCTCACTTTTAATCACCTTCAACATACCAACTAGAACTGCTCGATCGAAATTTATTTTTAATGGCAACAATAATATCAGGGCTGAGTGTTTTAAATACCACTAGCTACATTGCATGCAGTTGGAAATACTTTTTTGCAGAAATTGTAGATGTGTTTAGTACACAGGAAATAGTAAAAAGGACGCTATAATAATATATCTCAGCAATAATAACAATTAGTGTTAGCATAATACTTTTCTTCTGCATAGGTTCTATATAATTTTAAAAGAAAATTTTACTATTTATTTTAATAAATATTAATTTATCTCAGGCTCATTTAAAAGTTAAGTTAACTATTTTAACGAAAAACAATAATATAAGGACATGCAATTAATTGATTTGACACTATACATTATTAACAGAAATCGTTCATTAGTGACAATATCACCTCACTTGTAAAATCGATACAGTGTCAGGTCGCCTACATTTCTTTCGCTATCCGGCCAGCAGCTAGCAGCCAACAGCCAGCAGCGTGCAATCCGACACGTGACCCGAGATATGATCCCTGAGCATTATTATCCCGCCTGCTAATGGCCTGTTAGGTGCGTGAGTAGCTGCTTCCCTACTCTCTCTGCTATCTGCTACCCTGGTACCTGCTACTCTACAAGGACGTGCTGAGGTTTTTATTTCACGTTTACATTGCAACTTCATGGGTGATTTTTTGTATTTATTGAAATATTCGAATATTTAAAAAATATAGCTTAATGTACCTACTTTGAATTTTTAATGCTATTGGCAACGCAAAATATCATAAAATAATAATTAGGTATATTCGGATAATTTGTAAAGCGCCGTTTTTTCGAAAAACCACCTCCTTAACAGTTCCTAGGCTCTATCTAAATTTATTATTTACGAAATGCAACTTCAGATAAATACACTAAAAAGTTCAAGACTTTGCACGCAGAAAGAACGGTAATAAAAAACACTGGACATTGATTTTATATTTTCTATTTTACCCTTCATTACTATTGATATATAATTTATTAGAAGATTAGTGGCAAAAGTACAGTTGATATTTATTTCAAAAGACTGATGAATTTCGGACTCTTTAGAACTTGAAAAGTTTTATAAAATGACCTTAAAAAGCTTACAAATTCATAGATTAAATCAAAAAGATGGTCGAATACATGAAACCATTGAAGTGTGGTTGTGGGTGATATCTGATGTGACCAAAGTAAGGACAATTTTCTCTAACTTCAGGTAAATTGAGTTCGGTGTCTGCAGGCCTAGGAGTCAAAAGGTCTCATGCGAATCGATGACTTGTACGACTCGACACGGAGGAACATTTTGATTCGCCAAAATTCAATCATCAATTATGAATGAAGTGTATTGTTATCAGTAGTAGAATTTTATATTAAAATATGAAACTTTTAATATAAAAATGGTTGCATCAGATATCCGGAAGACACTTTGTGGAAACAGGAGACGTAGCCAAATATCAAATGAACAATTTTGGTGAACTTTATCAAAAGTACCGGGTTATTTTCAAAGGAACGAGATGAAATGGGAAATATATAATGGGCACACGGCCTAAGTGCTCACGGGAATTATAGTGAACCATCTCTGCTATTAAAAAAATCGTTCGGAATCATGAAAAATATGAGAATTTGATACCTGATAAAAGCTCATAGTACGCCCCTGCCAAAATGCTGCTGGGATTGTGCTTTTCACCCACCTCTACTCAATGGGTAAAAGCATAGGGAAGGTATCCATTCCAGGTATTTTTTTATATGCGCAAAAAAATACACCCTTGGCGTGACACACCTACGGGTCGATTCTCGACCTTTTTAATGATATTAGGAAAACATCAAAATCTGCATTTAGAATATATTCAGATCAAATGGCGATGTGACTTTAAGACTAAGCGATAAAGAAAACAGATACACTTGGCTGCTTGAGTCTATAATTTACATGAGACATTAAATTTTTAAATAACAAAAAAATATTTGAAGATAGGGGAGAAATTGTAAATAGATTTTTTTTGCATCTATATGTTATATACATAATATTAATCGGTTGTATTGCAGTACAAAAATGCGATTTCAATTAATTCATGAAAAGGTTGTCAAATATCTGAATGTGGAGCACGAACATACGAATCTGAAATTAATCCTTATACTCCAGCGAGTGGGCAAGCCGGGCTGAACATATCGTTGTTGAGTGTTTGTTTGTTTTGTTCAATGGAGGGAAGTCAGTACCCCACGCCCTGACAGGGAACAATGCGGGGTCGATACTTTGCCACTTTTTTTCTTATTTTTCGCAAACACGAAATACTGAATACGTGATGTTTGCTTCAGCTTGTTTCACCTGCGACAAAAACAAACCTACGACAGCGAGGCGTTCGCGGCTCGCGGCTGATGGCAAAAAGGAGACGACACGATATTGGAAATATTTTTAAAATTTTCCTAGACTTCAGTAGCGGCTGGTGACCTTTTACATTGCCTCGACCTAGACCAAGGGTCAGCACACCACGACTTGTGAGCCGCATGCGGCTCTTTGCACAGGCGTTTGCCGCTCTTCAATCAATTACAATTTCACAACCAGCATTTACGAGATGGAGCCGCTTGAAGTTTATTTTTTTAGTTATCGCTCCAATAAAATTTTTTAAACTTCTTAGCTACTTTTTTAAAAATATTCTAGCACTGAATTCCCACCCCCACAATATGAAAATTTTACAAATATTCCGAGGATTCGAATTTTTTTTATTAGAAATTCTCTAACCACCCCACGTCCCCTATGGATAACTGATTTCACATTGAACATTTTTTTCCTGTTTTCTTGACAACTTGGCTCTCTTCACTTACAGGTCTGCCGACCCCCGACCTAAACTATAGAGCAGAGGCGGGCATATGGTCGATGAGAGATTTTAGGGTTGTCGATCGCGTCAGTTATATTTCGAAATATAGTTCGAAAACATTAACAAAATTTCAATACATCTATTTATCAAGGTTCTCACGTCGAAGCCCCGAGGGAAAAGTGAGCACTTCATATCATCCTGACGAAATAAAGTATCAAGCTCACGATAAGGTGAACATTTTAGGATTGATTCATCTCGCTACTACCAACTTTACCCACTTTTGCTTAGAGGTAGAAATAGAAAAACTTTACTTTAGTTATATTGTTGCATTCAAATCCCTCTGCATAATGCCTATAGCCCTTTGAACATCTACATAGCCTGAAAATAAATCTCTCCAAAAAAATAACTACATTTATATGCGGGCGCATGGAACTTATTCGAGGTTTGTGCACCATATTATGATGGAAATGTGGCAACGAATAAATTTAACCTAGAAACCAAATTTTATGCAAATCTTGCAATAGAACATATTTTAATATAGTGCATAACTCTATTGATAGCACGTTAATCATGAGAGGATTATTTTTTGTGAATTATTTTTAAATGTGAGTCCCAACTGCTCCCAACCGTCTGGAGCCAGTGAGACTTTGACATCCCCAATTGGGGTATGTTGTGACTGTGAAGGTAAAGAGTAAGGGAAAGAGATTGGCAAGAGGAAGGTGGGGAAGTACCTGACTATTCAGGTTTTGTCACCAAACACAGCCGTCACAAACGGCATGCAACGTTGCAATTTTGAATGGTGGTCTTAAACCAGGGCGATATATCTTCAAAATATACTATCCATTAATTTAAATGAATAAGCTGTGATATAACACCAATTAATCAAATAATGCCCACGCCGGGATTTGAACCAGCGACCTTCAACTTACTAGTCGAGAGCCTTACTCCTTGACCACTGAGGCCGTCAAAATTGTGTTATTGAATGAAATTATTTCTAAAGCAATATTTAACATTTGTATCGAAGAAGAAGATAAAAGCAATAAATCTATACGAAACACGAAACAGAGCAACACGCAGAAAAATAAAAATGAAACGGTCACAGCTGGGAATCGAACCCAGGACTTCTGTATTACCGGGAAAAAAGCCTAAACCAACTTGGCCGAGTTAAAAAAATCCCTCGCCGCCACTGCAACCCGCTTTCGTTGGTGGTAAAATGATCGGTGGAAAGCTCAGACAACGTAAACCGCATATTACAAAAGATTTGTGTGAATTCCGTTTTCGGAAAAAATCTCACTTGTTGACGTGGCATTTTTGTTTAATAAAATTCTTTGTCACGTGATCTACGAACAGCCAATGAAATAATACCACTTTGACTGGGAGGAAATAAAATATCCTGGAAGATAGGCACTGCCTGTACATAGTTAAGTAGCTTAAACTTCTAAACGAGAGCTATGTACGAGTATTTACGATTTCAGAATTTATCAGATTTGAATGCTGTAAAATAATCAGGCTAGTTTTCAAGATCATTTACTGGGTAGCAGTTACTAATACAAGTAAGTTAACTTTGGACACTCCTGTGTCTTATTGAACAATTGAAAAGTATGGAGTATTCATTTTTGCAACTGGTCCTAATTTTTTACAGATAAAATGAGATTTCAAGTCTCATAATTTACGTTTTACATACATACGTTTGCGTACATAAAATTTCTCCATTTTAGTTAAGACAATGGCTCAAAATTGCCAACCTAATATATAATAAACTGTTAGAGATTAAAGGTTTTCCGCTTTATTTTATTTCATCTTAATTTTTCTTTATAGGTAATTAGGTTTTTGTGCCCTTATGGCGTTTATATTATTAAAGTGCTTATATTTATAAATAAAATAACAAACAAACTATTCTAAAAATACTTTTCATACAAAAATGATTATAATAAGGACATTCACAGACATAACGCAAGAACGTGCAATGAAATTATTATTTTTTTATTGTTCTTCAAAGTACAATCCCATTAAACCGCAATTAAGCAGTTTGTCAACAGGATGTTCATGTTAAATTACAATATAACATATTTTTATAATATTATTACTTATTACAATACAACTTATACATCATATTTATCACCAACCACTGTCATAATCAAAAGTATTACTAATACAGAGTATCTCTGCTTAGTAGCCATGTTTTCAGCATATATCTGAATCTCTGAGGTAATTCGCATTTTTTTATATTGCTTGGTAACATGTTGAATATTTTGGGCACGTTGTATTCCAGGGTTCGCTGTCCGTATTTGTTGTTATGTTTTGGTACAAACATTCCTTCGTTTTTTGTTAACCTAGTATTATGTTCATGTTCGACTTTCCTCTTATATTCAGAGTCAGATATATGCTGAATCAATATTTTGTGCCATAATAAGGCCTATAACGGTAAGACAGTCAAGTTCCGATACAATAATGATATGTTTCGCCTCTGTGAAAATATCTGTTTTGGAACTAGTAATTTAATCATAAAATTTTTTTACTAATTGTAGGTAATTTAAGTTAGTTTTGCAAGAGTGTCCCCATGTGGTTATTCCATATCGTAAAGTAGATTCTGCAATTGATAAGTAAATTATTTTTTTTTACAGGTACGAAACATTTCAATTTGTACAGTTTACCCACCATCGCCCTCAGCCTTTTACAAATTTTGTTTATTTACAAGTCCCATTTAAAGTTGCAATCAACAGTCACTCCCAAATAAACATATTCATTAACAAGTTCAATACTATCGCATTTGCAGTTCTGCAAAATGTTTTGATGAATACATGCAAAATTGTGGGATATTATTTCAGGCTTATTCAGAACTGAAGCATGTGGAGATCGTATGTGCATCAATTTGGTTTTTTTGGTATTTATGATTAGGCCTGCGTCGTGTGACCATTTTATCGGGGACGTAAAGTCATACTGCATATATTTAATAGCATTAGATAATTGATCATCAGATATAACAAGAGCTGTGTCGTCTGCGTATACAAAATGTTTTACATATAAACAAGTTTTTTCATTATTGATACAAATATTATATAAAGCGTGGGTCCCTTAAATTAGGTTACCACAAAATGACAAAGTAAGTAAACAAAACAGATTACTACATGAATGCAATATTATAAATCGCTTCAGGCAACTATAGTCGGAACCAATCGATAAATTCAAGCTGGCTCGAAGGAGCCATACAAATGTCAATAAAATGTAACAAATAATAATAAATATAATAAGGTAAGTTACAATAAATGAGACATTAGTAAACATGTGTGTATAGATAGGTAATATTAAACTAATAAATAAAAAAAATGAGATTAATAAAATGAAGCAACACAATAAAACATTGATTTTACATATTTCCTTAAATAATACTCTGCGCATGGTATAATATACCAGAAGAATGGAAATAATGCTACCACTGAACTAATAAAGTATCGATTAAATAAAGTGTTTACATTCTCATTTGGTGAATTGTTTTTTTAATTATTAATTTAATACCCGATATATCAGGATTCACCTAGAAAACTTTTCCGGTAGCGTTACACGAGTGCCTCGGCTAATGCTTCCACGTGTGTGGATTGGAATTGCAGGTTAGTTTCAAGGGACCGATTGCCGTTTGTCTATGTGGGTCTGCCTGAGCTGTATTGTCTATGGGGTGTAAGGCTGTACGCTGTATAGTGGACAGACACCCTAGAAGCCTCCTGTCTGGGATGAAATATGTGAGATATGTCAGTGATACGTATTTTTCAGTTTGGCTTTAGGGGTGTTTGTGTATAGTGTGTTTAGAAATGGTAGATAATACGTTATTACACGAAAAATATGTCCGATAGTGATGTATTATCAACTTATTTTATTTTCTGAATATTCAAAATAAATATTGCCTACATATCTATCGTATTATTTACTAACACGAATATTATAAACTATCTGAACGTGTAAAAAACTTCCATGCTGGTAGTTGGTTTATATTTTTCGCAGGGTAATAGACCTCTCAGTTCCTCGTTGGTCATACTCAACCCTCCTCTTTTCTTATTTGTCTAAATAAAAATAATGTTATAATAAAAGGCCAATAAAGTAAAATTTTCAAATTCAAATCTGGTCAAAATCGGAAATAAACATAATTTAAAAATATCGGGAAAAACATTCTACCCAATTTAGAGATCTTAAAACAACCAAATGTAATTCATTAAAACCATTCAAAATATATTTTGAATAATAGTTTAAGATCTTCCGCCATCTCAAAAAAAAGAGCAGCCTTCGTCATCAGGCTGTAGATATCGAGTTCAGTAAACAGGCCGTATTGATTTCAGGGCATCCATTGTGCCTTAATGAAAGATGGAAGAACGGGCGTCAGCTCGTATAGTGTGAGCCTCTCGTTTTACCAAAGTCATATTGCTTTCATTCTTCGCTAAAGACTGTGAAGGAAAACTTTATTCCTGGAGCGATATTACTTGAACTAGTTCACATAGTTATAGAATATAAAAGAAATACAGAGGGTGGAATAGCGAAATACTTCATTTCTGGACATTTATTAGAACAGGTTACAAATAACTAAGTTTTGAGAGTGAAATGCTTTTTTTAACAAGTTTGATCAATTTTAAATATCTAGAAGAAGCTCAATGACCTTACATTTGAAACATTGCTGTTTTTTCAGTGACGTTGAAATATAAGCACAGCGCATTACATAATTTACGAAAAAAAAATATTTGCCTCGAGATTCAAGACACTTATATCAATTTCTTATTGAAAAAATTGAACACTTCTCTTATTTTTTGATAGTATGGATAGTATATCTTTAATGACATTGCAAGCTGAAAATAGTAGCATTGATTCTACAGCCGTAAAAAAGTATTAAACTCTTTTGAAGTTAACGCAAATGCTAAAACAGATATTTCGCTTTGATTTCGATATGGAAAGCGTTTATGATATTGTTTATTAGGTGAGATAAAAAAATTATTTTGTTAGCACTTGGTAACATACTGTTAAGGTATATTGTAATCCTTCTCAAGTCTAGGTTTTCGTACTTTTTTCGATATTAATTCCATATTTATAGAGCAAATAATCGTTCCAAACTACCCCCAGAATTTGGAGATGTTTTCTCAGACGTGCGCCCTGTATATAAGACGAATTCCACAAAGCCTTTCCGTTTCTGGCTATGTATTAAGGGGAAGTTGGCGTTGATGAGGTGATACGTGATATTTCGTGATGGATCGAATTCACTAATTGCGTCTTATTATCGCAGCGTTTCATTTTGAGACAAATATAATAATGAAAATAAGAAAAACAAATAATTCACAAAAGTCAAATAATTTTTTATTTTATTATTATTATTACATTTGTTTGCACACTATAATCATATAATAATACGGAACAAAGCGTATAATACGAACTGAAACACAGTAGCAATGATCGAGGAGAATATAAGGTACCTGGCTACAAAATTAACTACCCCTGAATGAGGCAACGACAGATTGTACAAAAACCTACATCAGTAATACATATTATGATTCCTGAGAAAGATTCTTATAATATACATGTTTCATGCGATATCATAAGTTTTTTCTTGTTACAGTAGTCCAGCACCGATGAACGCGTAGTTATAGATATCATTTTAATGTTTAAATTCAATGCAAGATTTTATTAATATCGCGCACAATGCATTTTATTTTATTTTAATTAAATGTGTACAAATGTTTTAGTTAGTTCCTTGTTAGTTCTTTGCTAGGCAGATTGCCTGTTCTAAATAACCAAATATTGGTGAACATGACAAATGAATAATGCTCTTAAAAATATTGTTTTTATGAAAACTATTTGAGTTTTAATAAAAATTAGTTTTGTCATTAATAGATAATGTGACATTATTTGACTGTTTTTCAGACTTCCTTCTACCCAAACCAATCAGGTATTTAGTTATTATTGAAGCGATGTATAAAAAATTGTATGTTTTAATTTTAAATCCGGTTTTTTTTTATTTATTTTAATATATATTACGGATCCTTATATGTTAACGTCTTTGGATACTTTGCCGTGTTGCTCCTAGAGACCATGATACATTTTCTGGTGTAACTTTTGTGGTATATTTATGATCAATTTTATTAAGAGATTCTAGGTGGTTGTTTACGTCTACATAACCTTTTTACGAAGTTTTTGTAACTGTTTTTATCTTATATAGGTAGAATTGCATGTCATAGCCGCTCTTTACTTTTGCGGTTATAGGTGGCTGAATATTACCTTAATAAAACTCAGTTCGAGCCATTCATTCTTAAATTTATTTAGTAGATAGGATTTTAAGAGCAAAGAAAATTTTTATCTTTCTTTTTCAAGGATTTTTTAATTTCAAGCGTGATACTTATCACGTAAGTTTTTACGCGATGACTTATACTCCTTACATAAGTTTTTACTTGTGACACTTGCACTCCTTACGTAAGTTTTTACGCGTGACACTTGCACTCCTTCTTAATCAAATTGTTACGGGTGAAACTGGCACCCCCTAGGTAAATATTTATGCGTGACACTTGCACTCGTCATGCAAGGTTTTGCGTGTGACACTTGTACCAATTACGCAAAGCTTTAAGCGTGACACTTGTACCCGTTGCGTAAGTTTTTACACGTGATAATTATTGTAAACGTTAGTTACTTTTCAAGTCATAAAGTCAGCTTGTTTCTCTGTCATGTGTTCCATCCATTTTTCCCAGGATTGTCAGTCGGATAATCCTATATTTGTAAAACGAAAATAAAAACAATTTTCGAAAAATGTTAATATAATGAATGGTGAGCTTTTAAAGCTTCTAAAAAACTGAATGCAAAACATCCTGTTAATACGCTTAATTCTTTCTAAAATGTGTGAATAACACAGACAATTTTTTTCCCAATTTTCCGTATATTTCGATTCATTTCTGTCACAGAATCCATGATTCAGGATTTGACCCGTCTGCCTCTGCCAAAATTATGTGACAATGTCCTATATTTAAAATTGACAAATCCCCTGAAATCACCCCTCCATAATAAATCTGTTGATTAATTCAATCTCATCCACCGTCCGCCATCTTGCTGTGGATTGGCACTGCCAAACACTGCCAAATGTGATAACGGAACATTAAATTGACACAGTTGGCATTGGTTGGCTTCCACCCTACGGAATTTACCCTACGATTCCGCTGTTTCATTAGCAATAATTCTATTATCCGTGCCTTCTAATTTTTTTATATCACATTTTGCATTGATTCGGGAACAAACCTTCGGATGATAAATTGAAAGAAATAGCTACATTTATCTTTCTAATTTTGATTAATTGATGCAGTGCGATAGGTTTAGATCCAGTAAGCTGTGAAAATGTTACCTAACTTTTATTTTGCTTTGAATAATATTTCTGACGACTCGTAGGAAGGAGATGGTAGGTATCAACAACATCTTTGCGTGGCTGGGCATTTAGCCACTGATAACATACATACTTTGTAAATATTGTTTTATTCACATTACTGATTATTTATATGAATTTTCAGACTTACTTGCATTTCTAAAATATTAATTATTATATTGATATATGACTATATGGGACGTTTGGGATTGCACTAACCTCCCCACATACTCAATTTTTTTTTTATTTTTATTGTTATTGCTAGCGATGAGTCGTTCATGAACGAGCCGTATAATTGAGTTACCTTTTTTTAGTGAGCAGTAATTGTAAGACTCCCGGTAACCAAGTTCTATATGGAGTCCAACCTACAAAGTTCATTTTCAGCGAATAGAGCGGGTTCAAAAACATTTTATGTACCACCTAGCGTATTGTGATAAGCGAGCTCGATCACTTCCTCACTACACCGATAGACTAAATTTCTACAATGTACGCACCCTTGAACAGAGAAGACTAAATATTGATTTAAATTTTCTTTTCAAAATTGTTAATGCTCTAATAAACTGCCCTTTTTTACTCTATCAAATTATGTTCAACTTTCCTAGAATTGGTTCCTGACTTATACATTATATTCCGTTACGTATTAAAAAATACAAAACTAAGCTGGGGTATGACTCACCTTTACCGAGAATGTGCCGTTATTTTAACGAGACATATAAAAGTCATTCAATTGATTTGTCAATGTCATCATTGGCCACCTTCAAATCAAACGTAAACAAGACTTAAAGCTACCTATCGTGTTGATCTAAAAAATAATTACTGTTGCTGTTTTGAAATGTATATGTAAGTGTATGTATGTGTGTATACATGTATGCATGTAGGTGCATACATGTACATTATTCTTTACTTACAGTGTTGTGTTCATCAATGTTGTGTTTGTCTGTAATTAGTGATAGTATCAACCAAGTTTGATTAATGTAATTGTATTTCGAGAGCTTTGATATGAATCACTGTTGACAAACCTAAGAAAAAAAAAAAAAAAAAAAAAAACCCATACCACGGTAGCAATTGAGCTGTAAGTTTTTTTAGAAGATATTTAGAATAATACCATCATAAAAATTATCCAAGTATAAAATGTTATTGCATACTAATATATTGGTCATAATAGATTAAATAAATAATTGTTTAAATACAAAAAAAAAAAAATATTTTATTTAATTAAAATGCCAAACCCCGTAGTGGCAGTTTTATACCAATATATAATATATTATTTTGTGTATATTAAATTATTCACTCAACCCTGATAACAGATGTATTTTACTATATTTTAGAAAACTTCCCAATGGGTACAAATTCAAACTAGAAGCCCATGCATACATCTGAATGTGCTGTATATATATTATGTCAATGTACGATTTTTCATGCTTAAGCCTGAATATATTATTCGGCCTGTACAACAAATAATTAAATAAGAATAATAATAAATGAAAATTCTAGCAACACACAACTTGCAATCAATGCATTGTACATATCGCTCTGTATTCGTGATCGACGAACCGGTGGATGCAATCTGTTAATCATAAATTGATAATAGTTTGACCAGTCTATGGTTAGTAATAAGATAGATAACTAACTAACTAACCATCACGCTGTTTCCCCGCAGGGGTAGGCAGAGAGGACGGACCGCCAAACAACTCGGTCTTGGCACGCACTCCTTGCCTCATTCACATTCATACATCGTCTCATACATACTCTTCCATTGTTCTGACTCTCGACATGGCCCGACTCAAGTAAGATAGATTATTGTAGAAATATATTATGTATTATTATTTTGTATCATTATTTCCTGAACCAATATTGTGTACACCAACAATACGAACATGTATCTGTGCAGATACGACCTTTACAGAGAACAACACGCTCAATTTCAGCCGTTCTAAAGAGATCAACTTGTTGCTTACAATTACGAGATAGTTTGAACACGCCAAACCACGAATGCGGGAAAATACATTGAAATAACCCAAAATAATTGAATTTAAACATTACAATGTATCTGAGTAGGTACTCTTGGTTTGTAAAGTATGTTAGTATCTATAAAGATATTTCAGAGATCAAAAAGCGAACAACTCTTTGGCTTCCCAAGTTCAACCATTTATTGCTTTTGTTAGGTACTTCTGCGCCTGTCTGAAGCTGTCTTACTTTGAACTATATAAATTATTTCGTGATTTGGGAAGGCTGGATTGGCGTAAATAAGGGCAAAAGCCTTCTTCGGATTTCTTTACGAACGTTTAGCATCGAGAGAAACAATGATATAGATTTCACAAGAAGATCTTTGGTCCTAGAAAAAATGGGCCAGAATAAAATACTTTATGTTAAAAAAAATCGGATAAAAATTGCGACGCATTTCTCGATTGTTATTCATTTAAACAGGATACACGCAGACTTACCACCTCGAATTTCAATTTCAATATCTATTTAAAATAGAGCCGTTACAACCACTCAAACATATTTAATCAATTTCTTGATAAACAACGAAATTTGTACAGATTCATGAAAAAACTTCGGATTTTCTCAGTACAAATACTTTATCTTTCAACATTGTTGTTGTAAAATTTATTTATGTTTATCTAGGGAGTGGTGAAGCAAAATGGCATCGTTAAGTGGTTCCAAGGAATTGCTCAAACTTTAAGCTATCGAATTCACTGTCAAATGTCTATTTGAGATTACCTGAAAATCCTGACAATTTACGGTTTTCATACAAATCGGTCTAGACATAATATGTATGTCATTAGAAATAGTTTGCTTTTTGAATGTTTTTTATAAGAATAAGCATGCTAGTACGAAAATATTACTATGTCATTAAACTGTTGCACTTTATTGTATAAATTGCGAAATAATTTGACTAATTCATGGTCATTCCGATTTGAACAGATTGTCTCATGATTCTAAATCATTGCACAGTCCCTCATCTTGAGTGATCTGATGAACTAACAGGAACAAGTAATTTGAATGAAATTAAGACATTTAAAAAGGAACGCAGAATCGCGATAGATTGTTTAAACTATGTAGAATGTAGAAAGACCGTCTCCGACCTTAGAAGGGCAATGTGGTTAATGAAGATCAAGGGTGTGAAAATAATTGCCACGGATCGGAGAACGAAAATGCATGCGTTTAGTTGTCCAACAAACGAATGACATGGAACATGATTTGCGAGCAAAAATTATGTTTATTATTTTATATATTTATAGAATAGAATAATACCTGGCCATAAGACATGAAACCGGTTACAGCTTAAAATAAATGGTAAAAAAATATTGGCTTATGTAAATTAAATTTTTATAAAAAATTAAATAACTTCTCTCTAAGTAATTGAAATTAGTCGTATTGTTGTTTTTGGAATGCGTCAGAAAATGTTTTTATTAGAGCGGATCAAAAAAAAAACAAAATTGATTTAATGTTTATGATGTTGTCATAAACATGATCGATTGACATTAAACAAATTAGAAATTTAAATTGGATAGAGATTACATAAATTATTTTTACGTGGTCCTTAAAAAAAATTTTAAGTACAGAATAAAATATTATTTTTGACAATTTCAGTAAATATTAATTATTATAAGCAATTATTATTCACCTGAAATATCCATACAGATTTTAAAAACCTACCGAGAAAAAAATAAATTTCGCCAACTGTAATTGAATCGATTGCCGGTTAGCTGCTCTAACCATTAAGCTACGTCGGCTTATTCCAAACCCGCCAAATAATTCAATATGTACTGGTATTTTTCATTCGACAATTATTGCTCATCTCATGTTTTTTGACCTGAAAACAACCAACTTTATTTTTATAGGAAAAGCTTTGTTAGTGCTGAATTCCCAACTAGATGGCATCGAGACATATTATATCTACATATATTTAAGACTAATGTTTCTTAAGACCAAATTCACAGGGAATAAATAGCGCAATATTTAAACAGGGTTGAGTTGGGGGTCCCAAATCTACCCCCGGAATTTTCCCAAACTCGTTCTTCACTTACTTCAACTTCCTTCATAGGAAGGAAGGGTAGAATTCCAAGTAAGGGTCGGGTCTAATCGCTAATTTTCAAGTAAGAGACCCGTTTTACAAAGATTATGTAAAAAGGCGAAGTTGATTCCTAACGTCTTAAATTTAACTGTGGATATTTTTAAGAACTTTTTACTTTGATAGCTATCCAACTCACTGCTTTCTAGAAGACGTCTTGAAATAATTGTGATTAATTTTGATTTAACGTTTTAAATGTCAATTTACATTATCGTTATTCACGGGGATGAAATTGAAATACCGATATCCAGTATTGAACGAAAATATTCTTCAATAATTCTTACAATAGATATTTTGTTTGTAAGAGTTATTTTTAAACAAATATTAGGGCAATAAAGGTTTTGAACATCGAACAAAATCCCGGTAGGTATAGATTAACAACGAGCATTCTAATTTTAGTTATCTGTGTCTTTTGAGAAATCTGGTTCAATGAACACCAATATAATTTATTTTAAGCGTCTTAACAAAATTGGAATTAATTGTATGAGAGTTCTGACAAACGATAAAGTACTCACTTAAAAAATAATATTTATACAGAAAATTGTCATATTAAAAATTAGAGCTGATTTTTCAATAATTTAGATTATTCCGCGATTTATCATGGGTCTGCTCTAGTATATTCGTAATTTTATAAGATTAAAAAATGTGCATATGTTCAAAGATCGAAAGTTTTGTAATTAGATGACCTAAAATCAGCTAAGAGAGCTGAGTTAAATATAAAAAGGTCTAATAAGCAATCCATATCATACAGAACCCATGCAGAAAACTAGCATTTTGCTAATCTTAAATATTATTATTACTGAGGTGTGTTATCGGAGTCTCCTTATGACTATTTTCCATGCAGTTGAACACTACTACAATTTCTGCCAAATTATTGCCAACTGCATGAAAACTAGGTACAAGCGAGTATGTAAATGACTCAGTAGGTACTGATATTTTTGTTGAAATTAAAAAAAAATCGATTGAGTATTTCCATGTTAAAGGTGATCAAGCTCTGTAAATCAATTTAAAAAAATAGTCAAGTAGAAAACAAGTCTTCTATCTGAGAGTCTTAATAATTTTAATTCTTTCATCATTGGTTGGTTGTGGTTTATATCATATATATGTGGACAAATTTCATGGTTAATTTATCTTTTACATTTTCGCTGATTTTAAATTGACGGGAGCAGAAATTATATTAAATTTGACATCGTACTAGAAAAGAACATACGATTTTTAATGTTGATATTTTTTTAAAGTCTTGACCATTTACTGAGAAGCCAAACATTTTTAATCCTTTATTTATTACTGTATTGAAGTGAGAAAGAAAATTTAATTTCAAGGAAAGGCCATTGATTTCATATTGATAGTTGAAAGGTTGATTTATTCTGAAAAAAACATTACATTGCTAGAATAAAACACCGTTTTCTGACAAAGTAATAGAAAGTGAAGATGTGATATGAATTAATAAAAGAGAAGATAATAAGGTGTGAGGTAATAGATAATACTGAGCTGGAATTACACTTGCCAGTCAGGTGGTCTTTGAGAAAAGATGTATAAAAATCAGGAACACTTCCTTCCCACCCCGAGGGAAATGGCTACCGCGTTCACTCGTGTACAACAAGGTGGATCTACACATGTAAGATCAGTTCTAAGAAATGTAATACGTACAAACAAGATTATTTGTTGGTGAATATAAAGCATGTTGTCGCACGTATAAATTACATTTATTAAGTGAATATCGCACAAGATTACCAACTACTACTGACCTTTAGGAACCTGTGGGACTATGACATCCCACATTGGGAAAAGCTGTGAGTCTGAAAGGAGTAGGAAAGGGAGAAGGTGGGAAAGAGGAAAGTTTTTTTAATGTGAAAATCGCACAAGAATCCTAATCGCTCCCAACTTCTGGATCAGGTGGCATCCCCAATTAAATTATTTTGAGAGGTGATGGGGGGGAGAAGGAGAAGTGTAGGAGAAAGTTGGGTAGTTTCTGGCTATTCAGGTTAAGTCACCAAAGAGGGCTAAAGCCATTTCAAGCAACGTTTTAAATCTGAATGGTGGTCTTGCACCAGAGCGATACTGACAGCTTCTTTCACTCTGGAACGTGCCGCAAATATACATTTTTATATTTTAAGTGATTAAATAGTGAAGTTACACAAATAAATCAAATTATACATAATTTACTTGGGCATCTCGGGATTCGAACCCCTCCACCTCTGGATTGCTAGTCGAGAGCCTTACCCTCGTCCACGAAGGCCGTTCAGTTGGGAACTACCAAGCTATTAAGATCTGTTAATCAAACACTGCTAAAGTCATCTTAATCAAAGTTTCGGTTCTGAATGCTGATTTACCGGGGTAATACTGAGAATATACGAGTACGAGTATATATACGTCGAAGTATTGACAACAATCTATAAGTATTACCAAATGTTAATTAATGCAACTCGCAATAGGTAAATCCTAATATTTGAAACGTTTGATTTTGGCATACATAGTTTTATGTATTTCATTTAAAACATTTTAATAACAAAGTTATTATTTTCCTCAAACATTAAATTAAAATTTTTTTAGGTGTTGCGATTTACATCACTGACCTACGTGTAATTAAGTATCATTGCTGAGGATACCTACCTGTCTGTTGAATAAATTTCGTCATAAAAGGAAACAAAGAATTAAAGTTCACCAAGGTACTTAGACTCGAAAAAAAACTTTGCAGCATTTCCGTTTTGGCCTCCAGGTGTCGAAGAATGGCAATTATAATTTAAAAAACCAAAAAGTTTTTTTATTCAGATATGCGCACAGTATTACATAGTAGAGCAATCTTCAAGCTACAGCAATGCCTACTTTGCAAATTCGTGTAATTTTTTTTAATTGTACGCTTATACATTCTTGAGAAAAAATAAACATGATATCACATTTCGAGGATATTTACAAATAAAATTAGGTCGGTGTACTTGTAAAAGCAATAAAAAAGTAGGAGGCTTGGATCGATTTTTAATGCGGATATCGTTAATCTGTATCTCTATAACTCTACTGAACTAGTACAAGGTTTTAAGTGTTTAAAAGGTTTCGAATGTGGGTCAATACGAGAATAAATTAGTCTAAATGGTTCATTTGAAAAAAGCCACATATTTCCTTATCATATCCAACAAAATTTATGATACGCAATGTATAAAAATATATATTTATTAATTTTAAGTAAGTAATGTTAAGAACATGGAGATTCTTAATTTTCAATCTGTTAGCTGTTATACAAGTTTTTTTATAGACTCTTTTCTTTTTTGTATACTTTTTTTTTACATAAGCTCCACAAAAGAGCTTAGGAAAATAATCTCCCTCTGGGCCTACGTCTTCTTAGTGATGCTGTGTGAAGGGTATTTTTAGATCTCCCTCAACCAGTCTCACCTAGACAATCCTCGCCCCATTAACCTTGGCACCTCTGCTAAGTCACCACTTGGTGGTAGCGTACCACTTGGGGTGACCTATGGCAGAGGTGTTGGTTATATACCAACCTCCAAAATTTGTTGCAATTGATATGTGTTGGGAAGTAAGAGCTTAATAGATGCACGCACAGATGGCAGTGTATAGAGCTTGCGTGGAAGTCCGCAAGATAGAGCCAGTGGCCAGTAGTCGCCAGGGCCAGTGGGAAGGCTCCCAGACAAACTTACTGTTTCAGATTCCAATAGCCAGCTTCTAGTTAGGTCGACCATCGAGTCACCATTATATTACGCGGAGTATTAATAAATCCCTGATGAATCTAAAATAACCAATATTTATAAACTCCTTCCAAGACGAGTTGAAGACCTGTTTGTACGAACACTACAATATGGCTCTGTCAAGCACTAAGAATACAATTTTTTTTTAATTATTTTTAGGTGCCTGCCAACATAGCTTCTATCATGAATGCTAAAAATAGGCAAGACTCAATCTTTTTGCTAACTTTTTTTATTCAAAATTTAGTTTAGTTACTAAAACTCAGATCTTTGCAATATCATAAAGATTCCCTTACTTCATTTTATAATACTTTCCAAATTGAACACATTAAAATATCTAGTAAAATCTACAAAGAAATAAATGATCTAACCCCAATTTCTTAACAGTATTATATTCCACATCTGCGTTTGCATTAGCCAGAGTAAATTCTTCTCTCCTTGGATAAATACACTTTATCTTACGGGGAAAATGGTAGGCCAAGGACGTGCTTCACTGCGACGCGGCATGCGGCAGTACCGGTAATAATTGAAAATGTTTGTTTTTCCCTCTTTGCCTAATGCATCTGCACTTTATATCACGAAGGATTATTTTTCTCTTCTATTATATTGGTTTCATCGTAAGAATACTTATGAAAAAAAAAAATTCTGCTCTATAAGTCAACCTAACGTTCAGCATCGTGATGCTTATGAGTTCTATCTATTCTCAGTTCAGTTTTGTAAATTATTAATATTATTACCGCACAAGAGTCAGAACTGCCCCTAAAATTCACAAATCGCTCGTCACTTGTGAGACTATGGAAATCCCATTTGGGGTATGTTGTGAGGATGAAGAAAGTAAGGAGGGGAAGTAGATGAGGAAGAGGAAGTTAAGGAAATATCTGGATTTTCAGACCTGATCACCAAACACGGTTAAATTTAAAAAAATATCATTTCATGGTGGTCTCTCACTAGGGCAAACCGAAAGTATACTACGTATTATAATGCCGCGTTAACAAATTGTGAAATAACGCAAATTCACAATATGAAATTGACTTGCATACGCTGGGACTTAAACCTACGCACTCTGGATTAATAGCATTGGATTGTTGCCATTCGACCACAAAGGTCGTCACTTGTTCTCAACCACAGATTGAATTAAACCAAATACTTACTTATTTGACATGATGATAATAATTGTATTAATTCTTTTAAAATCAATAGATTTTTATTTTTTATTTCATTCATTGAAATTGTTGAAGTAACAGAAAATATTTTTTTGATCTAATTTTCTAAATTATCAGTTGGGTCCTTGATACATTAATGTTGATTCACTTTCATGATCTTACCATAAAGATCATGACTCCCTAGTATATTACACTTATTGTGACAATTATACTACGGTTTCAGGCCACAATTCTTTTATGAATAGATCACACATTATTGGTAACTCCTATGCTGTGTTAGCTTATGTTTTTATATTTCTCTATTGAAGTATAAAGCTGTTCTAATTTAATGTTTGAGAAGTATTTTAACAGTTTTATTTTGTTTCTCTTTCATTTCTTTTATTAACTTTGAACTTACGTATATTATTTTTTCTTTTGTCTTGTGTACTTAAGTAAGTAATCTGTGTTAAATTTACTGTGACTGTCAATAACCATCATATATGTAAGTATAACTTGTGTAGTTAATTGTAAATGAATAAATGAATGACATAACTAATAAGGTGGTGAATTGAATTTAAAGAGTCTGATAAAGAAATTAGCCAATTTAAAAAAAAAGTTTTGGAACACCACTTGAATCGAACTTTCACATAACTTGAAATTTGATGACTTATTTATATTTTGTAGTATACGACCATAATAAAAAAAATATTAGAAATTGATTACAGTAAATTATATGATTTTTAAAGGGTTTATTACAGTTTACCGCCTTACCGCTTCACTATGTACATCGTTAGGATTGAATAAAACATCACAATATAAAACATTTGCAGCTAACAATCAGGTTAATGCAAGTATGGGCGTTCATTAAAAGAGCGCACTAGATAATTTGACCTAAATGCATTAATGATAAAATGTAAATATCAGACAAAGTTTCCACGAACTCAATCTTTTTACGGTGAGAGGTTTAACATCCCCACAACGAGGCGGAAGTGTTAACCCCATTTGTTGTGTAAAAACTTTAAAATGCACGTGAAGGCACTACCCCATTTTAGGGGTTGGTCTTGAAATGTCTGAAGCAGTGGAAAATATGAAGCTAAGCCTCGTTTTGGGTTAATGTGACAGTATCTAAGCGATCTGATGTTAACACATCAGCTCACGCGATCTCGGCTCGGTCGGTACACTAACACTGAGGGGGTTACAACAGGTATTGAAATAAGTCACTGGTTGGCTTCGTGCCTTTAATATATAAGAAATTAAGTTATTATGTTTGAAATACATTTTCCCTAGATATTATTCATCGATTGCAAAACGAACTAACTTTACCAGAATGGAAATCATTGATAAGATCTTGGCAAAATTAGAAAAAAATAGCCGTCACAAGATACCTGGCAGGTGTGAAATATTAATTGATTTTTATTGAAGGAATTGAAAATGTTAGTACAAAAGTTTTTATATTTTCGATAGTAAAATAATTATTTAATTATTATCTAAATACACAAATAATATGTATATTCAAATTAAAACTTCATCAACATTTAGAAAAGATCCATTGGTGAGAAAAAAAGCAAATATACCGCACAGAGTTTTGGTGGCCGGGTGGAAAGAGACGACGAGTACCGCATGATACTTTGTTCCATTCAAGTGGATCGCCCCGTCTTCCCACGCTCTGCTACGCAAGAGTCGGTTTTACCTAATGCTCGAAAAAAGATATTCCACGTCAATATATTATTTACTAAAAAATGGATTTTGTTAGGAAAATGTTTTGGAATGTCTTTGGCTGTGTATCTAATAGTATTATTGTCCCAGCGTCTGGACGATGTAGGCCCTGTGATTGGTCAAATTCAAATTGTGTTTAAATAAGACTTTAAAGATTAAGACACGATTTCATACTGAAATTGAATCGCCACATGTAATACGATATTTATTCAAAAATATCGTTTCTGCTCATACAATTTTTGGATAATATCGAAGAAAATATGTTTTAGAAAGTTCATGATCCATTGGATTAATTACATTACAGTGAATATTATCCACAATTACGTGATTACGTTTGACGTTTGACGAAAAAAGCACGCGTTCATTCAACATGGCCGATACTCACCGCGTCAAAGATAGCCGACAGAGCGCTCCTCTGGCGGTGAAAGAACGAACCAAGGGGCTGGCGCGAATATTTAAATATGCAAAATAAAAAGATTTCTTCTGGAAGTTTATTTAAACTTTGCAATGTCATCGTTTCTAAAACAAACATTTGATTCAACTTAATGACAATAAACAACAACTCTTTGCATGTACGATTTTGAAAAATATTGATATTTAATATTATTTACGTAAATAATAATTTCGCATTATTTTGACAGAACACCGATATGATATACGCGAAAGTATAGGCACTGCCAACCCAATAAAATAACATGAAAGACAATCAGAAGATAGAAACGCTTCGTTGATTGTAAAATTAGCCAACAAATATCTAATCTGACATGTACTTATATGTATAATAAAACAATCATTTTGCCAGGTATAAATATTTATATAATATATATTACGGTATTATTCGGAAACGCTGGACAAGGATAATACGAAATATTTTTAAGTAAAACCTTCGGATTTACCTTAATTAATATAGAAGGAATCTGAATGCATTCGGGAATTTTTGATTTTTAGCATTTTAATTTTTAATCACGTAAAATTAAAATTTGCTTTCGTTGTATTGGATGACAGCCGGAATAATTTCTATTGATGACATTTTCTTTTTTTGGTATTCCTGATATGAGTGTCTAGAATTTTTACCATAATTTACTCTATGCAAATATTATTTTGGTATTTTGGTTTCTTTTACAAGTAAGGAAATATTTAAAAAAAGGTTATTATAGGTTAGGATAGGTTAGGTTGGGTTATGCTAGATTAGGTTAGATTAGGTTGGATTAGTATAGTTCAAGTTAGTTTATAGGTAAGGTTAGATTAAGTTGGATTATTATGGGTTAGGATAAGTCAGGTTATGTTAGGTTAGGTAACGTTAGTTTGGGCTTTTATGGGTTAGGTTAGGTTGGGGTATTATAGGTTAGGTTGGATTTGTATAGGTTAGGTTAGGTTAGGATAGGTTAGGTTAGGATTGGTTCGGTTAGGTTAGGTTAGGCTAGATTGGATTATTATAGGTTAGGTTAGGATATAGGTTAGGTTAGGTTGGATTATTATAGGTGAGGTAAGCTTAGGTCAGGTTAGATTATTATAGGTTAGGTTGGATTATTTTAGGTTAGGTTGGATTATTATAGGTTAGGCTGGATTATTATAGGTTAGGTTAGGTTATTATAGGTGAGGTTAAATAAAATAATAGTTAAATAAATCATTTGTGCTAAGTAGGCCCTATTTTGCCGGAATATTGTATTACATTATATTTTTTTAATTTACGTTTTTCAATTGTCTCTAGCCGCTCATTTCAGGAATACCGACAAAAGAAAAAAACCCGCGGAGCGGGTTTTTAACTGCTAGTTAAATATGAATGGTCAAATAATCCCCAACCATTCTTTTCCTTATTCTTTCCTGTCCCTACATTCTTCAGTATCATATCATAACCTAATGAAGTTGTCTCCTATAACGAAAGTTTATGTCATTTACAAATAATTTATCATGTTAATTAGGGCATGTTGAGAACAGTTATACCGAATAGTACTGAAGATAATCATAAGCCGCAAATTAACTATTTATACATACATGCATTGACTCCACTACCTGTAATTGCTATAAATTGGAATGCGTAGACATTATAAAATACCTTGGTGTTATATTAGACAAATATCTTAGATGGGACGGACACATAGATCTAGTTGCCACAAAGGTTAGAAAGCTTACGTACATGTTTATGACAATCAGAAATATCTTTCGTAAAAAATAATTAAAACTCATCTATGATGCTATGTGTGGGTCACTTCTAGACCATGGTTGGGGTGGGTGTGCAAAAACTGTTTTGGACAAATTAGCAAAAGCTCAAAAATCACTACTAAGGGTAATCCTCAAAAAACCATTTAGATATCATAGCGATGCACTATTTGAAGAGTTTCGAGTTCTCCAGATATAGTGTATAGTTGTCTAACATCCATGTTAGATAACTATACATGAGAAAATTAATTTTAAACACCCATCAACAACGCCACCTCTACACATCTATTAACCACTCTCACGACACCCGCCACTCACGGAGAAATCCAATTGTACCACTCACAACTAAAACATCTCTCGTTCAAAGGCACTTCTCATTCTTAGGTCCAAAACTATACAACTTCATGCCTGATGCTTGGAAAAAGGAAAACACAGCTATTTTTCATAAATTGACCACTAATTGGTTTCATCAATTAGGTAGAAAGGAGAGTGAACTTTTACTACACAAAAAATGAAATCAAACATAAAACAAAAACAACAACAAAAACTCCAACAAAAAAAAACATTTAAAAGATTCCTTTATGTTCTAATCTTTATCATTATGTGTATATATGTACCTACCTAGTACCTTTAAATTAGAATGCTACCCAAGCAGCAGTTAATCTTATGTTTAATTGGATATTTTATTTTATTCTATTTCTTCTCTTTGCTATTCATATTTATACAAAATATGTTAGTAGGCTAAGGCACCAGATAAAAGTACATACACCTATTATTTCAATATTATTTTAATACTATACCTACTTATCAAAATGTTAATACTCATCCTAATTTGACTGTCCTAAAACGGGAATCCTCCTAGTTGGGCAGTCAAAACATTTCTTAAATAATGTATATAAATGTATAATCTTTTACTAAATACATAAAATAAAAAAGAGTATATTGTAAAATACACAAATTAATTAAATTAAATTTACTTGCGCACGTCGGGATTTAAACACGTGACCTCCAGCTTGCTGGACGAGAGCCTTATTCAGTAAAGTAACAAAATTAATGTTTTTCTGTAAACTATATTATTATGATAAAACGAGTTTTGCAGAAGTCAAAAGAACTTCTTTGTTATTCCAACTATTGACATTACCCGACAAGTAATATAAGATTCACTTCAACATCCCGTACTTCCTGCGAATGTCCCCGGCTGTGACTCCTTCAATTTACTTGTCCGTAATACATTCTCTTGTTACTACTGTCTTTGTCGGCTAAAAAATCCTCTGAAAAACGTCGCCATATTAATTTTGTTACGGAATACTTTTCGGATCACCTCATTGATTTATAATTTTGTCGTTTTCAATTTATTTGATTTATATTATAGAGAACACGTCTTACGTTGATATGCTTGGTGTAACTTTAAGGTACCAGCTAGGCACGGGGGCTCCATCGAATCCACAGTAAAGTTAGTCTCTCAGGAGCTGAGCGTAGTGAACAGGGCCCGCAGAAATTTTAATAGTACATAACTGCTAACCCTTTGCAAATCGCAAGTGCGCCCCACCCAGCATCCCCAAAGATGACAAAGGTCCTTAGGGAAATTATTTTCCGCACGGCCTCCTGTATGGAGATAGTGTAAAAAAGAGAGAGAACAGTATATTGGTTACAAATCCGACGATAAACACAACGTTTGGACAAGGACACCACAAATACAGAATGAAGATATGGATTAAAGAACAAAAAAGGCCATATTACAAAATTTATCTTAAAAGAATAATAATATACATAGTACACATATTGTACACAACCGGACCAATAATTACATATTGCAAAGTGGGTACCAATAACAATAACGGTAAGTACATTGAGTCATTACCGGGTGACATGTGCAGTGTATGAGTGTGTGTTTGTAGGTTTAAGTAGTGGTGTTATGCAGAAGTGAAACAGTTAATCATTTTGAACAGTTGAACATTGTCATGATAATCTTTTTAAATGTGGTCAATGAGCCCGAAAAAATGACGATGATAGAGACTAGGCAAATATTGTTGAAGGTAAGAAGAGCACAGTTAATTGGCGAATAAGCTGCTACATTTGTTTTGTTTTAATTGGGCTTTTAGAATAGTGCCGTAGAAGTTTGGTACGGTCGAAGTTATTGTTTAAATTTCTGTTTACAGATGTTAAGACAGCTATTGTTTGCCTTTGTTGCAAATCTTAAAAGTACATTGAAAATTGTTGTTGAATTTGTAAGCAAGATATACGTTTAATTTTTTTTTTATACGTTCTATGTTATCGATGTACAGTTTATACTGCGGGTCCACATAACTATAAGTAGTTTCGTCACGCCATTGGTCATGCTAGCTTCATCCCGCTTCTCAGGCAATTACAGGGCCAGAATTCAAGCGTGTGCTTTTGGAATCGCTCATTGTTGTGCGAATAATTGCCGACGGAGCTAAGTTTGTGCCGGGTTAGCAAAGAGCTTCAGCTTTCTCACCACGTGAGAATTCGACGAATATGTGTCTTCGGTAAAGTGTTCTTTTTTACAAATCTAAAATTCCGTATCAGTAACTAATGAAATAAAACGCCGTAAACGCTGTAATCATTGCAAGTGATGATCGCGGTGATTGTGCAGTGATTAGTATTAACACGATTAATATTTTAACTGTGATACAATATTTATGAACACTATCCAGCTACATCATCAAGATACCCAAAGTCGGTGATTACGAAAGTGCAATCACGATCTTGTGTTTTACTCTGTGAGTGGTTAGGGGCAGCGCGATCCTTTATGGGATCACAAGTTTCATTAGGCAGAGAGAGGACAATCCTTTTTTTCTGACCCCGCACGTGACGCGACCAAACGCGTTACCGTTCATATGTAATAATAATAATTACCACACATCACACGTAGGTACATCGAATTTCGCCTTAGTAAATTATCTCTAATACATTTTACAAAGTAGTAAGCTAGAAGAAGGCATTTAAGTTTTTCTTAGAAGTACAATTCTCCATTTAGAGATACATTCAACATTTACTTCGGCGTTTTACTTCCCGAGTGCGAGCGAGATAAATAAATCACGGGAGATGTCTACAAGAAAAGGAAAGCGGTATGCTTGCATAGAAAATACGCCCAGGGATTCAGAAAGTAGAATTATTGCGGAGCGGATCGCAATGCAACTTCAAATAAATTATTTTTAAGAGAAGAACTTTAGTTTTAATTCTTCGGCATTGCAGTCTCTCGTGTAGTCACTAATGTACAAGACTTGAGATACCTATACGCAGAATAAAGAGGCTTTACAAAAGAAAATAAAAGAGAGACTAATCATTCCGAAGAACAAATTTACTTGGTTCGGTTGTTTCGCAGAAATTCAATTGTTATTTTCGTTACTTTATAAAATTATTAACATTGGCCAGTCGTAGAAAGGTTAAAAAAATAAATTTGAACAATAATACGATGGGAAGAAAAAATAAATAAAAAATATATCATCCACCCGAATGGTTGTATATACCAATATATTTTCCGTATTCTTTAATCATTCTTCAAAAAAATAATATGTATCAAAACATGTGAACTCCTTCTATAAATTTGGCACACTATGACAAGCGATCGCTCAAAACGTTTTTGCAAACTTGCCATAATATGCCAAAAATCGCTCGAGTAGATATTGAAAGTGGTTAACATATGTTTGCCTTACTCGTGGGAGATCCCATGCACTTTTCTTCTACCTATCAGAACGCGCCTATCAATATTACCATATATATATCAATAGAGGGACTCAACTGCTTAACGATTCTGTATTGACAATCGAAATTTTAACGTCACTTACAGACAGTTCAGCAACTATCTTTTGAATCATGTCACAAAATAAAAACTGCCTCGAATTTGTAATCTTCTGCATATATATATTTGGGTATAACCGTTTTATAGAGAACACGAAGAAATAAATAAATCTACGACATAAACCTCTTAGGTAGTTGACTAACTAAGAAATATCGTTATTATTTCAGATTAGTTATTTTTTTAAATCGACTCAATAATACTAGTTTAGACAAATGATTGATTAGCTTCATCCAGGCGCTCCACACAATGCACGTGCGCCGTTCGTTTAAATAACAAAAAAATAATTTAACAAAATTATTTTCAACTGGTAAAATACCAGGGAAACATTTTGGGAATCTCTTTTTATTTCCTTGTATTGTGAAATTTTGTATGACATTCCTAGACCAATCTAATGTAGTTATGCTTTGGTATAAGGAAGCTATGTACATATTTTATGATCTGAAAAACCTTTCCCAACTAGAAAATAAATAATTTAGCAGAAAAAAGGGCAAAATAAAGTGTATAAAATCAATTGTGACTATGATTATGTATTCTAGCCTTCCCATCAATGTATTTACTGACTTACTTGCTAGTTGAGAGATTCATGTGCGTTGTTTAGATTGTCTGGAAGAAGCAATTCCAGCAAAAGTTCGTAGCTTTTTGGCTATTGCAATGATCACAAAAACGACTAAATAAGAATTTTCTTTGGCATGTTCTTTCGCGTTCATTATAATTTCCTGTTATTTGTCTTGCAGATTTTTTGACAATCTCCTGTAATTAAGACGTTTATCTTCAAAATTGCGTTGAAGACTTCTATACTTCCAAACGCTTATTAAAAAAAATATATACGCGTAGGTCAAGGTTCTAAGAAAAATTATATATTCCAAGAACTATGCACGTAGGTATAGTTCTTAGAAAAAAGGTTAATTTATCCACCAATAGAGTTTATACCCGAGCAAAAGGATTTATTATACGTGAGAATATTGGTTATTAAATTTTAACCAATTTTTTTCTGAATTCTCTTTATAAAAACCACTGTGATATGCAGTGATCCAGCTGTAACAAACAAGTGTGTCTGAGAATGCGACTACATGGTATCCTCTAGTACCTCGACTTTCATTTAAATGTTCATTTACTTTGTTCGAACTAATATGAAGTTGGATCTCACTTAATGATTCGTGTGAACAGTTTGCTGCAATAGGAACTCACTTTATGCTAAGCGAAGATAAAGTTTCAAGCACATTTGTAAGAAGATCGGACTAGAACAAAACCACCTCAAGACCGGCCAGGATGCTGAACAAATCGGCCTCTTATATTTACAAAAACCCAACTACGTTTTAATTTAATTTTATTGAATTAGTCATATAAGATAGAGTTGGTTATAACATCATTATACGGGAAGATCTAATAAAAATATAGGAGGCCGATTGTTTCAGTGTCCTGGCCCGGTTTGAAGTGGTTTTGGTTAGAACCGCCGAGGACGCGTAGTCATCTACTCAGCCAACTTCATGTTGCTTTTCTGAGGAAATATATGAGATGGGAAGAAGTGTGGGATGGTTAAGGGGGTGGAGGATTTAAAGGGGTTGGTATTAATTTTATGTCTCAAAATGACGAAACAAGAGTAACGACAGAGTGAAAAGGAACATTACGCAAGGGGATTAAATTTTGAATGTAATGTAATAAGCGATAGTGAAAGACGGGTGACAAAAATTGGAATCAGGGTAAAATTATACTTTCTTAGTTTTATGTGTGACAACATATTTGTCTTACTCTTTCTTGAGAAGAAGTCAATCACTCTAATAAGAGCTTAATTAACTTGTTTGTGTTTTTTTATATAACTCTCTTCTCAGGCTGTAAAATTAAAAACAAATACACAATTGAGGAATAATAAACAAACGTTAAGCTTTTTTTACTCCTTAAGTTAGTGCCATTTATATAGTAGTTATATTTTTTAGTTGCAACACTAAAACTTCAAAATATATTAATTTTAAATATTTTGAACAGTCCTACCTACATTAATGTTTTTAACCATAGTCATGGTTGTGTATATTTAATTCGTTATTATTTTTAATAACACCTTTATAATCAATTTCACAACTATAGTCCCTTTAGTAAGTGGGAAGCATTGTGAAAATTCTTCTCGTGTTCTTATATCGTGAATTTTTAAAAGAGATCCCTTCGCTAATATAACTTAGCTACGTTTAGAAATAAAGGTACATATTTTATCATATAAAATACCTTTCACACGTGCAAATGTGTATAAGGTATTTAAGAGCATATTTAAATTAGTATAATTACTTCAAAGAACAAGTAGTAACATATATTATTTTGTTAAACAGCGAGTAACTAAAATAGAGAAATAAGGACATAGCGTTGCCGTGTAGCGCGGTAGAAAAACAAAAGCCATTTTGAACTTTCTGGGAGTAAGCCTTTCAAAAAGAATTTATGATTTCCCCCACGCGGCTGTGGGCATGACTGAAAAATAAAGGAATGTATTGCTCTTATAAGAAGGTATATTTATTAAAGACGTTATTAAAAATCCGCCTACTTCATCTTTTAACAGCGTTCTAAATCTTTTAGGTACACGAACGAAAGCGAAAAGCTAATGTAATGGATAGCATTGCTTCCTCCATATTACGATATTATACTTGTTTATTTTATGACTTCTTATTATATTTTTACAACATTTATGAGAAAGTGGGGAATAAAAACATCAAAACATTTTTTTTCGGTTCCGCCATAAAAATCTGCTTCGTACGATTTTTATTTGTGTTTTTCTGACTACTGGATTTATATTTAAATATTTATACGTCTTCCCTTTTTTCTATTAGCGATACTTTGATAAGATTCGTTTTATTTATATAAACATGTTTCTCATTCATCTTATATAAAAAAAACACAAAGATGACATCAAAAGACAATATTGCTTATTTCCGAATATTTAATATTATGTGGTGTGATGCGCCCTTCCTACGAATATCTTCAAAGCAGAAATATTGTGATGTTAGACTTTGGTATTCATTATTTTGTATTTGCTTTGTATTGAACTAAGTAATACTCAAAAGGTTATAAATATTTTGCTATATAAACGCTTTCTTTAAAATTGAAAACGCGGAGAACACTAAGATTAACTTTAAGTAATTGAAACTAATTTTAAATATATTATTTTAATATTTTCTGGTTTAAAAATATAATATAATGACAGATATGAAGTTTAAGCACTAAAAAAATTAACATAAAAGAAAAATATTAAAAATAAATTATATTTTGTGTGGGTACTTTGTAAATTTATTGCTTTATTACAATCAATAGCATTTGTTGCAGCTCTACTGTGGCTAGGTAGGTCCTTTATCGATTTCTCACTTTGTTACAATCATTTAGAATTTTAAAAAATATGCTTAAATTCAAAGCAAATCCGAGTGTCAAAGTTTATTGAACCAGAGTTTTACAACTGAAATTAGTCCGTTTGATCGTAATTATTGCAATATTATTACCATCTTCGTTAGTTGTCTCGTCTTATCGTCAGCTTAACAAGTCTCCCTATTTTCCTATTTTACCAAAAACAATTAATCCCCCAACACTTGTTTCCATGTTTACATCTTCCCGTCCCAGCCAAGAAACCGCATCCTCTCATCCCTTTCTGTTTGCTAAGTAAAAAGGTGATTTACAGATCCATTAAGCCTGTCACCGTTGCCAATCTAAGCGCTGCACGATGCACTAAGTCTGGCCGGGCAAGTACTTCCTCAGTGAATAGTGGGAGGTCCTAACGGCGTTCAGAACGCCATAACTACAATCCGTTCACCCCTTTTCAATGGGGCGGAAGATTCCCCCCCCCCCTCTAACCGATAAAACAAACCACTCTGACGAAAATAATGACAGTCTGAGGCGGTTTGTTGGTCTTTGTTATGGAAATAATCATTCAACAGTGATCAATAAAAAAAAGATTTCGCGATAAATCTTCAATACCTACAATCAAAACACAAGTCCATCAAATAAACACAGAGAAAATGAGTATTGCCCATTTATTAAGAATCTCTTCAAATGATTGCTAATTTAAAAACGGGATAGCATGAATTAATGTTCTGATGCACATGCATCGATGCCTTGAAAATATATCGTGACAAAATGAGCAAATATTCGAATTTTTCATGAACAATACATTCGAAATTTACTAAAAGATTATAAGAGAAACCTGTTAATTCATTCTTAATTCCTGCAATCCCATTTTTAACTAGATTACCAATAATTTGGAAAGATTCTAAATAAATTTGCAATACTCATTATTCTCCGTTTTTGTTTGATGATTTTAACATTTTTTTTTCTTTTCAATTTTGGTAGTTTTGCTTATTTTCATAACAATACTGTTAATAATTTTACAAAGAAAAACATTTTTCTCAAATGTAAAACACTCCCAAAAGACAGCGAAATTTATTATTTTCATGTTTTCGAAAACGTTAAAAATAGTAATAATATTATTTACTTACATATTATCTAAGTTGCATGTGCGGACCGAGTTTTATTTTTAATTATTTGTTAAACACCCATTCAGGACTATCATAATAATGATTGGATTATTTGTATAGCACCGTTTTCGTAAAAAAATCACCTCAAGGGCGCAAATAGACCATTAGGTCTATTTGCGCCCTTGAGGTGATTAATACATAAAATCGCCCTTGAGGTGATTTTATGTATTAACATGTCATAAAAAATATGGCAAAATTATAAAGCAGTAGTTAACTTAAGTTAGTTAAATATATCAAAATACTAGAAACTTTAAATAAAAAACAAATATCAAATGCATTAAGGGATAATTTTAATGTTGTTATTGAAGACAATATTGGCGATTTTTAAACAAAAAAGATACGGTAGCATCTAGGACTTGAACTCAAGAACTACTCCCTGTCAGGGCGCTGCTATACCAACTGAGCCAACGGGGACCTATTTACTTTGGTTATATTTAATTTTATCATGCTACGAATAAGAACTACAGACATTATCTTCATTTTCTCACCGCACATTTTTCGCCGATCATTCATAAAGATAGCAACCAATACAATTTATTTTTTGTAGAAGTCCTGGTTTAAAGTCTTAGATGCAACAGTATGTTTTACTGTAACGCATAACGCGTACGTTCAAAAGTAACTACCATCTCCTATCCTTATCCTATAGTATTCTTCCTCTACCCTTTACCTAAAATTAGTTTTAATACCCAATAAAACCTCACCTTTAAGCATTACCACCCTTCACTCAGCATCTCCAAAGATAACACAGGCTATGAGGGAACATATTTTGCTCAGGGCCTCCAGCGTGAAGCTAATGTAAAAGAAATATACAGCTTAAGAAACATTTTTGGCTTAACTTCAATTGACTTAATTTGAATGTTTATATTTATATTCCATGTATGAGCCTGTTTGTTTCTTACAAATAAATAAAAATGATTCTAAACACTTTTAATAATAAAATTCAATTAAAAGTGCGTTTAAAATTTTATTCCAAAACATTGAATAACACTATATATATTATATTTCATTTCAAGAATAACTATATGAAAAATACCTCAAGTATTTCTCTTTTTGTAAGGCTAAAAAAACATGAGCCGCAAAAAAGTTCAATTCAATTTGTCCTTGAAAAACCGAGCCCCGTCGGAAAATAAGGTCCCGAGACGCGTGGTTAGTACCCAATTATAAAAACTAATTTATCTACAGTGCCGGTTAAAGCGAGGGGAGGCGATAAAACAAAGTCAGTCGTCTCCTTTTCTATGGCGGTTAATGTATGCGCCGCTTTGACTATTTGATAAAAGACAAGAGCTAGATATAAAACACGTTCCGCCTCGAATAAATCTTTCGGCTTTAACGTGGTCTGTAACTATTAAAAACTTGACATAGAAACAACTGGATAAGCCACCCTTGCTCGACTTCGGTTCATGTCCTTTATTATCTTGTCACGTCAGATAAGAATGTTCAAATTTAAAGAAGTTTTTCGGATGATTCATTAGGGGGTTGAAAAGCATTAAATTTGATAGTGACTTGTTATATTTTTCCTAAATAATAAAAAAAACTATTATTTTACAAGCAATAATTATTCGCCAGAAACACTCATCCACATTGAAAAATCTCCTGATAAAAGATACATGACGCCAACGGGACTCGAACCCGTGTCCCTTCGATTTCCGGTCGACAGCTCCTTATTGCTTGTAAAATAATTGTTACCCTTTGTGCTATGCATAAAAAATCTTGTCTTAAACATTAGTTTACCAAAAAAAAAAAAATAATTAATAAAAAAACAGTGAAAAATAAGTATATATTGAAGGGTTCCATGATAACTCAACACAGTGACTATTCGACACACATTTAAAAAGTGATATAAAGTCATTAAAAAAGATGAAAACAAAAAATTAAACCTAACCTAACCAACTTAACCCAGTTAAAAAAGTTTTTGTTTCATCACTTTCCATGACTTTATATAAGTTTTTAAAGATGTGATGAATTATCATTTTGATGATTTATCCGTTCACCATATTGAAGCATACACACGGAGAAAAAATACTGATATAAAATGTTAATAATTTATTACGAATCCTTTCAAATTATTCGTAATACAGTTAAAAACGGGAATGCAGGCCTTTAACGAAAGAATCAACAGGTTTCCTAATAAGCTTTCG
Organism: Hesperophylax magnus; assembly: GCA_026573805.1. Lineage (NCBI taxonomy): Eukaryota > Metazoa > Arthropoda > Insecta > Trichoptera > Limnephilidae > Hesperophylax > Hesperophylax magnus. Next base: position 31,956,997 of record JAIUSX010000046.1, read on the forward strand.
GTAAAACAAAAATGTGTTCTAGGGACGTCGGAACATGTGTTCATCAAAAATCCCAAATTTTCGCATTTCGTCATTGTACATTATCAGGACAAACGCAAATGCATGAAAACGTGTTCTGATGGTTCCATGATAACTCAACACAGTGACAATTCAACTCACTTTTAAAAAGTGATATAAAGTCATTAGAAACGATGAAAAAAATTTTTCTTAACCTAAACCTAACCTAACCTACTTAACCCAGTTAATAAAGTTTTTGTTTCATCACTCTGATACCTATATTAAAAACATACTAAAAGTTTATAAGGAATACTGATTTTTCTCATTTCATAATGCATGAATAAAATAAATAACTTTTGACAATACCTTTCAGTAATACGTACCTATAATGAAATGTAAGCATTTAAAAATATCTGCCTTCAAAAATGTCACATTAAATACTGATTGCGTCCGTATTCGTTCAAACATAAGCGATGTATTAAACTTCATAAATATCCTAATCAACAAATCAAATTCTGTGAAACAACCCGTCCTTAGAAGCTAATAAAAAATCACATAGGATTATATATACGCGTATATTTTTTCTTTCTTTAATAAGTATTATCATTTTTTGTTTTCATATATTGCATGATTCTGCAGTTTAGAATTTTGTTTACATATATTGCATCATTCTGCAGTTTAGAATTTTGTTTACGTATATTGCATGATTCTGCAGTTTAGAATTTTGTTTACATATATTGCATCATTCTGCGGCTTAGAATTTTGTTTATATATATTGTATGATTCTGCAGTTTACAATTGTTTATATATATTGCATGATTATGCAATATAGAATTTGTTTAAAATATATTGCATGATTCTGCAGTTTACAATTTTGTGCATTATTATATTCTTTCCTAAAGTAAGATGGTGCTTGTGTTTTAGGAAAGGAGTGCTGGTTTATAAAAATAACTGTACTTACTTGATAACAAAGGAACAATTAAAAATTTAAATAAAGGAAGGATAAGTCTACAGAGATATGAAAAACTATTTTAAACATTACAAAATCATGTAAATAATAAAAATAAGTGCATTAACTCTATTTATATGCGTGATATAAAATATCTAAAATTTAACTTTACAATATGGTCGTATTTTGAAAGTTAGGCCCATATTGTGAAATCTATCTCAGTGTCCATATTAATATGATTCGTGCAGAGACATCTAACAATACATTTAATGTAAAATGTTGATGATTTGATTAATGCTTTGCGATAGTAATGTAATTAAAAGTCGGCGTTCATTTTATTTAATAGTACGGCATACGGCAAGCGGCATTTGTAGCACAACTACGTGGAATGTTGTCAATGTTCCTATTGAGGAGCTTAATTGAGTCGAGATAAAATCACATCAATCATTTATACACGAGCGCATTAATACACGGAGAAAACTTCACGATTAAAAACTATTATTAATTTATTTAAAAACCTCTTCAAATTACTCGTGTAGAAGGAATATGATTGCAAAAACGGGATTGCAGGCCATTGACAAATGAATCGATAGGTATCCTAAAAACCCAAAATACCAATTTAATTATTGAGGACAATATTTTCCTGCTCCTATATGTGACCGTATCTTTTCTGATTTTTATATTTCATTTTTCGTATAAGAATCGCTAATATTGTCTGCAATAATTAAATATTACAATTTAAGGTTTTAGTGATTTAGTTATTTCAAAAATAAAATACTAATGTTTTGATGAACACGGGTTCCGATATTATTAAAAATTTACCAACATTTTATGAGGAAGCGGCTTACAGTCCCGTTTTTAATAGGATGACTGACAATTTGAAAAGATGTTCAATAAATCAGCTTAACTTGTTGTTCTCCGTGTAACTTAGTGAAAACATTGAAAATTGACGTTGATTACGAATTTTATTTATAACTTGACAAATTCTTATTCATTGTAGGTGTTCTGGTAGCAAATCTATGAAATATCGATAATTACAGTAGCTGGAATGAAATGAATCATTTTGAACCGCAAATTAACTGCATTCGAGTCATAATATTGTTTCGTCAGATGACTTATATTAATTTCTTTTAAATTTATCTAATATTGCTTTAGCTGCGTTGTTTTAAAATGCACTATTTCTGTCACCGTAATATATGTATGACATGTTCATCCTAGGTGCGTTTTACCTAAAAAAAGCGATACCAGTACAAACGATTTCTGTGGTTTCCAGTGATCAATAAAATTTATTTATTTTACAAGCAATAATTATTCGCCTGAAACACTCATCCACATTGAAAAATCTCCTGATAAAAGATACATGACGCCTTTTATCAGGAGATTTTTCAATGTGGATGAGTGTTTCAGGCGAATAATTATTGCTTGTAGAATAATTGTTACCCTTTGTGCTATGCATAAAAAATCTTGTCTTAAACATTTGTTTACTAAAAAAATAATAATAAAATTTATATTATTTTCTTTGTAATATACATACCCCCTTAATAATAAGCGTATTTTAATTTTTACACACTCATAAAACTACCATTTACGATTCGTTAATGGTTGTTTAACAGTTCTGAAAAATTGAAACACGCTTTTTAGTAGGGCCCATACTGTCCTAATAATTTCATACATGCAATGCTTTATAATATATATTCATTAATATTATGTTATTTACAGCAAAAAAATATTTATTGAGACCAATTTCGTTTCAAATTCCATATTTTAGTAAATTTTGTGAAAATGTTATTTTATTCTTTTAAATTAACTGAAGGCTGAAACAATTATTCGCAACACTTTTTCCTAGGCAATTTTTCCCTTTAGCACGAATTACATCTGACGAACTGGACATTTTTAGGCATCTTGGTGGGCGTATTGACGTAGGCAATCTCAATTCTAAGATTATTTGATTTATCTCCATTTTCCCTTGGCCAATAAAAAAATGATAAGAAAGTTAGCACTCATACTAAATATCAGGCATTAACTTTGTATGAGAAGAGAACTTTCGAAATGTGGTTTATGAACCATTTATACCTAGAAGTCCGCTGGACAGACAGATAGGGCGACTTACGTAGAGGTTTTTCGTCAATGGGCCAAATATTACAAAGGCGTAGACACCAGATATAAAATAAAATAATTTCTATATCTTGGTCACATCACGAAGAGCGATAGACACATTATTCTGATTAACCAACTTGTCAGTTGGGGACTATTGCCCAACTATCTTGCAGGAGAAGATTGATGGAAGACATGATGGAAAAAGTCGTGGAACCACCTATTTTTGACATTTACTTGACTGGCACAGGTCCACGTGGTTTCGAGTTGATCCACGTTGTTACCCATACGATGAAGATTACACTGATGTTACCAAAATTCTTGTTAAAGAGTGCTTCAGATGAAGTAAAAGTAATGTTAGCCTTTTAAATGAGTTAATTAGTTTATACGAAAGGCAACATTTGGTTCTTTAGAACAGGAAACTGCCGAGCTATGAACTAATATCGATCTGACAAGACAAAAAAGTACTTGGATACGATATTGAATATATGAATTGAAACAAAGATCAATATATAAACTACCTTTCAATGTTAATAAGATTAGTAGCGGTAACATTATAAGGTCTTATGATATGTAGGATCAGCATGGGTACCATCAAACCTTGTTCAGACATTATCTTCTTGATGTACGGATTTGTGCAACAGGACATTGCCATATTCAGGTATTGCAAGTAGTTTGTAGCTAGCTCGTATTATATTATATTTTATTAATATTGGATAATAGTCTGTAAACAAATATATCGTTTTCATTGTCAACATAATGATCAGTAGGAATTAATGATTGTATTTTCAAAGTTTGTTCGCTTTATATCATTTTAATACACAAGGATAATAGATTGAACATAATAATTGCGTTCTTAAATCCCTTGAACACTCTTGTAAATGAACCCGAGGCACTTAATGACGGTACTGGGACAAGGATATTAGGTATATTATTGGTTTTATATGGAGCCTTAACCAAACGATGTACATTATAAGGAAAGGTTTCCAATAACCTCTAATGGTTTATTAATATTAACTTTACGATACAAAAAGATAAGGGTTAACTATGTTCTATCAAGTATTCTACAATAAAAATTATTATACATATTCGGCGTATTAAAATTAAAAATATTAAAATTAGGCGTATTAGATCTATCAAAATATTTATATATAAAATTGCAAAAATCAGTCATTTTAAATACATGTAGGATAACGAAAGATTTTTTAAATATTTATGTTGAGGGATCAATAGGATTTATAGGCCCTGTAAGGAGTTTTACCGAGCCGAACCCTCTGATATGAAAATATCTGGAGTCGGTGAATTATTTTCCCATTTGATCTCTGGTGAGTTGACGTGTTGGTCTTGTATTGTTTTATATTAATTTTGCTTATATAATGCACTTGCATAATGTTGATTGACTAGATGATCATTTGTGGAAAAGTGTGTGGAAGGGTTTAGTTTTTCCTATGGGGAAAATTTAACCCGGAAATAAAATCGGAAAAGATTAGTAAGAATGAAGTAGTTGTTCCTAAATAATCATAAGCATTTGAAATATTGGATATTCGATACACACAACGCACAACTAATTACACGATCAAAATCTACACAGCTCTTTGCCAATTATTATTAGAATATGTTATTATTGTATGTGGCAGTGCAAGAGACGATATTCTAAAACCACTAATTAGAACTCAAAAATGCATAACGAAAATTATATTCTATGTAAGAACTAGCATAAACGAAATGTTCAACAATCTTTACATCATGTCAATTAAAAAAATCTATTCTAAAATAATTACCATCTATTTTCTATTCGTAAATATAAAACAGAAGAAATACTAGCAAACATTTGTATTAGAAACATTAGATATCAGGGACAAAAACATATTCAAAAAGTAACAACGAATACAAATTATAACAGTACCATTAAATTTTTAAAAGTTAATGAATTCCTCAGCACGGGAGATGCCAGTGAGGATATCGTTATCTCTATTTGTTACAAAAATAAAAAGATAATAAAATATTTATTATTATTTAAAATGCAAATACCAAAAGGTTATTCGTTACAAAAAATTAATTTTCAAAGAAAAACTTAGGTTAGAGTATGTCAAGTAAAATCATGACCCCTGTACGACATCTAGAGTGACAAGTCGTCGAAATTTTCAATTTGTATTTGCTGCTGAAAATAAATCTAGTTATTGAGACATTTGACTCACGATAGATTTATGGTTTTTTTCTTACATTACCTTCACACAAGAGGCCCTGAGGAAAATAATTCTCCCCAGGGCCTATGTCATCTTTGGAGATGCGGTGAGAATGGTCTTTTTAGGAAAGGAAGGGGAGGAACTTTTGAGGGGTGGGTAGAAATCTGGGAGTCAGTGTGTCTCGGAGTGACGGATGTAAAGCGATGGGTCGAGAGAAAGTCCGGCTGAAGAAAAGGTCTCCCTAAACCAGTTCCTCCCGATCTGACCTGTTACACAGTAGGTGGGTAAGCGTATCCGCCGCCAAAACCTAGACAAACCTCATCCCATGAACCCGGGTACCCCTGCTAAGTCACCAAACGTACAATCTCCAAAATTGGTTTACAAAACAACGTTTTGAATAGAGAATATTCATTTGTGAAAATATTAAATTAAACGAAACGAGTTAAGCGGGTTCGAATTCCGGCGTACGCAAGAAAATTTAATTTAATTGATTTGTGTAATTTCAAAACTTCATTCATTTAAAATTATATTGTATATTTGCGGCACGTTCCAGAGTGAAAGTAGGTTTTAAGAACACCATTCAGTTTTGAAACGTTGCTTGAAATGGCTTTAGCCGTGTTTATCGATCAGATTTGAATAACCAGGTACTTCTTCACCTTTCCCCATTCCCCTCCCTACAACATCATCCTCACAGCACACCCCAATTGGGGAAATGATTTGTATTTTAAATTCAGGTAGTGGAAAGTGCTCTAAATATACATTTAAATTGCCAAAACCTTCAGAAAGCTACCATATAATGATGAAATGAAAACATTCCATGGCAATGTTTACACAAACACAGCGGTAACAAAAAAGTAATAAAACTCATACAAACCCACCTCGGATATCTCATTAACCACTCTGGAATAATGCGAATCGCGCTTCAAACAATCCGCACCCCCTCGCCATTCTGCGCTCCTGTCCTCCATCATCCCCGGGTGAAGGTTCTACGCGCGACAAAGGGTTGGAGGCTGCTTCCCTTACGTAAAATTTCACCTCTTTTTACAATTTCCCCCAATTATCCGTCCTTTGTTCCCATTTTATGTGACAAGCGTGCGCATTACTCCCGAGCCCCGCTTGCAAGTTCCAGGTATGCAGATAAACAAGCAGGTGCTTCAATTCAAGCGTTAAATTGGTCGAACATTATTTGGAATAAAGACTTAAGCTTATGTATTTGCCCGTGTTTTTATTCTATACGAATGGGCAGAAATGTGAGTACAGTTCGGGATATATAATATGTCTGCCTACGTCGGTAGGACGCAATTAGTACTCAAACACAGTCCATATTTAATATAGATTGGTAGGTATTGAAACATTGTTTAATAACTGATTTCAAAATAACAAATTATTACATAATTATAACTGGCTCGAAACACAAATAAAATCTTCCGAGAAAATATAAATGTTTCCGACGGGAATTGAACCCACACCCTTCTGATGACTGGTTAGGTGCACTAAACCACTGTGCTGCGTCGGCTTGATGTTAACCACATAATAATTCAATAAGTACTACTATTTTATTCAAAAATTATTACTTATTGACTTTTTTTCTGACCGGCAATCAGAAGGGTGCGTGTTCAATTCCCGTCGGCGGAATTTTTTTTTCTCGGAATATTTTTTAAATTGATATTTGCGTTTCAGACTAATAATTATTACTTATAATAATTGGTTATTCTTTGTGCTTTGCATGTAAAACCGTGTTTCGTAAACATAATTCTATCTTAAAAAGAAAAAAAATTATATCAGTTGAACCTTTTGTTAAGAACCACCTGACCTGGTTCTGAGAACACCAATTAAATATGTTTATCTAGATCTGCTGACAAGGCTTTACCCCTTTCCTCTTGAATTTCATATTTTTGGTGCTATTTTTCCGTTCAATTGGACTACCAATAATTATATAAACATTTTTTCCCATTTATGGAGAGATATAAAAGAATATGGCTGTCGTTAAACGTTTGTTTGACAAAAGATACATTACATAAGTTAATGTTCAAAAGTACAAAGATAATTATTGAAAAAAGACAGTGTTATATAGTAATGCATTAAAAAAAGAGCATGAAAACCGTCTAACACAAACATAAAACTGGAAGTAAGGGCAGAAATGACCTTTCTGTTCTATCTAGCAACACAGGGACATATCATAAAGTATTCTCGTTCGTCGGAATATAAATATATTTAATAAAATCTGTATGTCTTGTCATCCTTCGGTTCGAAAATAGCAAAATGTTTTTTAGATTTGGGCAGGACAAATTCGGAAATATTATTAAAAAATGTAATCTGAAAATTTATTACGAGCGCCTGGTTAAATCTTTGTTTTTACTTCCTTTCTCACAAATTATTTTTTTTCCATATTCCTTCTTTTATTCCCCTTTAGTACATTATCTATATAAATAAATTATAACAACATAATTTTTTTTAGATTTTACAATTTGATATAACGTACCAAGCAACAAAAATGAATGTCATGATTATTTTTTTAGAACAGGCACTGCCTAGTTGGAAACTAATGTTGACTGGGCCCTAATGTACCTGTTCAGGCTTGATTGCAGCTTATCTTTGACGTACATTGTACATAATTTTTTTTTCTTTATCGTATGTACAATAATAAAGTTAAAAAATAATTAAAATATTTGTTTACGGGTAAAATCTGTCGGTCTTGTCACAAATAAAATCGCGAGAATCTTACACAACTCCATTGCAAATCTGTTCTCCAAGGTGACTCAATGGCAGTAATGTACTTTATTTCAATAAAATAATCATTGCAAAATAAGTTAAACTCTGCACTCTATTTTTTTGTGTATTAATGCTATCACTATTCTGGTTTCATTAAACCACTGGTATATAATAATTGTTTACGGGTAAAATCTGTCGGTCTTGTCACAAATAAAATCGCGAGAATCTTACACAACTCCATTGCAAATCTGTTCTCCAAGGTGACTCAATGGCAGTAATGTACTTTATTTCAATAAAATAATCATTGCAAAATAAGTTAAACTCTGCACTCTATTTTTTTGTGTATTAATGCTATCACTATTCTGGTTTCATTAAACCACTGGTATATAATGGCTTCTCAGAGATGACCTGCGAGTTCTGAATTGGTTTTATAATATGTTCTCATTGCGGACTTGCAAATGCATGACACGATAAAACAATATCTTTATTTGTATCACAGTTGGTATAAAAAGTTAAGAGCATTTTTAAACAGAAGGCTCATTTGGACAATCAAAATTCAAATTACCTGCATTGTCAGCTATTTCAACTCAACAAACAATTATTTTCCCCTCAAAAATGCACTCTTATCTCATACAAAATTAAGCATTCCATAGAATTAAACAAAACACAAAAGGGTACCATAAAAAATAATTACACTAAAACTTGCAATAAAACCACCCCCGGTCCTTAAATATGCAATAAAACCGCTTTGAGACTAATTTCATATTCTTCGTTCTCGGGGCCAACTGAAGAGTGTGGCGTGTAGGTACTGGATCTGGGTATACCTACTATTGGGGCGCAAATTGGGGATGTCGCCTGCTGCATTTTACAGCCGAGAACCGAGTATTATGTTCGTTTACCGCACGGCGAAGTTAATATGTACCCTCCGAAGGAGTAAGGGATGTTTTCTCAACTTCGGGATCAAGAACTTTGATATTATTATTATGTTGTTGGTGATCTTTAATAAGGAAAATAAGGAAGGAAATGAAGTGAGATGCAATCCCCTTTGTTAAAAAAATGTTTTTTATTACACTTTTGCGCTAAAGAAATAATATTGAGTAAATACACACTTTTAATGCGTATAAAGTGCTACATTAATTGTTTTATATTTACATTTAAGTAGTAGTATTTTAAAAAATGCTTACCTTTTAAAATCGGTAGAAAATTGAAATTTGAAAACAAGATGTGTGATTTGCTTATTTTTTCTGACACGCTGCCCAAATAAAATTCAAAATTTTGTTTTGGTAATTTAAAAACCAAAATTTACAGTGAAGCTACTTGATTTCTTAGCTGTACCTAATAATATTTTTTTCTGACCATTTCTAGTATATTTTTTACTAAACCCTTCTCCTGGTAAAAAAAATACAAAAAGCAAGTTAGGCAGGTATATCCTAAAAAATCCAAACTGAAATCAAGTTATTTTTTTAATTAAATAATTATTACATAGCAGGTATATCAAAATTTGACACATTTTCACATCTTCACAAATATTATTTATTTCTTCATGTTACTTACGTTGTGTATTGATACTGCGGATAAGATATCACATTTGAAGGATGTAAGTATACAATGGTCATGAAACGTCGATGGTCAATGTAGAATCATTAGCAAGGAGAGTCGTTCTGTTGATAAGCGTGTTCTTACAGGCAGAAGTCCTCGCTTTCGGAGCATGAAAAATTTCATGTGATCTCCCACGGATGTATTCGTTAGGCACATATTATAAGATTACATCTTTCAAAATATTAAGATTAAGATTAAGTAAAGTTCCAAAGATTGACTATTATTAAATATTGAATAGCTTAATGTTTAGTAAAATTTTTCGGCGAGATTGTAAGGTGTTTAATCAAGCATTCCGGTTAAGAACATGGATGCAAATGTCTACCAGTTTTCGTTAAATTTCCCTAAAGTGCCGCGTGATCCGTGTGCGTTTGTACACGTTATTGTACCAACATAAGCAACATATTAAAAAAAGAATTGAACAACCTAACTAATCTTCTACTCTGCAAAATTTATATTCAATTCACATCAACTAGGCGGGTTTTCACGACAAAGAGACGTCACGGAGAAATATGAGATTGGTTTTTTTTTAAATCAAAATATTGTTGAAAATATGAGTGCATGAACATTTTCTAGAAAAAGTCATTCATAATATAGCTAAACACGCGTTCAACGTAGATGACCTTGTCTGAATTCAATGAATTACAATGGACGAGATGCAAAAATATTATTATTTTGAAAAATACGGGTTCTGACTTCTGACTTATTCTTGCTTTTCTGATAGTACTCGTAAGTTATGAAATTTGTCAAATCAGTTGTTATAGGCCTCCAGTCCCGAAATCCAGTAATTTGACCAGATTTTTAATAAATTAACATTATTTCACACCAGTAAGTTTTATCAGTGCAGACAGATCAATGAAAATTATTGGAAAACCAAGATATTGGAGTAAATAACTCGATGCATTAAAAAAACACCAGTTCGTCGTTATGTCTACATTAATAATCTGACGATCAAGAGATCCACATTTTGAAATTCAGTCTCCTCACTCAGTCTTAACAGTACGGCGGGCACACGTGCCTATTTACGTGCCGTTTACGTCTATGTTGCTACAATCCACTGTTTATACCAGAGGTGCTTAGGTTTAATATTCCATTATCTGATCTTGATATGCTTCCAGTATTTTCACTCCACTGCGTATGCTTGTCCGATGACGATAAAAACAAGAAAACACTTAAATAGTGAAAGTTTGATACTGAATGAATTAGCATGTGATGAGTGGTTAGTTCTGCATTAGAGTATTAGCCTTGTAGTTCTCTATCACCTCTCTTGAACCAATGTTTCGGAGTTGCCTGCAGGAGGGTTTATCATTTGAGTAGAGCATGATGATAATCCGACTACTGATATCCGAGTACCGCTCAAAGACAAATAAAATATTTATAAATCGATACTTTGCTAGAAATAGCTTTAGATGTGTTTATTGGCCAGATTATTTGGTCATGTATACATTGTTTACCCCCATCAGCCTCTCCCGTATCTCCTTCACTTCATTATTTGCTTTAGCCAAACAAAATACCACAATCCGGGATGCCAGACTCCTACCCACTGCGTGCAGTTGGTACACAAAGATAATACAAATCTAAAATATATCCGTCAATGCAATAGTTCGCGGTAAATAAAAACTAAACTTAGTATCCTAAAGAACTTCTGTCTTAGTAGAGGTCGTTATATGTTCATACTTATTCAGTATTTTGACTTATATCAAAGCCTTTCATATGAAATTAATTAACAACTGCAATAGATTTTCCTTACGATAGAACACTTCACGCGCGTCACGGAGTGTGAACCTAATTTAACTTTGTGTTTCCGCGGTTCGCCATCGATATAAAAGTTCTCAGTTGATTAAAAGTTGAGAGCCTCTACCTTAGTTAGCAGTCTCCGGGATGGGTCTCCTCCGCATTATGAGTTAGGAAAATTCACCATCTTTTAATATGCAGGAGAACTGGGGAGTCTTATTGGAGCGGTAAAGCTCGAAGCTCGGCCGCTTTATGTCTCCGACTGGGATTCGGATCAGCCTTCAGAAATACTTAAAACTCTGTTAGACGCGTTTAAATTTATCGTTAATAAAATAAAATGCATGTCGCAAAGCGTCATATAACCCGGAGAGGGGAATTACTTTCATTTCGGAATAAGGTGACGAGATATCACGGGATTTAACGTCGTAAAATGGCCGTAAACGGTGAAATTGGTGAGAGTCGACGATAAGTGTGAGTTTAATATACATAAATAGTACTTCTTCAGTTTCGCTCTTTAATCCTTTAAGTATGCCAGAATTAGTACTGATTTCCACGAATGTTATTAGTATTACTACAAATGCCGGACGATTCTTGCCGAGTATGCGACGCGGATAATTAAATTGTACCTATTACTAAGCCCATGGATAATTGAGCTCTTTTAAATTCAATAAGTGGAGTGATTGTATGAAGCCAGGAATCTCAGAATCACCGTACGGAAATTTTTCCTGAAACCTATCGCTCATTGTGGGCAGAAGATTTGAAGTCCAATCCCTACATAAAAAGCACCTTAACTTCTATAACTTCTCTTCAATACATACCGAACCATATATATAATATTGTCGTCGATGTTCTTGAAGTAAGTAGTTGATCTAATGAATTTTGAATTTTGTCCAAATCGTTCGCTGTTCAGTGTCATACCTGAAACAAACAAAAAAATATTCATTAGACAAAATGATCTCAAATATTAAGAAAAAATCTTTGTACGACTTCAAACAGGGAGTTCTGATGTAATAAAAATAAAACAGATTTACAGATCAAATTATACTGCCAACTAGGTACATTGGACAATAACATGCTTTTATCCCTCAATTTAATTAGATTTCTATTCATTTATGTAAATAAGGCAGCATATTTCTTGTTTCATATTTTTCTAACATTAAGCTAGATAAAAATGTGATAAAACTCGGCCAAAGCTATTAATAAAGAAAATCCACGTAAAGTGAAACTACCTAAAGAAACTACAATGAAAATAACCAAGTCAGATTTTAGATGTATCATTAGTTTGAAGTAATTTGACTTCGTACGAAGTGAATATGTTTTTCAGTCATTACTTAATGTGCTGTATTCCTGGAAAGGTTTCGCATGCCAACAATTCATATGAGTACGCTCAGAAACATAGCATTAAATATTAATAACGACAATATGACAAATAATCCACTGACATGCAGCGAGACTTAGCATGATTCGTCAGTCATTTCTTGCTAACTCTGGTATCATTTATATTTTATTGTAAGCGCTTTTGTTGGCTTTGGTTCCGTTTTGTAATTTTTTTGTAACATATATTAGATGGGCTTTGAAAGGGTAAGAAAACTCACTATATACCTCAATATAAAATTATTTTCATGAAAACTATTTGGACGGTAACAAACAGGTTTGGTTTGAAGTAAATACGTTAAAGAAATATGTGTTCATGCTGTTGGAATGTACGAACTGTCTTATTTATGTTTTATATAAATTTCTATCCGATTTAGATTCCGTCTGAGACATTCAACTGCTTGTACTATGTATTTCTCGTTTTAGGGAAGGGTATGAAGTAAAGGAGGTGAGAAAAGAAAAATAAAGTGGAAACAGAAAGGTTGAGAAACAATTGACATTTAAGCTCTGATCACTAAATACAGCTAAAGCTATTTCAGACAACACAGGGATTCGTTTCTGAATGGTGGTCTCTCACCAGAGCGATACAGATCATATCTTCTAATCTGTAACTAGGTACAAAAATGAAATACGATGAAATATTATTACACGTCATAAAATTATCTTAAGAAAATAAAATTATCGGAACCTACTTATTCTGTCACCGAGGACACCGGCGCGACGGGGTGAAGAAACTACTTCACTAATCTATTTTATTTTCAGTGAAACGTTTTTAGGTATACCATGGTAAAATAAAATCTATTAAATACCTTGTTATGTAAATTCAATTTAATTTATTTTAATTGCACCCTTTCACCTGTCACTCGTAAGATGATTATGTGTCTACCCCAAAGTATAACTGGATAAAGCCGATTGCTAAGGTATTCCATCCAGATGACAATTCAATTCAACAGATTTACATTCAAATAATTCTCAGCAAAGTTAGTGGAAATTTGATTTCATCCCTTTCGCCACCCCCGGTCACCTTTGATGTCATTCTAATCTTCAAATTCAAAGCCAAGCAATATTTGATTAATAGACAAAAATGTAGATTTAAGCATTGTTTGCAATTCTAGATTCATGAATCAAAATATCAATTTTGCCTATGTGCCTTGTTTAAAAGTAAAGTTTCTTCGATAGCTAAAATAAAAGGATGCGGTTCTATTACTATTTATTGAAAAGCTAATAGAATGCGGTTCTCAGAAACTTAAATAGATTGAAAATACATTAATGTTCACTACCAAACTTTGAACTTTAGCATTACCCGAGAAAGTTTATCACTGAATTTGATAGAACCACTCCATAAAAAGAGCATTTATCTTACTACACATTGATTTTACAAGGCAGTAGTTATGCTTTTGTCTTTTGAAGAAACTTTCATTTTAGGGTCTGTTTTTCGTTTATTCGTTTGTTTGAATATAGGGTTTTCCACCCTTCACGTAGCAACCCCATAACATGGGCAGTGCAGTGTTAACCCTTCCCAAACCACGTGGCCAATCGATAGCGAAACGATGCTTGCATACTAATTCTACCCAGCCACGCACCATGGCTACCACAGGAGATGTATGATAATATTGGGGAATATTTTATTTATTTTTTATTTTATTATTTATACCCGCTAAACTGCCAAAGCAGTTTGTCATATCATTGAAAGAATTTGAAAAAAAACACAAATAATCTAACTACTCCTGTCAGTTAATTCGATATATAAATACAAAAAGCGTTTCGATCATACTACAAACTTTCCAAGAGTCAAAATCAAATGATTTTTTTTTTCATTGTGGCTTAAATGATAAAGATACCATACAAAATAGGGGTTATTTTGTTCCTTTTTTGGTACTTACCCTCAATTTCTAGACGCTGTACGAATACGTGTTAACACAATTAATGACGTTAACAGGAGGCATGAATACGCGAAAAGCTTAGTACTACTAATCTTTAACAAAAAGTCGACATAAGGATAAGACTATCAGAAAGAGGTAATCAGGAATCAATAGAACGTGTACGGGCATAAATAGCTGGTCAAAAATAACTTTGTAAAAATTCATTTCAACTTTGAAAAGGATCGCTGAATTGTTGTAAAATGTAAAGAAATTTAACGAGAAAATAAGACAAACATATTTAAGGGGAACTCAGCACAAAGCAACTGTACCACTTTTTGCTCCCGACCCCATTTCATAATAACGATAGATGCTTCAACTTTTCAACACGCCGTTAAAAATGTCGTGTTTTTATTTCAAACTAAATTTTGTCGGAATTTTCGCCCTTGTAAATTTTGCCTCCAAAAAAATAACCCATATCTTTGTTCTGTGGGAAAGTTCCGCGTTTAAAAGTATTTAAAAAGTTGTGTTCAACAAATCTCGCCGGGAAAGATTTCTGGTGAAAATATCTGTAAAAATATTAATTTCGTGTTGTTTATGCGAAATCAGAAAAGCTCCTTTTCACTTAAATAATTCTTGGCGTTAGCAATCTTACAAACGTATATTAATTTTATTATACTTTAAGAATCCAACAAACTTTACAACGCAAAACATTTTTCTAGACATATATATGTACTCGTATTTACATTTAACTTCTGTAACAACCTTACTTTAGAAAAAATATCATGTTGGTTATGATAATTGGAATAAAGAGATTATTAGCAGCCTTCGACTATAAACAACTACAATTTGTTACATGAAAATGATAAGCATTGTTTACGCCACTATTTAATAATAATTAATATATTTCAAAGCCAGTGGTTTACTCAACAGGATTCAATAATGTATATGTAAATAAAATTTAGGCTCTCAAAATATTTTGTAGTAAAATATTACGCTATATTATTTGAAATTCAGAAATAGGAGTAAAAACATTGACCTTCTTTAGCATGATAAAAACAAAACTTATTTGTGTAAAACGATTTATTTTACACAAATATAAGACACTGCAAAACACACAAACAGGCTAAACAAGGAAAGCAATATCATAGAAAATTACTTACTTTGTGGGGTAAGGAATTAAAATTTAATTTCGTCAGAAACCATTATGTTCAACCTCACCCCAACTTAAGCACAAAGAATTCCGTTTCTTTGACGAGGTAAGTTTTCCAGAGGCCCGTACTTTAATTCCGCCCTACCAGAACAGAAATCATCAACTTATCTTGTTTAGTTTTACAAACAAGATGAGATGAGACTGGAATAATTGAGAGAAGAGTGCTGAATTTATGTAAAAATGTCTTCCGTAGTCGTTTTGGATTTTAACGAGAAAAGTCATAAAAGAAAAGCCGATCTTTACGTTCAACATTAAATTTATGAGTTAATAGTTTTACTACTATTCTTTGCTTAGTAATTTACTTTTTCTCTGAGTGTATTTCGACCCAATTTTAACTTATTATTTTCTATCGATTGTTGGGGGGTCAAATATGCGTAGATCCTTAAGCTAGTTTGTGGACCTCACCGATTCCGACGAAAAAATGAACAGGATGCATTTTCGACCTTATAATTGATAGTTGACTAATTCCTTCAATACCGTACTATCGTACTTTACCTTGTTCACATTTTATATGGATACCACAGCACTTGGGTGCTTTCTTCACGCTATTGTATTGAATTAGTATAGCGTTGCGCGATGGACAGATGAAAAATATATTTATAATGTATTAAAACAGAAAAACATTATATTTTAAGCATTATGCTTACTTTAATGACATGTAATGTTGTGAAGGTATAAATTATACATCAATGAAAACAATACAAGGATAATTAATTTATTATATTGAAAAATAACCTTAATTTAAATTAGCTTGATGTGAATAATACTTGGTAAGTATTTATTCCATACGTTCCTCAGATTTGTCGGAAGCGGTGTTAGAGCTGTATCAATTTATAGTTAAAATTTAATGTTGAAGTTATAAGCTGTTATGTTTGCACAAAGCTTGCTAGAGCTAACTGCAAAGTTATGTATGTCCACAAGATTGCAGGAAACGAACCACGCACTGATGGCGTGTTAGATCACCAATACATACAAGTACATCCGCGATATCTCTGCTTGTCACGATCACGCGGGTTAACAGCCAATCATGTACTTCGTGTCCTTATAAGGGCATGGGGCACGCGCCAAAGGGTGGGACAAGCCCCCCCCCAGCGAGGACCAACGCAGGTCAAGTACTTGCGGCTAGCTGCCCACGCGCCAGTTGACCGCCGACCCCGCTGATCTCAACACTATGTATTAGTTCCGAGTTAATATTTACCGCCAAATCAGTGTCGCCGTAATTGGACCGGCGTGCATCCATTTTATAATGTGCCGCGTCCCTATACTCAGTTATCACGTCCAGGCAATTCGGCCGACTACACCATCATGGATATGATTGCGTCATATCCCTGGGCCGCGGCCGTACATCCGCCGCAGCCCACGAGGTTCCATCTGTGCCGCCCTTCGTCGTATTCCCGCCTTTTGCTCTGCCACTGCTCTGCCGCCCTGCAGCTGGTTAGCCGCCCTGGCCGCCTCAGGCCGCTTCTGTGCCGCCCTTCGTCGTATTCCCGCCCTCCCGCATCAGTTAGGCCGTGCTATGGCATCCGCCCATCGTAGCCGCCCTTCGTCCTGCACCCCGCCTAGGCACCCGCCTATGGCCCCTGCTCATCATTCACCGCTTCAGCCTAGTTTACACGTGAGCGAATAATATACCTTGTCAATCAGAGCCCTTAGAGTCAATAGATTGCCTAAGTAACTAGTTAGGCCTTAAAAAGCTTTGTAACCTTTGTAGATCTGTTGATAACCTGTATTACCTGTATAATAAACCCTCATAACGAGAGACTTGTTTTAATTGGGAAATTGACTATAATCCACACCCTGAATGATTGGAGTATCAAGCTTTGCCGCCGGCTTGTGCGGCGATGACTATTTGTGTAACACACCTATAGTATATTACATGGCATAAACGCTAACGTAACACTGGCGCCACAACATGGATAGTCAATTAGCCCGATAAAATACGTCTTTTGTTGCTATGTTTTACTATAATATTAATGTTTTTTTTCCCACAGCTGTGTGTTATAATTCAATTTCTGATCCGGGAGTGTTTGTAATACGAATGTGCCGTCGGAAGCGTGAAGCAAATACATTCTGTTACTAAATACGTAATAAACCAAATACGAGAAATTACGACGTAATAAATGTTAAATGTGGATGTTTCCGAGAGATAGATGTGTTATTTCAATTTTGGAATGCAATTTAATTATTTCGTTATAGAAATAATTTTTTTTGTCAGGTTAAGCTTTGCTTATCTGTTTCATTGTAATAAGTTGAAATAATTCAAATACTCAAAAGAACTTCCAAAGTATCAATTTGCGATCGGATTAAATTCAGTTATTGTTTTAATTTACATTCTCTAATAAATAACGTATTGGTTGTTTTTAATTAAGATCCGTAGACCTTACCGGTTATTACCATTATTAAATCATGGATCCTCCCAATATTGGTAGAATTTTAAATTTTGAAAAGACAACGGCGGTCATTACAAATACAATCACGTTGCGACAGTTAAATCTTAACTTGCCGCAAAAGTAATATAACAGAAAATAATAGTTGGTTAGAATAAAAACTCGCAGGAAAAAACTCGCAGCAGAAATAACATTTACACAGTAAAGAGATTGTTGGTTGGAATACGCAGTTGTTTCAACATTTTTCGCAGTAAATGGTAAAACAGTAAAATAACTTTTAGAACAGGAAATAATATTACACAGAAAATAAATTGTTGGTAGAAAATATAAAACACGCTACGAGCAGTAACTTGAGATATCTTAATAAGTCACGTCTATTAAAAATACCGACAAAGGATCCATTCCCGCGTCGCAACAGACAATATTTACGCATAATAATAATAAATATGAATTCGTCAAAGGTCGCCGCGTTCATGTTGATACGTATATTGTTTATTCTCGCACCCAGTTTAAGGCGATATAATATGTAAACTATAATACATATTTCGTGCATTTCTAATAATATTATTTAAATGAACAAGGTGCTATGTGTCATTCAATGTTTATAACTCAAAGACGTCATGAATCTTTGAGTACATTTATTTTGGCTGACATAGTAGTCACTCTGTTTATTTTATTGTGTTTCTGTGAGATTCTGACTAGCTAGCAGACATCTTATAGAAATACAATATATAATTTTTTTTTTTTTCTCTCTCTTTTCATCTCTCTCTTCCATAACTATAACTCGTTTTAAAGTAATAATAACAATAAATCAAAACTCAGACACTTTTATCACAATAAATGAGTATTGTGATATAGAAGATATAAGTTGTAGTTATGAAGTAACTACATAAGTTATATAAAATTATATTTAAAAATATACATTTTTGTTTATATTTCGTTACGAAACACGACACGTTACATTGATTGAGGGTTAAATTCAAGAACCTTAAGTTTTAGTGGAATTTTTTTTATTATAGTAAGGAAAAACCGCCTTTAGCATTCAATATCCTGCCCGGGACCGAAAAATAAACTTAATTTATATTTCGTGGAATTATTGTACTAAGAATATATACCAATTTTTAGTACAAATTAAGGTTATATTTGTATATATAATCTTCTTTTCGTTGACAGGAAACGGCGTAAGAAATGTCCTGTACTTTTGAAGTGATGATTTCGTTCTTCATCACTTAAAGTTATCAGTGGTAGATTAGGAACCCATTTTGTAAATATAACTCAAATATCTTGTGTTATAAATTGTATAGTTCAAATGAGAAACCCCGTATGTGGTTTTTGTTCAGACATTCTCTTATATAGAAAATTATGTCAAATGTTTTTGTATTTAATTGGTTACATACCAATTATTTGTTTTTTTCTGGAATTTTTTTTTTCTCCTTCTTCTTGCGTAGTGAATACGTGTCGTTTGTTTTTAAGGAAGTTAAACTCTAGGAATCGGATTATGTAGTTCTCGGTTATTAAATTGAAAAGACTCAAATAAGTCTTATATAACAAGAATTGAATTATCACACACAGTAGTTGTTGAGTGGTATGTAATATGTTTGTAAATTATAATTGTGTAAATTGTTCCCTAACTAATTATTAATTGGTTATGGGTTGTGTATTGTAATTTCTTGTAAACACGTAATTGATTGCCTCGGTATCAATATGGTAAAAAAAAAACCAGCGTGTAAAGTCCTTCATAAAGTTGAGACGAAATAAATTGTGTTTTTGTATTATATGCTACACCATGTCAATTATGGTGTGAATTTTTTTTGTTGTAAACACGTATTTGATTGCCTCGGTATCAATAAAAAGAAATAACGTGTAAAGTCCTTCATAAAGTTGAGACGAAATAAAATTGTGTAATTATATTATATGTTATGCCATGTCAATTATGGTGTAAATTTTTTTTAGTTGTAAACACGTATTTGATTGCCTCGGTATCAATAAAAAGAAATAACGTGTAAAGTCCTTCATAAAGTCGTGACGAAATAAAATTGTGTAATTGTAATATGTGTTACGCCATGTCAAGTGTGGTGTGTATGTTCTCATAGAAAGATGAATTATAATATATACCCGGTAAGAAGAAATAGTTTTTGTAAAGATAACGTAATTATGTCTTAGATTTGGAAATCTAAAATTGTTGGTCATTAAAGACAAATGGTGGTTGCATATTTATGTCATTTTGGGACATTATTGAATCTTAACCAAAGAATTGGGTTGATAATTGCACTTAAGGTCATTTTGGGTTTTGTCTGGTCATTTGGTGAGAACACTTTATGAGTGTTCTGAAAATTTTGTCGAACGTTTTCGTTACGACGTGCTGGTGTTTCTTGTTAACACCTGGTACAGCGCTGTACGGTTTATAGGAAATAAATCGTTAAATGTCATAGGATAATATTAGCCTTATAATTAATTACATGGTAGGTCTTGGTAGCGTTGACCTGTATAATCAATATGCGATACGAGAGGATTGGTCTATATGCCTAAGAATTATTAGCAACCAGACAAACCATGACTAAATGAGAATATATTGTTAAAATCTTGAGTAGAATTTTTGTTGTTTACCGTTTTTCAAAATTATCAATGGATAATAAGAAATAACATAACATGTGTATTGATACTTGTGTTGTATAGTGTCAAGAATTTCATTGTTAAAGACGCAAATATGGGTTGATTTCGATCAATCGCATGATATAATCAGCGTACACATTCCATAACAGGAATTTTGTGTATAAAAAAAAAAACATGTATAGTTTAAGAATTTCATTGTAAAAAACGCGAAATATGGGTTGATTTTGGTCAATCGCATAAGCGTATAATATTCTCTAACCAGAATATCATTTTGTATAACATTGTACAATTGTGAACATTGTTAATTGTTCTTCTTTTGTGGTTTGATGGAAAGTGTAGGCCTGGTGGTAAATTGTGTACATCCATTCGGTAATACCACATTGTATGCTACATTTGTTGTTTTGGTATTGTCTTTTTTTTTTGAGAAAAAAAAAGCAAGCCAGGTATATTCTTTTTGTTTGGAAAGAAGGTGATGAGTATTCTTTTCTGTTGGGAAGAAGGCCATGTGTATTTTTTTGTTTGGAAAAAAGTTGTGTATGTAAATCATAGCGTGTTTTGTATCGCGCCTTGGAGATAATTTCTGCAATTATTTTTGAAAGAGGTTTGGCAACCCTTGTTCAGTGTATTTGTTAGGGATTGTTCAACTTGGCTCTCAGGTAGTTAAATTTTTGTTTTGGCTCGTTAGGGAGTGTTTAAATCTTTGTGAAATGAGGTAGCTCTGTACCTCTCGTACGGCAAACAAGAGGACGTTGCCCTGCTTCAGCCACGTTGCCTGGGATCTTCTTTCATCGACAAGGAGGGTAGTGTTATGTTTGCACAAAGCTTGCTAGAGCTAACTGCAAAGTTATGTATGTCCACACGATTGCAGGAAACGAACCACGCACTGATGGCGTGTTAGATCACCAATACATATTTGGGGATCAATGGTGAGGCACGAAATGAAAGAAGGTTGTGAAGGTCACATGTGTTTTATTGGTGAGTCAGTAGCCGTGACGAGGAGATGATGTTGGACAGATGATGAATACTCCGGATGCTGGCTGATGATGTGCTGGTCAAGCGCGGGTCAGTGAGTCGACGCCGGGCGCTGATGACCGGGACTCGATGGAGGTCAGGCACTGGCGAAGAACGTAGGTCTTCAGGCACTCCAGTGCTGACGAGAAGGCCGAAGGTGCGGCAGACCTTGTGGGCAGTTGAACGGGAACGGCGTGACCAGTGAGGATGCAGCGTGTCCTCGTGGTGGTCATGATGGCGTGGAAGAAGCGCTGGTCAGAGACACTGGAACCAGGGCGCTTGTAATCCGATGTAGCGCTGGCCATGGACACGGCCGAGGCGCTAAGATGATGTCCCGATGGAGTCCATAATGATAGGGGCGAAGCCGGGTACGTGTTGTCCACCGCGCTAGTAAGAAGAGCGCGAGTGATCACTCGTTGATCCTTCCTTGTAGGCTGACGGCTGAACGGTAACTGATGACTGACTGACTGACTCGCTGCGTCGGGCTTATTTATACTTGACGGCCGACGGTAGCAGTGGGTAGATAGATGGCAACTAAATTGAAGACACTCGCTGGATCTGGATCATTCGCGAACTTTCGACGGCTTGGCAATTATGCCTAGGCGGCAGACTCGTTCCTTCTGGCGAGTTCTCGTAATGTGTAAGACTGATAGCGTCATAGTATTGTCGCGAGTAGATAGAGTACGTAGATTACTTTGTTTACGATTTAACGAGCAAGTAGCAAGTAGGTACCTAAGTAGCAAGTAGCAGTTTATTATTAATTATTTAATCTGGATAATTCGACGCCACACATACAAGTACATCCGCGATATCTCTGCTTGTCACGATCACGCGGGTTAACAGCCAATCATGTACTTCGTGTCCTTATAAGGGCATGGGGCACGCGCCAAAGGGTGGGACAAGCCCCCCCCCAGCGAGGACCAACGCAGGTCAAGTACTTGCGGCTAGCTGCCCACGCGCCAGTTGACCGCCGACCCCGCTGATCTCAACACTATGTATTAGTTCCGAGTTAATATTTACCGCCAAATCAGTGTCGCCGTAATTGGACCGGCGTGCATCCATTTTATAATGTGCCGCGTCCCTATACTCAGTTATCACGTCCAGGCAATTCGGCCGACTACACCATCATGGATATGATTGCGTCATATCCCTGGGCTGCGGCCGTACATCCGCCGCAGCCCACGAGGTTCCATCTGTGCCGCCCTTCGTCGTATTCCCGCCTTTTGCTCTGCCACTGCTCTGCCGCCCTGCAGCTGGTTAGCCGCCCTGGCCGCCTCAGGCCGCTTCTGTGCCGCCCTTCGTCGTATTCCCGCCCTCCCGCATCAGTTAGGCCGTGCTATGGCATCCGCCCATCGTAGCCGCCCTTCGTCCTGCACCCCGCCTAGGCACCCGCCTATGGCCCCTGCTCATCATTCACCGCTTCAGCCTAGTTTACACGTGAGCGAATAATATACCTTGTCAATCAGAGCCCTTAGAGTCAATAGATTGCCTAAGTAACTAGTTAGGCCTTAAAAAGCTTTGTAACCTTTGTAGATCTGTTGATAACCTGTATTACCTGTATAATAAACCCTCATAACAAGAGACTTGTTTTAATTGGGAAATTGACTATAATCCACACCCTGAATGATTGGAGTATCAAGCTTTGCCGCCGGCTTGTGCGGCGATGACTATTTGTGTAACACACCTATAGTATATTACATGGCATAAACGCTAACGTAACAAAGCGCATTTTATTTTTTACATTTTGTGTTTCCGAAAAGGTCTCGTTTAAAACTGAATTTACATTACTCGTTTTATAAAGTAAACGGTGTAATATCTTGTTATAAAGAATATCCCCACTGTTGAGGGAGCAAATTTTGGCGTTAAGCCTTTTTACTGAGGGTTCGGAGTTCATGTTTAGGGTAAGGAGCGATGAAGCCTAGTTACCACTATGGGGTGCTAAAATTGAGAATTTTGTGAGGCTCTTTTTATTTTGTTCTCCCCATCTTGCCTCCGGCCCCAACACTTTATTTTTTGTCTGCACAATCTTAAATATATAATAATACATGGATTTGTTTGTGACTATGATTTATACGGCTTAATTTTGTTCAATTCATATTCTGTGCCCCCAATGATTGCTATGCAGAATAATTTATTATAAGTGGCGGTTTAACGATAATGTAAATAAATGGGCTGCAAATTGTGGCTCTTTCGATCGCGTTAAAAATATGGAGAAAGAGGATAGAAATGAATAAAGCCTTATCTTTTTTTTATGTTTCTTTATTCATTGAATTGTTTGTTACATGCATTGAGGATTTTTCGACCACCATCCTAGGCATATGCCCATGTTATGGTGGTCGAAGATACTTGTATCTTGTGAAGACCACGCGACATGTATCACGTTTAATTTCTTCGATTTTAAGGTGCATATCTCACAACATAATTATCTTTAATTCAACAATACGACGACATTCAATTTGGGCATGTAATCGAATCGATTTAATGGCCAATTTTCTAAAATGCAGTCTGCAATGATTCTTGGGTGAAAAGATTACGAAAATAACGATCCTTTTTAAGCAACGACAATATTACGAATGTTGCCGAGTAGGTAGTTAACTTTTAAATATTTTCCTTCTCAGGTGAGAATTTTAGGGAAAGAGATGAATAAGAAATATGAACATATTCTAGACATGATATTTCGATATAGAATAGTCTCAAAACTGTTTGAATATTAAACATAGGGACATTGCATTTTATTATCTAGTGATTCATTTGTAGACATCTTTAATTATGATGATTGAAAACGAGACTTACGAATTAATCCACATCTCTCAATGACGGGCTCGCATTACCAAAACATCATTTGAAGAAATACAAAGTAAATGGTGAGGAGGATGATAAATAAGTAAAGCAATTGAGATGACTTTATCCCAAATGTTGTATAAGGAAGGCTCGCAGAAAGAGAATTTCCAAAAGGGGGCTGCCGAGGGTGAAGGATAATCCTTCGAAAATACTTTACGGGAGAATAAACGAGTGTCTTATGCACCCTTAATGACAGGGGTTCATATTAAAACGAATTGTGGACTTGCGTTTGTGCATAATTTTATTTGATAAATTCGTTCCATCATTTTATTGTGCCTTTGCTTAAGCTCTTTGTGAAAGTATGACTTGTGGAATTCAATTAAAAGTTTTTTCAAATAAGAGTAAAAATTTATATTAATGAACTTTGATGTTGAGGAGATGAATTAAAAAAAATCGAGACAGCTACTACTGAATGAAAAATTTCAATCGGATTGGACATTGGTCGTCCACTGTAGGTATACCCTAAAACATTAGCAATTATCTTATCACTTCACTTCAGAAATTAAAAAAATATATGTACACATACACTTTAAATTATTTTAAGTAACCGTGTAAGATTTCATTGATTATACGTAGGTACGTACAATATGTTTGCGGATATATTTTATGAAGGCATATTCAACAACGACAAAACAAACGTTTCCTTTGTGTATGAAATGTTGGAAATTTTCGTCTCCCAAAATATGGGTTGAAACACACTCTTGTTTTACGAGATATGACACTGGGGTATTTTTCTTTGAAAATTTTGTAAAGGTCTCCTTCTGGTGCGCGGCATAAAACTTTGCAGCCAAAGATGTATATTTTTGCTTGCATTTCCTTCCTCCCCACCTAAAGCCCAATATTATATGAAACGAAAAAAATATACAGAAAATAATAAGCAGATTAGACAAAAATATTAAAATTGAGTTTTTTAGTTTAGATACTAATCTTTATTAGTAGCTATTTATTTCATTATTTAGATACAACCGAGATGTTCGTGAGCAATGTTCACTGGAATTACCCAGTACATCTTTATGTTCAAATAAAACATTAATTCTTATAAAAAAAAAATAAAATCCTTTGAAAAGATTCATTAAAATGTATATTTTATCTTTTATATCGTAATACTTTATATTTATATAACAATACATCGACTATTCTATAGTATTTACACCTAGACAGAAATCAACTTTTTTTCTTTTCATTTTATCTCGCTAATAATTACATAATAACATAATAACACCCGACCTCCAGCTGGTTAATCGAAATCCTTACATCTCGACTACGGAGGTCGTTTTGTATTTTATACAAATATGTTAAAAATATTATAATACAATAATGCAATAATGCAATAATATAAAATATTATAATACCATTAAAATACTATAATATAATAAAAAAATATCATGCTCTTATAATACACAGTCTGTTTTTTTTATTTACACTTATTTTTTATATTACAATGTATTTTTTGTTATTTCATTGTATTACTCTATATTTCATAACTGTTACGAAGCTTAAAAAATATGCAAAAGAAAAAAAAATATAATAAGTTTAAGTAAAGCTTTGCTCACAGAACATATCAGTTGTATCTTAACAATAAAAGTGGTTATAACGAAGAGATAATTATTTTTATTATTAAACTTGTGCCACAAAATAAGTTTGCTGCATTGAATAAGTAAATAAGTAGTTATTATATTATAATAATGTGTATTCTGATTTTTGATAATATTTTAAATTTCGTAATTGTAAAAAGCATTCACTTTGTGGCTCATCATAATTTATAATAAAAACACATAAATTTGTTTTTGACCACGATAGTTTTATTTTCACTCTACCGGTTTCGGAAGATCCCTTCCTTCGTCAGGAGAATATTTAAAATTCTCCTGACGAAGGAAGGGATCTTCCGAAACCGGTAGAGTGAAAATAAAACTATCGTGGTCAAAAACAAATTTATGTGTTTTTATTATATATTTTAAATTTCTTTGACAGTAATATTTCCGAAACACGCCCGACGCCAGTCACACAATGATTAAGTCTTTTATTTTACTGTCCCATGTAATATGGGGTGAGTGTACCTTCTTCGAGACAAGTAATAGAAGAAGCCAAGAAGAATGCGGGGCGAGAGGCTTCTCGGTAGGAAATATGGAGGCAAATTGCAATAAGCCTCGGGAAAACGGTTCCCTACGATGCCAGCTCGAGGTAGGGTGGTTCTAGGCCGGGTAGCAAGGGGATAGCGAAGGGACCTAAATCTGTGCAGTTGCTATCAAATTTGGGCGGCTTAAGGTCAGGTGAATCATCCCCTGTGGCTTTAATATATGCAATTGCTTAGAATGGATTCAGAGATAGCTGTACACATCATAGTTTTAGATTAATATTAGTTGTTTCATCTATATTGGCTGGGTGCAACCAACACGTACAAACATTTTTTTAAAATTTTTTAATGAAATATGTAGTTTTATAAGGTAGAAGGCCTGCAACATAAATGTATTTGAGATTCTTTTATAGATAGCAGGCCAACTTTTTCAGTGTCCTGGCCTGGGTTGAGGTGGCTTTAGCATTATTAAATTATTACATGACCTGTACTTTCATATCGTTTTAAAACTTATTTACTTACTTATTGTATCAAAAATAAAAAAAAGAAACAACAAGTTTTGTAATCGCAAGGCGAATCAAGAATGGACTGTAAAATTAACTGTGAACTTGAAGTTGACACAACGATGGTTAGAGATGGTGAACAGGGAGTAAGGAAGGAATCCGACTTACCCCTTTGATGTTCGTCAACGATGTTGATGTTGGTTCACTCACAGGAGATGATTTATTTCACACGCAACTTCCACAACATCTGGGTTGGGTAAGAAACACACTGATGGGAACTGAATATATTCACTGCACAGTATTCTACCCCGAGTTGATATCAATAAAGGCACTGATCATAAAGAGATGTTCCTCAAACCGGCTTCATCAATAAACTGATTTGACAGTTACGTTTATTGTTGTAAATGTCACACAAACGTGGGTACAGTCGGATGATTTCCTGGTAAAACTACTAACCGCGATTATCATTTTACATAATTTTTAATAATTATGTTTTTTAAATGTTGTATATTTTCTCCTTTTTATGATTTTCAGAAACCCGACGCTTTACTCTCTACTTAACTCTTTTTCCGGTAATATTTTTCTGGTCTCATATTGAAGGAATAAGTTTTAAGTAATGTTATAAAATATATGGATGTTCTTTTTTACGTTAGCTCCACACAGGAGACTCTGAGGAAAATAATTTCCCTCAGGGTCTATGTGAACTTTGAAGATACTGATGCTGGGGGTCAGTGTGTCCCTTGCCCACTGCAGTATAAGGCAATGGTTTGATAGAGTCCTGCTCGAGAGGTAAAATAATTTCCCTCGGGGTCTATGTGAACTTTGGAGATACTGATGCTGGGGGACAGTGTGTCCCTTGCCCACTGCGGTGTAATGCAATGGTTTGATAGAGTCCTGCTCGAGAGGTAAAATAATGGGTATATGTGAACTTTGGAGATACTGATGCTGGGGGTCAGTGTGTCCTTTGCCCACTGCGGTGTAAAGCAATGGTTTGATAGAGTCCTGCTTGAGAGGTAAAATAATTTCCCTCGGGGTCTATGTGAACTTTGGAGATACTGATGCTGGGGGTCAGTGTGTCCCTTGCCCACTGCGGTGTAATGCAATGGTTTGATAGAGTCCTGCTCGAGAGGTAAAATATTTTCCCTCAGGGTCTATGTGAACTTTGGAGATACTGATGCTGGGGGTCAGTGTGTCCCTTGCCCACTGCGGTGTAAAGCAATGGTTTGATAGAGTCCTGCTCGAGAGGTAAAATAATTTCCCTCAGGGTCTATGTGAACTTTGGAGATACTGATGCTGGGGGTCAGTGTGTCCCTTGCCCACTGCGGTGTAAGGCAATGGTTTGATAGAGTCCTGCTCGAGAGGTAAAAATATTTCCCTCAACCAGGTAAGGTAGATAAAATAAAAAAAAATATTGAGGAATAGTGTGTAGAAGTAAGAAGTAAAGTATGGATACAGGTTCAGATCTTAGCTAAATAAGTATCTAAATACTAGGAACTTTCAGTTAAATAAAACAAAGTGAACGACAAAATATATACAAGAAACAGTGTATACGTACTTCTGTGAATTTGAAAACATATCTTTTCAAAACCAATTTCAATAACAAATAAAACATCAAAACAAGAATCAATAAGGCAAACAAGTTTGGAAGTATATAAGAACAAATAATTCCAACTTATTCTTGGGGAATTCTGTTTGATCGCATTTAAGCTACGCTTTGGGCATTCTAATAAGGGTTATACTTTATCAACTAACTTATTTCGCAAACATAAGACAAATAATGTTTGGAAATTGTTGAAGTCAGATGAAACAATGTACCTACAGCAGAACAGGCAGGGAATTCCGTATTGTTTTCTTGATTTATCTACTGCAAATCGGGGGTTTAGGATCACAGGGGCCTATTTATAAAAACATAATTTTGAGATACGTGCAAAAAAAATTGGAATGTTCACACGCCCAACTTTACGGCCAACTGTATGCCCAACTGTATGCACAACTTTATGCCCAACTTTGTGCCCAACTTTATGCCCAACTTTATGCCCAACTTTATGCAAAACTGTATGCCCAACTGTAACCCAACTGACATGCCCAAATGTATCTCTTAAATGGCTGTATGTATGAGATAGAGCTTTGTGTCACTAATAAATATTATAACGGCAATACCGAAACCAAGCTTAACTCAAAACAACACTTTTTGTAGTTAGGCCCCTGTTATACTAAACCCTCGAACTGAAATATGTAAGTGTTTTCAATTTTCTTGCCAACATCAATTATAAAAGATACCTGGAATGGATACTCATAACAGTTTCATAGTAATTTATATTTTAAAACTCTTTTTATATCTTACTTTTAAATACCATCCAACAAAAACACAACTCAGAATGTGTAGCAAGGAATCTGTCGTTTTATCTTCCATTTTGACAGGAAAATTAATATTTAAAACTCCATAGATGGAAATGAAGTTTGGGATTATTTTCATATTGGTTTTTTCTTCTTTGAGCGACAAATGGCTGCTTGCCACTTTCCGTGACGAATATAGACATGCGATGATAACTTGGACCTTAGACTGAATCTGTGTACCCTGCTCCTAGTTCTCTAATTATGGTATTTCCTTCACCATACGCAGAAGATTTGGAAACCTTTCTAATATTGCGGAAACAATGATGTCAAAAATGCGGAAATCGTTTTCATTAATACAAGGTAATCCTTATAAAATGAATTTGTTCTGGGATGTGTTAGAGAACTTCATGTTTTATGAAATTTTATAAAACTTTTCCGGAGGTAGGACCAAGTTCCCGTGTAGGTGAGTACCACGGTAGAGCGAGATTGGGAGAGGTGGGCGAAGGGATTAAATCACTGGAGAGGATTCTATAAAGCGATGGAAGTTTCCCCAAACTTAGCCAAATAATATATATTTTCAGTGTTTCTGTATAAAACGGCAGCATTTTAATATGTGAAATATTTTTTCTCAAACTTAACATTTAGATATTGGAAATACGAGCAAGTAAACAAGGAGGAGAGATGCAGCTAGTATTTTTTGGTTTATAACATCTGGGACGGTTTCTGCTAGTGGTTAGCTTGTGCGATTTAATTTGTTAGTTTTTTTTTTGTTTGCATGCAGGTGTGGTTATAATAACATAGAACAGTAAAATGAATATTTTGTACAGGTATTTTAATGGAACCAGATATAAGGAGCTAGCATCATTGATCCCTTGTACACCGGCGCACGTATGCAAAACACGACGGCCACGAGTGGAATACCCATTCACTGTCGATGTTGGCTTAATGAGAACGGGTATTTTCTTCGACCAGTTCTCGGTCGAGTTGAAATTGGGTTAATATAAATCGGGCCTCTTCAAGACCTTCATTGATAAATCACTGTACTTACTTTTGGACAAACTGACCAACCAGATGGCAACATAGTCCCCCTGTCTTTACCTTGTACAGCGCTATTGTGAGGTATCATATTAAAAAACTGCAACGCGAAAAAAAACAGTAAGACAAACAACATATTTTTATATTATCAGGCAATTAGCTATCTTCATTTTAAGCAAACATGACCTACGAGATTGCACCTGAAATTAGTTGTCATTACTTTAGGCAAAGCACTACGTAGTAATGCAAAATTACGTGATTTTCGTCTGAAGATTTGAGCTCTTGGAAATTTTTAACATATAGAATTATTTAAATACCGCGAATAGAACACCATTTGGCCTGCGAAATAATAATTGAACACGGAGAAAATAAACTATCAGGCCTATAAAAACTGATACTTTATTAAAAATTTTTTGAATTAAAATATTTGTCGCTGAACTCCGCAAAATAAAATAAAACATACTTTTCAGTGACGTTTTTTCTTGCATAAATCAAAACAGGTAGTAAGTGGGAATTTAAACCTTTTCGCTATCTATATAAGGAGTATTATTGTTAGCGGCATGATTCCGCTAGATACGCATTTATGAAGAAAAAAAATGCTGACAAAATGAATGCGAGTTCAATTATTTCTCAAAAATAAGAATTATTTCTGCCACCTTTTTCAGTTTAGATCTACGTATAATATAAGTAGTTACATAGTTATTTCATCCTGGAATGGGAGTGAGGGGTGATGGGTGGTTGGTGGGTGTAGGTATACGGGATATTATAGGGCGCCGTACATCACGCTCCCTGCACAAATTTCGCGGTGTAATATTTTTTGGTTGGATGCGTAAAGTTTGGCCGTGCAACAAGACCTGGTCGGCTAATAAGGGTGGAACTTTTACAAAGGGGTGTGCAGCCGAACTCTCGAAGCCCAGTGGACCTGAAACTCTTGGCGGTTTTTGAACTGCCGATTAAAATTTATACGACATTGAAAAAGAAAATATAAAACGAGTGTGTAAATACAAAATATGAGATGTAACTGTGGATTTTAATGAACTCAGATTTGTTTGGAATTTAACCATTATTTTCGAAATTGAAACTGATTGTGTGAAGAATTCAGAGAAGCGATAAAGTAACTACCTATAATAAAAGATTTTCATTGTCATTTTTATAATTAGAACTGATATGCCAAGAAATCACAATATACCGTGATTTATGATTGTCCCAAGTCTGAGCTATTAGTAGCTATATAAAACGTTAAGTAAATATACTTATTTCAGCACATACACATGTGACTACCTACTTGTGTATTTACTGCGATAATGTACACTCCTATTCCAACCAAAAAAAATACTTTTAATAGAAGAGTAGTATTAAAATACCAAATCTGAAAACCACAATGTTAAGCCTATCTTATACGTAGGTACCTTAAAATATATTTAATAAAAAATCTAAAAAAAATTTGAAGAGCAATTAATGTTTTTTCATTGGTTTTCTCAATTAGATGTCGTAAGTTATTCAGTGGAAAAGAAAGGCTACTAATATCAATTTTTTGTACAATATTCCAATATAAGTTCGCTTTAATACATTTTATGACTTCAAACAGAACTGTTTCATTAGGTGAAATGTAAACCATTATAGACCAAGCAGGGTTAAGACTTTGTAGGTGCAAAATGCAGTTGATCGATTTATTGTATCTAATGATAAAAATATATTTATTTTGTGTACTTAGTTTTTTTATGTCTGTAAAAGTCCTATGGGCGTTTAATAAATAAATACATAAATATAATACTGGCGGTATGGGTGTTGGGTTGCATAAACTACTCAAATATGGCTACTTTAATTACATATTTACGTAAGACGGTTGGAATTAACCGTCGTTTTGAGAAATAATTACATTGATCCTTCTACTTTTCAAAATAGAAACTAAAACCAACAAAAAAAACTATGAACTTTAGTATCATGGGATACCGTTTTTACGAATCGAATGGGGAATTTTGAATACAGTTTTGTTTAGTAGAACGTAAAACTTACAATTCTTACCCAGTTTCTGTTTAGCATCTCACAGAATTTCCTATGTGATGATGCTGCAGTTCTAATTGATCCAGTTCATGAGACTATTGCGCGGTTATAAATAAAACTTCACTGGGATTTAGGGTATATTTCCTCCCACAGCCCATGAAAGTTGTTTGCGCAAGGGGTGATCGAAGCCCCCAATGGTAAGGAAAGGGAAATCCCACAATTTAGAAATTTGATTGAAATTTAAGATTTGGAAAGGTGGCGAGGCCGCCAAACAAATTACAGTGCATCACCAATTCAGGAACATGCAACCAATAGACTGGGGCTCAAGAAACGATCTCGAAACAATACAAGCGCATCAAATACTTATTTGGGAGATCGTTATAAATTGAGTTTATTAACGCTTTGATAATTTGTATTTACAAATATACAGTGTGCGGAAACTGATAGTGCAAGCGGAAAATTTGTGAATCTATATTACATATAGATTAAAAAAAAATTTTTTAAATATTATTTAGTGTTTGGATGAAAAAAACTTATTCCCTTATTTTTCTGCAACTAAAGGGTTAAAAACATTTGGAGCAGGGTCTACGCTGCGACGCATTTTTTCAAATTTGACTTAAAAATTTCCGACTTCAGTCAGACTCGTTTCACGTAAAATCGGAAATTCACATAAAAAAAATTAAAGATTCAACAATTTCCCGCTTGTTCCACGAATTTCCGGACAACATTAATATTTATGTTAGTTTTCACAATGGTTACTCGGTATATTTGAAAGTGAATCATTATATATTCTACAATGCATTGTTTTATACATTATATATGTAGTATTTTGCAAATAAAAACAACGAAATAAAATATTAAGCAGTTGTGATATTATTTTTCGTGTCATAAAACTACATGTTGCCCAAAAAGGGTAGAGGGTATTTGACAGTTGGATAAAACAAAAAATTCAACCGGTCGGTGGCTGAGTTGTCATCGCGTTTGGGTCCCACACAGGTGTAGTGTGTTCAAATCCTCGGCAGGCTAAGTCCT
The DNA here is from genome assembly GCA_026573805.1 of Hesperophylax magnus. Taxonomy (NCBI): domain Eukaryota; kingdom Metazoa; phylum Arthropoda; class Insecta; order Trichoptera; family Limnephilidae; genus Hesperophylax; species Hesperophylax magnus. The sequence goes on from JAIUSX010000046.1 coordinate 31,990,548, forward strand.
CCATCACAACACATTTAATATTTTCCGCTTACTATAGTGGTAGTAGGAGGTTATAAAATATTGTCAGGTAACTCGAAACTCGGGAATGTTTGTTAAAAAAAATGATAAAAAATATATAAATATTAAAATTTCATGTTAATTTTTATATTAAGAAATTGAAACCATCTCAAGAGCGATGCGTCCGTGTGTTGTTACCAATTAGTACGTAAATCATGGACAAAATATCGTATCTGTGTCAACGCCAAAGATAAAAACGAAACTTTTATTCATATATATAATACGTGCTGCCAAGGTCTGTTATCTATGTGAGGATATTGTGTCAGCGCTCTTTATTGGCAGCAGACACATGTCAGCGCTATATTGGCAGCGGACACATACCTGAACGGATGACGAACCTCGAGCTGGCACAGTTGGTGGACGGGGTAGTCTCTCTCGCTGCAGCAGCTGGTACACTTCCTTCGCTACCTAGGATTCTTGCAGCAGAGTCTCCATCTTCTGTCTTCGTCGAACGTCACAGCGGTGCTGCCAAGGTTTGTTATCTATGTGAGGATGTTGTGTCAGCGCTCTTTATTGGCAGCAGACACATGTCAGCGCTATATTGGCGGCAGACACATACCTGAACGGATGACGAACCTCGTGTTGGCACAGTTGGTCTAAATAACAAATGTAGATCCTAGGAAACAAATTGTACAGCGCCCTTGAGGTGACAAAAACGGCGCTCTACAAATTATCCAATTATTATTATTATTATCTATTATTAAATGTCCTAAACCTTGCCTCAGCACGGGTAAGCCACCCAGTGAGGCCGACATTACTAAACTGTACTAAGAAATGTAAGATATTGTACCAAAATAAAAATAAAATAAAAATTTGGTTTGAGGATTGGACTTTTCTACCCAGGAACTGGAGTCGACAACTTTATTGACCGAGCCAAATCCCGATTGTATAAGATTGACATTTATTGTATATATTAAATGTTGTAATATCATCGGTTTCATAGAAATGCGTACATGCCCTCGTGTGTGTGCGTGATGGCCACCAAAATTTGACAAAATTTGATGTCATTAGCAATGAGTCTATTTGCTGAGTTTCAGCTTGATCGAAAGTCGAAAAGTTGGTTAATTTCTACTTCCAAGGTTTGCATTCATTCACGAAAACAAAATTGAAATTCAAATAGATGTATTTTTAAAAGGTCACCTAAAAAACTACTGAATTATATAAGCATTCTCCTGTCAAATAAAAAGTTTTGTGTTAAGCATTGATGAGTCTTAATCAACATTTATAATCCACATGCTATTTTTCCATACGTTAATGATGGCCCACTAACGTGATTATCTCTACACAACTTTTGCCATAGCATAATATATGAACAATTCATTTAACATCATCTCGGTTCTTTTTTTAATAATTTAAGCAATACGCGTCAAATCCCAGACATTATGTCCTAATGAATTATATAACAAGTTGTTTTAAATTGAAGCAATTTTGATATTTCAGAAGTCAAAAGGGCGTCTGAACCTTTAGTCTGCTGTTCGCCGAATGGGAGCTCAGGCAGTGTTGCCATAAAAAGATGTCACTCAATTTTATAGCTATTCTTGCGACGGTGGCAAAATCTTCACGACTGGCAATCTCTCGTGACCCGTACATGAAAAATAAATAACGCCTGGATAAAATTTTACCACGCGACAAGAATAATATGTTTGATATCCGAATGAGGTGGATTCACGGGAGACTGGGGAGAAATAAGGCAGTAATTTCTTTTTACAGCGAATCATATGAGGCTCTTACGGGGGGATCTATCGCAGTTAATGCTAGGAAAAAACAAGCTAGGGTGAGGGATGTGGAGCCATTACAAAGGTTAAGAAATCTCTTTAGTCAGTTTATTATTCGAGAACTCAAATAATAAATATTTAAGTTGACGTATAAAGAAGCAAAGATCTTTATGCCGTTCGAAAAATATATTTTACTCGTGTGTTTGTAGAAAGCCGTCTTATTTTCAAAGTATTATTGGTTCCTTTCATGTAAGCGAAACGAGGAAACAGTGCTTAACGTAACCACATCAAATGAAACAACCACACTTCCTTTGTACTCGTACCTATTACACTTAAGTACACCTTACAAATAACATGTTTTGTATATATATATATTTTACTTATATACTAATATTTTGTGTATTTCGAGAAACTCACTGAAAACGTGATTTTTTATCAAATATTAAGAAGCACAAGAATCCCAACTGCTCCCAATCGTCTGGAGCCAGTGAAACTATTGCATCCCCCATTAGTAATGTTATGAGTATGAAGGTACTGGGGAGGGGAAGGAGATGGGAAAAAAGAAAGCAAGAAGTACCTGGCTATTCTGGCTGGTCACCAAACATGGTCAAAGCCATTTCAAGAAACATTTCATGGTGTTCTTACACTAAGGCGATACTGAGAGTATATTCCACTTTGGAACATGCCGCAAATATGCTATATATTATTTTTAATAAAAAAAAATTTGCGCAAGCCTGGATTTGAACCAGCAATCTCCAGCTTGCTAGTAAAGAGTCTTAGCCGTCAACAACACAAATATAATATAAAAATTATTAATGTAAGATATTTTCAAATACAATTATTTTATTTGAAAAATAGTTTAGGATACATCGTTTTAACTCCACTATTTACGAGAATTATTATTTTAAACCTTCCACGCGGTCCTGGTTTCGCTTGTAATATTAATCAAAAGTATAATTAGTTACTTAAACTATAATACAGCCCGTATGAAGCTTGGTAACAAGCAAAACCTGGTCAGGGTCTAAAATATTAATAAGTAATTGTGTAAAAACAAAGTTAAAGTATTTAATTAACAGTTCCACACAACACAGTTTAAGCTTTATAGGGACATCAAATATTGGCGTTTACGCGAAAAAAAGCATTAAAAAATTGCTAATTATTAAAGACTTAACTATGCATAAATAAAATGTATTAGACAGTAAAAGATAAATACAAATTGGAAAAATTTATCTCAATTAGCTAAAAAATAAAGTTTATCTAGAGTTTTTCAACTGTGAAAGCCTTTTGAAGTCAAATCTCACTGTTCTGTGGTTTTGTCATTTCAGATAAACAAATTTCTTCTAATAGGTAAATCTCCGCAGTAAATCAAAAGTTGTAGGTCACTGGTTCGAATCCCGGCGTGTACGGGTAAATTTTATCTGATGTGTTCTTTCACAAATTACTAATTAAAAATAATATTAGTTTTCTTTTCGGCATGTTTTAGAATATAATATACCTACTAACAGTATTGCTCTGCTGTAAGACCACCATTCAGAATTGAAATTATGCTTGAAATGACTTTGGCTATGTTTGTTGACCAGATCTAAATAGCTAGGTACTTCCTTACCTTAAACTTCCCAATGAAAATCCGGTCAGACGCTCCGAAGACCGTGATAACATACTCGAACAGATTCAGCAGATTCTTAGCTCGGGCTCTCCCACAGCTGGTCCTTCCAAGACGAAAAAAATGACCAAAACCAGGCCACAGAAGGAGCTTCACACAATAGACTCTGACAGTGAGGCCGTTTCGGAGCTGGAACCAACTAGTCGCTCCACTGCCGTGCCTCATTCTCAAGATATGCCTTCCATCGCTATAGCAACTACTCCCAACTCTGAGAACAAGAAGCGTCCACGCTACAGCGACTCTCCGGGGAACCAGGAGTTCAAGGCCATTCCAGCCCTGGAGAAGTGCCACAAAATTAGAATGATACTCATGGACGGTTCCAACAAACTTAACAAAACTGATAAAAGAGTGCTCAACTCCACATTGGATGATTTGATGTCTGACATCACAAGACTAATGCTAGAACTGAATACCCTAAATACCAGAAGCACTACAATTGATGAAATGATGTGTGCCCAATCGGCCATCTCGTCTAAACTGGACTTAGCTTTGAAGACACGCCCAACTTCAGCCCCGCCTCCACTATCAATGCAGAACATGTCATATGCTAATGCAGCGGCAAATTTACCGGCTTCAAAAAAAATTGTTGTTCAAGGTTTCGAACGCCCAATCCCGCAGAAGCCCCTGACGGTTCTCTTCTACCCTGACGTTCCAGAAGGCAAGACATCGGACGACACCTTAAAACAACTCGAAAAGGTTCTCAATCCTAAGCGAGACGATTTCCAGATCGTCCGCTCTAGGAAAATTAAAGGCGCCGGGATGGCCTTTCAGGCTCGTGACAAGAAGGACTTAGATAACATCAAAAAAGCCGAAGCGAAACTCGCCGCGAGTGGACTTAAGATGATCAATCCCCTCGGTCGACTACCTAAGATCGTAATCTATAATGTCCCAAAAGGTGACCTAACTGCAGACCAGGAGCTCTTTTCGGAAATTTTTACCAATAACTTGTCCGGTCAAACTACGCTAACCTTAGAGGATCACTTAAGAACCATGCGGCGAGTTTCGCTCTTTGGCAAACGGGACACCCCCACCATGAACATGGTTGTTACTTGCCACCCTCTTGCACGAAAAATCTTGATAGACAGCGGGATGTGCTTCCTTGGGTGGAATGCCTGTCGTACTCGCGATTACACAGGTGCGACCAGATGCTTCAAGTGTCAACAGTATGGTCATATTTCAAAGTCCTGCTCTCAGGAGAAAGAAACCTGTCGCCACTGCGCCGCTGTGGGACACAAACAAGAGGATTGCCCCAAGAAGGCACTACCCGCTGTCTGTGCCACCTGTACTCGCTTTAGGAAGCCTTCGGACCATCCAACAGGGGATAGGGACTGTCCTGCCCACCTGGCCGCCATCAATGCACAAGTCCGAATGACTGATTATGGCTCCTCATAATACACTCTCCCTAGGTCAGATTAACTTGCAGCGATCCCGGATGGCCACCCTGGACGCGCAGCGGGTCATGTCTGACCTCAACATCGACATTTTGCTTATTCAGGAGCAGTACACCAGGGAAGGTAAGACACCAATTGAATTTCCGGGAGCGGTACTCGAAGTCGGCTCATCGCCGGGGGCGGGTGTTCTGGTCAATACATCATTGATCAGCCCCCTCCTTCTGGCAGGGCTGTCTAATGAGTACCAAACCTGTGTATGTATTAAATTTGCTGATACTGAGATCTATCTGATCTCAGTCTACTTTAAATGGGGGAACCCGGTAGGACCACATATCCTGAGTCTGACGCGCGCCCTAAACGCGCTTAAAGGTCGTAACGTAGTTATCGGAGGGGACTTTAACGCTCGCTCTCCTCTTTGGTTTGACAATAATAAAAACCATTCAGTACGATCACGGACTGACGCCGTCGAAGACCTTATTGCTGCGCAAGGCCTTTGTATCGTTAACGAACAGAGTTCGTTCTTTACCTTTTCAAACACACTAGGAGAGAGCAACATTGATCTAACTCTTTGCTCTGGATCAGTTGCGGCCAGGATATCTAAATGGAGGGTCCATGAATGCGCAATAGTTTCGGATCATAGATTAATCACATTTACAATAGGTGTTAAGAAAACTGAAACTCCGAGATCCTCCTGGAATTTCAACACCTCCAGGGCGAATTGGGATAACTTTGGGGAGGCGCTACGAGATACATTAAGGGATTTTCATCACGCAGCAGCTAATGATCCGGACAATTTGGGGAACTTTTTCAATTCTGCCGTTGTATCTGCGGCTGATTCCTCTCTGGGCAGATCAAACCCAAAGACGAAAATTAGAACGCCGTGGTGGTCACCTGAGCTGACTTCGCTAAAGGGGGCCTACAAAGGAGCCTATAGGGCCTTGGGACTGTCCAGGAGGGGAAGCTGTACGGAGGAGGAGACAGCTGCCCTTCAGGCCGCTCTCAGGAGATCCAGGGCAACTTTCAAACATGCGGTTCTCCTTGCGAAACGAGCTGCCTGGCATAATTGGGTTAAAGATGTGGGCAACGCCAACCCGTGGGAAATCCACAGCGCAATTGAAAAATCCGGCAAGGGATCGGATCGGTTTTTGTCAAGTTTAATTGGGAATATTGATGGGAGGGACGCTGAGACTGTGGACGTGGCCTCTACTCTCAACACACTTTTGGGCAAGTTAGTCCCTGTAGAGTCAGTAATTGGGGAAAGTGACCACCAAAAACAGATTAGAAATCTAGCACGGCTTCCACCTAGAGACCTCGCCCAAGAGGATAGAATCACTCCCGTCACTAGAGCTGAAATAGGTGCTATAATTAAGGGTTTGGGTCCAAAGAAGGCACCAGGGCATGACAGACTCAACGGCGAAATAGTGAAGCATGTCTGGGTCCACGCTAAAGAGGAGCTCTTTCAAGTGATGGAATCGTGCCTGAGAAGAGGAATTTTCCCTTCTGAATGGAAGAGGGGCGTGCTCAGGATTATACCTAAAGGGAACGGCAAACCACTCACCGATGTAAAGGCTTATCGCCCGATAACCTTGCTCCCAGTCCTCGGTAAGATCCTGGAATTACTTATTCGGCAGCGTCTTCGCAGTACACTATCACCGCCCAGTGAACTTCAATTTGGTTTCGTCCCGGGTAAATCCACTGTGCACGCCATTTCGTTTGCGCTTAACTGGGTGAAGGTCTGCACAAAGAGGTATGTTGTAGCAATCTTCTTAGATATAACTGGTGCCTTCGACTTCGCGTGGTGGGACATGATACGCACAAAGGTTAAAAGTAGGAATTGTCCAAAACGCCTGTTTAAATCGGTTGACAACTACCTATCGGGACGAACTGTCTCGATATCCCATGGTGATTTTACTATAGAACGCGAAGTAAATATGGGCTGTCCCCAGGGCTCCGTTCTGGGACCTGAATTTTGGAATATTGACTTTGACGACTCCTCCAGGTTACCCTTGCCTGAAGGATGTATCATGATCGACTACGCGGATGATAAGATGTATCTTGTCTCGGGGAACAGCAGAAAGGAAATTGAAGAAAAGGCTGGTGATGGTTTGAACACCCTCCTTAAATGGGGGGAGAGGAATAAGATGACCTTCGCTCCCCACAAGACAAAGGGTCTCCTGATGAAGGGCTCTCTCAGTAGAACAAGAAACCCTACCATCCGGATGGGAGACACCAACATCAAATTTGCAGACACGGTCAAGTACCTAGGTGTAACACTCGATCGATCGTCCTCATTTCTGGCTCATGTTAAAGATGTTTCAAGCAAGGCTCAGGCGCTGTTCCTAAAGCTGAGGAGACTCTCCACCGCTGAATGGGGACTACGCAGTCCGGCACTACGTGCTCTGTACAGGGGCGTATACGTTGCGCAAGTTTCGTATGCTGCCTCTGTTTGGGAACACCGCCTGGATAACTGCCTTATACTCCTCGCTCTTACTAGGGGCCAGCGAACTTCTTTGCTGGCACTATCTGGCGCATACCGTACTGTTGCTTCGGACGCTTTGCCAGTTTTGGCCGGCATTTTGCCAATCGATCTGGAGATTAGGGAAGTCTTAACCAAGCAGAGACTTTCCAGAGGATCCCCGGCAACCCATCTTGGTGTCGTTCTGACACCAGGTGGACCGGGAACTCTCCCTGGACTGCTTCGGACGATGAGGGACCTTTCGCTTAAAGAGTGGCAGGTCCGTTGGGATAGGTCGAGCATGGGAAGATGGACCTTTTCCTTCTTCCCATCAGTTAAACTCAGAATGGAAGGGGCCTTCCTCAAACTGGACCATCACATGACGCAGCTCCTCTCAGGACATGGGGAATTCAGGGGGAGGCTTCACAGCCTTGCCCTGTCTACCCATCCCAATTGCGCTTGTGGCAATACTTACCAGTCGGCCGAGCACATTCTGTGGCACTGTGAGATCTTGAAGGATGCCAGAGACGAAATGATAGACGGTCTGAATGTCCCCATTAGACCGGTGTGGAACACCGATCTTGTTTCTAACAGAGTCAATTTCGAATGTCTGAGGAAGTTTACTAGGATCTGGGTTGAGAGATGGTCTGAGCTTAGAGTCGCTGACTAGCGTGATAACTGAGAACCCCTGGTGTATTGCTCCTGCTCCATGACTAATTCTTTTACAATTCTCCGATTATTGTTTATGCTATTCTGTTCTTCTTATTTTTCTTTCCTTACTGTACCAGCTGCTGCAGATGATTTTCTTTCGTTTACATTTCTTTTAAATAACTTGTCTCTTATTTTTCTTCTTATTTTCAGTTTTCTTTTCTTATGTTTTACTTTTTTGTTATCTTATACTTCACATGCTGTCCTCTTTACAGACTATGCAGATTTTATGTCCTTAAGTGGCACTTTTGGATTGTTTATTGTTTTCCTTTTCTCTTTTCTTTTCTCTTTTTTTATATGTATTTTTTTTTCGGTTTTTTTTTTCTTTTTTCAGTAACGGCAACGAGTTTACAGGCTAGAACTGAACTCCGTTGTTTGTCTTGTATTGTTTACTTCTCCCCAATAGGGGTTGGACAACGGGCCTCATCCCCGCATACCTTGCTGGAGCTTCTTTTATTTCCTTTTTTTTTTTTTTTTTTTTTTTACCGGGGGACTCCGCCAATCACCTGCGCCACCCCTGAGGAGCGTTGGTGGTCAGAGGGGTGACTGTGCGGGTTGGGGTAACCTCCACCCTGCCTCCGACCTCCTGACGCTTCTTTCCCCTAGGTTCTTTAGGGTTTATCCCTCTTTTTCCCATACTTATCTTCAGGGCTCCACCGGGTGTTTGGCTAAGGGGTGTGGAAGTCCTGACCTGCGCCAGTCGCCCCAAACACCACCAATCTCTCAACAGGACTGCCAGTCGTGGTTCGGCGAAACTCCCCCGTCACTCTATTATGTCACTTATTTCTTCTTTGTGTTTACAGGTACTGGAGTGTGGGTTCCCTCCACCAACTATTTGCCTGACACTTGTTACCTGATTGTTTGATGCTTATTGTTCTGTGTTGTTCTTAGACTAGTACCTGTAAGCGCTCGCATTACCGCTTCCTAACACCGTATGCGGGACATTGAAGGTCTAGCTTCACTTTAAATTGTAGAGCCGTTTATTCAAAAAAATTAGATTCTTGCGAGAACTCCGAAGGGGTGACCATAAGTCACCTATACCGGGGTGGGAAAGCGGTGGGTAACTTCAATTACCTTAAACTTCCTCATACCAATGCACTTGCGAACAAACAACAAGTTGATTCTATATATACCGACTTCAGTAAGGCGTTTGATAAGGTCTGTCATAAAATCCTCATTAATAAACTTTTGAAACTCGGAATTAATGGAAACCTTTTATCTTGGTTTAAGAGTTACTTACTAAGGCGTCAGTTAACTGTCTGTATTAATGATCACTTATCCTACATGTTCGAAGCTACCAGTGGCGTACCCCAGGGTTCGCATCTTGGTCCTATACTTTTTAATTTATTCATTAACGACGTAACAAACATATTCACCCGTGTTCTCATTCTAATGTTCGCTGATGATATGAAGATATATAGAATTATTGACAATATAGAGGACTGTCTAACACTTCAATCTAATATTAATAGCTTTAACGATTGGTGTCTTAAAAACAAATTAACACTTAATGTAAAAAAATGTCAACTTATGAGATTCCACAGAAAAAAAAACCCATTGTTGTTCACCTACTTTCTCAATAATCACACCTTATTATCTGTTGATGAAATAAGAGACCTTGGTATAACCTTTGACACTAAATTAACTTTCATTAAACATATTAATAATATAACCAGTAAAGCAATGCAAATGTTAGGTTTTGTCTTACGGATTTCAAAGGATTTTAAAAATTTAAAAACTGTCAAATTACTTTACACTTCACTTGTTAGAAGCCAACTAGAATTTAACACCACCATTTGGAGTCCTTACTACAGTGTACATGAGAATTCCCTTGAGCGCGTCCAACATAAATTTTTACGTTATATTAATTTTAAATTGGGAATACTCATCGAAAACATTAATTACCCCTCTCTGTTACATTTATTGGGACTCGATACATTAAAAGAAAGAAGAATTTGTTTTGACCTATTTTATTTATTTAAAATCATTACCAACCTGTTGAACTCCCCTGAACTTCTTTCGCTAATATGTTTCCGTGTACCTAGTCGATCAGTTCGTTTCAAATTACCTTATCACTGCAACAATACAGGATCTAACGCTGAACTCAATTCCATAATGAATCGCCTACATGTACTTGGTAATAAATATGTTTTGGATGAATCTATAAACATTGCTAGTTTATCCTCATACAAACACCACCTAATTAAAACTGTATGTCAGCGCTTCTCTGATTGAATATAACCAAATACAGTTTTAAAGTATTAGTTTATCCGGGATTTATTGTAAATTAATTGTTTATATATTTATATACCTATACACATTGTTGCATTGTATTTATAATAACCATTTCTATTGTTCTCTTTTATGTATTTTGTATTTATATTTTTTTTTATCTATGTATATTCTGTATCTATAATAAGTAAAAAAAAATGTTATTCTTTTGTAAAAGCCGCTATAATCGGCGTTAATAAATAAATAAATAAATAAATATCATTCCCCTTCCTTATATATTTAGCCTCACAACATACCTTAATTGGAGATGCCATAGTCTCACTGACCGCAGACGGTTAGGAGCAGCACTCCTGTGCTGTTTCACATTAAACAAATCGTTCGAAAATAAGAGTAAAAGATTTACATAATTTTATTTTCAATAAAAAAATAGTATGTATATACATACATGCATGCTTTCTTCCGCGAATTTTAATTCACTAATCTATTCGTAGTTTCACCGCATTACAAAACATACATTCATAATATAATAAGCTGGGCACGCGCCTTCGTCGCTAAGATCCCTTAGAAACGACTGTACATTTTTTTTCAATGAGCTTAGTTTTTTCATACTTCAAAGGGAACATCGAATATCATCAAGCATAAAACGTCATAAAGCGGAGCTAATATAAAAAGACCGAATGAATTGTGCGGCGGGTTTTATCGACTCCTCTCCCCCGGTGTTAAGAGCACGGAGCACAAACCAGGGTTTTATTAAAATTTGTTCCGTCTCATTTTTTATTGCAAGTACAGCCGTCGAATTGTGTTTAAGTCGGTCTAGCTTTATGGGGTGTGTATTGACTATGACGATGCAATTTAATTTTATAATTGAAAAATATTGATCTTTCGGTTTTTGAGTGGGTACCAACGGTTATGCTTTTGCCGCATTCTGTCATCTAATGGCGCGTATATACTTGTAAGCAGAACCGCGAGCCAAACCGAAAATTATGAGAAAGGAACGAACCAACCGCAAATGGCGTGAACCGCCCACAGCGAACATAATCTTGATTCACTAATTATGGAATGCAAAAGTCTAAATATGGCATTATTGAATTAAGTATTAGAAGTACTTCAGAAAACTATAGTGATTTGTTTTTGGGGTATCATAATTTCAATTCTGAATGGTGGTCTTGCAGCAGAGCAATTCTGTTGGTATATTATATTGTGAAACGTGCCGAAAATAAAACTAATATTATTTTTAATTAGTAATTTGTGAAATAACACATAACAGATAAAATTTACCCGTACACGCCGGGATTTAAACCTGTGACCTAAAACTTGTGAGTCATATCCCTTTAATCACGGAGGCTTACTACGGAGATATGCATTGCATAATACCCCAAAAAATCACTATAATACTTTTGGCCGTGAAAATCTCAAATCATATCTAGTTCAGAATATATTCATTTATTTGTTTCAGAGAGCACCAAAACGTGAGGCTTCATCTGATCATAAAATATCTCCATTTTGCCAATAATTATCTCAAAATAGTAATATTTTGAGTTCCAACACTCTGGAACTACTAGTGTAGGTACCGATATTAACGCATTATTTAAAGAAACTTTTTTCAAAACATTGAAGTGCTTTAGCTTACCTGTACCCTCGCTTACCCTTAATATGAGCAAAACTAAATATATAACATTTAAAATGAACCCAAGGAGCAATCAGTATCCAGCACTAAATTTACACGAATGTCATAAAAAATAATGTTTAATGTCTTATTGAAATTATCAATACTCAGTTATGGAAATATCACAAAACGTAAAAGATCTTGGAGTAGATGGAAATTTTAGATAGGACCTGTACATCATAGGTATTAAATCTCTTAATTATTATCGTTTTTTTGACATTAGCGCATTACCTCTAACATTTGTTGGCCTTAAGGAAAAACTCAAAACCATTTTACATTTCTTTAAAAATCTAAAAAATTGATGTAAATAAAACGAATATTGAAATAGTCTACTAGGCATTATGACATTATCGAATCAAATAAGAGAATATAGGATGGGGATCTGGATCTGCTAACATCCAAGTTCATAGATAACTTGAATACAATTCCATAATGAATCATAAAAACCATGTAAGAGTACCCATAAGTACACATAATATCCTTCAAAATCCTTGATGTACGAAATGCACAGTAAATATATGCCAAAATAAACTAGTGAAACTATCTATCTAGATTGAATAAAAAAGACAAAAACATTGAAGTCATAAAACCATATTCAGACAGTGAAACTATATTTATTTTCTAACAAAACTCCACAACATTCTTCCGTCAGATATAAAACGAACAGAAAAGTTTAATGAGTGCGAATCAAGAATAAAATTTTGGCTGAAAGAGGTCAATGAAAATAACTCGGAAAAAACACTGAAATCGACATAAAAGACAATAAAATAGAATTGAATAACTTTAGACCGCCTCAGCACTAAACACCCTGGTGAGATGGACCAAGAAAGAAATTCCTAATATTAAAATTCATCATGACATTATTTACGTATTATGTTTTATATTATAGTAGCTAAAATAAAATAAAAAAAAACTACATCATTTTCTTAAATTTTTATAATTTCAAGACTTTTTAATTAACTTTTAACTCAAAGTAGAATTTTTCTGCGTAGAGATACCCGGAGCATGGTGAAATAATTTCTATAATATAATAACTATTTGGGTTTTCTCCTTTTGTACTTTCTATACAACGTTCTCAAAGATGACTACCTTAATACTCAGTGCAATCTGCATTGAGTTATCAAGAAGAATCATAATTGCATGTAAGCGATTTTATGAATAAGTATTCCCATTCCAGAACTCATATTTTTAAACATTAACCCCTATTGAAAATAATTTCTGTGTTATTTTGGGATGCTGTGTGAGGGTATTTTTCATGAAAGGAAGGAGCGAAAGTTCTGGAGTAGTAAAGGGTATGAAGGTGAGTAGTAATCTAGGGACCAGTGGGTCAGTAGTAATGATCATATGAATATATACCTCCCACTGCGGCGCAAGGCAATGGGTCGATAGACCTGTTGGAGGGGTCAAAGGGTCTCCCCAAACCAGCCCCTCTCGATCTGGCACGCCATGCAGCTGGTGGACAGGCGCATCCTGAACACACCTCTCCCGATGTACGTCATAATGGAACATTCGACAGGAACCTACGTCGTAACTTGTTGCTTATAATATTGATTTTTTTTCTATAATTGACAGGATCTTTTGAATATATTAAAATATATTTATATTAATGACGTAGTATCAATAAGTACCTCATCGATGATTCAGAAACGTAATATTTGTATAATCTTTTTCATACATGAATAAATATGAAGAATAAAATAATTGTATTTACTTATACGCTCAAATTTTGTTGTTCTGTGATAAATTTATGTTTGAAGAAATAGTTATGAAAATATGAATTTCGAATATAAAGTTATAAAAAAACTCTTGACAGACGAAGATGCCAAACAACACGTCTGTAACCAAGTGGGTCTTTCGACGACCCCATGCATTTTACTGTCTTATGAGATATTAGACTATTGAAATCTGAATTATTCAGTCAATTATTAATGGTAACTAATGTATTTGCCCAGAAATACGTAAAATAAGGAGGATAGTAATTTTTGGATACTACCTACTTCCCCACTTTGCTAAGGGATAGTTAAATAACATTTTCGCAAAAAGAAAACAAGAGATGTATATCTTTTCCAAGTGAAAATTTACAATTTTTCCAATATTAAAAAATTGTGTGGTTTCCTTACCATTTGAATTCATAGTGTCAAAAATCTAGAAATATCGCCAAGGACAGGAACTTATATAAACTTTATCTTAATGTATAAAAATCAGGTGTCACTGTGTTCGTATACGCTAATCTCCGAAACCGCCCAACCGATTTCAATGAAATTTCGTGAATGTGTATGGTGGTTTCCAGCTTGAAATTTAAGGTAGTTTTGGCCCGAAAGGTGGGGCTGTTGTCGATATATAAAAAAAATCTATGAAAATTTTTTTTTCAGATTTCTCGTCTAAAAATACATACAACCACATTTTTTAACTTCAACACATAGAAGGCGGTCTGTGGCAGGAAAAAATTTTCCCCAGCCCACCAGTATTTTTATAAAGATAGTATAATATTACTTTTACGGTAAAATTACCAACGAATAAGGATTTAATATGTGTTACGTATACGTAAATGTAAAAAATGTAAAACGTACTCATACTGAAATTTGTGTAAATTTTACGAAATAAAGTTTTTTTTCTTGTTTATAACAGGAAATACCATTAATTATTCGATTACACAGAAACATATGTTTGCTAAATGTCTACAGGAAAATTATTAAAGACATTTGACATTATATTATCTTCTGTCTTTTTTGTTTTCGTACGAGACGCGTGAGAAGGAAGATTTTTATGGACGGCTTTTAGGACGATCGTCGATGACGTGCATCCCATCTCTTCCTGGAACTAGTATACCCGTGCGTAGAACTGATCTTAATAAATGCTGTTTTTGACTTACATATATTATAACATCGAGCTTTAATTAAATTAGCGCCTCTTAATTTATTTATATACGCCTTATGGAGGCGCAGTTCTACTAAGTAAGAGGGATTGGTTGTACATCAAGTGTGTTTTATTACTAAACCTTTATAAATGTATTGGAGAATGGTGAGTCATGTAGGGTATGGGGGACAGAGGTGCACATGTTATTGAAAAATACTGATATTAATCAGTTTACATCTATGTTTTATTGATATTTAGAAAACAAAATTATATTTTAATTCGTTTACATGTTTAAATATTGTTTTTTTTATAAGAGTACCGCACATATGACACATGGGAGTGGAGAAAAGCCGAAGGTGGAGATGGGAAAAGCAAAAGTTAGGGAGTATCTGGTTAATCAGATCTTGTCACAAAATACAGCTAAAACCATTTCAAGCCACATTAGGATTCTGAAATGTAGTCTTTCACCTGGTAGACACTGAGAGATTCTGTTACCCTGGAACATGCCGCAAATTTACTATACAAAATTCCAACTAATAATTAAAAGTTTTCAAACAGATGCACTATGGTCCCCTTAGAGGAAACTAGCTGGACAAAAAGATTTCAACGATGTTTTTATTTATGTACAAAAATATTCTCACAACATTGAAAAATGTCCATAGTATAATGTTCACATCGATAAAAAATTTAAAACAATACGCGCGATACGTGGCAACGCTGTAAACACGACACTTTGAGCTGGGTCCAGACATGTTCTTTTGTCCGTACCGTACCTCCGTTTCGTACCAGCGTCGCGATCCAAAAACTCTGGACGCATCATCTTTTGTCCGTACCGTACCTCCGTTTCGTATCCGCGTCGCGATCAAGAGCCCGTATCTCCGTAACGTCGCTGCGATCATCGCGTGTTCATTTCCTCCCACCATGTCGTCGACTGCGGAAGTGTTTGAGAATTTATATACGTAATATGATAGTATATGATATGATAATATATATTCGATTAGATATATGATAGATGATAGTATATGATAGTATAACGTATATTTTTTCATCTTCATTTTCTCCCGGCGCAACCCAGCCAATAAAGCATCCATCTTCTTCTTCATATCGTCGACACCGCACTCCATTTCGAAAGACAGTTCCTCCCATGCATCTTGCTTTATATTTTTATTGTAATAATTCCTGTTTCCTGGATCCCACAGAACTTCCCTGGCCCTATATCCATCGATAAGCTTCACAATATTATAGTTATCCCACTGCATTTTTCACGCTGATTCGGGTAGTGACAGAGAACACGACCAATGCACGCCGCGAACACGTCCAGACTGGCGCAGACCCGTACCGTATCGCCTTTGAACGGGTCGAAAAACCGACTCGCGATGGATCGGAGCGTACCTCTATCCGTATCGAGACGCCGTACCACCGTACCGTACCGAACGGTCGTCCAAACTAGCGTTCTTGATCGCGACGCTGATACGAAACGGAGGTACGGTACGGAGAAAAGAACATGTCTGGACCCAGCTTTGGATGTGCCAATCGTTCGCCCAGCGGTCGGACGCTTTCGGGTGTGCACGCTGTTCGATCGTTAGTGTTGTTATTTGAAATCGGAGAGAAATTACGCAAAGTTGGAAATTGAAGTCTATTGTAGGTTTATTTAAATAGATTTAATTATTTTATAATTTGCCTATTCAACATTACTTTCATTATTAATTAAAAATCGTGAAAAAAGTATTATATTTACAATTATTTGCCAAACTTTGATTAAACTTTCAAATTCGTGTACCGATTTGTACCACCAAACGAAACTAGTTTCATATAAAACCATTGCTTATGTATAGTATCTTATAAAATTTGTTTGCTCAAACTTGCTCTTTTGTCTTTTACAGAGCCTCTACCTACAACCTATCGTTTGGATATTTTGGAGATTCTAGAAGTAAAGGGCACGTCAAAGTTGAATTGTGCTGCGATACGGCAGTGTGTTTATGAACATATAAAACATTTATTGAAGAAAAACAGTTTTAAAAGTTTCGAGCATAGTTTACTTAAGAAAAAATCCTTTCGTTTCTATTAATATTTCACAGAAAATGGTTTGAAGTCGGAAGAAGTACTTTAAAATTGAAGTTTAAACACGCAAAATGGCTTAACACAGTTTTTATCCTTCCTGTAGTGACGCGTGATTAGGGACTACGTGGTAGACCAGAAAAAAGAATTTGGTTTATGCTCATCAAAAAGCAAAACAAGAGAAATTAAATGTCTTCTGAACTCTCGAAATCCACAAGAACTCTCTCATACTACTCAAATCAGCTTGAGGTCACATGGAAAACGGGATGCTGCCAAAATATCAACAAAACATTCCGATATTTTACCTTGTGGTGTCTTAAAATTATTATTGATTCTAGAAGTACTACCGAAGAAAATACAGAAGTTTGTTAAAAAAGCCAATATTGGAACATTAGTATTTAATAATAGTGACGATAGCGACTCGGCCAGTAATTCATAAACAAAAAATGTCATTCGGTTTTGTTTTTATATTATGTTACAAAAATATTTTTAACTAATAACTTAAAATAAGTACTTCGTTATGTCTTAGCCGAACCATTATACTATAGGCATTTTATTAGTAATTAATTTTGTTTTAAAAATTCTGTAACAATGGCTAAAATAAATGCATATTTTTTTAAGTATTTTTTTTTATTACATTGTGACCCTTTTGCATCAAATGCCATGAAAAAATATTTTTGTCTAGCTAGATCGGGATTTGGGACCACTGTGAGATGGTTCGAATTCAATAGTCTGAAATAATGTATACGAATAAGTAAACATTATTTCAGACATAAGATAAGTGATTTTATTGTGAACTGTAATCAATATTTGACACAACAATTGGGGTAGCTGTGGTTCACAGTTAGAATTGGAAAGGGATTCTGAATTGACTTAGTTTTTCGATATATTCTTGAAGGACACTGCTGGTTGATCACTGCACAAACTTCCGTAATATACTAGAATTAAACACACTTTAGGAACATATTCACTGTACCAATTTTCTTAACAGACCAGTGATGTATAATAACTTGTTGCAATGTCACGCATATAGGTATGTAGGTACTTACAGTGTCAAACAGTAACAGGTAATTGGAATAACTACCTGGGTTTTTAAATTACTTACGACTTTTGGTTAACTGTAAAAGTCTCGAAAGAGTTTTTTTGCAAAATAACGGGGCTTTAATCCAATTATTAACCTACATTAAAAAGTAATTGGTTGAAAGCCAGGTATTTTAAAATCTCGTTTTTATAATATCTTACTTCAGAAAAAATAAACGATGGCGAAAAAAATCACTAAAAGCATTCAGCCAATATTCTAGATGGTTTGAAATCTTTTTCAGGAAAAAAATATCAACAATCCGTGGCTGCGCATTTATATACAGTGTTACGCCACTGATGGAGGTGGGGTGCATTAATTGAAATTTATACTGAAAAATATTAAAGGCGGGACACAATTGCCCTCGGGCCCCCGCCCAGCCCACTCCCCCGCCCTTTATAGCGCGTGACGAAACATTCAAATGAAATGGCGCATTTTCGGATATGAATTCTAATATTGAAAAGCTGCCAAAGAGCTTTCGCACACGGCACTCGATGAGCAAAAGAATCGACTATTGGGATGTGTCACATTTTACATTGTACGCAAAATGAGGTAGCCTGGAAAAAGTAAGGCTAATAATTAATGTCATTTAAACTATTGTTGACGAAATTTGTAGTATTACCCGTTCAACCTTTCCCTTACTGTGCTAAAAAAATCCGGTTCCGTGTAGTCAATACACATACCAAAATAAGCGATTTAATATCGGAAAAATATAAATGTTCATAGCTAATCGCTTATGTTTATTATATTTTATATCAAATGTGATAATAATTGTAAGTTAATTGCTGAAAACATGAAAAAACCATCGGCACATGCTAAAAAAACGTGCGAGGGGTCCACATCTAACGATGGTCCGCGACCGACTGGCTGGAGTGGCTGGCGGCTGGCACACACACAGCTATGCGGTCGTAGGTGTCGATGGTCCAAAACAAAATACAACTGCGAACGTGTGGATTTCTCATGTTCCCGCATAGCGAACTAAAGCGGGACATCAATAGCGTGTCATTTCCTTACACACTCTTCGCGCAACAGTGTCACACGGTATTGGTGTATTTGATCCCGATTTTTAACAAAAATCTCTGATTTTTAATTGAATTTGACAACTATGTAAAATATTATTTTTTAATTCAGTGCATAAATGTATAACGGAGGAATACCTGAAATCTGAACCCAGAATTTATTATGTTTATAGAGTTATTAAAGTTATTAGAAGCAATGTGTATTAAATACACACCACAGATAAGGAAAGCTTAACGTTATTTCTGTTTTTTTGATGTTTGATATAAAATATTTTTTAAATGTTAAGTGAGAAAAAATAACATTAAAATTTTTGGTGAAGTTCACTATCTACCTTACTTATTAGATTCTCATGCGCCAGTTCAAGGTTGACATAGTTTAGCAAGCCTTAAGTCCGGTTTACCTATACCTAAGCCCTGGTATTAAATAAAGGTTTTTCACTATTCCGAACTTATGAGCCGCGTAACATTTACCCCGCGTTCAGAATTACGAGCGCAGTATTTTTTTCTGCAAACTTGCAAAGTAAGCACGTCAAAATGTAACCATTTTTTAAAAAAGGCCTAGATTTTCTACTAAATCAGAGTTTTCACTGTTCTATGATCGATTGTCGATTCCCAACAGTGCGTGGTTCTGATCGGACTATAAAATTGTGGAATCCAACGAATCCGCCGAATAAACCATGAACGCGAATAAATTATATATATATTTGTATTGGGCGCCGACAAAGGTCACATTGCTCAAAGGTGAAAACGCTCTAACCGCTGACATACAACTTCTATCCTAGGTTGAATCTCCACTCCACCAAGTTAGTATACAAAATATAGTACCTATAGAAATATAAAAAAAGTGGTCTTTATAATGCAAACGATGGATCAATCTATTCTACATTGTGTGCAATGTTTAACTACCCAAAAAGGCTACTGGGCATGTGTAATTGAATGATATTTTTGTACTAAAATCATGTTTGTACTGTAGGTGCTCTCTCTGTGGTTTGCATTCTACTACTATATTTTATATTAGGAATATGTTCGTGTCACTTGCACCTATCATCTATTTAACTGTACATTGTACGTACGAGTAAAGACAATATATATATAACAAATAATGTTTTTGACTTATACGTGTGTCCATCAGAATATATGAAAGGATAATATTAGTAGCGGGATTGAACGACGAGATCGTCAAGGCGTTTTTCGTCTTGACTGAGTAACGACGAATAATTAACAATAATACAACGAATAAACAAATCTTCTCACGTGTCAAAGTTAAATCTTGTATGTTTTATATCGCTGGTTCTTAAACAAATTCAGTCTCAGTAAAAAAAGCAGATCTACGCACTCAGACCTGGTTTACATAAGACTGGGGATTTCATATAGAAGCAAAATTCTATTATCCTCAAGCTTTCAGATCTTTTATCTCAAGAATAAGAAGAATAATTACTATAAATTTTACCAAACATAGAGAGCTATGGTAATAATTTATCGATCAGAAAATTGATTTCTAAGATAATTGGTGTAATTTAAGAAATCATCATTTATTTATTTACTAACGGACTAACGTTCAATTTACAAAATTATGAAATGAAATAAAAAAAAAAGTAAATTAAAGAGTCAAGAATGGTAACTTAAAGCAAAGATTAAATACAGGCAGAGTCAAAGAAAAAAAATTTTGGACAAGTCAAGTCAAGATAATATTGCTTCACTTGTTTAGTGACTGCTAAAAATCATACGGACTTTTACCGAAAAAATCAAGGTCTTGACTTGAGTTGACAAGTCTAAGGCATTCTGAACAATGGTGAATTATAACCATAGTTAGTTAAATGGTGATTGAGGAAGAGCAATCCGATTTTATTAGATATTGAATGGGATGAGTTGTAGTAATTTAGGCAAATCAATAATACAATTCATAATTTTGATGAAGCAAATGAGATCATTTTTTTCCAACAATCTTCTAAAGGATAAAGGTTTAGAGTTAAAATTGACCATATTAGTAATTTTCTCTTTTTAATCCAAGTCTCCAATATCAAGCAATATATCCAAGATACCCTCTTAAGAACCGATGTTGAACGGATTCCATTTAACAAATATGGACAGCATAAAAAGGAGACCATACAACACAAGCATATTCGAGACGGGGACGAACCAAGAGCAGTATAGAGTTCTTTGCTTATTTATGTTTTTGAAGTCAGAAGTAATTTTATAGATAAAACCAAGTAGTTTGAAAAATTTACTAACAAATATATTCATATTTTCCCGAAAAGAAAGTTTGCAGAGAGACACCAAGGTCTTTAATAGATGTGAAAGTTGTTAATCTAATATTAACTTTACAATTTCAGGCAATTAATTTTACACAACTCATTGAAAGAGTTAATATCTGATTAGTAAAAGAGACATTCATGGTAATTTTTTGTTATTTTTGGGATCTTGTTGTCCGCAAAGAGCTGAAAGGGCGTGTGATAAAAAAACATTAATTATATTTTTTGAAGGCTTGTAATAATTTCATCATTTTGTTTTTCAACTTTTGTCGTAAATAATCAATTCAATGAATATAGTAAAGTAATATGAATATAGGTACCATTAAATTTACCTACCTACTCCTCATACTACCTATAGCTCTTGAAATCCTTTAACATATTTAACAAAAACTCATAACTGTTTTAACCAACAAACTGCAACCATATCGCATTGCATTTCATCAACCAATAGATTTTATTAGTTTGTGTGCCATTTTGCACGCAGAGGTATATTCAGTGATTGATTACAGAAGTGTATGCCTACAACTCGACATCGCATTTTTTTACGAATTTAGTCTAAAGTAATTTGCTTGCATTTCATTGGCTTAGTGTGGACACAAATCCCAATACTGGTGTTAATACAATTTTTGGCGGCCTGTGGGAGCTGTGCGGCATAAAAAAAAAACAAAATCTGAATACTGCTAAGTTGATTAGGTACTATTGATTTACGTCCTCGGAGTTTTTACGCTATCAATATGAGATTCGATAAAACACCGACAAAACAATTGCCGCTCAATCGCCGTAAGCTTTTTGGCTGTTTTTTTGCGAAAAACACAGCGCGGAAATGTTTTTCGGAGAGAAAGATCGGGAGTTAGCAATTCCCATCCGACAATCGTCAATACTCGATTCCAATTTCCTCTTATTAAATCCGAGCGATCGCAAATAATTTCAGAGAAATATATTTTGGCACGAAATAAGAGCCAGCAAGGTCTGCCCTAGGGAAAATTGGGGGAATAATCCCAATTCGGGGTATTGCGGAATGTGGGGAATATTTTCTATAAACAATTTTCAGATAAAAAAACACACTGATTGGTAGTTTTTATAACCCGAAGTTACAGCTGTTTTTACTTTTATTTGTTTATTTTTTGCGATTGCGGTCATGATTGTTGTTTGAATAGTTAACAACGTAATGATTTTTTGCCCAATTGGACCCTTTTTAAATACATCTAATTTATTTTTATGTACGTACGTTTACTTCCATTTCACCAATCATCTAAACGATTGCAAAGTAAAATTTCAGCCTAACGCACAATCTGGTCACACAACTTAGAAGCTAGGCATAAATTCTATTACACGTACCTAGACGTTTAGGCGTATAATACTTGCTTGTATTTAACTCAGCCAAGCATTAAGCTGAAAAATATTATTTTATTTATTTTTCTTGGACAGACCGCATTAAAATTTGATTTAAAATATTATTTTTTATATTCCGTAAATACAGTGGTTCAAAAAGTACTTTACTTATAAATACTTGTTAATGTTTTACCCGTGGTAGGATGTAAAAATGTCTTCTCATAAAGTTTTGAAATCATTATTGAGATGAGTAGCGAGCTGTAACGTAACCGTTGCGGACACAATAACCAGGCTGTAACTGTGTACGCTAGGGCTGTTATACTGTACAGGCGTCGCGTCGGCTTTCCGCGAGACACGTTCACACTATGATTTTTGGTTACAGTAACGTGTTACGGTTACAGCTCGCCGATGAGTATACGGCTAAGACATCGACATTAATTTGTTCTTGAAAAGTTCATTGTCAACGTAGGAAACAGTAACATATTAGCTCTTTAGTATTCAAAACAACATAAATAATAAGTTTGAAAAAATAGTCCACTAAACATAATTTAACATTTTAATTTTTCTTATCCAAAATAATTACACCACCATAAACGGGATTGAGTTTAATGACCTCCAAAACTGTCTTAAAAACAAATATCAAAACTTTAATAGAGGACACTTAAGATAATGAAGCCATTTTTCTTCTAAGGGCTAAAACACTGCCGGTTAGTTCAAGTACCTTAAAATAAATGTCAATGCATTTCCACCCCGACGCTCGCCGTCGCGACGCCCGGCGCCCGCCAGGCTGAATACGCGATTAACGTATTTTGATACGCACGACTTCTATTATGTTAGTTGCCTACCGCTAAGTACTGAAACTTGTGCTGGTTCAAATTATTGCACGAAACTTTGCTTGTATACTAACTGCACGTATGTTTTGCTTTTTCCGGTAGATCTCCTAGGCGAAGCTACACATTTTCCTTACTTTAAAACGCCATCTAGAAGTGATTTAGCGTAAATTATTTTTTATGTTTACGATAACTGAATATTTCTAATTACAATCAATTAACAAACACGTATATATTGTATTTGGTATTGCAATTGGATATTGCATGACTGGTTTTTATGTTGTCCAAATGAAAAAAGGGATAAGAGCAACCGAAGGATAACAGAAGATCCAGAGTTTAAATTACAGTTGCGTCTTGCAAAAATAAAATACTTTTTCAGATCAGAGTACTTAATTTATCACTTGTCTGAATCACACAATCAATTCCATTTTTTTAAATTCCAAAGCAAATTTAAGTTCATTGAATATTTTCAAGCGTGAATATTTCACTTCACACACCAACAACCGAAATTTGTACTTTTTGTTATCTACTACTAATTTTAAACCGGGGAAAATAAGTGACGCAAATGCGAATGGTAGCAGAAGTCGGGGGCGCCCGAGGAAGACATGGCATGATAAAGTGAATCAGATACTTGGTCGGGCCATATCAAGAATCAGAAAAATAGAAGAGTATGTATGAGACGATGTATGAATGTGGATGAGGCCAGAAGTGTGTGCCAAGACCGAGTTGTTTGAGGTTCGTCTTTTCTGCCTACCACGCGCCTCTAATAATGCCACGCGTACCCTCGGTCTATATTGACAATAAATACCCTTAAATAAAGCCAGAATCTTAACGACTCAACTAAAGCTAAACTAAACTAAAAACTAAAGTTCATAAAAATTTACGATGTTATTTTTTGGGGTATTGGACAGACCTGCGGTTGAATTTGCTCTCTCAAATATCTAAAATAAATGCGAATCTTAACTACATAAGTGATAAAGTCGTGTGAAACTATTTTCGGCGCGCGGCCCGACGTAATAGACAAACCTACGGTCGACTTTGCTCTAGCAGGCCAAGAAGGTCGATATTTCCCTGAGGTTTACTTGAATTATTTCTGATGAACGTATTACTAAAATCTGAGATGTTTCTAGAAGAATTTATTGGGAAATTACTAATTCACCTTTTAGAAAAATAAAACTGGTACTTACCGCTAATTTTATAGTTGAAAAACGTTTTATTAAATTTTCAAACTATTTTACATAAAATATTTTTGTGGTAAGGTCCTGTGTTTATTAATTTTAAATTAAAATAACTTACATCCGTAGGGTTTCCTGTAGAAATATTTGAAATTTTTGGCATAACTTCATCAGAAATAATTAAAATGTGAGCTTCAAGCAAATCCAAATCCGCGTTATTAGAGTCTACTGTCGCCTTAAGAGTTTAAATCAGTACAACTCAAGAATGTAATGTGAGAACTGGTTAATAGAAACATTTCACTACTCGATATTCGTGGACAGAATGAATTACCAAATTAAATTGGAATTTTACCGCATTCTACAACGATCAACCACATGGTTTATATGCTGCACATTCTTTTTCATAGACCGATATTTTTAAGAAAGAGGGTGAAGTGGTATAAACAAAGGCCACATTGTGTAACTGTACAAAAGTTTGTTGAGCGCGGGATTGATAGTTTGCATTAGGTACACATTGAAAGTTTGGTATTCATTACACGCTCTAAGGAATAGGGTAGACACGAGGTAAACGTGTTACATTTAAGTTTGTTCTGTACCTAGACCTTAATAAATGTTGTGTATATCTTCGCATCGGCGAGTATTCTGTGGTCGTTTAATGTTGTTTGGTGTAAATTGGGAGACCTTATACAATTTATCCTTTTCACGGACATAATGCGCTACCTAAATGAGAAATAAAATCCAAGGAGACTTCAGGACTCCAGAAATTCAAGATTGTTTCAAAGGAAAGATTATTTTCAATTTTTTTTTTAAAGTCATGTCAGTTACGAAACAAGTTTACAAAGTCACCTTTCACAAAAAAAAATTTGCATGTATAATATTTAAGTGATTACTGACACGATATCTTGTCTCAAGTACACAAAATATGGCATAAGAAATGTGGCGAACACATCGCTCAGTGAGAGGAAACTCGACCGGCAATAGCCATCCCAAGTCAAAGTGTGAGCTACCGTGCTCAGACTGGATGACTTGGGAAACATTGTCTAAAATGATGCCTCCGAGAAACAGGGTTGCATCTCGGAGAATGTATACCTTACCTACTCGGGGCTCTGCTGGAGGGGACTTTCTATTTCTTAGACACTAGGAAGACAAAAAATGAACCATTTAAAAACTCCCTCTCCCCTCGGCCTTCAGAGAACCAAAGAGGAGTGGAAATGAGAGACGTAATCCTCTTTGCTCGTGGGCCTTCAGGAAACCAAGAAGAAGTGGAGAGGAGAGATGAGAACCTTTACCCTTCTGGGACCTTCAAGGAACCAAAGGGGATTGGAAATCAGAGATGAGTCCTGGGAAGACACATTGTGGAACCAGAAGACATAGCCTTATATCCAATGTCAATCCTGGTGAACTTTAAAAAAAGGACCCCGGGCGACTGTTAATGGAATGAGGTTAAATAGGAAATAGCACAATAGGCCTATCGCCTAAGTGCTCTCGAGAACTATATGTAAACCGTCACTGCTTTATAATAATAAAAAAATACACAATGATATGTAGAAGGCCATAACAACGTACATCATAAATAATTATTAATTTTAGCTTTTATTTTTATTTTGCTTGTGTTCTATTTTATAATGTCACATTTTTTATTTCTGTGCATAATGTTCGGTAGAAACAACAAAAGATGTTATGATGGTATGTATCACCGTGTTTATTATGTAGACAGCATTGGTGTCAGAATGTGGATCAGTGATGTTATAGTCAGCTGTTGATGAAGATCACGGATCTTCCTGGCCATCCAGCGAGGTGACACGAGAATAGAATGACAGTTCTTGAAAACAAAAAAAAAATGTGACCGCACAAAAGCCCAAACTGCTCACAATTAAGTTAATCCCATTTGGGGTAGGTATGTTGCGACTCTGGAAGTAGTGAGGAGGGAAGAAACAAGGAAAAATGAAGTAAAGAAGTTACCCGAAACTAGTTATGGGTAAAGATTATTATTAGTATGATATATTATTATTACTAGATATACGCCAATTATACGTTAAAACACTACTTAACTACATTTTTGACAAAAAAAATAAATTTCAAAGTACACAAAATAACACTAACAGACCAGTTAGACAAGCGTACAAAGCAAACATAAAAACTCCGACAGTAAATTCAAGCTTTGGACAAAGACACTACCAATACCATGCTATAAAAGCTTTCAACAGTGTAAAACTTGAAATTAAAATTGAGGAAAATAAAAATAAATTCACACACAAAATTACAAAATGGATTAAAGAACAAATAACACAATATTACCAAAATGTCATAGCATAAAATAAAAATAAAACCTACACGCAACACACAAAACCAATATTAACACAAATCACTCACAAACACACAAGATTATTTTCAATGTATTATTTTTTAATTTTAAATATATTATTATGTATTATGTATTTATAATTTTAAATTTATTATTCTATCTAATGTAATATTCTCTTTAAATGTATTATGTAGATAATATTTTTATATTATAAAATGAAGGCCTCAGCACGGACAAGCCACCCAGTGAGGCCTACATTACTGGAAAACTCAAAATGTAAAAAAAAATTGTACCAAATTAAAAAAAAAAAAAAGCTATTGCATGCAAAGTTTCGATTCTGGGTGTATATAAATAGCCTACTTAAAAAAAGAATTATTTTAAAGAATAAGTTCACATTTCCGATGTATTCTAGTCTCATTTTAATGTTGAATATATTGTGATTTTATTACGGGCAATTAGCGGTATAATCTCTGGGATTATTTGCACGATTGAGCGCATTGCAGCGGTTTGCATACTACAATTTATAGGCAATGAACGATATTAATTCTCCGTTTTCGCGAGACTTTGACCATTCGAAGTTTTCGTAAATTCCAGAAAGCAGTAATAATTATTATTATTGCTAAAATTAAATTGCACCATTTCTATTTGCCAGCTTCGTGCTAGTAAAACTTTGATCAGAATAGCTTTATTCATCGAAAAGCACGTTAAAGCAAGTGGATTTAATATTTACGAAGAGAAAGCTAAAAGAAAGTAAATTTTCTTCATTGAAATAACACACAATATTGGATGCAATTTTTTCGAATTTTCTTGCGAACCGTAAATAAACTTTTGTATATATATCAATTTAGAAACGTAGGTAAACCTACCACTGCCTCTGATAGAAACACTCCCGTATAGTATAGTCGTATGAAAGACTACCATTCATAATCGAAATGATGATTGGAATGATTTTGATGTATTTGGAATACCCTGGTACTCCCTCTGCCTCCTCTTTTTCCATTCCCTAATCATTTTAGCCTACCAATATATCTCGATCAGTCGAAAACAGTTGTAAAAAAACATTAGAAAACAATTGCATTTGATTTCCAACACAACTTCTTTGGACACAACTGTGACTTCCAAGAAGAACCTGGAGAAAAAATAGTATTTCTGAAATATTAAAATCCGGTTAAAATGGGAGTATTGGCCATTTCTTATTTAATATTTATTTCATTTTTAATATATTGGAATACGTGTTCATGCACCTGCATTGATAATTGTTATGAACAAGTGTTCCGACATCGTGATAACACATTCGTGTTACTAGGAAACCTATCGATTCAATCATTTTTAACCGGATTACGAATAATTTCAAGAGATTCTTAATATATTAGCAATATTTTATATCAGTAAATTTTCTTCTTGCATAACTTCAAAAACCGGATATCACTTGACTAATCAAATGGTAATATTATACTTGTATACGTAATAGGAACTTTTGGTAGAGGAATACGTGATAAAGAAAGACGCTGCACTACATTACTTAGAAATTTACGCGACTGGTAAGAATGCAGTTCCGCTAGAGTTGTTCCAGGTTGAAACCTGCACGGCGAAAATTTGACAGAAATAAAATAAGTTTATAAAAAATATTTATCATCACCGAAAAACGTGAAAAAGAAATGACAGAAAAGTATTCAATCGCATCTACAAAAAAAATGTTAATAATAAATTGTTTGAATAGGTTTTTCTTTTTGTAATGTACAATTTTTTTAATAACGTTAAATTTAAAAAAAAATGGTATAATTTTTATAACAAATAAATTTATAAAGTTCTGTATTAAGGTTAAGTTCAATTAGAAGGCAGTTATGGGTATTGTAGATCCGGGAACCATTTATTGGATAAACACATCTGTTCCAACACCTCTGATCCAAACACCTCACTTAAACACCTCTGATTCAACACCTCTGTCAAAGGTCACCCAAAGTGGTTCTCTACGTTTGGTGACTTAGTAGGGGTGTCCGGGTTCATGGGGTGAGATTTTTCCAGGTCTTGAGATATCTTGACCTCTCCAACAGGTCTTTCTACGAAC
Organism: Hesperophylax magnus; assembly: GCA_026573805.1. Taxonomy (NCBI): domain Eukaryota; kingdom Metazoa; phylum Arthropoda; class Insecta; order Trichoptera; family Limnephilidae; genus Hesperophylax; species Hesperophylax magnus. The sequence continues at coordinate 32,019,408 of JAIUSX010000046.1, forward strand.
ATCGCCTTGTCTGTCACTCCTGGATACAATGACCCCTAGATTCCTACTAACCCCTTGAACCTTTTTCTTCCCAGAACTTTCTATCCATCATTTCTTCAAAATAACCTCCAAACAGCATCCCCAAAGATGACATAGGCCATGACGATAATTATTTTCCTAAGAGCCTCTTGAGTGGAGCTGATGTAAAAAAATGAATTAAATCACTAAGCATTCTGCACAAATTTCAAAACTCCATAAGCAGTTTCAAATAATTAAATCTTGCATCATAATAAAATCATGAAGACATAATATCTCGGTTAAAACCTTTTAATTAAAAATTTCCCTAGTCGCAGTGCCTTAATGGGTGCGTGGAGAGGTAAAAATTGTGAAACCCCATAAAGATGGAAGTTTTCGCATTCCGAAGCGCTGAACAACGGGGGTGATATCTGACAATCTAATACCGGAACAAAAGTTTTTTTATTAAGTTTTGATTAGTTTTTTTATTTATCCTATTGAATTGCGCTGAGACACGGAATCTTGACGGGGCTTCGTTTGAATTTTCCGACATTTTGTTTAATGTTTTTAATGAATTTACTGAGATAACCCTTGACTCTACTAATGCCATGTTGTCTTCCTGTTGATTTACTTTAACATGATGTTTTACGAACAAGTTGGTATCTTTTATACACGAAGAAAACTTCAAGATAAAAATAATTGCTAATTTATTTAAAATCTGTTCGAATTCTTCGTATTCTTGTTAAAAACGGGATTGTAGGCCATTGATAGGTATCCTAAAAAAAAGTAAAATACCAATGTTTTGTCGTGATGTCCGAACAAGTGTTCGGAAGATTCATCAAATTTTTGCATTTCGTCCTGATATATTATTAAAACCAACGCAGGTGGAACACGTGTTCCGATATTATTACGAATTTACTCACTTTTTATGGGGAAGCCGTGCAGTCCCGTTTATAACATAATGACTAAGAATTTGAAGAGATTTTTAATAAATCATCATTAATCATTATTATCCTTGTATCTTCTTTACCCCATAAAGGGTAATATTACTTCGTGGTATTTTTTGATAATATCCCTTTATTTACGTAAATGACTACATCGCAATAATAATCCAGACAAATAAACGGTTAGTGTGCTCGCATATTTAATAAGCCTCACAAAATTCAGTATTATGAGCGCCTGGAATACTTCAACAACAGCTATGAAATACCTACCCCATGAGAAGTTATGTAGAATCCCGCAAAAATACCCTTTGGCTTCGGGTAAACCAAAAACTCCGCTCTCTCCCGCTTTCCCTGCTCCTCCCCTGGCCGCACCCCCCACCTGATGTTATGGTAGCTTTATTAATGTTCTTGCAATATCTTATTCCGTTTCCAAATCACTTCCGGCAAAGCTGCCCGCCATGCTTCCCGCAAAAGGTTACAAACCCTGACCGGAAATACGCAAATATTCGCATTTGTCATTCGGTAAACGCGGGAACTAATGAAGACACCACACCCCTTTTCCCTTCCCTTCGCACTTCCACTCCACCCTGAAGGCTCATTTGTAAATATCGGATTTCTTTTACTCTTTTTACTGAGATTCGAGCGCCCACTTATCAGTTTTTTTAACCGGTTTCTTAAAGGTTAGACAATTGAACTTAAAGAGAATTCAAACCTTTGATAGTTTCAGACTAGATGTTAAAATTAACTACACTCGAGTAATTTCAAAAATATTATATATCTTATGATGTTATTTTTGGTTTGATGTTATCTTTCAGCAGCCATTAAATGCGAATTGTGTTTATTTTTACACCTACCCACCAAGCGCTATAGATAAGGTAGTCAGACGGGGTTTACAGGGTGTTCGGGGATAAAGTGCGCTAACTTCGGAGTCTTAACTAACTTGTACAAGATTTTTCGAAAATCAAATAATTTAAAGAATTTTTTTGGTAATAAGGTTAATTTTTTTTTTTTTTGGAAAATAAATATTCTTCTCACATATATTTTTGCCTGGAAAAATAATAATTTGGATTTCGAAGACAAAAAATATCGTTTTTACTTTTACTATCATGCAGAATCATCTCCCAAAGTAAGCGCACTTAACCCCCGACACCCTGTATAATAATTAGCGCTTGGGGCGGATTTCTTCCACCTGTAATTTTCTCCCACTTTCTTTTCTCACCTTCAGATACCATGGGCATACCCAACCCTTGTCTGCTCAATTCTCATTGCTCCTTTAACGCTGGTTTCATTTACTCCACCGCGTAAACACGGAGGTATACGTCATTGCAAGAAAACTTGCTTATTATTGAAAATAATTTGTTAACCTTCATATTAAGTATAAAGTTTTATTATCTTTATTTGGAACTACAAAATATAATATCTGCTGAAAATGAGAATTCATTAAAATCGTTTCTTATAAAACAGCTTGCGTTTGACCACAAAGCTTTCAAACGATGTTGAAAAGATAGACCACAATGAGTTCATTTGTTAAGAGGGACATAAACACACCCTGCACAGGTACTGTTCCTGTCAGAATAAGGAAGTTCATTATTATTTTTAATGGAGCTTTCGGAAGCTCGAGTTCTGTCTCGAAAAAAGAATTGTTTTAATCCTCGATTAATTAGAGATATAAAGTTTCTCCAAGCAACTCGTTTCCTCGAAGCCTAAGAAAAATCTATTTTCTTTCTGCGAGTCAGGAATTTGACACCAATTGCTAGAGAGACCTCGTAGCGACATAGCTGGCTTTTTATTCTCCCGAGTAGTCTGGGAACTAAGCCTTGTAATTTTGAAAGCAGATATTTACTTTCATCACGTTTACACTGGAGCATAGCGCATGGCGGTACGACTGTGAGAGACGAGGAACTAATGAGACCAAAGAATGTAATATCTCTAGCAACAAGATGAAAAGGCGAGACAACATTTTGTATCGCGTATCCAGCGATTCGATGCTTTTGCTAATGTTGTTCGAAGAAAACGTAAACATTCCTCGGCTGTTGTAGAATTTGTAATTAATCTCTAGCGAATGGGAAATGGAAAACAAATGGTGACACTCGGTGCGCTAAATGAACTCGGAATGAAGGGAAAATCACAAATACCGGGGGAAAGAAAAGAAACACAATTTTGTGGGAAAATCAAGGTAACACCGAACCAACGTGTTGATGAAAGCCTATGTTATTTGTTTTCTGAATTATCGCATTCTTGGTTTAAAGAAACACATCCAGCTCACCGTTTTTGCAGTCGAGTTTTCCGTGCGATGATTATTAAGAACAAACCTTTCCTGAAAAGAATTTGATTAGGGGATGTCTTGGAAAGATATTGAAACAGCTTTTATGATTTGTTGAGCAATAATTAACACATAAAAGAATTCTTGAAACTTATTTTGATCAAATTTCACCACTTCTTTCACCGAGTGTAAATACTAGTTGAATGTACTTTGATATTTCGTGATACGAGCTTAAAGTTCTCCCACCCTTTTTCCTCACTCATCTGAAAGCTCTTTAGTCACTAGATTGCATTAAAAAACCACATTAACAGTTTCTGTAAAATGCTAGAATTTAAGGATCCGCGATAACTTTTTCATGGCGTGCTCGCAAGAACATCTCATTTCGGAGCCAGTAAGAAAAAAACGCAGCGTCGGGTAAGAAATGTCGTCCCAGTTACAATGTCATATCGTCAAGGAATCTGAAGGAGAAGTTCCTCACTTAAATAGTGAGTAGGTAATCGTTCGGGCTTAACGCTGATTGATGTATAATTAGTGGGGAGAAGTTGTGTCGTTAGAAACTTCGATTGGAATCTTAATGTTAGACAATAAGTGTGATTGCCGGCTGGATTGGCACTGCCACTGAATCGCAAGTAGGCAGCCTTAATGCGCCCCAGGGTTGCCAGTCAGAGACCGTTTTTTATGATTTCGAACACCAATCAAATTATCTATAAGCAGTTTGAGACATTTTTATTCAGTTACAAGCTGAAGTATACCCGGCGTTACTCGAGGACTTATGAATGATTTGTGTTAAAGTTTCGAGGTGTAATTTTAGTGTACTGGGTGCATTTTGGAAGTGGAAATACCATTATTGTAATATGATAAGTTTTTGTGTCACTTGATCGTGCTTGGGCGTTGTGTCTTTTCTTCCATTCACTTTATGTAATATCATGAAATCTACACTTTTACTGTTATAAAACTACATCATATCAAATAAAATTCAACTGCATAACTCATTTCAGTACAGAACGTTAAGTCTTTGACTGTTAAGCCTGACTTCTTAACTAATGATATATATTCTTAATATTATATATTATATTGACTTTAATTCGACTCTGTGTCACATTCCAATGCAGAGATAATGTGTTTAAAGTTTTTGTGGGCCGTCCCCGACTTCTTTTAAACAGTCCTAACACTAATAAGAATAAACTTACAAACTTTCAGCGAAACCAGCCCAATTGTTTTCGAGTCTATAGGGGACAAATGAAAAAACATTTATTTTTATATACATAGATATAGATGAAATCGTAAAGATCAATGCTCCATTAGGTTCTTTAGATTTTTCGAAGCAAGGGAAGCAGAGATGCCACACAATTTCTTTTAGGTTCTTGCCTTACTTGACTGAACCAATAAATAAGAAAATGTTAATTTTGTAACAGTATCTTGTCCATGCCGAGGTAGGTAGGTACCAAAACTAAAGCCACTCAAATGATGCAATATTGATGAAAAGTGAGTTATGAAGGCCTGAAACTTAATGGCTTTGAAACTTGCTTGAATGGTACAAGTGCAGTTCCGCCGAGTTGTTGCAGGTGTAGTCTGTGCAGGGTGAGTATTGCGTGGATTATTGGACATCAAAATAAGGTTTTTAATACGTTGCCTAACCGAAGACCAGCAATCATTGAGATAGAATAGAAAAAGATATAGAATTATATTTTTAAATAAAACAATAAATTTGAACTTTATCAAGAAATTTGTATTTATTACGACAAATGAATTAACTCTAAATATAAATATGTCTGAATACTTACTGAACAGCTAAATTAATTTAGTTTATCAAAATATACACACCATAGCACTATATTTAACTTGTTCCCTGCAATCCATCACATCTCATGATTTTATGTGTGTCTTATATTTTTTCTTTGATATTGTTATGGACAACTTGTGTGACTGATTTTAAATGTTTGGACGCCATCCTGCCTATTTCAGCAGAAACCAAATATAAAGAACAATGAGAAATGCTAACCTCAGGTTGTGTACCCAAGGTACGGGCAATTTGGGAATGAAGGTGTTACAAATTCAAAAGCAATGTTTTCAATGGCACTAAAAAAAGTTATAATAAAAGACAAACAATTACACTTAGAACACCCTAAATCCTAATTTTGCCAAGGGGGGCTGTTCTTGTCACCTGTAGCAGGATCGGTCCAACGATCTTTCGAGATCCAATCGATTCTTCTCGAATATTACATGTTCACGAACATTTGGTGATGCAACAGTCATTATTTCAGGCTTTTAACATATGACCTTGGCGATGTTCGATCCAAGATCAAGGCGGAGAAATGATCTTGGTTCAGGCTAGAATATCCATACAGGAATGCTGCACGTCCCAAAGCAGCATGGCATTATTGAAATACCACTTTCACAAAATGTTGGAAAGGAAATGAAAATACGACCTTTGTATTATGGATTGATGATTATTCAATCATTCCGGGTAAAATTTACCTCGCCAGGCTATAAAATACTCCAATTACTTCGGATTATGTTTGTTCTTCCAAAATTACATCTCGTACTGGATTGAATCGTCTTGTCTTGTCAACGAATGACGTTTCGTTTTCTTTCTCACTAATATTACCATAGATAAACTGGTGATACCATTGCGTAAAAACACAAAGACAATTTACTGCCTATGCATGTTATTAACCCTTACATGGTTACATAATTTATATGTAACATTATTTAATTATAATTATGTTTAAAATTATTGTAATTTTTATTATAATGTAAAATACATCACATGTTTAACTTATCATTATGAATACATTCAATGTTGTGTGTATATTTACTTGTAATTGGATAAGTATTGTTGTCTCCCTCCCACTTATTAATTTGTTGTTTCTTTCAAATATTTGGTCTCTGACTATTATAGTCCTTTTTATAGTATGTACTATTTTTTCTCCTTCTGTCTCTCTATATTCGATTATATAACTCTGTGTTAGTATTTATTTATTATTATATCCGAAAGAAGCTTGGTTTAAGCGAAACCAGTAATGTAAAAAAATGTCAATGTTTGTAGTTAAATACAAAGAATTTTTTTTATTTAAAAATAAAATGCCTAACCACAAAGCAATTGTTAATTGTAAAAAAGGTTGTGTTATTATTTAAATCACTAAATAATAATGCACATTTCTAAAACTCAAAATACAGATTAATTTATCATCGTAAGCGTTAAGCACATTATTGAAGAAACACATTTAAATGTTTAACTTATCAATAAAATCTACTTTTACCGTATTATTTCTGATAACCCTAGCATGCGGTAAAATGAAATAATTTTGGCACGAAGCTGTCATTCCGTAATGGCGATGAAAAATTAAGCTCGTATATTGAATATTGTTTATAGCGACCTCTGATTACCGTCCACCCTTTGGTACGTGACGGGCCATTATGGCCGTCTGTATTGGTCATGGACCTTTATGGTGGAATTGCCGGTTTGAATTTTAAACCAAAAGTTAGGGGCCCTTTCACCATTCCCTAAATAATGCTGTAAAATAAGGGCTTCAGGAATTGCTGTTGATTCAAAATATTGGGGCGTTGTCACTAGATTAGTGTGATCAAATGACAAAAGTTCAAAATGAACTTTTTATTTCACTTCGTAAGTTTCTTCATCTATGGGGATGCTGTGAGGAGGGTATTATTATGAAAAGGAGGGTGAGGAAATTCTGAGAAAAAATTGAGGGTAGAATTCTGAGGGTCAAAGTGTCTAGGATTGACGGATGTATGAAGCCTTCCCTTCCACTGCGGTGCAAGGCAAGGGGTCGAGATAGTCCGGCTGAAGCGGCCAAAAATCTCCCACAAGCAGTCTCTCCTGATTCGGACCACCACGCAGTATGTGTGCAAACGCGTCCGACGCCAAACCTAGATCAATTCACCCCATGAACCCGTGCACCCCTGCCAAGTCACAAAACATAGCGAACTACTTGGAGTTACCTATGACAGGGGTGTTAGTTATACAATAAATGGTAAATTGGTGGAGTAATAAATTTAAACATAGTGACAATTATCAAAAGTTATTGAATTTTTCATGAATCACGTGAAAACTTTCCTTAACAGATACATCTACGGAAAAGTTCGCTGTTGAAATAAACGCATATAAGATAAAGCAGAACGAATGTCTATTAGCCTTGAAAACATAGATATCTGTACATTTGTTTGTATTTATTAGTTTTCTCTGAAAAAGAGTTTTAAATGTTAATTATTGTTATACGGACCTTAATGTGAATTTTACCTCTTCTGAGGGAGTGAGGACTACATTTATTACAATTATTGTTTAACATTACTATATGATAGACACTAAATATATACATAACTTTTACTCAAGCATTATTAGAACACTTATTCTTTTCTAAGATATTCACTCCTTACCCACTAGCGAACTTGTACCTACTAAAGACTCTGCCCCTAACTCGTTTTTCCTGCAGCAATACAGAGAGAATGTGAAAAATGTTCATACTAAAATTCGAAGTTGAGTAAATCTCCTCAAATATGACATTAAGATTATTTTAAACTAAGTACCTACAATTATCCCTGTGTACGTCAAAATTTTCGTTGAAACGGTGGTTTGTCATAAATATTTTCTTCTTCATCAAATATTGAAACATTAAAATATATATTCATCGGGCAAAGCATATAGAAGTGTTTAAAGTATTGAGTTAATTGTTCGCATAATTAATGTCGTATTTTAAATAGTGTACTATGAATTCTTCACCCGCTTTTCGCGTTCAACTTGTAAGTATTTGTATATCCGACTCTCTTATACACTATTTTATTTCTCCTCCCGTTTCCATTTTCTCTTTTAGTTTCCCCAGCCAAACATCTCCCCCTTGAAACCTCACCACCTCTAACTTCTTTCACTTAAAATGTGTTTACTTTTTGCTAGTCTGAAGCCTGCTCCATTCGCCATTGAGAAAAACTGAGTAGTTTGCCGGAAGATGCACGCGAAGAGATTCGATCAATTGAAAAGATTTGAGACACCATTACATAGTTTTTTAATGATTTTTCGATTTGAAAACTGAACGTGCTAAGTTTTATTCAACAAATGTATATTATGTAATATTAATTTAATTCAGTGGCGTATCAACCTTATGCACAGACCTGAAAAAGGCATTTACGAAAACACTTGTTCATTTAAATCTAGCAATGACTAAATATCTAGTTGCTACATAAAAATACCTATTTTCAGCATTCGGTTGAAAATATAAAATAGAATAATTTACATAGCGTAACTGTCTTAGAACATTGATGGAATTTTTAGCGAAGTTACAATTAAAATAAAAAAATGTCGTAAATTAAAAACAAACGTTCTGACCATTTTATTTATGAATTATTATTATCGCCGTCAAAAATAAAACAAAAATGTTTTTAAAAACACTTGCATAAAGTATAAGTAGTATTATCTAGGCATCGTGACTTAACCCGTTCTTTAAAATCGTACAAAAAAAAACTGGTTATTATAAAATTATTACTTCAAGGTTAACAAATGTATTAAAAAAATATTTTAAGTTAAATAAGTAACCACAATGCATTTAATGAATAAAGTGAATATAAATAACGTTATCATAAAAAAATATATTTGTGAATACCTTCACAAAGAAACAATTTACAGTAACATAATCCCTAGAAGGAAAACGCGTTCTACTACCATTTTCCTCTCTGTTCGATTCCAATTGTCATTAAATTTTCACTACAGGATTGTACTAGCAGTAAAATCTTTACCGAATGGCCATTTCCGTCTTTTTTTTATTTATTTATTTACCGCGTTCGTGCCACCCCTAGTTTTCTGCAGCTTAATTCTCTTGCCGTTCAAGTGAAGCTTTAAGCAATGAAAAGCATTGGACGAGGTTGAGAACAAGGGAAAACAATGTGTTTGAATAAAATACGTGAGATGATTGATTAATATTATTATTTACATTTCAACCTTATCGTTTCTTCGTTTATGTCTTACGACTAGTTGCTGCACCACGGCCCAAGCGCTAGTAGCAAGTAAGAAAGATCAATAAAATTTAACAAAACGCGTAATAAAATATATTTAAAAAAATGTTTTATGAAATATGTACATAAAAAATTACACAGTAAATACATTTTTAGTATTATTTTACCCGCCACGCTAGGGTGTCCCTTGTTATGGCGGCGATTTTTGCAGGTTGAATTTATTTGTAATATGCTTGATAATAATTATTATTAACCCTCCGATGGGAAATGTGGCCTGGCCAGGCCATATAAGAGCTATCAACTTGTTTTAGATAAAGGCAGGTGTGCAAATAGTGTGTATGAACGAATGAAATATGTTGCATAGAAAATAGTAAAACAAATAAAAAATATGTTGCATATTTGTATATAGCGGGACAATCGCCTTATTTGTGCGTACAGTACAAACGAGTGCAAGTTTTTCCATTAGAATTTTTACTAAGTCGAGTGACGTAAAAAGTTATCGCTCTACACTGTTCGACCGGTATAGCGATGTTTGCCAAATAAATCCAACAGCACTACATTGCCACCACGGCATCTCGAAGTTTGCCGGTGTAAATTTGACCGCGGAGCGGGTATGGGTATAGGAATTGGTAGTGAGACAATAAAATATGATGATGTTGAAGAGGTGAACGAGGTAGCCGAAGGTGCGATGGACCTGGTCGGCAGATGAGCGGTAGATACAGGCTAGCGACGATGGTCGCGGAACCGAGGCGCAGACGGCGATGAGCTGGTCGCAGGGTCTAGGCGCGTGAGGTTAGCGCTGGCCAGGAATGATAGCCTGGGCCAGGGCGTTGAGGTGAAGAAGGATCGAAGCGTGACGCGGGGGGAACCGGCCATAATGACCGATTCCTCCGTTACGCCGAGTCGGACTTCTCGAGTGGGATGATGTCGCGTCGAACTTGTTGAGTGGAACGATGTGGAATGATGATGTACTTAGGTCCTCCACCGCTTATATAGCTGCTGATTCCTTTGTTCCTGTCTGCCATGGGTTGGAGTAGCGTCTGGACTTCGAACCCGCAAGATCGCAGACTCGGTTCATTATATAAACGTTTGCATCACCCCGTATGCAATCATTCTCTTATCAGCAGTTTACGTATTGTGGTACCAATATTTTAATTGAAATTTCGTAAGACTGATTGCTGTCTCAGCTTTTTAACTCATGCAGTCTGGTTATGATATGATGACCCTAGGAGCGGTGACGTAACCGCTACAGTTTGTATCCAAATCGCAGACCCAACACACCATGATCGCATATGCGATGGTCTGTCCAGGCCATGTGGTACAGTTCTTTTTTTTCTTAATTTTTTTTATTCATTCAAGGTGGAATGCAAAATAGAAGAAATCGAACTACAAGACGCAAACTGTTTGAAAGTAAAACTCAATCAAGATACATGCATCTTCGCCCTCTACAGATAGCCTTCATCTACAAATTTGTCACCATTTTTTTAATCACTAGACTCCATACTACTTCAAGAACGAAACATCAGGTACTTGTTCATCATAGGGGACATCAAGATTAACATACTGGATACTGAAAGGCAACATCCTCAAACACAGGAATACCAATTACTCCACCTCTCCCACGGGATGACTGCCGCAATAAGGGAACCAACAAGAGTGGATGACAAAATGAATAAATCAATCCCCTCGCAAATCAGCACTGACCACATAATGACAAAAACAAATAAAAAATACTCCACAATCATACATCAATTCACTATCACTGATCACTACAGGGAATACATCTTTAACGGGGAATAGACATGTTATAGACTACAACGAACTAAAAAAATCAGTACAAACTGAAAATTGGGAATTAATACATAAAGCTGAAGACCTTGAAGATGCTTGAAAATTATTTATTAAACTATTGCAATTAAAAACACACAACCATACCTCAATAAAAACTTACACATATTCATTCACACAATAAAATTATCAAAAAGCATGGATCACACCTGGCCTACTAAAATGTATAAAAAAAAGAGACAAGATCTATCAGCAAGTAAAAAATTATCCATACGACCTTTCTCTAACACTATTTTACAAACATTATAGAAACATCTACTCCAATCTTACTAAATCGGCCAAACAAAATTACTACAGATCTAAAATACATTAATCCAATAATAATCCAAAACTTATCTGGCAAATAATTAACGAAATCACCTACACAAATCAAAACAAAGCAAACCCATTGGAAGAAATCAACACAGAGAATAGTACACTCTCGCTCAACAAAAACGTACATAAATTAATTAACTACACAAACAACTTTTTTGCAAACATAGGCTCGAACTTAACGAATAAAATTACCAAACCCCACCACTATAACCCGAAAATAAACAAACACCCAAATCCACATAGGTTTAAATTTTCTCTAAAACAAATCACTAAACAAGAACTAACACTAATATTTTCTAAATTCAAACCAACATCTTCATCTGGTAGTAATGAAATCACAATGAAAACATTAAAATTCATACAAGATGAAATTACCGAACCGATACTCTTTCTAATAAACAAATCTATTACGGAAAAGAGATTTCCATCCCAACTCAAAATAGGGACTATTATACCAATCTTTAAATCAGGAAATCGTACAGATATCAATAACTACAGACCAATCACAATTCTGAACACATTATCTAAAATCTTAGAAATAACAGTTAAAACTCAACTCGTCGATTACCTAGAATCAAATAAACTATTATCACCAAAAAAATTTGGTTTCAGAAAAAATCTAGGAACATCCAACGCCATAGCCTTAGTAATTTAATATATTAAAAATTCTCTAGATTCACATAAAAAATGCATTGGAGTATTTCTCGACATTTCTAAAGCCTTCGACACAATAAATCACTCGCATCTTTTTGAAAAACTAGAGAACATAGGGATCACTGATAATAAACTGATATTCTTCAAAAGCTACATGGGAAATAGAAAGCAAACTTAACAACATAACCAGTGAGTATATTGATGTCAAATTCGGGGTGCCTCAAGGAAGTATTCTGGGTCCGATTCTGCTCCTAATTTACATTAATGACCTATGCCACATAGAATGTGAAGGAGAAATCATCAGTTTTGCTGATGATACTGTTCTCCTTAAAAATAATTGGACAGAAACATTTAAGAAATCAGAAGACACACTAAACAGGATTAAAAAATGGCTAGACTACCATTCACTTACACTAAATGCTAATAAAACCAAATTCATCACTTTCAAAATAAAAATACAGAAAACCTTAACTTGAAAATTCATAGCCCGCATCACTTAAATGAGCATTGTAATTGTCCCTTATTAGAAAACGTTGACAATATAACGTATCTGGGTCTAAAAATTGATGGAAATTTAAAATGGTCCAAACACATTAGCTATTTAGATAATAAAATTAAAAAAACTAAGTTATTTTTTCAAAACTATCAGGAATGTGCTCATTAAAAAAGACTCAATCAAAATTTACATGGCTCTCTGCCAATCACTGTTAGATACGGTATTATCGGATGGGGCAGTGCAAATAAAAATATACTAAATCCACTAATAATAACTCAAATAGCCATAATGAAAATTATACTGAAAGTTCCTGTAAGAACTAGCACTGACGAAATCTTCACCAATCTTAACATCATGTCAATTAAACAACTATACACTTTACAACTATACACAACTATAACTTTGAACACCTTAATGTAAATTCCCAAACTCTTTGTTTTTAGTGAGGTGCATTAGATAAATTATGTATTTACGATTACTCGTTAGAAATATATTTTGCGAATGTCTGCAATAAAATAAAATCTGTGAAATGTACCTACTTAGAAATAAGACTTACTCATGTACACATAATCATACAATGTTATAGACATAGACTTAAGATATTTTGATTCGGTGGATCCTGCAGACAAGCTGGCATGTGACAGCTTTGTTGGTCTACCTATTTTGTTAAATATAAAAGTGTTATACATATTGTATTAAATAAAAAAATAAAACAAATAAAAATAATACTCATTTTAATTCATAAGTACAAAACCCAAGAAATAACAACAAACACGCACAATAGAAACACTAGATCTCATGGTCAAAAACTTATCCAACAAATAACTACTAATACAAATTTTGGGCAAAAAAGCTTCTTATATCATAGTATTAAACTCTACAATAAAATACCACTCTCACTCAAAAACCTCAACATTATAACATTTAAATCTCAAATTAAAAGCTGGATACTTAATATAGGGAGATCTGAAATAGAAAATATACTGATATCAAACACAGACTAAAACCGAATCTACTAAACTGAACTATACAAAAAAACACTATCTTACTTATTTTAAAATTATTTAAAAAAATATATATTATACCAAATGATATATGTTTATAATTAAATTCATATGTTACTTTGTTGTAATATTAATTTCTTATAATTAAATTATAATATGTAAATGAAACCCTCAGCACGGGAGATCCCAGTGAGGATATCATTATCTCTATATGTTAGTAAGAAAAAAAGACAATAAATCATTATTATTATTATTATTTGACAGACTGAGCCATAGCAACGCGTGGCGGGTGATAAATTTGTTAGGAAGATAAAACTTTCTATTTAAGGAGTTTCCGTAATTCTGAATAGATGAAAGGCTGAAGAAGTCGAAAAATCGAATAGTGGCCTTTGGAGTAAATATTTTATTACAAACATATAAAGAAATAATAATATGATGTTACATATTTATAATTTAAAAAAACCAACTAGGTCTAGAGCTGGAGTCTGCTCTGTAAACTGACTCTCGGAGTTGCCATTAATTTTTCATTTTCTTTTGATTGGTTATTTCATGCTAAATGTTCATTATAATATTGTTAAATGGTTGAAAAATTCTATTGTTAAAATAAGCTGGTAAATATAACAAAGTATACGTCGGGAGTTGAATAATTGAGGTTAGGTTGGATTAGGACATAGGTACGAGAATAAAAACATGGCGATTTAAGAAATTGAATATATTTACTATTTCTGTGGGAATTTAGAACATCACAGTTTTGATACTAAAGATGTCAAAATGGCTAATTCATATTGAACTTGAATTTGACGGTACTTTCAATACCAGCTTTAATCTAGAAATTATCCTTTCATGTCAAGCCTTAAAACTTTACAAAGACACTTTTAAGAAGCGTGTATAAAAAGTGCTGAATCGAAAATAGCAATCCCCTACTTTTTAAGGAGCGTTAATCGTTCACGAGCACATCCTGTTGTGACTTTTAATCCCCTCAAGACATATTGAGGGATTTTTTTATCAAGGCCCTGGACATATTGAGGGATTTTTTCCCCCGGCCCTTACCGGACATTGTGTTTCGGGATGTGAGAATAAGGTTACTTTGGGTATCCGGCTTAGGTCATACAAATGAAAAGAAAACAGCACAACGATAGACAGATTATTAAACCAAGAGATTTTTTTTCATCCTACAATTTTTTCAATTTATTTTTTAATTTTATTATTTATAATTTTATTTTATATCATTAAGTTGTATATTTTTGTTTATGTTAAGAACACAAACGTGAAATAGAAAAGTCTAACATCGGAAATAAATATTTCAAATACGTAAAGTAAAATTTTATGAAACTACGAATGTCAATGATCGGTATAAGAATGAACAAAATCAAAATCAGCCTAAGAATCTGTTTTTTTGCGGAAATTTAAAAGCTTCTTAAAAATTCCGTTTTTCATTTGATTTTTTTCCACATAACATTTAAGTGATATTTATAAAGTTTTAAAACTTTTTAAGCATTAAACATAGCACGTTTTGGGTAGAAGATAATAATATATGGGTTATAATATGATGGTGAGTTATTTAGTTAGTTAGTTATACATAATTTTACTTATATGGGGTATTTAAATGATAACTAAATCTTTCCAAACCTTCCTCCACTCTTCTCCTTCAATATTTTCAGTTTCATTATTCCATAAATCATTATTGTTAAATTTAATATTAGCATTGAGAAATTGGGTCTAAAAACTGAACAGATTTGAAATATAATAAAACCATTTTCATGGATATATGGCGCACTTTAAGTCAAGATTTTTACTTCTTCACATATTGTACCTCTATCGAATGTATTTTTTCTTGTCTGGAATCAGGTTACAGTGTACAGTGTGTATCCGGTGTGCAAGACGCATGCGCTCACTGGAGAGAAGGCTTAGAAGGTAGGTACTTAAGGTTCTTGCGGATGTTCTGCTGACCGTAGTGGCACTTAGTGGCTTGCGAGGCTTGGTGTCGATTTCGTATTGTTTACTTTGTTTTATCGAGCCGTTAAAGTGGCCACTACGTATGGAAGATTTGAAAATCAGAAATGTTAGTTGTTCGATATGCTGACAAAATGATGTTACAATCTTCAAGTCAAATTGAGTCTCTCTCGGAAACTCGTCAGGTTTTTAGTCCTCGCATTTTTTGTACCGCTTTTAAATCATTTATTCATTAACTAGTATAAACGGACTTACGTCCAGTTCATAAAATAATTAAGACGAAATAAAAGAAAAATGTATATTTTAAGTAAAATATAGTACATGGATTGGAAGACCTCGCTAGAAGTTCAAACAATTTATTAACGTATTGATTCCTGAATGAATCAATCATTGACACGATCTTTACCACTGCCTGAAATTGTACTGAGTTTTTTAAAATTTCTCCAGTACAATTTTTTGACAATATTTTTTCACTTCATTTCTTACACGTATTACACTAATATTTGTAATTATAGAAAAAATGTTATTAAAAATTAATATTATTATATTTCTTCATTTGCTTAATGGCGCACAAAAATAGTTTAGAAGTCATACCAAAAAAATCAACTTTTTGTCTTGAGTTGACCAGTCTGCACATTCTGTACAATCGTGAATAGTATCCACAATGACCACAATAATTATTTGAATGAAGTTTGAAAAAGAGCAATGCATTATTTCTGATTTCTTGACGAGTTGCAGTTAGCTAGGTGAATCAACAATATAATTAATAATTTGAGCAAACATAATATCATAAACATCCACAGTCACAATAATCTATTATAATTACAAAAATAAAATCCGCATTTCTCTGACACACCATAAAATATGGAACAAAATCTTGCCTACACACCCTATAACTCTCTTCCATACATACATAAAAACAACCAGAATATAAAAAATGAATATAATGCTTTAAAAAAATATTTTTTTCTTGTCGTGTTGTGTTTTGTCTTGTTTCATTTTCTCTACTATCTATTCCCTGTATTCGTAATCGAGCATAATTTATTTTTACCAATGTATTAGTGAGTAAGTGCCTTTTATAAATTCCTTCTTTGGCTTTGTGCTATATATAATATCCCTATTTGTTTCCTTTTTTATTTTTGGAGGTGAAACTTGTAATTTTGATATGAAAATACCAATGGAATAAATAACTTTTTAACTCCCACCTATGTATTGCAAGTTCCTCCTGACCTATAATGAGTTTTGTGATTCATCGGGATTGCTCCAGTAAGAAATAATAATAAAAAAAAAAAAAAATTGTTCCTACGGTGTTCTAAATGAGAAAGGTGTATCTATATAGGTGTAAAATCATGTATTTATATTAAAAAACGCACATGAATAGATTTCATAATCGAAGTAATGATCGAGTAATATATATATATATATATATATATATATAGGATAAAACTATCAGAATAATTTCGAAAACTAAAACCTTTAATATATTATAGTTATTCCATGTAAAGCGCTCTTTGTATGATTTAATGACAAATTCCCACAATATATTTTCAAATTAATTTGTATATAATATCATGTTACCAAATCCAATACAAAACAACAAAATTTGATCAAAACATCAAATATTAAAGCCCTTTGAACTTTGAAATATCTTTTGTATAAAAATATCACATTGTGGGGATCTTTCAATTTCATAATAATATAACGTGATATTTTAATAAATAATAATATCCAAAAGCTTCTAACAAAAAATATAACATGTTTTCCTCGTAGGAGCTGAAATACATAATAATAATATCAGTAACGTACCGATTCTAAAGGTTATTTCGGTGGAATCCCAATTAATGTGTTAGTATTATTTTACTGCTACATACTCAGAATGATAATAAGTCAAAATTATTGCCCTTATATTACCTAGTAAAGAACAAATAAGGTATTAAATCTGTTCTGAACAAAGGTAATATTCAGTGGGTTAACATTTTTAATAGAAATTCTTTTTTAAAACATTTTGGTTTGAAATTTTATTTAATTTAAGTTCCTCAGATAAGATTTTCTTGGGGTTATTTGAAAGCCTTATTTAATTCTATATTAATAAGCCCTGATCATTATTTCGTTCGTTGAATATGGAAAACAAAACTCATCCAAACATTCTATTGATGGTAAAATGGATTCGAAAAAAATAACATAAATTCTGGAAAGGGCAAAAAGAAAATGATCTGGAACTACAGAAATTTGAAAATAATATTATGGTCACTTATTAAAAATAGGGAAAATACAGGCTACGAAAAAATACACGAGACCGATTATCTGTATATTATTATTTTTATCATTATTTGTGTGTTTAATTTAAAGTCAATGTTTTAATAATAACAAATTTAAAAAGTTTGTATGTTTTGTGTTGACAGACGATTGCCGTAATATTTTCTCATCCTTGTCCTTGCTTAAATAATAATATTTTACGTAAGGTCCATTTGCTAAAAACGGAGTGTTACCTTAGTTGTTTTTATTTTTGTTTATTTCTTCGTGGGAATAATAATGAAAGATTATTTATGGTTCAAATATTTTAACAATGCACTCTCAAAATATAGAACTACAAAATTTTGCAAGTTTCAAATCAGACAGACAAAATTATAACTGAAATGAGTCATGGTAGTAAATTGTATCTAAAATAGTCTTTCTAGTCATCCACGAGGCACATGATACTTCGTGAATAGTCGTTTGACCAAACCCATATCGAATTTCATAATTTCACACTTATTAGCCGTCCTTGGTACTACAATGCTGGCGGTAATGGCTTCGGTTTTTTGTCCACCCAACCTTAATCGATAATCCCTTTTTATTTCGTGTCACGTTACAGTAAGCGCAATTTATTGGAAATACAAAGGGAACCATTTAGTTGTTTCGAGAGCGAGCTTGCATTATCTGTTTAGTCGAATTAATTAAATTCATTTAAATAATATCGATATCAAAAGTCTCCCACTCGAGCGATTGGTGTCATATATATACATTTACCATATTGTTTAATTATTACCATTCCCATTAAATATTATTTTCAAAATATATTAATGTGGTTACTGTGGCTTAAAGTCAACAAATCCACTTAGATTTCACAATTTATTACGTATTTTTAGGTTATAAAAATTTGGCACATTATGGCGAGCGATCAAACTTGGCATAATATGCCAAAAAACGAGTAGATATTTTTAAATTTGAAAATATTGTTAAGATGTTTTTATTGACAGAGGATTGCCATAATATTTTTTCATCTTTGTCCTTGCTTAAATAATTTTTATATTAGTTTAGTTTTCTTAAAGCAGAGAGCCACCCTATTCGTTTTTTTTTAAATATTTACTGTGTTTTTTCTTGGGAATAGTGATTAATGATTTATTTATAGTTCAAATATTGTTGCGACGTACTCTTAAAGATCTTATCTGGCAATTCATGTAATTTTTATCTTTCTTGTAATATTTTGAGTTATATGCATATAGTGATTACTTTATATTTGCTTCCCTCAAATGTGTAAATTTTTAACCTGGATACAGGCTTAGTTCTAGTTAGATAGATTTTTTTGTGAAAAACTATAATTAATGTACAGTGAGAAGCAATAAATAAATAAATGCCTTTTTATGGAGATTAATCTAATCAGACGCGTATATAATCTACTGATTTTATAATAATAATATGTTATAATCTCGTAGATTGACTAAGATATGGACTGAAGATGTCAAGTTCAACGTCGGGTGTAAAAAATAATAATTATATTTAATGGTTCTTGATTTTTATTTAAAGTTTCTAGTATAAGGCATGATTTGAGATTTTCACGGCCAAAAGTATTGTAGCGATCCGTTTTTTTTTAATGTATTATGCCGTGTTGCAGACATCTGCTCTAATAATGGAGAATGTATTGCTGTCCAAAACGTTGGCTGAATAAGGAGGTAGCGCAAACGTCATAATACTCCAAAATACATCACCATAATTGCTAGTGAAAGACTTACTTACTCTTTTTCCCAGTGTGGAAGATAGTTTAGTTAAGTTGTATCTGGCTTAACCATTGGTTGGTCAATGGGCTTAAGCTATATAATTTATATATAATGTAATCTGTATAGCCAAGTAAATTTTACATTACACTTTTCCCCTTTCTTTACTTTCCCCAATTTATGATAACTACAAGTCATAAGTAAAAAAATACTTCATGTACTTACCTATACACTCGATACATACTCTTGTATAGTATTCACATTTTTAAAAGCACATATTCCTGTTCTTTTGAAGTGAAACTTCTTTACGCGCGTCATGCAATTTCGAGGACCGGAGTAAAACCGATTCATGACCGTCACGAAAAACCGTGATCATTTCGCTATAGGAGCCTAGCTAATATTATATACCTAGTTTAGGTCACCCTCCAAATTCAGCTTCGCGGCCTAGAGGCAGAGCGTCCGACTCTCGTCGTGAAGAACCGAGGTTCGATCCCCGCTTAAACTATTTTTTTTTTCTTTTTGTGATTTTTTTAATACGAGGAAAAGTGATAAAATGCTGTCGTGCTGCGACGTTTTAGATATTTTGATTATATGATATTTTGGTCGAATTCGTAATAACCGCGGTCTAGAAGCAGAGCGTTCGACACTCGTTATGCAGGACCCGGGTTCGAATCCCATATTTTTATAACTTTAATTTTTTTTTTATCAACGATTTGTAATAATGTAGTAAAAAATTACATAAATTTGTTAATTTACCTTTACTTTACTTTACAGTACCTATATGATATTCTGGTCGAAATATAGATTACAAATCGAGCCGGTAGAGTCGCTCGGTATTTTGATTAATTATTTTTATTTTGAATCATTAAAATTACTATATTACAAGGCCCTATATGATATTAATTAATTTTTTTTATTACTTTACTTTACGGTACCTATATGACATTTTGGTCGAAATATAGCTTACAAATCGAGCCGGTAGAGTCGCTCGGTATTTTGAATAATTATTTTTATTTATCAACGATTTGTAATAATGCAGTAAAAAATAGATAAATTTGTTAATTTACCTTTACTTTAATTTGCGCGAGATACTTCTCCTCGCGGTCTAGAGGCAGAGCGTTCGACACTCGTTATGCAGGACCCGGGTTCGAATCCCATATTTTTATAACTTTTAATTTTTTTTTATCACATGCTACTTATAAATATGTTAATAGACAGAAAAAAAGAGAGAATGAAATGAAAAAAGAGAGAGAAGAATACTAAAAGTTTCACTTCCGTCGTGCGTAGGCTTGCCACACACTGTATTTTTTATAATTTCTAATTACAAACCTTTCAAAAAATTTAATCAATCATCTCACATACCAATCAATATCTTCACTCTCTTAATTTATATAATGACATTGAAAGATTAAGTCGAAAAAAAAGTTACACATCTTCCGCCTTACCTACAAACATGGCGTAAATATAAAGCTCACATAAGGTAGGAACGGTGAAAAACTTGAATTATTAGCTTGATGTTTGTATTGTCAAAACGGTATTTAAGGCGAAACTTAACGTGAAATCGCAGTTTACGATTAATCTTTACTGCCAATCGGTTTATATTATGAATGTGAACAATATGCTTTGAATTAATTGAGGCTTTTCCCATCATTTCGCTTGAGTTCTTTTAATTTTTAACTTCGAAAAAAAAAAAATTTTTCATTAAAGATTTATAAACACGTATAATAAATGGTGACCGGAAAAGTCACCACAATGATAATTCATCACATATTTAAAAAGTTATATAAAGTCATGGAAAGTGATGAAACAAAAACTTAATTAACTGAGTTAAGTAGGTTAGGTTTAAATTATTTTTTTCATCGTATCTAATGACTTATATAACTTTTTAAAAGTTTGTTGAATTATCACTGTATTGAGTTATCATGGAGTTACCATAAGAAATAACATCAAAATTATTTTTTAATAAATTCGATTATCTATAACAGTTTCGTTTGACTACAGTTTTTCTTTCTTATAAAAGTATTCACAAAATAATTAAAACCCACTTATGCGCTAAAATCGACCCCTTTCTAGACTCTCTTGCCAACAATTTTTATGTCTTTCGCCTATCATTCGTGGTGATACAAGGCACGTTAAGAAAATAAACATTTTTGACTTTTGTATTCCCTCTAAACCAGGCACAAGGCCAGCATTACCATGCTAGCGTTGAACCGGCGTAAAATAATCTAATTAGTAAGAATATAAACATTGAAGAGCGACAATTATGAATACATTTTGATTGGTTCTTATTTTTTTTATTAAAGGCTGATTCAGAGAGAGTACTGCTCAGTGCTCAGTACCTGACTTAGGGCCGAGCGGAGCGGAAGCGTACTAAATGTTCCCCTCTCCGCACCCCGAGCGGATGTGCCCCGCACCCTCTCGCGACAGGAAATCATTTCATCGACTCAATGAGTCGAATTGATACTTCCTTATTCCACAGAAAGGTGGAAGTGGCGGCAATGAGCGATTTGTAGAGGGGGTGAAACGGGAAGGGGCGGATAGAGGGATGAGCTAAATCGAAATGTGAGTTATTGCCAGTTATCCAACTTGGAAACGATTTCGGTTAATTAGCAGATAAGGCTTCGAGATGAGTTCATCCCCTAATTAATTAATTTCGCGTTCGTCGCGATTCTTCGCCAGAAGTAATTCAGATAAATAATAATTGTTAGATATTACAATACTTGAGAAATTGAGATATTTGCCGAGAAATAATCAGTGTTACTACCTTCGTTGAAATACCCAAATTTTAATTGAATTACTTATTTTATTTTAACCCTAGTTAATAAATATTTAATATCTCGAGTGGAAAATCTGCCTACGGGGTAAAATTTTTGTTGTTGTTTTGATGATGAATCATCTATTAGTATTTGGAATCTATTGGGGTGGAAATTTTCTTAGGACGGGTTGTTTCACAGAATTTTAACAATTCATCAAATGTCAAAGTTCACTTAATTTAATAAGTTTTTCAAGTTCTGTAAACGCTATTTTCAAGTTCTGTTATTATTTCATCATGGACCGGTTGTTTTACAATACTTGAATAGGACTAGAATTTACTTTGAATTTGATGAATTCTTCAAATTATTTAAAAGAATCATAACCCTTCGTATTATGAAATGCATTGAGCGTCCTTGAATTTATTTCAAATCATTAAAATGAATGAATACTGTTGCTGCGGACAGACACAAGGAAATAATATTATTTGTTGAAAGTCTTGTTAAACAGTAAATATTTTGTGAACCTACTGACACCTTTGAATCCCCAAACATAAAAGAATATGATCTATATCCGGGTATGCCAGATGAAGTTTTTTCAGCGGCTGTATGGCGTACCAGATCGAGAGAGACCGGTTTGGGCAGACCCTTTGGCCTCTCCTACAGGTCTCTCGACTCAATGCCTTGCGCTGCAGTGGGAGGGATATATTCATATATCTGTCACTCTTCGAAACACTGATCCCTAGATTTTTACCTATACCTTTTACAATCCCAGAACTTTCTCTCGTTATTTTCCTTAAAAAAACCCCACAAAGCATCCCAAAAGATGAAATAAGCCTTGTGAGAATTTATTGTCCTCAGGGCTTCCTGCAAAAATTGTAAAATAAAAAACTAACTAACCATCACGCCGTATCCCCGATCACACAACTAGGTATTGGCACATACGCCTTGCCTCTTTTATTCGTTCATTCGTTCATTCGCTCTACATGCCCAATCAATCTGAATCAATCAATAACTTTCATAACCTTACTCCTTACACTTAAATCAGCCTTGCATTTGTCACTTCCGCGTTTTCATTCGATAGTAGAAAGTTAATCGAATTTGTGTAAATAATAATAATAATAATAAGTTGCTTAGCAACGCTTTGCTCTCTGATTATTTTTTGTAATATCATATAAAAAAGAATTAGCTTTGATCCCAAAACATAAAAATATTTAAAGAAAAGTATATCAGATAACGCAATAAATAAACTGCCAGTAAGCCATAGGATATTTAGGTAAATAAATAGGATTTTAAAAATAAATTATTTGAGGACCCCAGTAACCAAGGTAAACAACAATATTTGACATTCATTTGGAAAAAAAAAAACATTTTAAAGGTATATTTATATGTTGACGTTTTTCTGGACCATAATATATCATAGATTTGTAATGTTGAAAGGTAGTTGAATTGGAAATTATAGATTTGTTATGTCGAAAGGTAGTTTGATTAGAATATTTAATTTGGTCACATTGAAAATTATTTGTTGATTTGGTTACTGGAATGTAGCAGTAACGATAAAATCATCTCTTAGTTGTTTTGCAAAATGACTACAATGTCATTTGCAACCAACGTAGATGAACAGGGGATTATTATGTCATCTATACAGATGAACATGGATAGTCTAAAACCCCAAAAACAAAAGCAGGTATTTCTAGACAACTTATGAAATGGACGAACGATGTCAATATGTTCATTGTTCGTTCATATTTTTATGTAACCAAACTAGAAACAGATATGTTGTTATATAGGAAAAAATTACATTCACTTTTCTCACAAAATTATCCGATTGCCCAAGTAAACGAACAAAGATTAGCAGACCAAAAGCGAGCAATTTTCAAAAATAATTTAATTCCTGTAGTCACATTAGAACAGATTAAAAGAGAAGTAGCAGATAGATTGCAAATGGGAAATAATTTAGAACAAATTAACACAAGTAATGTCATATCAGATACATTGAATATAGATAGTTTGGATAATATTCTAGTCGAAATGTCCAATGATATTACAGTAGATTCAAATAACTTAGACGTTATTTATAATCTTAGGGAAATCAACATTGCAAATTTAAACTTTATTGATGATAATGTAATAGAATTAGCTAATTTACTTCATAATAATATAAACAGATATATAGATGTAGAACCAACAGTTAGACCAAAATTACCAAAATTGCATACGTCAAAGAAATTATCTAAATTAATTTTTGAATTAAATAACATAATTTTACCAAAAATCATTTTTGACGAAATAAGTTTTTTTTTTTTTTTTTTAGATCTTCATACAATAGTATATGCTACTGCTGTTACTGTTTGTAATAAGTTAGGAATCAAATTATCATCCTCCTCTGATGATAGATCATATAGTTATAGTAAACCAGAATGGCAGATCAGATTAGAAAATGATGTAGTATTTTTAAGAAGTAACATAGCTAGAGTAATAGAATATAAAAATTGGAATAGAAGTAGGAAAATTTTGAGACATGTAGATGAAATTAGGAGAAAATTTGGTTATAACATAGATAGTCATAATAATGAAAATATAATCAATGATTTATTGGATTTATTAAAACAAAAATTAGGCGTAAAAGCTAGTAGATTAAAAAGATATAATTATACATATAATAAAAAAATAATAACAGATTATTCCATAAAAATGAAAAAATATTTTATTCCAAACTTGACGATAAACAAAATATTATTTCGAATAATAATATTCCGTTGCCATCTGAATCAGATATGCGCGATTTTTGGACTAAAATTTGGAGTAAAGATATAAAACATAACGAGTCAAGTCCCTGGATAGAAAATGAAGAACTCAATTTTTCAGGCATTGAACAAATGAGTTTTTCTAATATATCGGTTGAATTTTTAACCGAAATTATTAAAAATACTCATAATTGGAAAGCCACGGGTTGCGATTGGATACATAATTTTTGGTACAAACGTCTAACTACTTTACATCCTCTTTTGGCAAAAAATCTTTCAAAATTTGTCAGTCAACCACAAAATTTTCCAAATTTTCTAACTAAGGGCATTACTTATATGTTGCCCAAAAGCGAAAATATTAATAATCCCTCTCAGTACAGACCCATTACATGTTTACCGACAATATACAAAATATTAACCTCTTGCTTGACAGATTTAATATATACTCATTTAGATGAAAAAAAATATTTTATCTGAACAACAAAAAGGTTGTCGAAGAAAACATATGGGATGTAAAGAACAATTAGTTATTGTTTCTGTAATTCTAAAACAGATTCAAACTCAAAAACGTAATTTACATAATTGCTATATAGACTACCAAAAGGCTTTCGATAGTGTCCCGCACTCGTGGCTGATCAAAGTATTAAATATATATAAAATTAACCCCATTATTATTAGCTTTTTGGAAAATATTATGTCCTTTTGGAATACCAATTTACTTATCAATTTAAAAGGTAAGAAAATAGTAATACCGGGCATTTCAATTAAAAGAGGAATTTTTCAAGGAGACTCATTGAGTCCTCTTTGGTTTTGCTTAGCATTGAATCCTCTATCTAAAATGTTAATTAAAAGCAAGTTTGGAATAAAAGTTAAGGGTAATACAAGGGAGAGTAGTACAATTTCGCATTTATTATATATGGATGACATAAAATTATTTTCGAATTCTGAACAAAATTTAGAGAAAATGATCGAGGTAGTTAAAAACTTTTCAGATGATATCAAAATGACTTTTGGTTTAGATAAATGTAGAACGATCCATATAGAGAAAGGTAAAATTGTAGATGGGGACGAGAGTATATTTAGAAATTTCCAAATTACTAGTATGAAAAGGGATGAGGTTTATAAGTATTTAGGATACCCACAATCAAATAGATTAGACCATACTAGTATTAAAAATGATATTAGGATTAAAATTCAAACTAGGATCAGGAAAATTTTAAAATGCAATCTATCTGCTAAAAATTTAGTAAAAGCAATAAATACTTGGGCAATACCTCTATTAACGTACTCATTTGGCATAATTAAATGGTCTAATACAGATTTAGATAACTTAGAAAGATTAATTAGAACTACGCTAACAAAGTTTAATTGCCATCATCCAAATTCAGCTATAGAACGAGTTAATTTACCTAGAAATTTAGGAGGTAGAGGTATAGTCAAAATAACTTCTTTGAAACATAATCAGGTAGAAATGCTAAGAACTTTTTTCCATAGGAAAGCATAGCTCAGAAATGCACAAAATAATTTGCAAGGCAGATATAAATATTACACCTTTAAATTTATACGATGAGAATGCCAACATTTTTATAAATCCCAACCAGGAATTATTAGATTCCTGGTCAAATAAAATTTTACACGCAAAACACTTCAATTATCTCAACAAAACGTATGTTGACAAAATTTCGTCAAACAAATGGTTGAGTATTGGAGAGTTGAGCGCAGAAATAGAAGGATTTATGCTTGCCATTCAGGATAGAGTCATTAATACTAAAAAATATAGAAAGCATATAATCAAAGATACAAATCAAATTGATGATTTGTGTAGAAAATGTTTGGCTTTTCCGGAAACTATAGAACATATTATATCGGGATGTTCTATATTAGCACCGTCCGAGTATACATTTAGGCACAATCAAGTTTTAAAAATAATTCACCAAAATTTGGTAATTAAACATAACTTGATTGACTGCCGTAATGTAGTACCATATTATGAATACGAACCAAATTCATTTTTAGAAAACGAATTTTATAAAATATATTATGATAAAACTATACTAACAGACCGAGCGATTAGTCATAATAGACCCGATATAGTTTTACATGACAAAATTAAAAAAAATAACTTATATCATTGATGTCGCTATACCAAATTCCTGTAATATTCAAAAAACTGTTAACGATAAAATAAGAAAATACACAGATTTAGGAAATGAAATAAAAAGAATTTGGCATTCTCAGACTATAAAAATATTACCATTCGTTATTTCGGCTACTGGCATTATACCTAGCTCTCTAATTAAAAATTTAGGCGTATTAGATCTATCAAAAAATTTATATATAAAGATGCAAAAGTCGGTCATTTTGAATACATGTAGGATAACGAAAGATTTTTTAAATATTTATGTTGAGGGATCAGTAGGATTTATAGGCCCTGTTAGAAGTTCTACCGAGCCGAACCCTCTGATATGAAAATATCTGGAGTCGGTGAATTATTTTCCCATTTGATCTCTGGTGAGTTGACGTGTTGTTCTTGTATTGTTTTGTATTTATTTTGCTTATATAATGCACTTACATAATGTTGATTGACTAGATGATCATTTGTGGAAAAGTGAGTGGAAGGGTTAAGTTTTTCCTTTGGGGAAGATTTAACCCGGACAACTAAATCGGAAGTTTAAAAAAAAAAAAATAATTGGATAATTTGTAGAGCGCCGTTTTTGTTAAAAATCACCTCAAGGGCGCTGTACAATTTATTTCCTAGGATCTACATTTGTTATTTAGAAAGATACCAAAACATACTTACCTGGCAAGTCACTTCTGACAAACACACTTATATTAAAAAGTTTATGCTTATAAAAGATAAAACTGCACGCAGAGGACACTATATCAAAAAACACTGGTCATCGCATGACCTTAAGTCTGCTATAGTTTTTATTTTAATTTAACTGTATTTTAACTGTCTTAAAAAGCCTACAAATTGTTAGTTGTTATCATTTTTATTTATTTATTTTTAATAATTATTTTTTTTATTTTATTTTATTTTTAGTATTTTTTACATTTTGTTAATTTAAATTGCCGTCGACTTTGAAAGTGGAGGTTTCTGAAATTATGGATACGACTGTCTGAAAAGGTGCGTTAAAAGGGTGCGTAAAAAGCTTATAATTTTTCCCACATTATTGTTTATGACAAATAAACGGACAATTTCTGCTCAACTTGATTTGCAGCAAAAACAAAATGACGGGATAGTTTATTTCTTGCTGAAGCAAACAAGATGAGTAACAAAACTCACTGTAGGGTGGAATGAACATATTATACAAAGGTGGGAGTCAATAAATCCCATGGAAGACCAAAAACATTTCTGAGAGCTCGGTTTTGGACCACCTGCAGGTCAGTTATCAGTTTTTTTTGTGGCAAAACCCCAGATACAGCAGATATAAGATAAGTGTGAATAGCATGGCATAACATACCGGTAAATAAATCATCATTTATCGTCAGCATTTCGTTTCCGTTTTGTCGCCAATGTGCAATACTTGATATATCTGTCTAGTGGTAATCGTGTGTATTTTTTCCAAAGTTTATTTAGATGTTCAAATGCTCAGATTTCCTTTCGGTAAACAACATTGTGAATTTATTCATAATATAAAATCGTATGAACCTCCGACCCGATTTCGCTATGAATAAGTTAAGGTGTGTCAATCTGAAGCAACTCCATCCCAAGCTAAAAGTGTCACCCCACAGTACGAATGGCGTTAATTTGATTAGTCAGAGATTTATGGATACATTGTACCTGAGTACACACCACCAATTTATGCCTAAACATCCTCACCCTACTAAGACAGGACCAGCTAAATAATTTTTAAATTGGGCAACAGTTTTAAGGTTTCACACATGAGAAGGCTTTGGTTTATGATTTATTTTGCAGGTTGAAATTGACCAAAAATATTTATCATTAGCCTCAAAGACAGACAATAGACGCAATAGTTAATTATTTTCTAATCGCGTTTTATGTGTCCATCAGTATAAATGTTCAGAAATATTTTTATCCAGAACTAGATGAACATGTCGACGTCCTGTGATATAAAATGGAAGAATTTGTATCATTCTGATTTGAAACCTACTTTACTTATGCAAAGCAAAGTAAAGAAAAATCATTTCCTTTTAAAATATGTAGATTAACACAAAGAGATCATGGTTTTATATTATTACGCGTTAGTATTTTTCAATTATATATTGTATTTTCGAAAATGTATGATTCCGGTTCTATAGACCGCAACCCACCGCTCGTATATTACGATGTCATAATATTATGCCTTGTTGTACAATTTAGAACCATAATAAGGAAATGTAATTTTGAGTTGAGGAGATGACGAGGAGTCAAGCAAGTGTGCCAAGGCCATTGTATGGGGGTATCTTTCATCTTATGCGGCTAAGTGACTTGATTGTAAATTATCCAGTTTCTACTCGCCCGATCCTGAGGGCAAAGCATTTCTCCTGGCGGCCCTTTCTAAGAATTCACCCAAAATGGCAGCGTCGTATTTGTTTGTGCGTGCCATGATGCGAACAAATATTGCCTCCCCTAATTGAATCCAGGAACTAACCTTTGATAAAGGATTTATTAGGGAAAATATAAAATAGGACTGCTTTATGGCAGGTTGATCGCAAGCGATGCAGTGCCAAGATGACAAAGTCCAAACCGGAAAATAAAAAAATTTAGGTTTCACTTATTTTTTTGAAACATTATAACATAAATCATAGTTATTCTTAATATTGTCATGTGGTGCCCATGTGCTATAAAATTCCAAATGTTGTTGCTGTAATTCAATAGTTCTCGATTCGATAAGATTCGATTGAACCACCCCTAGAGTACTGTGAGAATCAATCTTTGGGAAAATATTAATATTTGTATTATGCTTGAACCAGGATGGAGTGCAACTGAAAAGTAGAAATTAATTAAGTGAAAGTATATTAAAAGTTATATTGCCCAGGAAAATTAGTAATTATTGTCAAATACTTTCATTCAATTGTGATGACTTCGAATGTTTGCAGATCTAATGATTTTCGTAACATCTTTTTTGCCGGAAATCAGTTCTTATCAATGTCTTGTTACATAAACTGTCCTTGTTACAATTTGGCTTTACCTTGGCATTGTTAAAATTTGCACATAGCCTCATAAAACAATAAACAATGAACAGCAAATACATTTTGGATAACCATTTCAACCGGACACTTTAACGTTCAATACCTAGAAAAATGGTTACAAATACCGGTGCAGGAAAGCATAAGATTAATAAGTTGCCAAACAAACATGCACTAAGCGGGGAGGCGAAAGAGATATATCAGACCAAGGAATGCGGAAGCGCCAGTTCTCGTTCCTTTGTAAGCTGAGATCCATAGATTTTTCCAAGGTGGTTAATACGCAAGCAATTCTAACCAAGCCCAAACGATATATGAACACCAAATATCACATTTATAAAGTAGTTATAATAAAACCCAAGAATTCCAATAAGGGATAAATAAATAAGATCCGAAGTTTAATAAACAAATCCATGCTAAATAAATAACATCAGATGGCCACAACTGTCTTGCGGATTCGGAAATCGTTAGAAACCCCGTCAGAAGGCAGACAATGAACAAGATGAAGAAAAATAACATCATCCCAAAACAGAGACGAGAGCATCCCACATCAATTGCCTTCGGTACCTATAAATATTTGTAAATATAATTACACAGATCCCGTAACTTCCAACATAAAATTGAAGCTGGTATAATTTCTTAATAGAATGCAAAACTATGTTATAAATAAATGGTACATCAGTAATATCTGTAAATAGTGTTTTCAATTAAGATGATTCCTTAAAAGATAGCCTGTACCTGAACCCTGAGAATAAGAGTTTACAAAATGGCTGCCGCAAGCAGGTTAAAATGTTATTTACCATAACAGTATGTATGTGTGGTTTATTATAAGATTAATATAAACCGCTTTAAGGAGTACAGTATAGTAGTAATAATTATTCATAGTAGGGCTAAATCTAGCATAAGAACAAAATTCCTAGAACCCGGATCTCTTATTAGGTTGTTTGATAAATACATTTACATATTATATTTGCTTAGGATGGACAAATTTGTAGGGGTAGAGGTCTATAGCCGGATACGACGTCACATAAAATAAGGATTTTTCCCGGAAAAATATATTTCTGAAAAATGGATGGTGGTTTATCGTGTTTGAGAGATATTTTTCTTATTTATGTCACAAAAATATGTTTGACTTACACATATTTTTACAATGAATCAAACCAGAGCATCGTCAGTAAATAAATGGGTTTATTTTTATTAACAACCACTATTTTTTTGTAAGCCTGTTTATGTGTTTAAGGTCTCCATTAACTGTTTTGGGATAGTTAAAATGAAAATAGTGTTCGTTCGAATCCAGAATTACAACTTGATTAAAGAGTTTGATATGTAGATAGAAATAAAGGCGGGGTCCGGTTGTGTTGGTGCGATTTGCAAGTAGTGCGGATGAAAGATGTCGGGGACGAGCAGTTTCTTTTTTATTTTATGTATTTATTTAACGCCCAGAGGGCTTTTACCTGTAGGTGGTATAATTTTAATGACAGACAGTTTTGAAACATGATAACGAAATAACAAAAATAAAACTACATTAAAAAAAATATATATGCAAGAAAAAAAATTTAAAATAACCAGAACATAAATTAAAAAATACAGCGATTTGACTGGTTTACAAAAATATTACTTCCATTTTGGAATAGTGTTGAAATAAGTCTTTTACGTGATCCACAAAATTCGCAAAGTTAATAATAAATATATCGACATCACTTAAGTATTGGTTTTTCATAGTGTGAAACCGTTGTGTTGGGGAGTTTGCAATGTAATTGCGCTTATGTGTGTTGCAGTGGAATAGTGTATTTTGTCGTGTTGTTATTGTAGGTATTCGTAAGTTTATGTGTTGCAGAAGTTCGCAACAGTCGAATTTAGAGTTTAGAATCTTGAATAAAAAAGTTAAGTCGTTTATTTTACGCCTGTTCCGATGTATGTAATTTTAGAGTATTTATTAAGAAATGATATTGTAAGTCTTTTAGTGGGATATTTAATTTAAAATTTATAAAACGTAGTAATTTTTTTTGTATTCGCTCAATGTTATAAATGTGAATTTTGAAAGAGGGAGACCAAACTACTGAGTTGTATTCAATTATGCTTCTAACTAGAGATATGTATAACAGTTTAATGGCTTGAATGGAGTTAAAGTTTTTAGTTGTTCTTAATACGAAGAGAGTGTTTTCATGCCTTTGTTTACAATTTGGTGGATTTGATTGGCGAAACTTAGTTTTTCATCCAAAATAATTCGGAGATCTCTCATTTCCGTGACTCTTTCTAAAGCTGTATTGTTAATGGAATATTCAAATAATACAGGATTTTTATTTCTGCAGAAAGTCAGGGTTTTGCATTTGTCTACATTTAAAAACAGATTATTTTGTACGCACAAATCTTTAAACTTATTAATATTTGACTGTAGTATTTGCATCGAAACGAAACGAAACGATTCCAATATAAAGTTTTGAAATATTGTTACGTTAGTTGCGGTTGATCTACCTTTGTTTCAAACCAATACTGATCTATGTTCATCTATGGTTTTGATGGAAGGCTGCAAGTTCGATTCATGGTTCGTATGTGGGTATATATATATTTACGATTCGGAGCTAACATTTTCAGAATTAAGAAAGGAGGCAATATTTGATATACTGTGCTAAAGAAGAATCGATTGAAACATATTTGACCAAGAGAGCATCCTTAAGGAAAAAGATTAATTATTTTGACAGAATGATTAAAAGAATTAAATTTTGAAAGTATGTCAATGTTTTAATTATTAATTTAAATAAATTTAATTACTGCCAAAATAGCTACGATATATTACCAGGTATATGTTAACCCATACATATACTCGGTAGTACAGTGAACAAAGTGAATTTAAGAAGAGCTATAAAATTTTATGAACTAGAACCACTTTAAAACGCAGCCCGTTGTACAACTTTCCAATCGAGTTAATTTAATCGGTACCATTACTCCATTTGAAAAATGAGATTTTGTACTCTTGATATGATATTGCACAATCCTTTAATACAAAAGCTCGTTAATAACAAATACATTATTTGGTTGAGTTCCTTTGAAAGAGTAATTTTTGGATAGCGAAATTAATTAGTGATATATTTACAATCTCCGCCGCAGAGCGGTACGCAAATAACTTTGTACTAAGAGGTCATAATTTTTCATCTGGCAATAAAAAACTGGATAAATTAATAACAAATTATAGGTATTATATAATTATTATTATATAATATAATTATCAAACAATCAAAATGTCTATTTAATATCGCCTCTCGTTCCAGAGTGGAAGACACTTTGATTTTACTTGCCAAAATAATGACTGTTTATGCATAGCAAATAAAAATGAAATTAAATATTTAGGTGTAATAATAGATAGTAACCTTATGTAGAAAACTCACATAAACAATATCATAAATAGATTAAGAAAACTCATTTACATATTTATTAGTCTAAGAAATATAGGTACTTAACTTAAAAATTCTTAAAAATATTTACTACGCTCTAGCCCATTCAATAATACAGTATGGTATCGTTGCATGGGGGGGAGCTTACATATCATCACTTTTACCGCTGGAAATCACTCAAAGGCTGTAAATAATTTTTTTAATAAAAAAACCATCAGACTAACCAACCTCACAAATTTTCCAAGACTTTCAAGTCCCACCACTAAAAAATACATATACAAAAAATATGCTGCTTCAAATCCACAAAGATCTGTATAAGGTTCGTGTTGAGAGCAATAGTCAAAATACAATGGGTCGCTTATGCACTCCATTAATGCATACCAGTTTTGCACAACACTATTACACGTACACTGGAGTGGTGTGGTTTAATCAACTAACGACAGAGATGAGATTAGAACCGGACTATAATAAATTTAAAAATAAAATAAACTTCACACCTTAAATAATTTAGCGAATTAGAATGACGATGACATCTCAATATATTACTTTACATATTATTTTATAAAAAACTAAAATCTCTTCACTTTATATGTTTTTATGAATTTTTTTCTTCTATTTACATGTGTGTGTTAAGTTTTTATTTTTATTTTTTTCCCTTTACACATCTCGCTCTGGTAAGAGATCAAAGTTTGGAATCTAAATGATACTTAAACCGCTTAAGTATGATACAGGAATGCCCTAGTGAGATGTGCAGAGTATGTTTTTTATGTTAAAAACTGTTTTTTGAATAAATAAATAAAAAATAAAATTTAATTCTCGATCTTCATCTTACTCTTCTTCGGTCCTTCATCTATTTTCACAAGTCACAAATCTACCAATTTGAAGACACCATTATTCAACTGTCTCTAGGCAGTTGTGCGGTATCACAAAAAAAACTTCACTATCCGTCACTTTTGAAGAACGAAATGGCGCCCGTTAAAATAAATTAAAAACGAATGACATATTTATATTTCTAAGGGTGCTCTAAGACAACCGTTTGGTTTTTATAATGTGTTCTTGCTTGGGGGTAGATAGAGCAGTTGTCTCACCCCCAGCACTTAGCCCTTGCCATTGGGACCGCAAAAGCCTGCCCACTCTCCGTCTACCTACGGGAACCTCCAACCCTCCCCGTTATCATATGAAGAGAGAAGTCTCTAGTAACGGTTCCTACCCCTCGGCTAAGGGCGATGAAGCAGGAGCAAAAAGATTTTCAGGATATCGTCTTTAGAGATAGTTGTTTTAATTTTGACTAATTACAGTTACCCACCGGTTTATTATAATAAAAAAATATTTAATGTGACCTGTTAAGTTTATAATTTATAGTCACAGAAAGGCTCTAATGCGCAGGTTATGTATCATTGACGAAATACAACTTGACCACCGAATAAGCTTGCATGACGAATGTGTTTTGGGAGGCCTAAACAGGAGTTTTGACAGTATGGAGGTGACCACCCCATCATTACACACAAGGAACTAGAGAGATACAAAATGAAATAGGATAAGTGGCGTTTCTTAAAAGTTAAATTTTTCAACAGTTGATCAAAATTTGAAATATTTTAAAAAATATCAAATTATATATAATTTAGTAAAATATTTATCTTGATATTAAAAATAATTAATTAACTCTGAAAATCCCGTTGGAGAGCATTTAGAGTTTTGTTGAAAATAAATAACATGATTTTGAAAGGTTGAAGGGTAATTTTAATTCTAACTTTAAACCCTTTTCCAGGAAAAACTCTCGTGAAAGGTACGATAAAATTACTTCCCACACAGAAATAATTTTACCAACTAGGGAAAAACTAATGACACGTCTGACAATTTATAGCAAGAATATCAACAACTCTCAATGAAAGTACGAAACAGAAAAATATAAAAATAAGATATTGTTGGTAGATCTTATTCATAGTACGAAACGTATTAAATATTCTTATTTTTCTTTCGTATGTTGGGGAGGTCAGAGGAAACATCTAGGTTAGTGAGATAGTCTAGAACTTCAGGCGTCGCACTGCAGACATCATCAATCCCGCCGGGGAAAGAATATTCCATCTGTTCAGTGGTCTGCACCGCACCGCATTCACACATTGCCGACTCGTTAATGCCCCACCTGTGCATCATGTAGGCATAACAGCTGTGGGAGGACCTTATCCTATTGTTACAAGGCAATGAGAATCCAGGCTGTCTCTCTAACTCTAAGATGGAATTTTCTCACGTCAGCCGATTGCCACTCAAGTTAAATATGACCAAAGGGGAGTAAGTCAAACAGTGGTAGAGCAAATCCCCGGCAAGATGTTCAGGGTTCAATTCCTAGTTGCGACCGAATTTTATTTCCTGATTTTTGTCTTTCACATTTTTCTTTTGAGAGTCGAATATCGTCTTTAATGACTAAATATAATTAGAGAGGACCTATAGGAAAATCTCTTCTGTAACTACAGGAGACGAGTGGATCCTTTACTCAAAAACAGTATACGAGTAAAATAAATTCCAAAAGAACAGAGTATTGGAAAGAAAAGATTAACTCTGAGCGAACCAACCCGCGAAGTCTTTGGAACTCAATAAAGACTGTAATTTCCGAAGTCACTGTTCCAACGAAAATAGATATTACCCCGGAAGCCTTCTCAATTTTTTTTCGGGAAAAAATTGAATCCATTCGTGCTTCCGCATCTCACGCCCCTCCGCCAATATTCACTTTAAATTCTAAAGGAACTTTGTCTTCATTCAAACCCACAAAGCTGGAAGAAGTAATAAAAATTATTTCAAGCTCGCCTAATAAACAGTGCAGTCTTGATCTTATAACGACATGGTTATTAAAACAATGTTCTAATGTTCTAGCTCCATTCCTAGTTCACGTTTTCAATAAATCACTTAGCACGGGTGACTTTCCTGAACCACTCAAATCAGCTGTAGTAACACCAATCCTGAAAAATACACAACTAGACGCTAATAACTTAGGTAATTATCGACCCGTTTCAAACTTACCATTTATTTCAAAAATCCCGGAGAAAATTGCTGCCGCACAAATAACCAGTCACTTGAATTCAAATAAATTATTCGCAAAACGTCAATCTGCGTACAGAAAGTTCCACTCAACTGAAACCGGACTACTTCGTATGCTATCAGACATAAGTCTGGCCATAGAGTCAGGTAAGTTATCACTTATCTCACTCCTAGACATGAGTTCAGCCTTTTATACGATTGATCATGAATTCCTCATTAGGAGATTAGAGGAGACATTTGGTTTGAATTCCGACATAAAAAATTGGCTGGTATCCTATTTATCCAATCGCTTACAAGCCGTGAGGGTTGGAAATAAATTGTCCAACTTCGCAACACTTTCTTCAGGGGTACCCCGGGGATCCGTTTTGGGTCCACTTCTCTTCATCCTTTTTACAAATGATGTCGCCAAAATAATCGAGTCATTTGATCTCTTGTCTCACTGCTACGCTGACGATCAGCAAGTTTATTTCTACTGCGCTCCAAATGAAATCAATAGTCTCAAGATCCGTATAACTGAATGTATAGAAGCAATAACTCGTTGGATGTCTTCAAACAAGCTGAAGCTCAATCCATCTAAGACTGAGTTTATCTGGGCAGCCACAAACAAATGTCAACATTTCATAGACAATTCACCTATTACTATTTCCGGCAGCGATATCATCCCAAAAACAACAGTCAAACTTCTCGGTGTCAATTTAGATTCAGACTTTTCGTTTAAAAATCAAATAAATAGGACTGTAAGCACCGGTTTTTTTCACCTAAGACAACTCAAGTCTGTCCGAAGAAACCTTCCTTCAGAAGCAACAAAACTACTTATCAACTCTCTACTACTCTCGTAGTCTCACGTCTCGATTACTGCAACGGCATTTATGCCAGCCTTCCAAAATATCAAATTGACAAACTTCAATCAGTGTTTAATGCAGCAGCACGGCTCATAACCTGGGTTTCAAAATATTCGCACATTTCAGAATACCTTCGTAACCTTCACTGGCTCAAGTGCCCTGAAAGAATCCAGTACAAACTGTGCTGGATGATGTTTAAATCCATCAATGAAATGGCCCCACCCTACATCTCTGAACTATGCGTCCCGGAAAACACTGGTCTGAGGCAGTCAACTCTTAGATCAGCAACATCATCAGCTGTAGGCAGACTGATAGAACCTAAGCGCAAGCCAAATACTAAGTTTGGTGATCGCGCTTTCGGAGTATCTGGGCCGAAGGCTTGGAATAAACTCCCTCCAGAACTAAGATCCATAACAAGTCCAACAGAATTCAGGTCTAAGCTAAAAACTTACCTTTTAAAGCTGTCGTACCCTTAAATTAAATATACCAATCCTAAGAGAAAAAACAGTTATATTTAATTTTTCAATTAAGTCCTAAATCCTGTATCTAAATTTCGCCAATAAACAATTATATAATGTTAATTAAGTGTTAATCTCAAGTGACCTACCAGGTAAGTATTGTACTGTATATTTTCTCCATAAATAGTTAAGTAATAACATCACTGTAGAAATGTATTATAAGTTTGTACAGCGCCCTTGAGGTGTTTGCACAAAAACGGCGCTATACAAGTCATCCAAGTATTATTATTATTATTATTATAAAATTTTAAGTTTTACTCAATTCCAAAAACGTTTTACACTCAAGTTCCTTGCTGAATCAATGGTCCTTTACAACCAATTTCTAATATTACATAACCTGTAATATTATAATATTATGTACATGAATAAAATAGGCAGAACACATTCGGTTGGATTATTCAATCCCCATAGGTAAACTCGTGCAGTTATACAATCCAGGGATGAAGGCAGCTATAGAGCGAGTATTGCGAGACGGAAGTAGCAAGAGGGAAGAAGAGGAGGTAGCGGATGCAATCATGTCTGATATGATCGAATTAGTTTGCGGCAGACATAATTATTGTGCGGAGTCACCGTACTCAACAAGGCTTTATTGCACATAATGCTAAATGCTTTTCCATTTAAGAAAGTTCAATACGTTCAAATGTCAAAGTAAATGTTAATTGTTTGTTATCCGAAAGAAAACAAACTTTCAAAATAAATTTTACCCTTTATATAAAAAATAAAAGAAAAAATATCCTGCTGATTACTGCAGTTTTTTTTTTCTGGAAAAATGGTAGACATGTGTTAAAGTAAAGTGGTAAAAACAAATTATAGTGTTGATTACTGTCTCCTAGGAGCATTTAATTACAATTTGTATTTTTATATATTTGTTGAATTTTTTAATTTTTTCAAATTTATATGAGTTTAATTTAATATTGACATCGGTGTTGTACTTATGGCAAGCCGCAAATTAAACGCTTTTTATTATGACCTTTATCATTCTGTGAAATTAATACAGCGGTTAATACTCTCAGTATCGCCATGGTGAAAAACCCACCATTCGGAATTTAAACTTTGTTTGGTGACCATATCTGACATTGACGGCCGGCGTGGTCTAGTGGTATACGCTTTTGACTACAGATCCGAAGGTCGCGGGTTCGAACCCGGCGTGCGCAAATAAATTTTATTTGATTAATTTGTGTTATTTCACAATTAATTAATTTAAAATAATATATAGTATATTTGCGGCACGTTCCAGAGTGGAAGATACTCTCAGTATCGCCCTGGTGTAAAACCACCATTCAGAATTGAAACGTTGCTTGAAATGGCTTTAGCCGTGTTTGGTGACCAGATCTGAATAGCCAGGTACTTCTCCACCTTCCTCTTCCCCATCTCCCTCCCCTCCCCAATATACCCTCAGCCTCACAACATACCCCAATTGGGGATGCCATAGTCTCACTGGCTCCAGACGGGAGCAGTTGGGACTCTTGTGCGGTATTACTGTAAAAAAAAAAAAAAAAAATATCTGAAAAGCCAGGCACATCCCAACCTTCCTTATCACCCACCATATCTTTTCACTCCCATTTATATACCCCAATTGGGGATGTCATAATCCCACCGGCTTCCTTGGAAGAGTTGTAGAATGGCGGTAAACAAACATATTTTGATTAGTCTTCCCGTTTCCCTAATAATAAAATATTACACGAATTGTATTTAATAATAAGCCAATAAATCTAAAAATGTATTTGCACCGCGACCGTTTTTCTTTTGATTAATTTTCAAAGCGCTTTAAAAAAACTGAAAAAAATCATACCACACAACTCAGCCGTGAAGGTTCCACTTACTTCAACAAAACGACTCCCTCTTTGTGATATGACAAAGGAGAAAAAACAATTAAAGTTGAATCTTTTTTACCTAACTTTGGGTATATTCTATTAAAACTTGTAAACAGGCTGATCAACTCAGAGTCTACTTTTAAACGACATGAACCTCAAAACGCACCACTGAATAATAAGAAAAGTTGCCCCAAGAGGGAGAAAGGGGGGGGGGGGGGTTGCAGAAATTCCCATATCATCGTAATGCATTGGAAAGTTTGCTTGTGACGTGAAGCCGCTTCAAATATGCCCATTGTAGGTATTTAATAGCCGGAAGTTTATCCACTTTCTTCAGAAAACTTTGAAATTTTAAAAAGGTTTTTATTCAATTGCTATAAATCTTTGTATTGGGGTCGGAAAATTATTGATAATTATTGAAATAATTTATGTAAAACAATTATAAAATAAGTACAAAATTACAATGCAAATTTTCGTTCCTATTATAAGTACTTCCCAATCTTATTTTTCTCTATATACTTCCCTCCACATCCCCTTTTGGTCTCATAAGATACCTACTATAATTTGGAGATGCCATTTTTCCGCTGGCTCCGAGCAGTTGGGGCTTCCAAACATAAATACTGTCCTTTAATGAAAGGAAGCTAAAAATTTTCTCAAATAATTCTTACCAAAGAAGTTCAGTCTTTGCGCACACTTCCTAACGGTGGCAATATAATAAGCAAGTTTAGTTGGAGCATCGGTGATTTCAGGTTAACTCCCTGCTTTTACCAAGTAAATCGTTTCCTCAACACTGTACATGTGTATTTTGGCAGAGCAGCAATAAAAATCTTAGCATCAACACCATAAACCAATACATTTGTATGCATCACATACCCGCGCTTGTACGACAATATCAAATTTTCTGTTTAAGGTTTTGATTTTAAGCAATTTTGCAAGGACGGGCCGTGAACATATTACAAAGTTAGGCACGTGCCGCTGTACCTACAAAACTAGGAACATAATATTGGAGGTAGCAAAAGGTATAGTATGAAGACCAGAAGAAGTTTGTTTAAGACATTTATCCCTTTCTCTAAGAAGAGTATATTTACAATAAAGAGGAAGTGAACAATACCGCCCTAAAGTTTTCATTAGAGAATGTGGAACGGAACAATTTAAACAGTAGCGATGGCATTTGAAATAACAATTAGTGATCTAATTCACGTTTCCTAGTACACTTCTGTAATTATATAATTCAAGTTGATAATAATAAAGCCGAAAAAATATTCACCAATTATTAGGTAGGTACTTGCTTCAGTTTTACAGTAGACATTTATTACAATCTTGTAGAATTTTATAAAACTGTTTTGTTAATGGAATATTTTCTCATGTGATTCTTTGGGTTAGTCAATAATTTATGCGATTACTCTTGCTGCCTGGGTAAAGGGGACATCAACAAGTATTTGATCATTTAGAACTGGTTCGGAAATTGAACTTTATTCTTTGTTTGTAGATATCAGATGACCTTGAAAATGTAAAATTAGGTACTTACTTCAGTTTTACAGTAGACATTTATTACAATCATGTAGAATTTTATAAAACTGTTTTGTTAATGGAATATTTTCTCAAGTGATTCTTTGGGTTAGTCAATAATTTATGCGATTATTCTTGCTGCCTGGGTAAAAGGGACATCAACAAGTATTTGATCATTTAGAACTGGTTCAGAAATTGAACTTTATCCTTTGTTTGTAGATATCAGATTACCCATTTTCTTCACATAAAAAATATAAATTAATGAACATAGAAAGCGGAGGTTTTATTCCAGAATGCATCAAAATCTGTATTTTCGTGATTCATTCTGTTCTTAGACAGCTGAACGGATAAACCGATGAATCTATACGTGAGCCTGTGAATAAATTATTAACAGGCGCGTCCTATATTTTCGGAACCCTTTTCTACACTTTGTCTAAAAATCACCACTGAGTGCTAATCCGGCCCCCCGTAAAGGTGAGTTGTTGTTGCGAGTACGGGTTTCTTGTTCGCCTCTTTATTTCTGCTATATTATGTATGCTTCGTTCTCATACGTCTTAATATAAGATTGACAGGTCTAGCTCAGCCGACGGAGGCAACCTTTGTGAATAAAGGATTGTCGCCCGGTTCCTTCATTGATATTTTAAATTCTCTATAATATCGCAAAGCGGCCAAAGGTTATTCTCTTGTATTCCTGCATACTATATCAACATGCGTTTACTATAAAGCGTAAGATATTCTTTATCAATACAAAGCGGAAAATTGACTTCAGTAATACTCATTATTATTAATGCAAAATGTGATATAATATCAGGACTTACACGTTTATAATAAAGTTTGGTAAATACTCCCATTAATCCATGAACATCAAATATTTATCTGAGTTTTCCGATACTTACTTCCCCGAAGAATTTGCTATTTAATACTAGACCTGCGTGGATGTGCGGTCAATATCCTGTACTGCTACGGACTCAGAGTTCACGGGTTCTAAAACCGACGTGCAGAAAATAAATCTTTAAAAAAATGTTTTTCTTTTATATGATTTATAGCTGATTTATTAAATATCTCTTAAAATTATTGGTCATCCGGTTAAAAACGGGACTGCAGGCCATTTCCTAATAAACTTTAGTAAATTCGTAATGATATCGGAACACGCGTTCATGCACCTTCATTTGTCTTAATAATGACGAAATGCGAAAATGTTATGAATTTTATGGATTCGTGTTCCGTGTGACATCGTAACAAAACATTGGTATTTTATTAAAAGTTTATTAGGATTCCTTTCAATTCATTCGTTAAATGTCTGCAATTCTGTTTCTAACCGGATTGCAAATGATTTGAAGAGATTTTTAATAAATTAACAATATTTTTTATCAATAAGTTTCCTCCGCGTATATTTATCGGCACGTTCAATTGTGATAGATATAAATTATTAAACTAGCAATGACTTTCAAACAAGTCTTTTAAAAAAAAAAAATCTCTTATAAAAATCTTCCTTATCTCCCATTCTGGGAACTTCCTTTCATAAATACTTCGTATTTTTAAATGTGTGCCTTTCGACTCGAATGGCAACTTGACACGTCCAGATTGAAGTACGACAAAACCCTCTCTCGTTCTAGATTATTCTAGAAGGTTCCAGAACCTTCCATTGTTTTCTGATACAATAAGTGCAGCTCGGCAACAAGTGTTACCTCTCGTCACTTTTTCAACAGGAATTGAAGAATATTCTTAATAGATGGGGCTTCATATTTACACACTTTAGTACTTAACAGTTCCAAAATTCAAAGAGGCCTACGCAAAATAAATTTGATAAATTCGAAACATGTCAAGTTATTATGACATAATCATTTTTTATTGCGCACGACCATTTGAAAAAATAATGGTTAAGTGTCCTTCGCTTTCATCTTACCTTGACAAAAGGTTACATAACTCGATTAGATTGAAAACTGTGTATTTAATTCGTTAATTTTGCCAAAATATTTTCACTGAACAATAAATTTGGCTTAGATGGAAACCTTATAATGAAATCAAGTTGATTTACCTATCCAGGGCCGGCCCTACGCGGGCGCAATTGGAGCCGACCGCTCCAGGCGCTGTATTGCCAAGGCCTAAGGGCGCTGTAAAGCTAACACCTAACAGCTCCAACACATCACCCTTTAGATTATTTTTCATCAAAATGGGGCTACACAAAAATACAAATAATCAGAATATTACTGATTACAGTGATCACCAATCTAGACGTCATTTGGTTTTGAAGGGCGCCAAACTTTTACTCGCGCCAGGCGCCGTTTGGCTCAGGGTCGGCGCTGTACTTACCCATCTGTGATGAAGGTATATCTAAAATTTGTGAGCAGGAAGGTTTTTTGTCTGCTATTAAAACGACTAATTAAAACTTTATTACTTTAAGCAAATAAGTCTTTACAAATAACACCTTCAAGAACACTAAGGACGGGTTGTTTCGGAGAATTTGAACAATTCATCAAATGTCAACGTTTATTTTCGGGTTCTGTGAAAGACTTATTCAAGTTCTGTTTTTATATCATTGTAGGCTAGTTGCTTGACAAAACTGAAATAAAAACAGAACTTGAAAAAATCCTTCACAGAACTTGAAAATGAACGTTGAAATTTGATGAATTGTTCAGATTCTCCGAAACAACCCGTCCTAAGAGTTAACGATCATCATGCATCGTAAGAGCATGTTTGCATTGTTTATATCATTTATTTATTTAATATATTTCTCGACTGCATGTATTTATATCGCATGTTTATTTTATGTCTTTGTAATCTGATAGCACTAAATAATATAAACTTGTTTGGACTTTTAGCTGCGCAGAATTCAAGTTGCAAGCTAATATTTGTCGGCACATGTGCAGCTAACTACACGGGTTGAATTGTCTTCAGAGGGCAACTGGCAGTAGATGATCCTCCCACTAGACGGCTCCCCACACAACTCAAGTACTGCTTATCAGAAGCTCTCGGCGCCTCTAGTGCCATACGCCATACCTGTTCCATTATCCTGACTCCCTGGGAGAGATTTACAAATCTTACGTCTTGGGCACGCTAAAACAAAGGCAAAGAGTGAAAAAGTACAACCATATACAGAAAATAAACTATTTTCAAGCCTTCACAAATAAACAATTTTCATGAAACACATGATACTGGTTAAAAAGTTATACCTGGCAAGAATACAATTATCTTAGCCTGTGCGTGGGTCGCTTAAGGCGCTGAAACAAAATGTTAATCCATGCTTTCAAATAACAATTGAAGTATTTAGTTTGTATCGATCTCCTTTTACGATATGCCTCCTTATGTTGGTGGTATCTCAGTAATGGAAGGAGATTTATAGTACGGCTTCAATTATGATTGCATTCAGTGGCGTTCGAATCAGGATTATTATCACCTGCGGCGCTTTGCGTACTCCCACGCGATGGATTCAACGGATAATGCAGCCGAGGAATGCGTGGAGTTTAGTTAACAATTGTAATGTATTCTCTCTTTGATATTGCCGCGATGATCTTCTCTGTATTAAGTTATAAGAACACTTAATTTTTTAATATAAATTGTAACCCATTGTCAATATATACCTAGATACAATATATACTGTAAAACACTTCAGTGAAAACATATCTTCTATCAATTTTCTAAAATTGAATAAAATGAAACATTCTGCCTTTTAAAACCAATTCAATAAAGTGATAAGGTTTGTACAATTTTAGGATAACGTTATAGTCAAATTGGATACTAGTGCATTAATATCGATAAGTAATAGTTTTGCATTATGTGTTAAATGAAACTAACTCACCGAATATTATTAACAGAAGCTTTGTATTGCTAATATGTTGACATTATTAACAGAAGT
Source organism: Hesperophylax magnus (assembly GCA_026573805.1). Classification (NCBI taxonomy): domain Eukaryota; kingdom Metazoa; phylum Arthropoda; class Insecta; order Trichoptera; family Limnephilidae; genus Hesperophylax; species Hesperophylax magnus. Next base: position 32,064,405 of record JAIUSX010000046.1, read on the forward strand.
TTAGGTTCCTTAGTGTCATTACATCACGTATGTAATGAAATTACATACGTAATGTATTGTCATTATAGTACGCAACACTAATTATTTATTTTATTTCAACACCCATAGGGCTTTTACGTATAATAATGTAAATCTTTATTTTTTTAATCATACAGTTTGCATAAAAAATCAGTGTTAACAAAATATAGGTTACATAAAATAATATCAGGGTTAGCAAAATATAGGTTACATAAAATATAAGAGTTTAAAAAATATATTTATGATACAGTACAAATAAGTGAGACAAAAAATAGAATATCTGCCAAAATTCTCCAAATCAACGATAACGATAATTTAATTATTGATGACAATATTAGCGATTTCTAAATGAAAATCTGAAACAGAAAAATCAGAAAAGGTTACGGTTTTGCTTTCCACAATTTGAGGTTTTAAGCAATATGTTTATTAAAAAAAAATAGATAACGATAATTATAATGTCATTATTGATTAAATAATTGCAACACTTGAATGCTGAAGCGAGCAGAAAAGATTTAGTTGTTCTTGATCTGGACACTAGAAAATGAATGAATTTAGCCGGAGCACGGTCTACAAACATTGATGTAATATATTTAGATGACATATGAAGAGAAAAAATAAATTCGGCTCTTTTACCTCTAACTGACCTCCAACTCTCCCAATAATCTAACTAAAACTACCGAATCCGGTCTACGCGCACCGTTTATCGCGTTATAATAGTGGAACAAGATTCGACGAGATATTAGTACGCAGTAAACATCTACAAACAAAAATTTAGATTTTCTAAGGTTTAGAATATTTTTATTTATTTTTTAGCGGTTGCCAAGTACTGTAGAACGTATCTACAACGTCATAGATATCAGACAGAGAAAATGTATTTTTTTATTTTTACTATGGTACCATGTATGTCATAAAACCATGGTTTTCCTCAAGTATTACTTTTTGTAAGGCGATAGGAAAAGAAGCGGGGCCAAGAAGTGTTTTGGGAAAAAATTATCTTCAGATCTGGTAACTCAACACAACAAAAGGTATGTAAAAAAAAAACATGTTTACAAGCACAATGTTTCTTAACATAATAGGTATGACTATGCATCCCTGATGTGATAGGTTAGATTAGGTTACCTACTCGAATAAATAAAATATTAACAATTTATTGAACGATGCTACTATTTTTTTAATTGATCCATTGCGAAGATACTCTTACCAGGTTACTGGGCAAATATTATTGATCTCTATGGTAGAATGAAGCCAGTCTGATCCAAATTAATTAGTTGATAAAGTAATAAAACTTTAAAATAAATTATTACACTGCACGGAGAAAACTTACCGATGTAAAAAATGACTAATTTATTAAGATTCTCTTCAAATTATGTTTTATCATGTTAAAACTGGATTGCAGGCCTTTAACGAATGAATTTATAGGTGTCCTAATAAATTTTTAGTAAAACACGAATGTGTTATCGCGATGTCGGAACATGTGTTAGTAAAAATTCTAATATTTTCGCATTCAATTTATAATCGGGATATATACAAATGCATAAACACGTGTTCCGATTTATTAAGAATGTATTAAAAGTTTAACAGGAAATATTTTAATAAATCAGCAATACTCATTTTTCTCCTCTTGCACTGGAGTACAACAGTGTCAGAAAAGGAATATTTTCAGTTACATATTATCAATGCGTCATGTTAATGATTACCTAGGGTATTTGAGTATTATAACCACGGAATGATCTTATAGTTCAAAGCCCCGTATAGACTTTAGAGCGATTATTTTAAAGAAGCACATCTCCACGCCAAGCCTAGCAAAAATTTCCCTTCGTCTTATCAAAGGATCGACTAATATGCGGGTAATCTAAATATTCCGGTAGGGCGAGCACGGCCCTTTGAGGAGGCGGCAAGAACTGAGAAACTCCGTAGAAGATGCGAGGCCGAGATATTATTTTCAGGCGCGGAATCTGCGAACTGCGATTCTGACGCAAATACAAAACGGAGCTCTCGCTTTTCCCAAAGGTCCCTCTATCTAATTGTATATATTTTTGTGATGGCAAAGGACTGATGAAGGCTTCCAAAAATATGAAATTCAGCGAAACTACCTTTATAGAAATTAAACCCTACATAATAAATAGTTTAGATTAAATCTGCATTTTAGAGTACATCTGCATTCGGCTTTGCCGCTATGTGTGGGTAATAACTCCCACCTGAAGTCCACGGATCTCTGAATTGACGTGCTGAGTTCTCCCAACTCTCGTGTAGTCCCGCTGTGTGTTCCCGCTTCCACTCCTGTATCGTCTCTCCCCGTCTTATTTCCCCCTCACCCGCAGTTAATCATTCCTTTCATGAGCATGATTTTTGCGTTAGTGCTTATTGCTGTTTACGGTCCATCAACATATAAGGTGATACTTTTGATTGCACGTGACCAAGGCATGTTTTACACTATATTGCTGCGTGATCGATGTGGTGGTGTGTCCTCTATAATTTGTAGTCGTAGGGATAATTGAATAATGGAGTATATGGGCAACTCATAACAACCTAACCGATGAACCTGGGCACCCCTGCTAGATCACCAAACGTAGCGAACCACTTAAGGTGACCTATTTTTATTTTATTTTTATTTTATTTTCTTTTATTTGGAAAACCAACAGTTATAATAATTACAAAGTATGGTGTATTAAGTGTTAATTATTTAACCAATAATAGGTTTTCACTTAAGTATAATAGGTTTTCACTTAAGTAATAATAGGTTTTCACTTAAGTATGGTAGAGGTGTTGGTTATCCAATAAATGGTTCCCGGGGCGGCGGTACCAAAATAAAAAGTCTACCTACCGGCAATAAAAAAGTTTGAAAAAAGAATTAACAAGACTCCGTAGTAAGTCGTTCAAAAATAGTTTGAAATGGAGATATTTAATTACGAATGTTAGAGGGAGCGCTCTAATATTAAAGAACGATAATAATTCATCGAAAATGGTGAAAATATTTAATAACACACGACTCGTTTGAAATCGAGCAAAAATCTCTCGAAAAACACTTAAGTTGCATTTAAGGCGATGCACTACGTGGTGTAATATTTTAAATTGATCCGCTATCAATAACTGCCCTTACGTAGATGGCGATAAGGTTTCAATTCCCGCTTAACACCATCCGCCTGTTTTGATTTATGCAAGAAAAAACATGGTCAAAAAGTGCCTTTTATTTTATTTTGTGGATGTTCAGGCATAAATATTATATTTTTTCCAGATGATTTTATAAATAACTTAATTTGTCACATTATACAATAAAATTATAACCGAAAATGGGTTCGTAAGTAGGAGATTTTGAACTTTAAAGCAGTTTTCATAGGCCTATACATTATTTTTTTTCTGGGCTTATAAAAAGACTTATATAAAAAATACGAGATTATTTCAAAGGTCAAGATGTATTCTTCTCGCAGTATTTAATTAAAGCATCTGAAACATTTCTAGACGACCAAATTTTCAAACCAAAAACACATGATTTTGCATTACTACGTATGGCATCGCCTTAAAGATACAAGGAGCATTTTTTCATACCTATAACAAATGAAATAGCAGAACCAAGTTTTAATTTTAATAATTTTTGGAGCTGACTTTGGAATTTTTTTCTATTCAAGGAATTTTATATAATTCGCCGCTAATTACCGCTTCGGCTTGACATATAATGTAGAGATATTATAAATAATAATATTGGGATGATTTATATAGCCCCGTTTTTGTCCAAAATCACCTCAAACAACATATATTTAGGGAGAGCTACGTGCTTTTTGAATGCGGTAGATAAAAAATTAGATTTATTTTTTGTGTCCTATAGCGCATTTGCAAGATTTTTGGCATTGCATATACACTGCATAAATGGTACAATTATAACGTCTTAGGCTTTATTACCTGTAATTGTTATAAATAAATGTACAAATTATATATATAAATAAATAAATAAATAAATATTTATTCAGCCCCGTTTTTGTCCAAAATCATCTCAAAAAACATATATTTATATAGCCCCGTTTTTGTCCAAAATCACCTCAAACAACATATATTTATATAGCCCCGTTTTTGTCCAAAATCACCTCAAACAACATATAATTATATAGCCCCGCTTTTGTCCAAAATCACCTCAAACAACATATATTTTTTTAGGAACTTAAAAAATTAAAGTGGTAAAGAGAAATGTGTTATAAATCGGTAGAAATACAGAATGCGAGGGCTTACAATTTGTATAATACGTTATTTGAAAATTTTTTAATGTTACGTTAAATATTTATGGTTTATAATTATTAAGTAGGTAGATATTTAGGTATCTGCTTACAAATCTTACTATTTCAGAGGAAATTTCTGTTTTGATTTATTAAATAAGAGTCAATTAGAAACATACTTTATCGACACGAGGTCTATTGTTCACAGAAACATACTTTATCGACACAAGGTCTACTGTTCACAGAAACATACTTTATCGACACAAGGTCTACTGTTCACAGAAACATACTTCATAGACACAAGGTCTACTGTTCACAGAAACATACTTTGTCGACACAATGTCTATTGTTCACAGAAACATACTTTATCGACACACGGTCTACTGTTCACAGAAACATGCTTTATCGACACAAGGTCTACTGTTCACAGAAACATACTTTATCGACACAAGGTCTACTGTTCACAGAAACATACTTTGTCGACAAAATGTCTATTGTTCACAGAAACATACTTTATCGACACGTTTCTGTTTACAGAACTACTACTTATAAAATATGTTATGATTTTATTGGCATGGCAAAATTGTCTAGCGCGTCATTTAAATTCAGAGTTTGAGTGTCGGTCAAAACCTAATCTTATTTTATTTATGCCCTTATTTGAAGATTGTTAATATTATTTGTTTGCGGATTATTCGTCGAAATATTTGGAACAATAAATATGACGTCTTGATATGATTAAAAAAATGATATTTCAACGCTCAATAGCTCATGACGGAAAAGACTTTGATATCTGAAAATAGTTGTGCAAGAAATTTATGATGGAAAAAGTGAAGTAAAAACTCATGTCATGAGCAGCTCACCGTTTTGCGAGTTTAAGGGAGGCAACAGACGTTCTGCTTCACAGCGTATGTATGACTTTTCTCTAATCTTAAATTTTATCCACTTTGATCAAATTTCACTAATTAAAATAGGTACATCATATAGGTACTTACTCTAGATACATAGAGTTAGAAAAAAATGGTATTTGTAAATCGTTCAAATATTGTGATGTATTTTCTAAGAATTCTTTTTCATAAGAACATTACGGGTATGGAAAAATGAATTTTTCGTTGCATTTGCCTTGGTAATATACCATAGCGAAATCCAAAAATATTCGGATTTTCATAAACACGTGTTAGAAAATCATGATAATATATTAGTAATTTATTAAAGTTAGTTATTAAATTAGGAACAGTTATTATTTATCATGAAACCTGTTAATTCATTCGTAAGGCCTGCAATCCCGTTTTTAACCGGATTTACTAATATTGAGAAGAGATTTTTGTTCTCCGTTTATGATATGTTGATTAACCTAAATAATTCTTATACGGTGTAGCACTCACACATGCATAGTTGGGTGCTTTATAAATCACAATTGCCTATTTTATTTTCAGAATTTACCTTTCATAAAAAATCCTCGTAAAAACCGGGTTTTTAAAAGGTGCATAAAAAATGTCGGTGTACATATTATTTCTCCAAGATCTCAAAATAGGCCTTCACGGAATAAAATCTTTTTGTCTGGCCCGAAGACAAACGTTTTCTGGTTCCTAAACCATTTCCTCCGCGGGGTAAGAGGGATATTTAGCGAGGGATAACTTGACAGGCCCAAAGAACAATGGCAAGGAGCCCTGGACCAAAAGTGGAAACTCAGCAAATTTAGAGTCTTACGCGTATTATTATCAGAATTCTTTGTTATCATGATTAACTGGAAATTTCGTCTCATTTTTTTAGCCGAGCCGCTCCGCTTTTAAAATGTTGTTTCCGCCATTTAATTGCGGTTAAACAAAAGTTTCTTGGCGAAATAAGGGCGCCAGTGAGTGGCTTCATAATTTTCATTCATACTAATTGATATTTTAGCATTTTGTCTTGGAACTGAGGAAATATTAACAGTAATTATACGACAAGTGGCTTTTAACCATTGAAAGATTATTCAATGCGGGAATTCTATCTCGAAAACAGACTGAAAAATATATTTTTGCTTGGGTGATTATTTTATTTTTTGCTATTTTTACTACCCGGAAGTCAAAATCTTTTACGCATTATTTAAATATTTCCTTCTTTTAAATAAAAATTCTGAAAAAAATAACGCGTATAAAACAACTATTTTTAAATGTTTTTTAAAACATTTTTTTTAAAATTTGAATAAGGATTGAGCCTTCCTTGCCAGGGATCGGAGTCAACTGCACTTACAACTTAATCCGATCGGGTAGGACTGAAATTTTTTTCGTAATAATATATATTAACATTTATTTTTTAAATATATGTCTTTTTTATCCATTGTTATTATTTATTAAATTATTCATCAACTTAAAGTTGTGCTACCCACATGTAAAAGGCTTCAGGGCGTTAAATAAATAAATAAATATTATTGCAGGTTCTTTAGTATTATTATATGAAAGGAGTCTTAATTTATATTTATATTCCCGTGATAACTGAACAGTAAAGTTGATATATACCTATGGGTTATAATTTCATGCGTAGGCTATTGATGAAGTCTCAACTATTTGCGAAGGCATAACGTAAATATGTATGTGAGTAATTATTATAATACACATGTGTTTCAACTAGTTGTTCAAAAATAAACTAAGATCCAAGATACTAACGTTAATTTTATGTAAACGGCAAAAAGTTTGGAAACAATTCTGTGTCGCGTGCTGCAACATCTTGACTTACTGATTGTGCAACAACTACATACTTATCAGATAGTGTCTACCTGATTTATTACAACTACAATTTGAGCACGCCACACATAAGTTTGACTTTAACAATATATTGCTGAAATATAAATCAGAAACGCGCGATGATACGGATAAAAATATTAATTACACTAAGAGCAAAATGACGTATAATTGTAATACATTATGTTCAAATATTGTGCGAGTGATCCATCATCATTCATATATAAATAGCAGTGACAATTCGCAATTCCATCTCTTTTATTGACGATTCAGGAAAAAGTACGTTTCTATATAAAAGTATAATTTCTATGAATATTTTATTTGAAACATTTGACATTCTCGTATTTTCTGTTTCTTCCCTTTTCATACAAGATGTACGAGGACTGATAAAATCATCGAATAATCATTTTTATCATCCTAAATTGTTTATAATTATATAAATTTTGTGTCAATTACTAATAAGGACATGGGTTTGACTATTTCTCCTGTCTAGTCTTCAGCAGAGGCCTAGAGAAACACAATTGTTTTTGTAGGGGTTAGAGTGAAATTTCTTCCAGCTGTATTATTTGTTTTTAACACAAAACCCAAAACTGGTCCATCTAATAATCCCGTTCATCTGAAATTCATTTAAGATTATTTTTGCATTACACGCAGCTATGAAAATGTTCTAAATTTTAATATACTCAATAATACTTGGCTTGATTAAGTGATGTATTGTCTCAAGGGCGCTAAAACAAACAAACAAAAAACTATCTGTACGAATGTAATAGAACATGAGTAATTAATTTGTTATATTATTACGGTCATTATTTTGGTACGTCATTATTGGAGCGAATGTAATATTAATACCGTGATGTACTTAGTCCTACAATTACAATTAGATATCACATAAAATATGCACAGGCAGGTAACCAACAACATTGATTCAATTAGCTTCGTGTTAAATATTTGATTAATATTATTTGCCAAGCGAAATCCGTGCATTGCCATTTATGTGGCGTTATGAAACTAAACATGAACTTCGCCATTTCGGTCCAGCGCGGCTTTCTGTGTTTCGAGGGGTTGTAGCTCTCTAACTGACATATTGTGTAAAGCTGTGACAATACCTTGCTCCCCTGGCATTCAGCGGTGAAACATCGAGGGGAGTCGAAAAACATCAAAGCCTTAATTAGTGAAAGGCAGAATAACTCGCTTTGACAAGTGCACAGTTCAATGTGGGGTTTGTGGGAATTATTTCACGGGCAACAGCATGTGTTTTTCTTGAACCATATCATTGTCATATTGAATATCATCAAATGACGGTACGACAAACTATAAATCCGTCATTCCGCTTATTGTTCCCAATGAAAAATAAATATTATGATAAAAAAATTGTTCGAAAAATTCTTTGTATTTTCCTTTTGGACAATATTGTCTCGTCAGCTCGCGATACCAAGCAAACGTACCAAAAAAACGTGTTATTTGAAAATTGTTTGGTATTTGAACATTTGCCCCACATCTGCATTAGTATGCTAAAACCGTAGAAATATTGAATATATAGTCCTATATTGTACAAATGGATAAAATAAGAAAAAAAAAATGGTAAAAAATCAAACCTAAATAATGTCATTTAATTATGTACCTAAATGAGCGGAATACTGCTAAATATGAAAATACTTTTGCAGTTTGGAAGCGGATGTTCCGTATGTGTAATAATGGTTCCATGACAAATGAACATAATGATAATTCAACACACCTTCAAACAGTGATTGATATAAAGCCATTAAAAACGATGAAAAAAACTAACTTATACACTTAACCTATTAAACCTAGTTTTTGTTTCATCACTTTTCATGACTTTATATATCCTTTTAAAGGTGTGTTAAATTGTCATTTTGATGAGTTATTCGGTTACCGTTGCTTCGAAAGATTAAATCTTATCAAATCTTGACTCAAATTCACTGACATAAATATATTTTTCTTAGTGGTCACCATCAAGGAATATAATATTTTAATGAAATAAAAAAAATATTTTTTGTTTAAAACCACGAATTTTTATTAATTTTAAGACCGACCGGTTTCGCTTCACTCGAGCATCGTCAGGGTACAAAATTAAACTGTTTAATTTTGTACCCTGAAGATGCTCGAGTGAAGCGAAACCGGTCGGTCTTAAAATTAATAAAAATTCGTGGTTTTAAACAAAAAAAAATATTGTTTTTATTTCATTAAAATGTTAAACCACAAAGTGATTGCTTTCTACGAAAAAAAAAAATATATATATAATATTTGTTTCTGTACATAATTTTATCTTTTCATTTAAATTCTATCTCGCTTAGGTATATCTAAATTTTATATATTCTATCCTAAAAAAATAAGACTTCTTTATGTAATACTTAGTATTTTTTGTATAAATAAAAAAATTTATATCATTGAAACATGTTAAAAAATATTATAATACACTCGCACAGGCTCTGCCCTTGAAGGATTTTTTGTTTACAATTAATTTTCCTGGAATTTTTTTATCATACCATGTATTTTATAACTGTTTAAATGTAAAAAAATATTTATATTAAAAACAATCAAATGCAGATAATAATAACAACCCACTGTCGACCTAGAAACATTCCAACGAAAATATTTCATTCAACATTCGTCTCACGAGCTTTGTACTTGGTGGAAGGTGCATTGAATTCAGACAAACATAATTCAAACAAGCACATCCTACACACATTATGTGGTTCCGGGATCTGGTACAATTATAAATGCAATTTAAAACAAATACATTACATGCAGCTTTGTAGAATGTAATGCTGATTATTTTATTTCGCGGATTAACACTCTGATCGGAATGTTTACAGAATTTAGTGTTGAACTATGAGCAAATAAATCTACTTAATTCAGCAATATGGTCCGCTTACAATGGTGGTAGTAGGATTTTTTTAAATTATTGTCAGGTTATTCGTAACCCGTGAATGTTTGTATTACTTTTATAAAAAACAAATTATCTTATATATTGTAACATAATATATGCAAACATTCTTCGGATAATTTAAAGGGCTCTTTGGGTAATATTAAAAAACCATAGTAGTTTTAAAACAAAAAATTACTTAAGAGGAAGCTACAAGCCAAAAATGTGTACATTCTTGGTATACCTTATATCTTAGGTAATAGGCATTAAAATCGCTTGACAAACGGAGTCTAGAAACGTTCGATTTCAAGCACAAAACTGGTTTTTATTTATTTTGTAAATATTTTTCTAAGAAAGCAAAAAAGTTAATCAAGTGAAACTGTCACAGATAATCTTAGCTATAATACTGTATTTTTTTAAAGTTGTTTCCTTTACGCTTTTATAAATTTCTATTGAAAAAATGTTTTTTTAGTAGTTTACATTTATATTTTTTATTGAGTAATTTATTTTCTAATTTGTATTCTACTCAAGCGAAACGATAGAAAAACCTTCAATTTATCTAAAGCATATTTTTTGGTATTCATAAGTTACACCAATTCGTTATGAAGATCAAAATAGTGATTTAGCATTAAGCTTCGACTTAACCAGATAGGTGTTAAATTAACCTTTTTACTATATTTCATATAGATATTAATTGCCGCGTGGATTGTCATTTGGTAATGAATCATATTGCGTTTAAAACTAATATGCCCGCACAGAACAGAATCGATGACCGAAAGCAAATAATTAATTTTTAATTACGTCGATAACCGTACAAATATAGGTTGTATCATCAAAAATTTAATTAAATTAGCCATAAGCCAACTTTCAATGTTTTCTGTCTAAATACAGTGAAACAGTTCAATCATTTTATTATTATTATTCAGGTTTCAGAATAAAATGATTTTTGATATGCTTCAGGCAACTTGATCGATTAATAAACCCAAAGAGTCTAAAGAAATAGTTTAAGATAATAATAACCTTCCGTTTACGTTTAATTTATTTCGCGTAGATTTTTCATTGGAATCTTAAATAATTAGTGATCCAACAATAAATTAAAATATATTATCGTTAAGTCTTTAAAAAAACTCTCGGTCAATCGGTGCTCGCGCCCATTTTATTCATAATAATAGTGATTATTTATGATATTTTTAAATTGGATCCGAACATCGTGATTGCTTATAGCGAAATATCCCATTAATATTTATTAAGGTGGGGCCAGTTGAAAAGGTTTAAAATATGCAGACTTTACATGGTTCATTGTAAAATTAATTAAAAGCAAGCCACGGATTATTTAAAAAAATATATATAAATATTAACCAACAAATTACTCTATGACTAATCATCCATGAATGAGGCATATTTCCGGTCCTGGTGAAAAAGACAAAATAAAAATACTATTCAAACCTGTTACAAAAAGGGAGACACGGATCCGTTAAATATCTCCCTACGTTAACATATAAGTTAGAACATTTTTACTGTGGAGTCAAAATTAACCATTTATTGTCAACAATATGTTGAAGCCGGTTCAGGAAATGCCTAAAGCGGCGATCTCTGAAACTTATAAGGTAATAATATCCGGGCAGATAGTTAATTAAATGTGAAGTTACTGATTATGTTCAAAATTTGATATGTGTGTATAACCCTTGTCCGAATCGTGAAGCTAATAAAGTCATAATATTCGTATGAAAAATAAAAAGTAATGTTAGTTGGTTAGTAAACAATTCCATAGTGTACTTTTTTTCCTGTTTCCCATATTTAAAATTCTTCATTAAAACCATTTTTGTATCAATCATAAATACTCTTGTGTTTTGGCTGATAGACGTGTTTTAGATTTGTTCAATTAATTGAGTTTTTTATTTTTATTTATTTGAACATCTTTATAATTTCGTGAATGATCTGGTCGGTTGTTTATTATAATTTCGTGTGTGATCTGGTCGGTTGTTTATTATAATTTCGTATGTTTTCTGGTTGGTTGTTAATTATATTTCGTGTGTGATCTGGTCAGTTTTTTATTATATTAAACGTTCGTTTAAAATTTGTACTCTTATTCTGAATTTTGACGAACATAACACATTAAATTTTATTTCAAATTTTCTAGGAGGATCCGTAATAATACGCGCACGTGATATGTATGTAACAGCTACCAACAAAAAAAAATAAGTTCTACGTTTGTTAGAAGATGAATTTCTCAATACATTTGTTTCGTCAACAAATGTATTGAAAAATAAAAATCACAACAATAGTTATTGTTTCTTGCATTGCGCCATATCAAAATAATTTAACTGTGGACACACTGAACACCCCATGTATATCTAGTCAAGAATTGTCTCTCAAATAAATGGTAGTCTTATTAAACAACCATTAAACATGGGAATTTACAAGTGCTTAAAGGAGACGTTAATCTGTGATTTTTCGTAAGAACATCACGTCCCTACAGCATTAGACACCTTTTTCTACATCTACATACAAAGTAGGCAGTACCATGAAGGTGGTACGCACAAAATTTGCGGCTTATTTTAAGCCCGAGTAAGCCAGATAAAACTGGCATCACCCCATTTAGCCTTTTTTACTAAGGGGCGAGGAAAATCATTCAACTTAATTTTTCCACGCGTGAGGATTTGATTTTTCCTCGCAGCAGTAACGAGGGTCGCCTTAAAAGAGCGCCGCGCGGGGTGGGGGATGTTTTCTCACTTTACGCTAAAAGCTTTCCGAAATAAAAATATAGCCAGCGGCCCAGCTCACCTTTGCGTATCGCGGGCGTAGAGATAATAACAGAGGAGACAAGACTTACGGCTTCCGCGGTAGGCAGTAGGCATCTACCGTCTAGTCCCGGCCCCGCCAAGATGGCTTCCAATTTTGTAATTTCATGGGCTTAGATAATGTGAATGACAGACCGCATTGCTGACATAAGCAGAAATCTATGTTTTTTGAACTTTGATGTTTATATTGTGTTTTAAAATTTTCTGGAAAATTTAATTAAGACGCTAAAATTCGCTAAAAGACGCACGCATCTCTCAAAGGATCAAAACGGATAAAAACAATTGTTATTTGGGTTATGATAACCAAGAAAGGGCAGGGTCCTTTCTAAAACCCGCTCCATCAATGTTCTTAAAATCAATTTAAAGGTTGAAACCATCTTTGCGAAATAAATTTTAATATAACATATGTTTTATTAAAACAATGTTAGATATCCCGAGAAAATAGGTTGTTCAGCATTTAGTATAATTTTTTTTTATATATTTTTTTATTCTACTTGATCATGAATTAAAATATAGGTACAAATAATAAATATTAAAAAAGAGTACCGTTCATAAAAATAAAATAAATAACCCCGTCCGTTCGGAATTACGAACAAGGATTCCTAAAAGGGTTTTATCAGAGCAGTTTCCCAGAACCTTAAAGGTTGAGATCAAGTACTTTCCTTTTATGGATTAAATAATATGATAAAAAATCTAGACAAAAACAACATTCATGTGTTATGATCAAAACAAGGAATCGAAAATAACCGAGACAACCGAGGAGCCGAGTAAGCCGGTGAGCGAATTCGTAATACCTAATTATCATGAAGATTGTTGAAATGTAACTAGCGGTGAGAAGATTAGTGAGAGGGTTTAATACGATACTATGAAAAGTAATGCAAAATCATGAGTTTTAATATGGTCTAAGACATCCACATCAGGGAGAACCTTTTTGTAGGGAAAATGCGTTTTTTGATATTCCAGCCATATTAAAAATAATATTTACAATAATTGTGAGAACGCACTACATTTAGTTTTCATTAACAGCACATTTTCAAAAAAGTCTATCTGTATGGCCTGAACGAAAGAGAAAATCCGAAAAATACTAGATATTAAAAAACAATGCTAATTTCAATAGAAGTTTGTTTCATTTTGTAAGTGAGGGAACTTTTGGAAATTTGAAAACATGTTAGTCTTTTGTGGGTATTTTAGAAAAAAAGTTAGGCTTTTTGAGACTGGTCATCGGTAGCGTCACGGGTCACTTTCATAGATTCGATGTAAATTTTGGAAACCCGAAAGAAAAAATTGCTAAATAATTTTAACCATTAAACTAACTATAACAAAAATACATTTAGTTACAGGTAATTAAGTTAGAAGGTTATTTTTTATTAAAAAAATGGATTGCATTTCCTTGTTATTTAGTTTCACTTTAAGATATCGAAAAATACTTTTGGCTTAGCATTACCATGTGTTCCTTACTCGATACATTTGAATCAAATATCAAATGTATTTAGAACCTTATTAAAAAGTCAAATTTGGACATAAAATGTGGCAATAAATAAAATGCGGGTATAGTTTTATTCTGTCTACATAGCTACTTGATGTAATGGAGCTGTACCTATATAAACAGGATGCTTTTGAGCTGTGTGTGGGAGGCTAAACAAACGGCTGATAGTGCGAGCGCTTTGATACTATTTTTCGAGGGTTTTATTACACAAAATGTGATTTGTAAATCTCGTAACAGTGAAGTGATGATTTTATGTTTGTTAATAGGTACTTAATTTTTATCTACAATAACATATTTATATTATTACGAAAAAATCATTTTTTAAATTTGGCTTGTAATTTTGTATAACATGCAGTTATTAAAAAAATACTTGTAGAAAATTCTGTTTTTGATTTGTTTGCAAATTGTTTCCTTTTATACGTAAGTATAAAATAATGAAGACACTGACGTCAGATTGTAGTGAATTGTGCTTACTCTTTTCAAATGTTGTAAGTCAGAATAGGTAATAAATTTTATTTGATTGATTTGTGTTATTTCACAATTAATTAATTAAAATAATATATAGTATATTTGCGGCACGTTCCAGAGTGGAAGATACTACCAGTATCGCCCTGGTGTAAGACCACCATTCAGAATTGAAACGTTGCTCCAAATGGCTTTAGCCGTGTTTAGTGACTAGATCTGAATAGCCAGGTACTTCTCCACCTTCCTTTTTCCCTTCCCCACTTACCTTCAGCCTCACAACATCCCCCAATTGGGGATGCCATAGTCTCACTGGCTCCAGACGGGAGCAGTTGGGACTCTTGTGAGGTATTCACTATAAAAAAAAAAAAGGTACATATGTCACCAGCACATTAATGTAACCACGTGTGTAGGTGCCCAAAATAAGCGGGCCTCCGACTACAAATTATGCCGCTACATAAGAGGTCAAAGACAGACAGATCTCTCGGCCAATTGGAATCACTGAATATTGTGTAACAAATATAAGATGTTCCTCTCTGGCCCCCCACCATAAGAAAGAAGAAAAATAATAACTTTGAAATATTTTAAAATATCTTTTTTTATTAATTTTTGCTTTTTCATTATTGTGAATATAAAAAAGTAATCAATCGAGTTGTAATATTGCTAGACTTTGCAGTAAAATCTTTTACTTGATTCACGCTTCGATGAAAAGTATCGAAACGAATTTTCAAAAAAAATTAATATAACATATTTTGCAAGCTTTTATCCTTATTCCGAATAATGATTTATATCAACACAGAATCTGGCAAAAGGTTGTAAAAGCATTTTTAAAAGCTTGCACCTATTCAGCGAAACCCAAAGGTCCAATTTTATTAACCAAAATGCAACAAAGCACATATTTGTATTAAATTTCTGAACACTCGCAGAAAAATCCACAATGATACTAATTCGTCGGCTTGTCATTCGTGAAATCAGTTGTAAGCTTAGATTCTATGACAGGCAAAGTCATTGAGAAACACATAATCGAGTGCGACCAAAGTGAAAAAAAGGTAAGTTAAAGGAGCCGGCTGGATTCCATGGCTTCTTCATAATACCCTCTAGTCACAATATATTATGTAAAGATGCAAAATAATTATTATTACATCACAAAGGACGGTATCATGGGTACAAATTCCTTGAACTCGTTTCTAAAGGTGGGCCTTTGTTGCCAGTGGCAGGCATTTTCAAGTAATTCGCCACAGATACTCGTATATGTCTACGGAGAAGTTCAAAAATAAGAATTAATTGGTTATTTATAGTTTGTTGGTGATTATGATTTAATGAAGTTGAGCTTGGATTCCCAAACGTTATTAAAAAATACTCCTTTTAAATTCAACCATTTGAATTTTACTTTTGTTTTCAGTAATTAATGAATGCAAATCTTGGAAGCACTTTTCAACATTCGATCGAACTGATACTCGGCAGGTAGACTCATTGTCGACAAAAATTCATTTTGTCCACTTTTGGTGGTAATTTAAAAAAAATAATAATTAAATAGACATTTTAATATAAAAATGTATTATAGTTAAAACACATCGGTTTTTGTACCGGATTCTTTAAAAACAAAATTTAATTAACTTTTGTGTGCTTCTGTTATTTGTTTATTAATACTCCACTATGCTTTTACATGTAATTTTACATTTATTCAGTTACAGAAAGTATAATAACTATAAATGATAAATGTATCATAGCATAACAGTACATATAATAAAACTTACACAATTTGGCAAAATGCAAATACCACAATGGATATTGATTTTAAGCTGTAAAACCTTATGCTAATATGCAATTATTCTCATAAATATTATGTACATGTCAAACACGAAGTATCGCGTTGTGTTTGCAAATCAGATCAGAAAAAATATGAATACTACACTTGGCGTTGTAAATACTTTCAGTATCGGCCTAGTGAAAGACCACCATTCCGAATCAAAACGTTGTTTGAAATGGCTTTAGCCATTTTGGTTACAAGATCTGAATAGCTGAGTACCTCCCCACCTTTCTCCTCCCATCTCCTTACATTTCCCACTACCTTCAGTCTCATAATGTACCCCAATTGAGGAGTTCCATAGTCTCACCGGATCCAGATTATAGTGAGCAGTTGAGACTCTTGTGCGGTATTCAAATAAAAAATAATAAATTTATAAATATTGACGCATTTAGAACTTTTATATTATAGAAAAAATACTTTAAAATTAAAAAAAAATATTCTTATATATAACCCATAAAACATACCGGGGTAATTTTGTCACAAAAGTTTATTTATTTTTTATTTCTTGTAAAAAAACAGGACCATCGATTGGTAACTCCTTCATCCGACAGATGTTGGCAGTCTAGTGTAAAGATTAGGTGATAGATGTCACTGGCATTAGGGTGGGTTTGTGCCGCCCTCCGCCCTCCCCCCCCCCCTTTTCAGAGAGATGAATGAAAAGGAACCCCGGCGTAAATCTTTCCTTAGAAACCCCAAAGGGGGAATGGACCCGTAAGATCATAATATGGAAGATAAAACGATTTTTTATTATTTGACGCGAAGGTACGACTTAAGTAACGCAGATTTTGATTAATAATCGTAATGCTATCAATTATCTTATTGTTCACTAGCATGCATTTTTGGTACGTAAAGTAATATTTTATCGAACATGAACAATTATCTTATTGCATTTAATTTTAATTGCGGCTAAAGTTGAACACCTGCAAGTTTGATGACCCCCTTTTCCGAAGCATAATATTTACCAGTTGAAAAATCTATCAATTTGTTACCAGGCGGCAAAAAGATTGAATCTAACATGAAATAGTTCGATAACCTTATTTTCTAAAACGAAATCAAAATATTGACAAAAACCAGTCGCTGGGCGAAATATTATTGGCACTAAAAATACCTGCCTTTTGAAAACGTAAGCATGTTTTTGCTAGCTGACCTCACACAAACTCTGGTAGGAGACATTATAAATAGGCCATTTAAACAAAATATTGGGGCATTCAAGTTTCAAAAATTACCACGAGTGGACGGAACACCTCCAGTTAAAACGCGATCTGTTAATTATAATTTAAAAATTATAAATTCCTGAGTGTCAACTGAAATCTATAGTCGCTTCTGTTCCTCCATCACGGCACAATCATTTTAAAGATTACAACTATTTTAAACGAGCTGTTTATGGCCGGCACTGAGCAGACGCATCTGTCATCATTACAATAATGGGGCGTCTCCGTGTGCCAGCTCTTATAATCAAATGACCATGCCGCCGCTGAATTCCTGCGACTGAACAGCCCACTGCCGCTGATCACCTAGTGGCTGGCCAATTCTTCCTGGCTACTGACTAAATTAGCCATTGATGTTGACAACCTAGAGGCCGGCCAATTCTTCCAGACTACCAACTGAATTAGCCATTGATGCTGACAACCTAGAAGCCGGTCAATTCTTCCTGGCTACCGACTGAATTAGCCATTGATGCTGAAAACCTATAGGCTGGCCAATTCTTCCTGGCTACCGACTGAATTAGCCATTGATGCTGAAAACCTAGAGGCTGGCCAATTCTTCCTGGCTACCGACTGAGTTAGCCATTGATGCTGAAGCCTAGAGGCTGGCCGATTCCTGCTGGCTACCAATTGAACTGGCCACTGCTCCAGCAGTCGCCTACGCCATTTGCTGTATCGTATGGTGCGATGATGCACAATGTGCTCCAATCTGAAATTATCGCTGAAAGAATTCCGATTGTCTCAGTTTTCAATCTGTGTTTTAAAACCCAGTTGTATGAAATACATATAACTATTTCTTGTGAATTGGGTTGGCTGTAAAAAATAGGAAGTACCTATAATCTATACCCCTTTGTACGTTCTGTATACCAGTACAATACTTGTAATTAAAATGTGAATTTTGATTTGAATCTTTCTTTTATGATGGTTTGGATAGAACACTTTACGGTGTTTTACTTAAATCATTACCCAGGTTGAGGACTGATGTGTACCGGTGCTTATTATTTACAGTCTTTTCTTGTGCAGGCAAACACGTACCGTACAAATATGTTGAAAAAATTTTTTTTAGAAAAACACGAAAATTAAATAGTACTAACCAAGGCCAGTTGTTTCACAAAATGTTAACAAATCACCAAGTTTCGAAGACAATAAGTTCTGTTATTATATCCGTTCTGTGGAGCAAATGGCACATAATAATGTTACAACAAAACTTGAATAGAACTTTCACAGAACTTATTAATTAATTTTGAAATTTGATGATTTGTTCTGTGAAACAACTAACCCTAACATTATATGTAAGTTATATGTATAAGACATTCATACGAAGGTACTTACCATAAAATATGTTATATCTTAACTTACCATAATATTAGCATTTATAAAAATTTTTAAAATACTAACAAACAGTGAATTCTGGCGTCAGGTTACTTAACTAACTAACAAACTAAATGTTGTGTATATCTTCGCATCGGCGAGTATTCTGTGGTCGTTTAATGTTGTTTGGTGTAAATTGGGAGACCTTATACAATTTATCCTTTTCACGGACATAATGCGCTGCCTAAATGAGAAATAAAATCCAAGGAGACTTCAGGACTCCAGAAATTCAAGATTGTTTCAAAGGAAAGATTATTTTCAAAATTTTTTTTAAAGTCATGTCAGTTACGAAACAAGTTTTCAAAGTGACCTTTCACAAAAAAATATTTGCATGTATAATATTTAAGTGATTACTGACACGATATCTTGTCTCAAGTACACAAAATATGGCATAGGAAGTGTGGCGAACCCATCGCTCAGTGAGAGGAAACTCGACCGGCAATAGCCATCCCAAGTCAAAGTGTGAGCTACCGTGCTCAGACTGGATGACTTGGGAACTAACTAACTAACTAACTAACTAACTAACTAACCATCACGCCGTTTCTCCACAGGGGTAGGCAGAGAGGACGGACCGCCAAACAACTCTGTCTTGGCACACACTCCTTGCCTCTTTCAAATTCTTACATTTTCTCATACATACTATGCTATTATTCTGACTCTTGACATGGCCCGATTCAAGTATCTGATTCACTTGATCGTTCCAAGTCTTCCTCGAGCGTCCCTGACTTCTGCTACCATTCGCATTCTTACACTCCTTTCTTCACTCATTCGCTCCACAAGCCCAAACCATCTAAGCGTCCCTTTCTAAATCTTAGTCAGGTAACTTGAAGATTTTTAAACGGTAATTAAAGTCTACGCTAATACAGGAAAATCATTTCCATCATCAGGTACGGTGCTTTGAATTATAAATTTAACATTGATGTCATTATATGTATCCACATTGATGTAAATAAATGTTTATTCCAAGTTGTCAATTGTTCACAAAATTCCTCAGGCATGTATTCCACTTACCAATACTACGAGAATTGCGCACGGACGGATTTACACATGGACGAATTACACGTGGAGAAAATAACACTAGCAGAGAAATACACCTACTAGAATTATACATGTAAAAAAACCAACCTTACATAAAAGAGTGGAAGATACTCTCAGTATCCCCCTGGTGTAAGACTTGAATTGAAATGGCTTAAGCCGTGTTTTGGTGACCAGATCTGAATAGCCAGGTACTTCCCCACCTTTTTCTTCCCTTTACCATCCCCACTACCTTCAGCTTCATAACATACCCAAATGGGGATACCATAGTCTCACTGGCTCCAGATGATTGGGAGCAGTTGGGACTCTTGTGCGGTTTCACATACGAAAAACTTTAGATAACCATTTTTTCAAATACTTAATTTATCTAGCGAGTCTAAAGTAAATACAGATTATTTTTAGTGTTATTCTCTCCATTTGTAATTACGTCCGTGTGTAATTCTGGCAATGTAATTGGCACGTGAAATTCACTGCTTTGTAATTTCATCCTGACACCGTTCTAAGTAAAATTTCACAAAAATTTTGTGTGTTTAGCCGAGTTAATATTTGCAACATACATTCTGGTACGTCCAAAAAATACCCAAAGAATTTACAAATAAATAGTCATTTTGTTCAGTGCTTTTTAACCGTATAATATACCAATGGTCCACCAAAGCAACGTAACTAAAAAACAAGTGAAGTTATTATTTTTCGATTGACAGAGACAATTGAAAAGTTTGACCTGTGAACATAGAGAATGCACAATGGACCGAGTACCTACACAGTAGCAGATACATGTATGGGTATATTCTATGTTCATGAACCGTAATTTTTTTCAACGGCCAATCCACCGTTCAAATCACGAACAATGGCAGTAGCGATCCGCTCAGAAACTGTGAGTACCTGGGCAAACATATTTGACAAAGTTCCTCCCTTCACAATACATAGTGGGTAGGTACACTAGGCCCGCCTACTTACTTCCATATCATCGTCTGTCATCTTTAGCTACTCAAATAGTGCGACCAGCCTTCGCTAATATCAACCTTGTTTAGTTTGTGAGTAGATAAATATTAGGATTCGGTGTATTATTTGTATTTGCGTACTGTACACATACATGAAAATTTCTATGTTCTGTGTATGTAAGTGCGAGTTACTAAACTATAGACCTTATTGAATATAATTATCAGTATTATGGCTTGTATATTTCTAATTATTATGCTTTTGATTTATTTGCAATATACGAAAACCGAATGAAATATTTAAAATTGAAAAATATTTATTTTTATAATAATATATCATACTACTTTGTTCATTTTAGTATCTACCTACCAATAAAAATAACAATAATTGGATAACTTGTATAATACCGTTTTCGTGAAAAAAATACTTAGGAGGGCAATGTGTCATAAAATATCAAATAATAATTTCAAGTTTTTATATGCGATGGAAAGCAATGAGTTCAAAAAAACCGTTTTTCTATAAAATATTAAAAAGCTCCCCTTGTTTTCTTGCCATCAATCACAAAAGAGGCTTACATTGCCATTAATTTGATAGTATCGTTGACTATCACACCAATTTACCACAGGCGTAAACAGACAGGAAGAGTAACAGAATACAAATACAAATACAAATCTATACACAATTATCTGATTCATGTTCAAACACTCGTGCGGATTCTTTTAAAAAATTTGCCTAACTCAATTAATCGATTCCGATGATGGAAATATATATTTCTGATTCATTTCTTTTATTTATTTTGCATCAACTTGCCATTTTTGTATTGCCAGATTCATCCGTTCAAGCCAAAACATCAAAAAAAATCTTAATCATTCCGCCACTGCTTAGCATTAAAACTGTTTAAAATTAGCTTTGATTTCATCCACAACAGCTGATTGTTTCAAGTATTGCGCATGCGATAAAAAGCTTTACTTACGCTATTACAAAAAAAATAAGAATAAGATCTGTTTATACATTCTAGAAATTTGGTCACTCTAATAATATTTTAAGAACCATTCTGACATGCTTTCAACAATGTCCCAGGGAGCCACTTAGGAGCAACTGTAGGTACACAGTATATTGTACATCTGCTCCTTTCCATGGCCGATTTGGGCGCAAGCCTATCAATGAGTTATCGAATTCACTGCACTTGCATTGTGTAAAAAAGTGTAACAATATTCTAAGGAGAGGAGGATTTAAGAATTATATTGCAGGTAATACGCAAGAGTTTTCACATAACTTGAAGAATAACCCTTTCGATGAAAAGGGAGCTTATGGCAACATTTTATATAAACTCGAGCACCTGAGAAAATGTCTTGCGAATAAAAAGCTTGTGCATCAAAACATTATTGGTGCTAACTAAAGAATCTGTCAAACTATCTTCTACAATATTATTCATTTGAAATTCATATAATTCAATGATGAGCTAGATAGTCTCGATAGGTCGATGCCACTATTTTAAGTCTGAATTCTGAAAAAGCGCATTTCTCTGTAATAATTAAGACAATACATCATTATTAATTTATATGAGAGACTGAAACTTAGTCGAAGTCGGGTAGTAACCGCTAACAATATGGTATAAGACGAAAAATAGCCAAAAAACGGTTACCCCTGAGCATTAGACTTGTTTGCACGTTTTGGCATTCATTCATGTTAAAAAAAAATTTTACTATTAATTAAATTCATAATATATACAAATACGAATATCCCAAGAGTAAAAATAAATATGTAGGATTCTAAAATAAGTATATACTTGCTCCCGATGAGGTGAACTTTGTTCATGAAACATGCAGAGGTTATATATATATTAAAATTATCTAAACAAAGTTATTTGTAATAAAAACACATAAATTTGTTTTTGACCACTATAGTTTTATTTTCACTCTACCGGTTTCGGAAGATCCCTTCCTTCGTCAGGAGAATATTTAAAACTAAAGTTTTTAAGAAGATCCCTTCCTTCGTCAGGAGAATATTTAAAACTAAAGTTTTTAAATATTCTCCTGACGAAGGAAGGGATCTTCCGAAACCGGTAGAGTGAAAATAAAACTATAGTGGTCAAAAACAAATTTATGTGTTTTTATTATAAATTATGATGAGCCACAAAGTGAATGCTTTTTACAATAAAGTTATTTGTGTTTTATTCTAATAAATAATGACATCACAAAGTGATAAGCTTTCAAAAGAAATTTTCAAAAATTTTTTTTTTCTAAAATAAGTTTTGTAGGATTCTAATATAAATTTGTAGGATTCTAACATAAGTACAATGCCAACCGAGCAAACAATTAAATACTTAAAGCCTTACTGAAGAAAACCCACTTCAGATTCCTTAAACGGTGTTTCTGTTACACACTGTATAAATAATGCACAATGTTTATTTAGAATCATTATCAATAAAAATGTATCGCCATATTTCAATTTTCAGATCGTTTCAGTTTCCCCTCGAATGATCGTGTTTTGTCGTGTGTGATTAAAATCATGTTTTTAATAATAATTTCTATTCTAATGACCAATTCAGTATTGTATTAGTATAATTCAATATATTTTAATATTTGTGTCATTTTTGTCAGGTTTAATCCATTAATAATATCATATTGCGAATAAAATAGTTTCACCTTAACGGAAAAACCGAGGTACTAGAACTTCCATAAAAAATGGTGTTTTTTAATTACATAAATGCCTTATGCATGTGTTGATAACGTTGATTCAATTGATAACAAATAAAAATTGGTTATTCTCTGGGAACTGTTATTATAATATTTAATCATTTTTAATTGTATAAACAAGGTAAAAAGTGAAGTGACTGTTATCTTGCATTTTTTTTTAAATAAAAGTTTCTTTTTTTTTTTTCAATGAAATATTTTTTTCATATTATTTCATGTCATGAGATTAAAATATTGCAGTTTTTAAACATTTCAATTACAAAATCTGGAAGTTATTTTTGCTCAATCGTTATTATATCACAATATAAAGATTTTTTTGTTTAAACTAAAATAAAACGCTGCGAGATTCTGGCTGATTTTTAATTAATTTCTCCGTACACGATTATACTGGATATACCTGTCTGGATATAAAATAAAGTTTTTGTAATAAAACCACGAAGAGATAACGTAAACTTTGACCTTTGAAAACGATCGGGAAACACATTATTTTTAGCAAAATATTGTTAAACCTATAAATATACTTTGTGTTTATAAATGCTTTAGATAGGGTATAAAACCGAATGAAAATTCAGTAGAAGTAGAATTATCGGGAGGATAACTCCCTGATCACTCATCAGCAAAACAGGCATGGCTTGGATTTAGCTTCGGGCTCTTTAAAACTAAGCCCAGATGTCTAGTAACGTTTTGCCCCGTGGCTACAAAAATATTTATTAAAAAAAAAAACAACTAGCCCCGAAGTTCCCCGCCTCTTTGATAATAATTCACCATCTTTTTTGTGTCTTCCTTTTGTCATAAAATGTTTGATAAATAAATACAGAAAGGGGGAGGGTGGAAGCATTTTTTTTACATAGATTTGTATTTATTTGTTTACTGTACAAACATCGGTAGGGTTTTGTTGTTATTATTGGTGAATCTACTGCCAAAGTTGGCAAAGTTGATTTATGCCTGCGGTACCATACAGATATATGTACATAAAAATATAAAAATGTTCAGAGAGAAGGTCTTTGATATTCAATTCCATAACAATCTGCTTTGAACCGGACTGGTATTAAATTTTGAAGGAAGATCATAAATAATAATACAATGATACTTGAAGCATTATTACAATTTATTAAATCAAAAGCAAACAAAACCAAATTGTAATAATCTAATAAAGGTTTTTTTTAGAGAAAGCTTTAGAATGCCTTGCAATTTACATCGCCGCAGAAAAAAATAAATAAACCCATTAAAAAACTTATGTAGGTAGATAATATTAAAGCTATGTTTAAATGCGAAGTTAAAACATTAAAAAATCGCAGAGTGAATGAAATTAATTTTAACCATTTATAGGTATATTGGTAATATTAAACTACATGCCTCAAATAAGACATGGAAATGAAATACGCCGAAAAAACTATTGTGGTTGTTGAAAATTAACATGTATTTTTTATAATTCGAACATATTTTGAAGAGACTTACACATGTACCTCCGATATCCCAGGGATAATATTGCCTTTGAAAAATACAAGGCAATTACCACTGCTTAACAAATGCCTACTAACCAATCTACTTTGTACATCAGCGTTATAACGCCTTCGTTAATTTATTCCGTTAGTTAATAAAAGCTATTGGAAGTACCTGCCGGGAACTAGGAACAAGACTGTAAAACTTATCTCGGAAATAATAAAGCGAGTCTGCCACATTCTTGCCGGATTACCGAGTGTACCTAGAGCGTCTCTTGTTATTTTAAGATTTTATTTTCTTTTGCGAAGGAGGGAATCCCAAAGGAGGCAAAAAATAGCATTGTCGAATTCAAATCGCCAAGTCTCTCTAGGTCGCCTTTGTGTTTGGCCAGGTAGGTCCCACTTCAGGTAGAATAACTTTGCTACAGGTTTCTAAAATGTCTGTAATTCAAATAAACCTGTTTTCCATCTTGCTTTGATTTAATAGTTGGAATGCAAAAGGGTTATTTAAATATATATAAAATTATATTTGGTTTTCAATAATTTGAGCACTGCTTGTGATAATGCTTGTTACCAATATTTTGTCATGAGTAATCGTTCTTTCGTTCGGGACACTGCGAAAATGCTATAAGAGTCCCTTTAGATTTGAGACATGCTTAACAAGATATTTTTTTACGTCCAATGAACGAAATCCAGCAACGGATGTATAATATCAAAGCGAAAAATAATGAAGATACTTAAAAACAAGATTTTAAAAATCTGGAATGGTTCCACTGGGAAGAAAATGTTAGAATGTATTGGGCAACGAATGAATAAAGAAGGATTTTGGGAGGCCTACAATATTGGTGACTGGATAGTGTGAAGCCAATTTACTTGAGCATGACATCGAAGACAGTGATATTAAAATCTGGACAGTAAAAAAATTCTACAATATTGTACCCGAGAGCATTTAAAAATATCATTATAGGTTTTCTGCTGTTTATGTAATAAACTAATATGTACCTAAGAAAACTTATACTTAAACCTATTCTACGGTGGATTAAAATTTTATGAAAAAATATTTGCTTAGTATGGATGAGATTTAGTTTAGTTTCCGAAAAAATTAAAGAACTCTAGTTTTAGTATATTTTTAAGCTTAAATACCAGTATATGTATGTATTTTTATTGTTATAATTATTTTCAGAGTTTTAATTTTTCGGGTCTCTCAAAATCAACCAAATCTATGAACGTGACATGTGAAGTGGTCACCAGTATTTTGAATGTGAACTGTGGACAGTAAGAACATTGCAGACCATAGATATATAAATCACGTAGACTGGTTGTGATGTCAGTCGTACTGACCAAACTGTGTGTTTTATGGTGATGATGTTTTATTCGTTTTTAAATGACGATTTATTAATTCTACCTATCTAATAAAACATTTATATGTAGATTTTGCGTTTAAGGATCTATTTTAATAACCATAATATTTTTCACTGGAGTTCCTTGTCGCGCCTTTTCAGTGAAAATAATAATTGTAGGTTAAAACTTTCTTCATAATCTTTAAGTGAAAATAATCTGTTGTTGGTCCATCCAAGTTTCCATGCGAGGCGTCACTTAACCAAATTTCACCAAATTAGGTGACAGTTTCCCGCTGCACGGGCCATAATGTATGCACAGCGCCGCCCGGTCGGGCCGGGAAGCGGGTGACTAACGCCCGGGTGATCCCGTCCCGGAGAAGGGATACGGTAAAGGGGGTTCTGGGGGGAGGGTGCATGGCCCCGAGATATCGACTGAATGGCAGCTTTGCTTTGAGATATATTTCTAGTAGGGATTGAATTCAATAAGAATTGTGCAGTGTTTATTATAACTATGCTGTAGATATGAGATCTCAGAGACATAGATACATGTGGTAAAACCATGCATGACCGTGTTAAAAAAGTCGAGATCTGGAAAGAACGCAAGGCCGATGTAACCGTAATAGATGAAAGGGAGCTGATGAACGAAGGGGGCAGTGTATGCAGAACATACGACATGGAGATGATGGAGAAGAAGAATCAAATTCACGGGTCATATCAAGATTGAGAACAATAGAAAAGTGTAAATGAGACATATAATATTGTGAATGAAGCAAGCAGTGTGTGCTAAGACAAAGTGTTTTACAGTATATTATGTAGATTTTCATTAAGTATGTTTATCGTGAAACAAAAACATTAGTTTCGAAACACGTTGAATATTTTAATTGAATTATTGTTATACACAAAGTATTTTTGTTGTTATTTAAATTAAAATGACGCCATGAAGTGAATTTGCAATTAATGAAGAAATAATTTTTTATTATTCATTCTAAGGTTGGTTGTTACCTGTGGGATTTATTTCCGGCACAGTGCGCCCTACCTCCCTCCCAATCCGTACAAATCCCACCTCCAATCTACATACCTCTTTCTGAACTCACTGGACCGTTTTCTCATCTTCCTGCTTTATTTATGGTCACTCGTTTTCTCTTATTTAGAAGTTCGCTCATGGGCGCCGCTCAAACAAACGCTGCTGCGAAATAATGCACTATCCATTTCGTGCTTTCAGCGACGAAAGCATTAACAGTTAATGCTGAACCGGAATACAAAATAATTTTTATATGGGGTTTTAATAACCGGATTTTTAATTAAATCCAAACAACCCTTTCGGCAACAGGTAAGACTACAATGTGCAGATAACCCTTAGCCCTAGAAAGGTGATCATATACTGAATGGCGTTAAATATAATCATACGTCCTAGAGACGTATGCAACGACATAACTACATAATGTGAAAAATATATGTATTACTGTAATAAATCAAACCCATATTTTGTAATTTAATTTATAAGTTAGAATATTTTACCTCAAAACATGAAAAACGATTTTAAGAAAAGAAAAACTTTTACTTCTATAATAGGACCATTTTTGTAAACGATTAAGTCTTAGTTTTTTACTTTTTGCACTTTTCTCTATTTGTTAATACTTATCAGTCCTTTCATATTGCTAAAGTAATATAAATATACTATTATACAAATTTATTACACAAAATATGTGTCTCACAAGAGTTTTACGCTACGACTCGCGGACCATCATCAAAGCTATATCTATAGAGTACTTACTGTCCCAATACAGCCATTTCGTGTTAGCTCCAGCCGACGACTGAATTGACTGAGACAGACAAGACGCTACGTATTGTTATTAAAGCGACAGCAACATTTAAAAACTGTCTACATCTCGCGGACGTAGACTATCTTTCTAGGGTAAATGTATTATTTTCGTGGTGTCTTTTGTCATCGAAAGTTAGCTATCATCAAAGTGTAAAGTTAAGTGTGTCAGATCCTCTACGCATTGTTACGTAGCGGTTTAAATCATAAGAAATAATAATAATAATCGAATCAGCCACACGCTAGTTTTTGCGATTGCCGCAAAGAGCAGCACCTGCTGGCACTAAATGCTCGCCATCAGCAACGTCACATCACGTCATCAGTCACGTCTTGCAACAAGGAAGCTGAATCCGGATTCAAAAGAACATCCAGATAATCACCCTAAAATCATTACCTTTCGTTAAGGAATATAGTATAAACTCTTGGCCGGACTTCTAGTCGACAATAACCTTGTTCACTCATGTTCTAATGCCCTCGGTCCGCGAGGAAAACGGCCGCTGCACATACGCATCACCAATATAAGAACAATGTGCTTTCATAAAATCAATGCCTATTTCGTAACTTAAATTCAGAGAGAGAGATCACACTTAGATATGATTTTGTTTTGTACCGGTAATGTTCACCATGTCCCATGTGAATAAGATGTGTTCTTTGTGACGACCCTTTGTATAATATAACGTTGAAGCCAAACTATTTTGCCTTTAAAATTAAACAGTAACTTTGTAAACATCACTTATAGGTAAATACTTAATGCCGACCGGGTTTCGCTACAACCGTAGCCTTATCAGGGCAGTATAATACTTTGTCTTTACTGAACCCCTTGTCTCGTTGGGAGCAGAAGCTGAAAGCTGACACCACGTCTTGAGTGATAATCGACATCATGCCTTTGTAAGAACAAGTCCGAGGTAATGGTCAGGGATATAACCCCTGATGCCGTCTTATCGATCGACTTATATTCTAAAGCCTACGTATATCACACTGTATTATTGTACTGCCGCCCATCATGTATTGCACGAATACGGGGACCCAACGCAGGATTACTACTTATATTACAGCATGATAACACCGATTTCGCCGGATTCAAGAGGAAATTGCCCAGATATTAAACTAATGTGAGGAGTTCTTTCGGTTGTAAACAGCCGAGTGGTCGCCTCGATCTCAGTGACTTTAGGAAAATGTCCAGTAAAGGTTGGGAAGAGTTCAAAAGAGGACGATCTGATCAGCTGCAGCTGCAGAGGGACAACGATTTATCGTTATGAAAGGAGTTACGAAACGGCGACCTATGTTGATGGTTAAATTTTGTACAAAGATTCAATTTCAAACAATAAACCAACATATATGATACGATTTGAGGTTTTCACGGCCAAAAGTATTATACTGATTTATTTTTGGGATATTATGCAGTATTGCGCTACCTTCTTATTTAGCCAACGTTACGGACAGCATTACAGTGTCCATCATCAGCCATCATCTACCATGTTGATGAATACTGTAATGTTGTACGAAACGTTGGTTAAAGAAGAAGGTGGCGCGACATGGCAAAATACCCCAAAAATAAATTACAAGCACATTTATGCTGTTTATTCAAACGTCATTAGATATACCTTGATGATTCACATTATAGGTATACTCCAAATATCACATCTCCCAAATAAATTAACCCAAAATTTCCAATATTTTAATCACACAGACCGTGAAATTACATCTCATAGCCGCTGTAAATTAACACGAAGCTAACAGCCACCACTGGGAGTACCAGGCTACGCCGTACAGAATACTATCCCCGAGTTTCGTAGCGGTAAACAGGTGTTCTGGCGAATAACTAATTTTCAAAATTCAACTGAAGGGGTGAGTTTTACATTATTATAATTTCGAGATTAATCAAACGCAGCCCGGTGATGCGTGAAATTTGCCCGGCAACCCTCTCCCGTTCTATGATACTGTACAGTATTTATAAACTCGAAGAGTACTGCCGTATATAGCCAGAGTACAACCTCGTGAGATCATCCCCACAGAAACTCGCACACCTGCGCTGCTCTTTTCAACACAAAAGTGACAAGCGTTGGAGATAATTTGGCAGAACTTAATCTATAAGGAAAACTTGGACTATATTTCAATTATAGTCACAATTATTATTATCCCACGGTAAAGCTTAGTAAGAGAAGATTCTTCTACGTATCGCCGATTAGTATTGCGTAGTTACGACTGGGCCTGTGAAGGACAAACCCTGAAGCGAAAGTTGAAAATACAATATAAAATTTAGCCACTAATTAATATCGGAGACACTCTTGAGTCTTCTTACTTTGTGAGGCTGAATTTAATCTTAAGCAGGGTTTATTATTTCTGTGAAATACTTTTTTTGGTGATGTTCAATGGTTGACTATTATGTATAAATTTAGATCATTTAACTTCAATGAATCAGACAGTCGCTTGATCTTTTATCTAGATTGTACGAAAAATGTTCAATTATATTCATTTTTTGTCGTACATAAAAAAATGGGAGCAAAGGTCGATAACCCAGGATGAATGTAACCTTTTTTCAATTACTTTCTGTCTCGACCTTAGTATCAAAAACAAAATCTTTCCCAACAAAATAAATCACCTTCATTATAACAAAATTCGAAGCTTTCAGCAAAGCTCGCAGTATCGAAACATTTCTAAGGCTTTCGCTCCAAACTCCTTCTACCAGTCTTCTCGTATGTAATAGATAGTAGTTATCACAAACCCAACTTCCTTTCAAGTAATCAGCTATATGGAATCAAAATTAATTGCGCGGTACAATATCTCGACGCGCCGAGTGTTGAGACAATCAAAGAGGCTGGGTACAGTGGATGTTGGGGGAAGCTCAGATATCTGGGAGTAGGTACCACCAGATGATGGGTTACTATGCTAAACTTTTGTTTAGATGAATTCGAATGAGATGCAAAATGACTGCCAGAGAAAACAAAGGGGAATGCGAAATTCCCAGTGGGAACTTTTGCCATGCGAGTGAATAACTTTGGCCTCCTGAAATTATTTCAATTTTTCGAGAATTATAATAACATAATTAAATTTTGCGTGTTCTAAATAATTTTTGCGTATGATATTGGAAAAAATATACGTATCAAAATTAAATAGTGATGTTTTACAATCCCTGATAAAATTATAATGGAAATATACTTTGTTAATGAATACGTCGTTCTCCTACGGATCCTAAGGATCTCGACTAGCAATCCGGAGATCGCGGGTTCAAATCCCGAAGCGCGCAAGTAAATTTTATTTAATTAATTACTATCCTTTCACAATTATATTCATTAAAAATAATAGGTATTTGCAGTAAATTTGCGGCACGTTCTAGAGTGGAAGATATTATCAGTTTCGCCCCGGTGAAGGTGAAAGACCACCATACATAATTAAAACGTTGCTTGAAATAGCTTTAACCATGTTTGTTGACCATAATATTCTGGTTATATCTAGTAATTTCTGGTTGCAACACAATATACCCAAATCGGAGATGCCATAGTCTCACTGGCTCCAGACGGTTGGGAGCAGTTGGGACTTTTGTGCAGTATTCGCATTAATAAAAATTTCAAATAGTGTAAAAAGCCTCCCCATATTCCGGAGGGTTATTACGAGTCACTCTAACGGTCAGCTCGATAATTTGGATAATTGTTATATCTATGGTCAAAGTGCAGTTAGAAACTTTTCCATAATTAATTATTATGTGTTAAAAGTGACCAGTACAATAATAATTTAATAATTTCATTCAAGTTATTTTTTACCAAATCCGAGATATCAATCTGTCACCCTCACTTGCCAATAATCAATATTATAACATTTAAATCTCAAATAAAACTCTGGATACAAAATATAGGGAGATCAGAAAAAGATATTATACTGACACCAAATACAGACTGATTCTGAAACCACTCAACTGAACAAAAAAACACCGTATAGTATTGATAATTATTTCAGAAAAAATTAACTGATGTATTTATGATTACTGATATATTATCCATACTTTTATATTTTAATAACATGTAAATGAAATCCTCAGCCCAGTGAGGTTATCATTACCTTTATTTGTTAAAAAAAGGAAGATAATAAAACACTTATCAATATTATTATTATTATTTATATAACTATTATATAATATTATATAACTCTTATTATTTATAACATCACACACAGTATAACACAAAGAGGCCAACCTCCAACTAACATAGACCTATTGCTACATGACTGTGAACAAACTTCATTTAATTGCCAATGCGAACGTTTAGAAAGGGTAAAACAAATAAAATACCTAGGGGTTATTATTGATACACACTTACGCTGGACTGACCACATTACTTTCATCACTAACAAACTAAAACGAGTCATGTACCTAATGAAGTCCATTAAAAACATTTTCCCTCTAACAATACTCAGATCCATATATTTTGCACTGTGTCAATCCATTGCCACATATGGAATACTAGCTTGGGGAAGTGCTACAAGAATGACAATTGACCCAATTCAAAAAATTCAAAAGGCGATAATTAAAATAATCCTAAAAGTACCATTCGACACAGAATCAAGCGAAATTTACAAAACATTTGAAGTCTTGTCAATAAGACAACTTTACGCCAAATCTGCATTACTACACCTCCTCCAACACAAACTCCATATTCCAATTCAACCAAAAACCTCGTTAAAAACCAGATCCTTAACAAATAAAACACTAAACATACCGATAACACACCACACACGGACAAAGACACTTTCAATACTACGCTACAAAACTGTTTAATTGTATGCCCATTACTCTGAAGCAACTACTAACTGCAAATACATCCGCAAACATTCACAAAAAACATATCACAGCCTGGATCAAAAACCAAGATATTTTATTTTTTCAAAACATAATAACTCCAAACCAAACATAACTCAACCATAAAAAGTGTAAAATAAATAAACACGTTTTTCGAGATTTTACCAACTATACTCACACTTACAATACAAATATATGCACTTACATATATATTAATATTTTTTTTTTACATATTTATTATGAATATTCAATTTACAAAAACCATTGAAATTTTATGAATATTCAATTTACAAAAAATAAAAAAAAATAAAATTAAAACTTATAAAAAATAAAAACTTCAACAACACATAAATACTTGTCACACCTATACATAACCACGTAAACACCTCAGCACAGGTTCTCCTAGTGAGGTGTTCACGAAACATACAATATTACTCACATACAGTTTCACCTTCTCAAACCTACCTTACACACAACATATTATAGTTATAAGTTTGAAATGTATCATATATAAATATAAATAATTATGTGAAACTGTAAATTATATATAGAAATAAAAAAAAATAAAAAATATTAATAGATATCCCTGGAAAACTAAATTCACTCAAAGGTTGTATCGCATACTAATGTACTAATGGCTTTCGTAAGTGTGGATTTATGTCACCCTTGAATTAACAATACCAACCCTGTCAATGCTATGAATATTTTCACACCCCGTCCATTGATTACCAAGATCTGTTCTGTGTCTCACACACACGACTCTTTCTAGAGCTAGTTAGTTCTTTAGTATCGACCGCCAGAACACGAGCAATGGGCACGTCTCTAGTCCTAAGAGCGAAAAAAAAACTAACAAAGAATTGCTAGATAATAAGTTTATCTACTAATTTTTTGCCCTGCATTCCCAATTTCTGCCGATTTATAACAAGTTTCTCGTTAACTCTTTAAGTTTAAAAAAAATGTATGTTGTTTTCGAAGATAATATCCATACATTTGTTATGTCGAAACTTTAATTATATGAAATTCCCTCGATGGCAAAAAATCGCAAAGTAAGCTCCAAATATTATTAAAAACATCTTTTGTTCTATTATTTAAAATGTTATAGGTATGAAAAATATCACAGCGTATCTTTAAAGGCAAATAAAGAATTGTCTAGAGATTATTGCTCTATTTCAAACGAGTCGTGTTTTATTCAATATTGTATCGTTTTTTTTTTTAAATTAGCGCGCTCTATGTAACATTCGTATTAACAAGTCTCCCATTTAACCATCTTTGAACTAAGGAGCCTAAAGAACAAAATAACATAATATGAACATTTATGTTATATGTTACATATTATTTATTATACTTTCTCAGATAACTTAACTTCAAAAAGATTTGTAAAAATGAAGGCCTCCCTTATATTTTCAGGTGAAATGAATTTAATATAGATATCTGAATTTAATATAGATAACTGAATTTAACTATTCAAAAAATAATTATTATTTTCCTTAAGAAACTCCAAAGTTTATAAGTAGAACAGAACACTCTATTTTTATGGATTTTCCAGGAATTTTTTATTCAAATGCGTACTTTATCGTAATAACTAGAGTATCAGTATGGTAAACGAGAGCAAAGTTAGTTCTGTGTTTTAAATAGATTGTTAAATTTAAATTTCGATTTAAAAATTTTTTTCTTTGAAAAATCAAAATGGAGAAAAATAACGGGAATAGTTTTTGTAACTGCCTGAGTAGGGAGAATTCCAATGAAAATATTATGACATATAGAAATATTAGTCGTTAGAATAATCCAAGAAAATGAGTGGGAGTTACAAGGATACCGTTAGTCTTGGTAACGATTAGGAAAAGGTTAAGTAAAGGTTAATTAGGTAAAGGTTAGAACGATCAAACAAACCTTTACTTTTGTCTGTTTTACAGAGAATCCAATCTCAAGAGTTTTTTACGGGTATCAAGGCAATTCAACGATGGCTATTGGCTACCGAGTTAACCGTTTATTGCGGCTCCGTCGAATATTTACATAATTTGAGACGCGAATTCAAGTACAGCTTCAATGCAGTTTTCACGTGTGAACTGGTCACCAAACATTTCATCAAAAATATACTAAAAAGAATTTCGAATAGGTTTCTTTTCCGTTGATGGAGACAACAATATTGTATTGTTTCTTTACATTTTATATTTTAATCTCACTAGGACAAGCCTTTTGTTGAGGTTAGTAATTTTATAAAATAATAAAAACAACACAAAAATAATATATTGAGAGAATAATAAAAAAATATTTTTTCTATAAATGATGGATACCTACATGATACCTAATAAGCTGAAGGAAGCCAATTCCAGCCAATTATTATAATGTAATACACATGTATGGTGTCCATGTGTTGATATTTGATTGAAAAATATTTGATTTAAAAAGGACCAAGTAGAAAAAGATTATAAAATATTATGAAATCATTAAAAAGGCAAGGATGAAAAAAAAAAAAAAAACATTATATGCCATTAATTTATAAAGGAAAAAAATTAAAAAATGTTGGCAATCCTCGGCTAACATAAATAATAAAAAACACCTTTTTAAAGTACACATGGAATTAGATGACTTAATATGTTCTGGATATAATAAATAATTTCTTTGAACAAATTAAGATTGAGTTTGAATTGCCACAAAGTTCAGACGAGAACCAATTCTAACAATATGAATTTGCTGCGTTCTTTTTGCAATACTAATAATATTCTATAAAAAAATTTACAAATCGTTTTTGTGATAAATAGCTGTCTTACGTTCATGACATTACATTCCTTACAAAGTAACTGTGCTGGATATCTAAATATTTTCTTGTACATGACTTTAAGAATCAGTTGTTTGGCAATATTGAGTGGTTCTTTATTAGTCTTTAGGCAGGTCCGCACATATATTACAGGAAAGTAGAGACTGAATTAAAGAAAAATAAAAAGATTTTTCTTTTAATTTGTCCTTGTCTAGTACATATTTGAGATCTTTAAAAATATGTGTAAGCCTCCTAATATTATTTACTTACATTTTGACATGGTCACTCCATCTCAAAAAACTATATTTTACCGATTCAGTTACTTCGATCTTGGAAATAAATGTTCACTTGACTTAGTTGCAGTTTCGGACAGTATCCGTCGGTAAAAAAAGTTGTAACGAGTTAAAAATAAGGGCGTATGTGTATATATAAAAATAATACGAGATTTTTTTTTTTTTCACCCATGAAACAGGGTCACAATACCGCGTCTAACAACGATACCTATCACGTCGTATTGTGTCGGCGAATTATCATAATTAAAATCTTCACGACAATCATTAGAATTAACCCGGGCTGAAGTTGAAAGTAAATTTACTTGAATATATCTTTAGCTTTTATAATAACAGGTGGGGCATTAAGAACAATAGAGGACCTTGTCATTTAAATGGGCGTTATTTACTCTACAGTGACAAGCCTGTTCTAGTATTTCAGCCTTAATTGCTGTGCCTAGGTCCATTATTAGCGCAATTTGGCAGTAACACTACATTCTGTAAAAATGAAATGAATGATCGTATTGATTTGAAAACTTGTTTGCCGAACATTTCAGGTTGTATTATTTATTTTAACGACGTACTATTTGGATGAATTTAGAAGTATTTAAAAAAATAATGTTTTTTTTTGTTTTCTCCGTTTACCGAATGTTAATTGAAATAACATAGTAAAACAGTTGCACATATTTAAATGGAATTAATTATCATATTGATTTTTAAACTTGTTTGCTAAACATTTAAGGTTGTATTATTTTTTTTAACGACGTACTATTTGGATGAATTGAGAAGTATTTAAATAAATAATGTTTTTTTCATTTATTCTCTCCATTTACCGAATGTTAATTGAAATAACATAAATTATTATTTTTTTTTGGTAAACTAATGTTTTTTAAGACAAGATTTTTTATGCATAGCACAAAGGGTAACAATTATTTTACAAGCAATAATTGTTCGCCTGAAACACTCATCCACATTGAAAAATCTCCTGATAAAATAATTGCTTGTAAAATGTAACAAGCAGTAATTGTTGAATGAAACACTAGTATATATTGAATAATTTCGCGGGTAAGAGATAAGCCGCCATAGCTCAGTGGTCAGAGCTGTCGACCGGAAATCGAAGGGACACGGGTTCGAGTCCCGTTGGCGTCATGTATCTTTTATCAGGAGATTTTTCAATGTGGATGAGTGTTTCAGGCGAACAATTATTGCTTGTAAAATAATTGAAATAACATAGTAAAACTGTTGCACATATTCAAATGGAATGAATGATCATATTGATTTTTAAACTTGTTTGCCAAACATTTCAAGTTGTATTATTTATTTTAACGACATACTATTTGGATGAATTGAGAACTATTTAAATAAGGAATGTTTTTCTTTTTGTTCTCTCCGTTTACCAAATGTAAGTTGAAATGACATAGTAAGACGGTTGCACATATATAAACGTTTTAATTTTGTTTTTAAGTAATAACACAAACGATTTTATGCTTGGGCTAGCAGTTCATTTTGAATGTAAATTAGTGTTTAGTTAGGTAGGAACTTAGTTAATATAGAGGTGTAAGCGTCTGTTCTGTGGAGGTATCTGCCCTCTTCGGAGGACCCGGTGTGATGATAACCAAGTAAACAGATTCCCCGCATTGACACTCATCAACCTGCTCCCCTTTGTTATTTTTTCCTTTAAACAAAGTGCGCCGGATGCATATTAATGTCCGCTAAAACACTGGATGGAAAGCGTCACTCTCAATATAAATTGGTTATTCAAATTAATCCCCAATATAAGGGTTTACATTTACACCGGAGTTGCATTCTGCCCGGGAGAAGGGAGGTGATTTCGTCATAATGACTGAGGAACGCTTACATTTGAATAAAGATCTCGTGACATGACACTAAGCTGCTTTCCAGAGGTCTGCACTATGCAAGGGCGAATTTTCCATGATCCCGCTACAACAACCCTCACTTCAAAATTAAACAAAACTCACCTCCACATCAAAATATCGTCTCTTTTCACACCTCCGTATAACTATTTTGTAAAAATGCGTCAACACTTTGATGACACATCTTAAGCTTGACAAAATTGCGAGTGAAATGAGAACTTTTTTTGACAATCTCGGTTTACTCGAGATGTGATGAACAAATTGGACGCTGATGGAGAATGACGTCACGGTTTTGAATCTGAATAATTATGCGTAGATCCGAAATTGAGTCATAACGACGTGTGTTGGGTTCGATTTCAGCATTCCTGTTTTCATTTAGAGGAAATAAAATACTTTTAACATTGATATTGCTTGTTTTATTGTTTAGGAATATTGTGACGTTGAATTGGGGCAGGGTAGGATAAAATGAAGGTAAAAGTAGGGAAACAATACAGTAACTGACTATCCAGATCTTGTCACATAACATCGTTTTACGCGGTCCTAGCAATGTTTCATATCTGAATAGTGGCATATCACCAGGGGATTAAGAGTCGATATAATTCACCGTATTCAACGTAATTTAAAATCCGAAAGTAATATTTTCGAGGACGTTTTGGGTTATAATAACTTATAATTAAGGAATACATATTTTATACATTACTGACGTAGATGTGTAGAAAATGGCAAGTTAACATTTTTATGCACAACGACACTTAACAATTAACAGACATGATTCTAAATCATTATTTATAGCCTCCGTGATCAAGGGGTAAGGCTCTCAACTAGCAACTCGAAGGTCGCGGGTTCAATTCCCAGCGTGCGCAATTCAATTTCATTTAATCCATTTGTTTTATTTCACAATTTTTTAATTTAAATAAATTATTGTTTACTTGCGGCACATTCCAGAGTGGAAGATACTCTCAGTATGAAGACCACCATCCAAAATTGAAAAATTGCTTGAAATGACTTAAGCTATATTTGGTGACCACATCTGAATAACCAGGTTCTACACCAACTTCCTCTTCCCCATTTCCATCTCCTCCCCAATACTTTCAGCCTCACAACATACCCCAATTGGGGATGCCATAGTCTCCCTGTCTCCAGACGGTTGGGACACTAGTGCGGTATTCACATAAAAATAAATAACAAAATTTATTAACATTATTATTTTTAATGAAAAAAAAAATTAACGAAAAATTTAGTTTACGAAGTGTTAAGAGTCGATAATTATGAATAAATAACCTCTTTTTAAATTGCCATCTTAAATTCAATTTTCACCTACATTCGTAACATTTTTTTCTGTTATTTATGTATATTAGTTGCTCATTAATTGAATTTATACTTATAAAGATTCCCTCATACGCCGCTGCAGCGTTGGTTTAGCTATACGAAGAAGAGCCATATACTGCTCGTGGTAAAATCTTTACTCATCATAATATTCATGCAAGATTTTTTCAAACTGGCACCAAATTGTTCTAAATCTCAAAAACACGATTAATTTTCCATTTTGTTCCTTTTTTATTTATTTATTTTATTTATAGAATACATGATAATACAATAATACATTTTCTTACATGTGATACATTAAATCACCACACTAGGCGACTGCCTGTCTCGTGGCGACCAATGGTATATAGTTAGTA
Organism: Hesperophylax magnus; assembly: GCA_026573805.1. NCBI lineage: Eukaryota > Metazoa > Arthropoda > Insecta > Trichoptera > Limnephilidae > Hesperophylax > Hesperophylax magnus. The sequence goes on from JAIUSX010000046.1 coordinate 32,104,013, forward strand.
TGTGAGGTCTAGTGTTAACATATGAATTAGATATTTATACATGTTTAAAGTATGAAAGATTATATTAGAATGAATTATAATAGAAATAGAAAATATAAAAATGTTAAAGTAGAAAGCAGAAGACAAAAAAAAGAAAAATAAAAAGAATAAAGAAGAAATAAAAATAAAAGAAAAACAAAAAAAAAAAAATTTAGAAGTCTAAGACATGCTATTATGCAGGAAAAGATCAAATACATAACTCTCTTTTCTGGTTGTGTAAGTGTACATGCATGTTACTTCACCTTTACTTACTTCACCTTCACCTTTACTTACTTCACCTTTACCTTCACTTACTTCACCTTTCTTCAGATGAAATTTGGTTTGTTTTGAATTGCAGTGAAATCCGGCCAATTCGATTATGCGTTCCATATTTGCTTTGTTATTGATATACTGATAGGATATTACGTTAAAACATTTCTCTGATAGCGGTGCAAATGAATATTACTGCTTTATTTAAATTTTAATTGTGCAACCGATGGATATTTGTCAAATCAACCAGATTGTTGACAAATATTCTAATTTCTGCTAATACTACCGTATTACGGCCGGTATGCATGAGCGTGATTACTAACCCGAGCAACGTTTTTTATTAACCCGTTCTTATCCCCCCTTATTATCTATTATGAGTAAAACGGATAAAGTTTTTTATTGAGTAAATATCCTATAATCCTGAAGAAAAAATCTCTGATTTTGAAACATGGCCTCCGTAGTCGAGAGGTAACGCTTTCGACTAGCAAGCTGAAGGTCACGGGTTCAAATCCCCACGTGCGCAATTTTTCAATTGTTGAAAAAGACAATTTTCTGATGTTCGTATAAAAAACATTTATAATTTACTCCCTCTTATTCAATCATTTTATCTGCGCATTTCCGATTCATCGTCGGATTATGCATCTCTTGTTAGCGACATTGACAGCCGGCAGACATTTGAAAGGACGGATCCTCTTATGTAAGTATCGAGAATTATTATTATTTGTAAAGGTGCACTCGTATAGATTAAGCGCCATTATTGCGAAATTCATGGTCCGGATGAATGCGATTTGGCCGAACAAAACATCCTGGCGATACCCCGAGTAATCCCGTGCCCGACCATTCAAAGCACGCGTTGTGCAGATAATATCCTCGCTAAAAAAATCATTTTGTATAAGCTTTGGACAATTTTATGTCTTTTTTTAATTACAATTTTTTGTTTAAATGCTCTATGCTACCTTGTAAAAATTAATTGAAAAAATATTTATATAACTACCCATACCCGACTTTGGGAGGGGTACCGCCGCCCCGGGAACCATTTATTGGATAAATAACACCTCCGCCTTAGGTCACCCCATGTATTTTTCTGCGTTTGGTGACTTAGCAGTGATATCCGGGTTTATGGGGGTGAGGTTTGAGGATGAATTTTTGACCTCTCCAACAGGACTCTCTTGGAACATCGCCCTGCACCGCAGTGGTAGGGATGGATTCTTATGTCCATCACTCCTGAATTCATTAACCCCCAGATTCCTACCTATGCCTCATATATATATATCCTTCCCAGAACTTCTCATCCTTTCTTTCCTTAAACGACCGTTCCATACAAAAATACCAAAGATTACATAGTCCCTAAGGGGAATTAATTTCCTTAGGGCCTCCTGTATGGAGCTAATCTAAAAACAAAATACAAAGTCATCACGTTGTTTCCTAACAGGGGTAGGCGGAGTAGATCGCCACACAACTCCATCTTGGTACACACTGCTTAATTTACATGCATACATACTCTTCTGTTATTTTTAACATTACCTACATATTTGATTGACTTGATCTTGATCGTGCCATGTCTTCCTCGGGCGTCCCACACTTCTTATACCCCTCACTTTCATATTATATTCTTCTTACTTTCCTTTATCTGTGCATTCGTTCTACTTATAAGCATCTACAATCTAAGAATCCCTCTCTTAATCTTGACCACTAAGCTTTGCACTCTTTCCGCATTGAAATATTTTTAATATCAAATATATTTAAATAATTATTTTTATTTATTCAGGGTAAACATATGTGTACCAGACAAGGTTTTATGCAAAGCACAAGGAATAATAAATTATTATAAACCATAATTGTTGGCATAAAACACAAATATAAATTGAAAAAAAACATTAAGAGAAAAATAAATGTCGTCGACGGGAATTAAACCCTCACCTTCCGATTGCCGGTCAACTACTGTCCTACCTCAGATTATTTTAAGCTAGCAAATAATTCAATAAGTACTAGTATTAATAAAGCAATGGCAGATTGCACAATAACATACATCAGTAATTACTATGATTTCTGAGCCAGTTTTTATGAAGTACATGTTTCATGCAATTTAATTAGTTTTTCAACGCGTAGTTAGAGTCCAGCACCGCCTTGATGAATTTATGACAATATACAGAAGTGGTTAAATATTAATCATTCTATTTTTTTAATCTAAAAGCTACAATTTTTCAATATCGTGCAAATGCACTTAATTTTATTTTAATGGAATGCATACAAGTATTATTATGTCTTGTAAGGTCGATATTAGTTATTTGCTAGGCATCCTGTTCTAGGGAACCAAATGCTCGTGAAAATGCAAAATGAATTTTACTGTAAAAATTATTATTTTATTTAAACTATTAAGTTTTTACTAGGTGCGTCTTAAAAGGTAACTATGTATAATTTAAAAAGAAGAATTTATAATACGCTGTAAAGTTACAAATTGTGTTAATGTATAATTTATTTTTATATAAATATGAATTTTTATTGGTTTGACCAACAAAACGAACAGAACATGTCGATCCAATTTTAATGTGGAAAAAATGAAAATCTCTTGGAAAAAGTTCGGAAGTAATGGGAAGATGTGAATTACCATCCCGAAATCAGCTCCTGAAAAGCCGCCCTTGTAATGTTAGAAGTTAGATGGCGTACTCCCGATTAACTGCACAAATGCTTTCAGCGGTATCTTGGAATTGTAGAAAGGGTTTGGGTTGTTGTCAAGAAGTTATGATAACCAAGATAAGATGACAAATCTCTGAGAACTAGGAAATTTTAATAATGAAGTCGTAAATATACATAGGTAATTGCTTTGGAAGACTGTATTTATTTTTTTAAAAGCCATAAACTTTCAGTTAAAAAAATTATCAAAAACTGCAAACTGAAGTAAGTGACAATCGAAAAAATATGGCGAGAATTATACAGGAAAAGAAATGAATATTGCGAAGAGCAGACGTCGGCAAAGTTGTAAGAAAATTTACAAATACGTACAACACAAAGGCGCGCAGAATCTGCATATTCAATTCCAGGTTCAATGGCGAATGATAACTGGACCGGGTTTACAAGTCATCCGGACCTGCCTACCTCCCTGAAGGGTGGCCACCCTAATCTTGGTTCCAGAATTTCCTCAACGTTTGGTTCACGTATTCTTAATACCGCTGGAATCTTAGCTGAATATTTTAAATAATTAGTATTTTAGTTTAGCATTGTAAATGTGATCAGGGCTTTGGTCCTCGGACTTACTGGCGCAAGGTGCTGAGAGCTGTGACCTGAGAGCGCTAGTGGTTTAAAGCTTTGTCTGAAATTAACCACAATCTTGGAACCAGAAATCTCTCTTTCTTGAAATATAATAATATTATTATTATTACAGCTATCTCACGTACTGAGTGTACACGCGGCCAAAGTAACTCCACAAAAATGGATACCCGTACTGTATAAAGTACCATCAGTCAAACTATTGATTTGCTATTAGGTACTTACTTTTGTAAAGCAAACGCCGTAATTTTTTTTCATCAATTTATTTGATGAAGGCACAGCTGAAACTGGTTGGCGGGTCGGTATAAATCTACGAATATTGAAAAATGAGATCTGCTTTATTATCAAGATACTGTTAAAAATGTGACAGAATATATCTGAACTCGTTTTCACACAGATGCATTTTTCCAAATACATATAATGGACGAGATGCGAAAATATTATTATTTTGAAGAAATATTCAGTAAGTTTTCTTCGCACATGTATATTAGGATATTTAGACGTGTATATTTCACAAGACTTGCTGATTTATAATAATTAAAATATTAACTCCTAATTGCCCACCTCTGTCGCGTACAGAACGACGGTGGATTAATTAAATCGCACGGTGGGGGATGACACTCCCCTGGACGGGAGGTGACAGAGGGGGGTGGGGGTGGTCCCTTCATTAGAATAAGAATCGCTATAAAACTTCCCCCCGGAGCACAGAAGGAGGGGGAGTAATTGTCATGCTGATGTAGGCGGCGCTAATGTACCGATATATTCAGGATTATATCGGCTCCAGGCAGATAAGGCCAGCGGGTGGATTAACTATACCGTCACATTGCTATGAGCTCCTGGGTATTTTATTAAAAAGTGTAGTTTTAATTTTAAACTACTTGCTCAAAACTGGAAGACCGAAGGAATTTCTCAGAAGTTGCCAATTACAAGGGGTAAGTCAAAATTTTCAGAGATAAACAGGAATAAAGAAAAACAATAAAGAAAAAACCATTAGGTTACTCTTAGCAGCGAAAATACTAAACTTAAAATTTTTCTTACAAGCTTCTCCATTCCATCTAAAATCTAGAGAAACTTATGCACAATTAAGGTATTGTATCAATTGGTATATTAAAAATGCGCACATTCATTGTCGCTCTTTGAAAGCTATTAAGAAGTAAAGTTTTTGAAAGTTATGAAATGCTTCGAACAGATTTATTGCTGAAGCTACTCGTATGTTGTATCTGCTGATCGTATCTCGTATCATATGATACCCCACTCAGTTGGCAGCCCGCGCGGCGTGCTAGTGACGTGCCGGTAAACGAAACAATGTTATCTAGCTGTGCTCATAATTATTCCTACATGTGTAAGAACCTCCGTGGAGACTGTTCAGGATTGGGGCGTTCTATGGACGATCATTCCAAAAGCTTTGAGGTCGTCCAGAATTAATTACACTGTCCGGTGAATGGCCGGATTACCTTCTCTTCGATTAATTTTGCACCCCCTTTGTTGTATTGTCTGGTCACGGCCTTCATTGCTGCGGATAGTGCGGATGTGGATGCGGATGGAAGGAATCTGAGATCAGAGAAGTAAAAGGGAAATGAGAAGTTTGAATAAGCGAGGAAGGAAATAATAATTGTTATTTTATTGCAGGCAATGCAGTCTGCGAAGGAATACGGCGGGATTTAATGCTTTTCGCAGATGAGTATTGAAGTTTATAGTTCTGACGATCAGTTCAGTTTAATGATGTAAGTATTAAATCGTTGTGAGTGTTCTTAAAACATAGATCTATCTACATTTTGTGAAGTGTAAGCTGAAAAGAAGATCATCATTTGTAAATAAAAATCGTTTGGAGATGAATTATGAAATCTATCTAACTTTGTTGTTAAATATTTTATCAAGAATGTCTATTAACTATTTTCACTTGAAAGCTTTTGCATTTTCTACCCGTACAGAATTTACAGAAAAATCATTCGTAGAACTTTTTGCTTTATCGTGTTTATTTCTATTGCGCCTCTTTAAATTGTGTTTTATATTGCACATAAACATTTAACACACGGGCGATGATTCTTTATGAAAATGAAATGATCAAAAATTTGAAACAATAGTGTTTTAACTAGCAGTTAAAAACCCGCTCCGCGGGTTTTTGCTGCTAGGCCCTGCGGGCGGCACTTAGTTGGGCTTCGCCCAGTTTACTAACAACAGTTACATTTAATAAGTAGATATTAGATCAATCCGAGCGCGGACAATGAGAGGAACACCCTTCACCCCAACATAAATCTCGTCAATGAGAAAAATGTTTCCTCTCCCATACCACCGAAATGATTTCATTTTTAAATCGAAGTTAAATTGAAAAAAAAAAAAAAAAAAAAAAAAAAATATATATATATATATATATATATAATATATGTAATTCGGAAATAAAAAATATCAACATATTACAATATTAAATATAACTTTGCTGAAATAATAAACTCTTACCAAAAGATTGTCAAAGTAAATAATTTTTTTTTTTAAATATAAAGGATTATTTTATAGGGATAATTCCTAAAAATCTACATATTTGGGTGAAATAGTATTACGTTCTTACCAAAAGATTGTCAAAGTAAATACTCATACAACAAAACTCTCTTAAAAATTTTTCAAAGAAAAAATTCTTAGGCAGAAAAACCTTACATGTGGGATAAATTGACCTGAAAAACCAAACTATTGTAAGCAAGTACCTACAATTTATTATACTTTTATTTTTTACAATTTACAACTTAATATTATATACTTTCATTAGGAAAAAATCTCTTTATAAACAATATTGTCCGTATACCAATCAGTCAGAATTTGCCCTTGTCTGGAACCGTCAATAATCTGTATAAATAACGATGACTGCGTTCGTACTCTGGAACAGGCAACGTACAACTGTCCATGAGAAAATACTGGTTCAGGAAGTAACAGTCCAACCCGTTCAAAAGTTTGTCCTTGAGATTTATTAATGGTCATTGCATAAGCTAATTTAACTGGAAACTGTTTCCTGCACATATTGAATTGTATTGTAACATCAGACAAAGTGTTTAAGTAAATTCTAGGAATGAAATGTACTGTACCTTTTCTGTTCCCCGTAATGATTTCGGCTTGAATTAAGTTACAGCTGAAATTTTTAATAACCATTCTTGTTCCATTGCAAAGGCCATCACCAACAGATAAATTTCTAAGTAACATAATGATGGCACCAATTTTAAGATTTAATATGTGTGGTGGGAAGCCATTTGGGTTTATAGAATTTAAATATTCAACAGGAAAGTTAGCCTGCTCGTTATAATCTAAATTTCCTTCTTCATTAATGATGGTATCAACAGAATGAAAAGTCTTCATTTGTCCTTCTAATCGTTGAAGTACATCCTCATTGATTGCACAAACATGACTATTTTTGGGGCACAAAATGGTACGTTGACTCATCACTAAGGCATCAGCAGTGGTATGTGTCTTACCATATATACATTGAATAATATCTTGGCAAATATTTACATTGGGAATAAGCACAGAGGACTCTAATGTTCCTTCTACGGGAGGAAGTTTTCCATCTCCCAAGTCCAAAAGCCATTTAGAAAATATGTTTTCACTTTCTAAAGCTCTGACATTTGTTTTTAATTGAAAAGTTTTGAAATGGTACCAAAGTATGCTGCTTTTTATGCAAGCGGCAATTAATTGTCCTCGTGAAGCACGTCGACACACTAGAAGGATCTGACGAAAGTCTCCGCCCAAAACAATAACTTTGTTACCAAAGACAGAATCACTTCCCATGATATCACGTATAGTACGCTCAATTACTTCTAAAGCTACACCTGGAGCCATTGGTGCTTCATCCCATATTATAATATCTGCTTCTGTTATAATTTTCCGGTTCTTTGATGTGACCTTACATGTTGTATTGTCCTGTAAACTGAGGGGTAAATTAAAAGCAGTATGACACGTTACCCCACCTGGAAGCAAGATAGCTGCAATGCCTGTCCAAGCGACTGATAAAACTTTTTTACCTTTTCCTCTTAGAGTGTGAATTAAAGTTTCGTAAAGGTATGTTTTCCCTGTTCCTCCTGGGCCATCAATGAAGAAACATTTATTGTCATCATTTTCATCTGAAAAAAACTTATTCAAAATAGAATTATATGCTTGAAGTTGTTCGTCATTGAGTTTGGCAGCCATCAATTCACCTAAAGTGTTTTCAGAAATTACATTAAAATCAGTCAAAAAAGTTTAAAATTGTGTTCTTTATATATATTTAAAATCAGTCACTTGTCCAAAACTGCAACTTTCATCAGGTTCAGGTAAGCCCTGCATTCTGCAAGATGAATTCTCATTCATAAGCATATCCTGTATGTTTAAAAGACAAAGATTAATAGCTGTTTCTTCAGCAACACCATGATGAAAAAAATCTTCAGACATACATTTGTTGAAATCATTCCACAGCTGCAACGGGTCCGAAGGGATACATTGTATTAAAATTAAAACAAATAGATGTCGAAGAGTTTTAGGCATCAAATACAATGAAGCCTCCGTCATGCACTGCGTCCATTCTCCTATGTCATCAATGAGCTTCAGTTCACGCGCCGCATCACGAAAAGTAGCTAGTAAATTACCATCAACAGTTCGCAAAGATTCAAAGGATGTAGCTCCAGCCACCTTTATAAGAATCAGCCGTAAATGATACAGTTCTATATTTCTAGGAGAAATTGAAGGTATTCGTCCAATGATTTTGCCACCTCCCCGCTGTCGTCTCGTCCACTTTTTACCAGCTGAAAAGACATAATTATTTGGTACATCTTGATTCAGAATAGAGCGTCCCTCAATATCTTGAAGATTCAATTGGAACCACGCTGTTAAAGAGGTGTTCCTTGTAGATGCTTCCCTGAGAGCCTGTTCCTCCCGCCCCTCTACAAAATACACAGATTGGCTGTCGGGTAAATGTAAAGCCAGAAGTAAAATTGAGTGAGATTGATCATGTATAGGATTTTCCATAATTTTCCAGACAGCTTCAGGGGCACTTACATATCGACAATTGATATATTGCTTAATTTCATCATATTGAATAACCGCACTCTCCAAATTTCCAGCTTCTTGTCTTATTTCGATTCTAGCACAATCAAAACCTTTAGATATATATTTATGAATATATTTAATACTGGCCACTGAGGAACAAATTTCAACATTAATATGAGCATCATATTTTTTGCTAAGGTATGCATTATATGGAACAACAAATCGATTGTCGATACGTATATCCCGAACAACGTGATTTTCAGAAAAATTATCACGTCTCCTGTACTCTGGGTAGCCTGCGGAATTATTATCAGTAGAATTTTTAAATGATTTGGGGAATTTTTTAGAGCACTTACCGTTTACCATGCAGACTGACCTTGGATTAAGTACGCCACATGGTCCATGAATGTTATTTTTTAAAATAATATGGTACAAAGCCGAATTCTTCGGATGGGGTAGTTCTGCAGATACGGCATTATCAATATCAGAAGCTGTATACAACTTATCTTGGCTGCAAAGTGTAAACACGCCATGTAGATGAGGGAGTCCTCTTTTTTGCTGTTCAATTGTATAAACCCAACAAATTACCTTTCCAAAAACATGTTTCTCAGTCATATCATGAATAAATTCCTTGACTTTTAGATGGAAAACCTTGGCTACTATATCAGGCCTGTCCGCGGCCGATTGATAATGTTCCAATTCGGTTTGTATTTCTGGCCATTTGGGATTGCATGTAAACGTTATGAATAGATCAGGACGACCAAATTTACGTACCATTGCCATTGAATCTTGATAAAGTTTATTCATATGGCGTGGTCCACCAGTAAATGAAGATGGAAGAATGACTATATTACCTGCACGTACTCCTCTATCAGTGGCTAAATTTCTTACATGGTCTTGCAAACCTTGGTAGCATTCCACTCTGAGTTGTCGTTGGTTTTTCCTTATGTAATCTAGGCGACCAGATTCATAAATAATCTAAGCATGAATTAAATACTGTTGAAAAAGTTTACCCGCATAATGGATTGGATTAAATATGTTTCTTCGCACTGCTAATTTACTTGCATAAAACTGCATGGCAGTTACAGTATGACGTTGAGCAGTACAGAAATCAGCATGATGCTGAAAGCCTGGGGTCCAACCACATTCACCTGATGGAAATAGTAGTGGGAAAACCATAGGATCTAAATGCTTTGATAAAGTTGCCACCCTTTGAAGTCCTTCAACATTTTTAGGATAAACAGCGATATCTGTACCCGATGGTAAATTCCCGTCTCTGTCTGCTACATATACCATGGCGATATCGTGAGAACTGGTTGGAGCATTGTACCTCCGTTGGTCATCAGCTGATGAACGTGTAAATAATAGACGTATATCTCTCACCTGCCCACCGTCAGCCGCAATGCGTAATTCTTCTTCCTCGACAGCTTCTTTTAGTTTCTTATACTGATGAGCATAAGGGCTTATTTGGCGTATTTCGCTATCAATTATTTGCATTATATTTTGATAGCAATCGGCATTAGATGGATGACTCATACGCACTCTAACAGCCTCATCAGGATCATATACATAAAGCTGAGCATAGGAAGGTATTTCACCTTCAACATGTATACTTCTGGAAGTCAAATGATAAACCTCACCAGAAATTTTTAAACAATATGGACCATTACCTGGGATATTAGCTATTTGCGCTCCAAATGAGGCAAATCCATTAGCACTGTTATATTGACGAATAAAATTCCTAAAGTTTTTAGATTGACTACAATCTCCTGTCAATAATGCGTTAAGTGCTGGAGGATAAGCTAAAATTTGTGGTATTATTTTTCCATTATGACAGCAAGAATGTAACAGTTTACCTTTTTCAACTTCAAAATGAAGCGCCTTGCAATGCTCGATTGTACATTCTTTTGACATGACGCCGAAATAATTCTGTTCTGGAAGCACATAATTTGGATTATTGATTAAAGCACACTTCAAGAATACATTACATCTATTTGCTGTGGAAAACCGCCTTCTGGAATTATTGTGTTCAATTTGATTATCAGTCATATATTCTATTCGTCTTCTGGCACTTCGATCGCTCGGTAAACGTCCCTCTCTCATTCGAACATTCCGAAATTCGGCCAATTCTGGTAAAATATTGTCCACATTCCTTTTAGCCATAGTTATTAAATTGAAATAATAATCTGAAAACAAAATATTTATTTTTAGTGACTCACAGGAACTTTTTAAAACAAATTTCTAGGTTAGCACGTCAATAATTATGTAATTACCTAGATATTAAACATGATAGCGCATGGGGTCGGTGTTGTAATATCAAAAAATAATTAATTACGTAAAGTATCGAGTGGAGCTGGTTATTTTTGCAGCCGGCTTTAAATGGTGGTAATGGTGGATTTATTATTATATTTATTATTTATAATTATAATATATCTCACATTAACATACATTGCTTGACACTAACTGGCTATAAAAGTTTTTTACAATGATTGGAAATCCATATACGCTGGCAACACTGGACAATCTGTCTTTCGCGTGAATATGGCGTGAATAATGATAAACGTCAAATTTTAATACGTAATTGTGGATAATTTTTACTGTAATGTAATGAATCCAATGGATTGTCAACTTTCTAAAACATATTTTCTTCGATATTATCCAAAAATTATATGAGCATCGTGTCATTTTCAAATCGTGCCTTAATTTTCAAGTTAGCCGAATTTAACTGAAACAGACAATTTAAATTTGACCAATCAGAGGGCCTACACCGTCCAGACGCTAGAGTATTAATAATATCAGATGTTCAATTTTTAATAGCAAAACTTTTGATAGTCTTCGTCCAAATATTAGTACATTTCTTTTCCAACTCTGAACCAGCTCGGTTTGATTACAAATTTAAACATATTTTTCCTAATTTTTACAAATGTTTTGCAAATTGAAAATGTTTCAAAAAGAGGAAATAATCTGTTAATTTTAAACCTTAATTTCCGAAATTGAAAAATTTCAACGTCACTGTCAGTTGTCGGATAAACGGACAAATTTATTACAACAATTTAAACTCCCCTGCGAGACGCTACTGAATTGTAAGTGACATGAAGCAATAATCATAAAACCGCTGATATTTCACAAATATATTTTGATGAACACGGCTAACCCTCTGGCCGAAAGAACGACGGAAATGTCGCCTGGTGGGGGTGGATTAACCCCCGTTTACCCCTTAAATCACCCAACCCTACCCGTCCCCCACCTCTTTCCGCTTTTCCCCTTAATCCACCCTGCCTTGTCACTTCTCAGCCCCGGGACACGATCCGGTAAACCTTTGAGTTTACGCCCGAATAATTTCTTAACGATACATTATAAATGGTAAGTGTATGGGCGAAAAGCAAATCAAATATTATTTTGAAATAGGTTAAATATAGAATACGATATTTTAAAGAAAATTACAATGATTATAATCTTCTGTATTAACTATATATAATAATTTATCGAAATGTAAGCTCTAACTTCATCAAATTTGCACAGCTTTCCTGTCAAGAAAATCATTCAACATCATTCTTTTCATATGGTAAGAATTTTAAAAATACATTTAATCAAATCTTACAGAAAAGGCAAAACGACGTAAGTATTGTTTTACCATGATAAATTTCTGTTTTTGTGCCGTGTTGCGCTTCTTCCCTGTTTAGCCAAACTTCCAGACAGCGTCACAGTGTCCATTATCAGGACAGATGAGTAGATAATGGAGAAGTGTTTTTTTTACGTAGGTATGCGTAAGTGATACCATGTTGTCATTGATACGGTGCAACACGGCATAATAACAGAAACATAAACGAAGATAGTACCGTGAAAATCTCAAATTATATCTTTTTTGTTTCATGTATTCGTTTTTAAATTAAAATAAACGATTTCAGTGAATAATTATTATAATTTGTCGAAGATTTAAAATATTTGTATTTTTATTCTAGCCAGATCTGAACACTCGAATGTACCCCTAATATCGTTAAATCAAACTTCATAAAAATTAACGAGTCTCTGGGAGAAGAGAATAGTGATCTTGAATGTATTCATTATATTATACGAGGGCTATGGGGTCTCAGTAGAATCTTGTTTCCTCACTAAGCATAATGGTATAAGAGTGCAGAGGATAACTACCCTAAGTACTGTGTGAGTTGTATCGTGCCGACAGTCGTAAGGGCAGGTGATTTATTGTCATGGAGATGAGATCTGCATGAAGTATAGAGTGTGGAATATGGAAGAGGGTGCGCTATACTTTACACTGATTATTTCTGACATCTCGTAATAATAGCGATTACTATCATCGTTAATACCAAAGCTTCAAAAAACGTGGGGTTTATTCAGCTATTGCAGAAAATACAATAACTTTATTTCATTTTTTTTTATTCTTCATTATAAACAATCCAAAGCAGTTTATCAGCAGGGTCAATTTAATTTTTTTTATAGAGAAACCATAAAACAGAAAATAGATACAAAAAAACACCATTTCGAGTGAATACAATACAAAAGCATAAAATTCATAGACTGATAGATAAGACAATAGCATAACATGGTCAATATACGCATAGGAATACGCGCTCTAACAACATACTTAAATACACACATGGGCATGGTACTATAATTACATGCATATAATCAATGGATTCAAATGTATATAAAAACAAATGTCAATATAAAAATATATATATATATATTTATTTAATAACGGACTAAGAGTTCACGACTTCTGCCAGATAAATACAAAATACTTGGATTATTTGCGTAACGACTGACAAAAATTATTGAGGCATACAAAATTCAAGACCCTGACTTGAGTTGACAAGTCTGACCATTCTTTTCCAGGAGTAATTCCAGGGCAATTTTTTTTTCACATTACCAAATTAAATAAATAAAAAGTAGGTATTAGCACCTCGTTCTAAAGTCGATGAAATTCTTTAGAAAACTTCTGTAACAAAATAATTATACCAAGTCAGTGGACATCTTTAATTTATCACTTAACAGATACAAAAGATAGTTGTTGAGTTAGTTTAGTTATGTTTAAAAAATATGTACCGTATTATTATTTAATGTTTACTATTCATATGTAAAAGCCCGCAAAAAGAGCTTTAATGAAGTAAGAAATAAATAAATACTCAATGGGATGTTTAGTGACAAAAAAAAAGATCATAAGAAAGACAATTTGTGAGTAATAATTCGTAATTTTGAAAACTCAAATGTACTCTGACCTGATCAGAAAAGGTGCTTATCAAAATTTTTCTTCAATCTTATTCATCTCTTTAATTTCATTTACCTCACATTTCCCAACGCGGGGGATGCCATATTCCATAGGACTCCGGGCTGTTGTAATTCTTCTTAGGTATCATATATACAACACGTATACTGTAGATACACACTTAATCAGATATTTTAATAAATGATGTAATACATTCTCATGTTTCTACACCAACGTTGAGATTGCGTCAGTTGGATTGAAGTAAAATAATAATTTAAATACACCCAAGGGTTATGAATGTATATATCTGTCTTTTATTCTTGCTGCCTTTTCCCCTGTGCCTCTGATAACGGCCCTAGATCCGGAAAGGTTGGAGATCCTCGATTTACAGAGATACAAAATCCACCCTTAACCCTCCCAACCACCCTAACCCCACCCTAACCCTCGTGTGCAAGTCCTTCCTCTTCCTCTTCCTCACCCGATCGGAATCGTCCCCATGACAACTCTTCAGAATGATGGGGAGGCATGGGGCTTTTTTTTCAATTCATATTACGTCATATGCCAACTGAGTTGAACAAAATATGGCTTACTTTCGTCTCTATGGACTGCAAACATATTAAGAGCGGGAAAACCTCCACCGGTCTCCCAATCATACGGTAGAATTTATTTTTCTTTATTATTCTCAAATAGACTTTGTATTCGGAATTGAAAAGATGTGAGAAATAAATTGCTTTGAATGTTTTCGTGTGTTAGGCGCGCTGGAAAACTGCTTTTGTCGCAAAAGTGCTCCTTTGTGCTGTGGGAAATGTATGAAAATAATGATATAAAAGCCTGGAATCGAGAGCATAAATACAGTTATTATTGTAACAGGAATTCAGACAAATCCTTTAACATTTAAAATGATATTCGTGTCCTTTCTAACAAAGCGAGATGCCCGAACACGTATTAAAACGGTTATAAAATTCTTAAATATAAATAATCACAAAATCAGGCGAATTTCCCGTTCTCTTCCTGTCGTTTTATTTCTTATAACTGGAATTTTCGCAGAATCTGTGGAAATGGAAGGGATGGGAATATATTTGATTCGCATGACCGGTTTGGAATTCGGAAATACTTAAAACGGATGCTGCGCGTGGGATATGCAGATTTTTTTTCAGTAGGAATTTGCAGAATCTCGCAGGTTTTTCACATAGTCGGATAATATAATTTACGATACAGGAAATCGTATCGGAATGCCAAGCCGGTGGAATATATTCCATAAAATACATCTTATGTGAAAAAGCATTTCAAATATGACTACCTGGTCTTTTGTATCACATTATTTCGTATCACGGTAAAAAGAATCTCAGAAAATATTCGCAATAACGGCATTGCATCAATTTTTTTATTAAATTTTACCGAAAAGGTACAATGTGACAAGATTCTACATTATCTATTGAGTTACTAAATATTAAACGAAATGAGAGAATTTCGGTGAAAAACATTATTTAATATCGAGAGAAGGCACAGCGACATTATCAAAAAATTGGATACTTGTAAGATTCCTTAGACGATCGATACAAATTACAATAAAGCTGAATGATTTATTAAAAAATAACGCCTATAACAAAACGTGATCAATATCCAAATAGGATCCAACATAAACTAGATCTGGCAGCGAGCACAACTACTTTCGTTTTCAGAGAGAGTTTTGCATTTTTTAATTAACCCTAATGATGCTTATTCAAGGAGAACTTATTCCTATTAAAAACAAGTACCTTTTGTAAATTTAGGTAGAGTGAAAAAAGGGAAGGGTTATGTAAGGGATGGATGGTTGCCTAGTTAACCTTAGAATGACCCCAGGCAAAACAAGGATTATTCTCATCTCATAATATATTATATCGCAAGGAAAATATAATAACTCACATGCCTTACATATTACACGGAATATATTATTACATTTTACATATTTGTCAGTAGTTGTTATCAACCACAATGTATTATACGAAGATATCAAATATCGTGTTATGATACGAAGCTTTTTATAGAAATATTAAAAAATTCGATACAAAGTATTACGCGTTGGGAGTACATTTCTGGAAACTAATAACAAGATTTTCATTTAATCTCTTAATGATTAATTAATATTAATTTCCTTAGAATAAACATTAGATAGAGATAATAACAAAGAAATTTGATTTAGAAAATATTTTATACAAATAAAATATTTTTTACGAATATAATATATACATGAGGACGCGTAAATTAGTATATATTTGGAGAACTTACGAAACATCAGGTCATCTTTTGTGTCTGGTTTAGGACCGGTATAAAATAAAGCAAATGTTGGTAATGAAGAGAATCTATATATGTTTTGTTCACCTCACTTTATTAATTGATCATAGTAATTGGTAAAATGTTTACGGAGAATCGGTTTATATTATGAATACAAAAAATATGCTTTTGGATTAATTGAAGCTTTTTCTATCGTTTTACTTAAGTATAATTGAAAAAATTGTTAATTACTTTATGAAGAAATATAAACATAAAGGACTAAAAATTTTTTCATTCCAAATTTATGACCGCGTAAAATAAACAACTTAAAAAAATATATTTTATCGATAAGATTATCTGGGTAACAATGAGCTGTATGTTAGGAGATAACTCCAAAGGCCAATTTGTTCGGTTACTCCCTTGCCCTCATACTTAGAAATATGAACTAAACGGTGTTTTCAAGAGAAAACATCAAGGTTCATATTCAGAAGTTAACCACAGATTAATTAAAATGTAAGCCTTTATGAAAGTAAAGGTAAAGTACAAAAATGAAAGTATGTGATTTTTTTTAATTGCTAGCTGAGTGTACCCGGCGTTGCTCGATTTTTCTCAACTATAAATATAATATGCGATGGATTCAACAGCTAGGAAACAAATACTACGATGTTTTTGATATATTTAGTACATAAATTTCGATATATAAGCATACCTTATTGAAGTTTTTTTCATCAAGTAGTGGAATATTAAAAAAAAAAAATGAATTTTTTATGTTTTGTGCCTGCATGCTGTGTGGATCAAGTTCAGTGATATTTTGTCTTTCTATTTATTTTTGTGCAGTTGTTTAAATATTCGTTTCCTGCACTATTTGCGTGTACAATTTCGTAAATATTTTTTTTATATATATATGTATGTAAAATCCTTAATAGGCGTGAAATAAATAAATATGCATGTATTGTATACATAAACCTTTTGGAAGAAATTCTCTAAATGAAAGTGAAAACTTTATCAAAATCCGTTGCGTAGTTTAATGAAGAACTAAGCGCACAAACAGACAGATGAAAATAGCGACTTTATTTTATACTATTTAGAGATGTTTATATGAAACAAAAAAAATAAGGTTACGTTAATGTTTATAATACATTCTTCAAATAATCGTCTCATATATATTATTATGATTTCAAAATTTTAATATTTTAAACATAAAACGTGTGATTGTAATAGGCGGATCAAGAGTGGACTGTAAAATATTAATTGTGAACTTTGAAGTTCACACAACTATGATTGAAGATGGTGAACATGGAGTAAGGAAGGAATCCGACTCACCCCTTTGATGTTCCTCAAAGATGTTGATGGTTGGTTTCACTCACAGGAGATATGATTTACTTCACGCACAAACTTCCATAACATCCAGGTTAGATATGAAATACACTGAGGGAACCGAATATGTTCACTGCACAGGCCTTCTACCCTGAGTTGATATTAATAACAGCACTGATTACAAATAGATGTTCATCAAATAGGTTCCATCAATAAACTGGTTTGAAAGTCACTTTTATTGTTGTAAATTGTCACACAATCACGTGGGTATAGTCAGTATAGTATAGTAGGTAAAAATAAGATGGGAAAATGCAAGGACAATGTAAAAGAAGATTAATAGTTGGCATCAACAAAACGTTTAGTAATAATAATTAAATTTGAAAGCATATTTTATCACATTTCAAAAACAGTTTTTAGTTTTCGGATACGTTTAGAATTATTCCATCTATTTTGGATTCAATTGCGAAGCAAAACTACACACAATGTCTTGGACTTTCTGACAGCATCTAAGAGATATAATTGTCAATATGCCATAGGCCTGAAGGGATGTTACTTTATTTGACCTCTTATAAGATGACTTTCGTAGGCTGCTCGAAACGTCAGCTGTATGAGGAGGAAAAGCAACACGTGGGTAATGAAGAGTTTATTTACCGCAAAATATATCAGCATTTAGTTAATTTTCAAATCTATAAAATGATATCTTCTGGCATTTCTACTGGGGTAAGTTCCTTTGAAGCCGCCCTCAGAGCAAGAGCGGTTCGAGCCAATGCAATGCTACGCCCCTGTTTTAACATTCACTTCACAAGCACAAACAAACGCGAATGATTTACGCGCGGTTGATGATATTAGTATTATTCATTTATGCACGTTTGTGGTTTGATCTGTTTCATAATGCACTAGTCTTCTGGGCATGCGCACTCGCAGTTTACACGTGTTCATAACAAAACGTCGTCCCATTAATAATGAAATATTCTCTCGTTATTTAAACGGCCGTTCCGGAAGATTTACGTAATGAATAATAAATTGCATTACACACGAGGGTGAGGGTGAACTATTTACCTGTAAAACCCAACCCCCGAAGCATAATTATGAATGTTTCTGGTTATTGAATTAAACAGTTTTTGTAGCTAATAAATAACGCAAGTTGGAGGGAAAACGTTAACCCCTACGGAGATTTATTAAAAACTAGATAGCCCTGTCTGTTTTCAGCATTTGTCAAAATAATTTCTGGAATTCGTTCAAACGGACTTTATACTGCTTTAAACATCAAAAGAAGCACAATTTTAATACACGCTATATTATATGTTCTCTAGACTACGCTCCGGTAATGCGAGGGTCCTGGGTTCTTGTCATAATTAAAGATTTTTGTGTTCTGCAGTATTCAACTTCTGAGAATCCAGAATTGATTTTATCACTATTTTATCGTAGGTTGGTTATCATCAGAGTAATTTTCACTTAATATTGCCCAGAATTGCTTCGATGAACTGCACTCATACAAGTTATGTAAATTTTGAAACTTTGTGATGCGGCGTCAAACTTTCACTGAATTTTCAATTGTGTTTTCTTGTAGTTGTCGTGTATTAATATGGACGGGTTGTTTCGGACTATTTCTTCAAATTTCAAAGTTGATTTTCAAGTTCTGTGAAAGATTTTTTCAAGATATGCTCTTATTTAAGTTCTGTAAAGCAACTAGCCTGTAATGATATAATAACAGAACTTGAATAGAACTTTCACAGAACCTGAAAATAAACGTTGAAATTTGATTCGAAAATTGTTCAAATTCTGAACAAAACGTCCATATTAATACACGACGAAGTGTATTACTGGTAAAGTCAACATTTCATATTTTTTTTTATTATCTCTTCCACGATTTTATATATTTTTTTGCTATTTGATTAAGGAATATTTCTATGAAGAGAAACGGCTGCATGACATTTTTCATAAAAAAAACTTAATTTTGGATTTAGAACGATATTCTAACCTTAACTTTTTGTCGTTCCATTTGTAAATATTTAAAAAAAATCGTTTCATATTTTCTTTTCAAATCGCAGTTGGAACCTTTTGGTTCATAGATTAGAGGTGTAAATGTTAATTCTTCTGTGGTTAGCATATATTTTTTTATAACACCGTTTAGATCACCCCATGTTCACTCCTTCCTCTCCACAAAAAGACCCTCCACACAGCATCCCCAAAGATGACATAGGCCCTGAGGGAAATTATTTTCTTCAGGGCCTCCTGTGTGGAGTAAATATTAAAAAAAAGATCATATTTATCACCGTGACAAAATCTTTTCGCAGCATTTCGTGTGTTATGTCTCAATGTTGTGAAGTCCAAATATAAATAATAGAATATTAATACATAAGTTTTGGAAGAGGTATAATGTACTAGATTTAAAATGTAAAAAATTATAGCTAAACAAAATATACTTTGAAAAAGAAAGATACAACGATATTTATGAGACTATATGAGCTGTTCCCAAAAGCGAACAAATTAGACCGAGGGATTAATGTTTTAAATATAATGCTAGTGGATCACCAGCAATTCTTCGCTATAGCTAATGTTTTTCCAGAGCGCCTCCGACTTCTTCTATCATTCCCTACTATATACCACAATGTTACTGTTAAAGAACCACATTACATCGACTTTTATTCGACCTCGTATCTCAGGTACAGAGATATTCCATTAAGTATTCCTGGGACGTCCCAGACTACTTCTACCATTAAAACATATCTAAAAATTTTTGGCACTAATAACAAAAAAAAATGAAATTTTCACCGATGTCGAGTTTTGCGAGCACAAACGTACGCAAGCTGAATTTTTATATATTACGATTGGAAACCAGTTAGAATTTGACTCAACCATTTGGAATGCATTTTATAATAAAAAACGTTGTCTTGCTACCGACAGCCTTATATGTAGGGAAGTAAATAATTTTGGTTGTATTTATTTTTGGATGAGAATTCTGAAAAAAAAAAAATTTAGTTGAATTTTTTTTTTTTTTTAGATCTCCACAACAGCCCAACCTATAGGGTCCAAAACTAACTTATATTTCAAACTAGAACCAACTATACACATTCACAAAATTTTATTGGAATTGGTTCGGCGGTTTCGGAGATTAGGGTGTACGAACAACGAGTCACGTGATTTTTATATATTAAGATTTCATCATATTTCCATAGCATGTTATGAAAATAATTACTTTTGTTTTATAAATAACTATTTTCCTAACTAAAGTTAGTAATGTTTCATATTACCCCGGGTAAATTGCAGTCAGTTCATTATAATCGACTGGCTATGTACAGTTTCATCTTTTCTCCGGGAATAGTATAAGATTTGAACTACAGAGGGTTATTGGTCGTTCGGGTCACTTCTTGGGAACGCGCCGACAGGCCACGGCACGTTACCGACTGGTCACCAAAATGTGGATTATTTATTAATAAAGTGTAACGGATCGGTGTGCTATTGAGCAGTATTATGTGATCGTTACGTTTACAGTCGGTCGACGAGCAACGGCGCTGATTTAATTGTCTTATCGGGAAATTCAAGTACGGAATTCCGGTTATAATGGCGGGCGGTGATACCGTCCTTGTAACATTCATATCCGCTGGATATTTATATCATCCGACTACGTTCGAGCTGCACAGCGGCTGAATAGACGACACATCACACTACCGTATCTTCGTGTCCGCTTATTTGTGGAATTTGGGGATTCCACCGACCTCATGTCGAGGGTCCACGCGCACACCAGCCAGAGGGAGGAAAGAGCTAACAGACCAGACGCTGATGCCATGAGGAGGGAGTTGGAGGGATCCTCAGGCCCGTGGAGTCTCCATCCCGTTCTAGGAACCCGAATCGTTGCATCGTTGATCTTAGGTTCTAGATAGATAGCTCAGGTGTAGAATTGGTCCACAGGTATGTGTTTAAACCCAGGTATATTAATTAATCAATCTGTAATATCAATCCACATCTATTTTATTTATTATGATTCCAAAGCTCTAATTAATGCAAAAAACAGTGCCCATCCCTGATGATGATTCCCAGACTCTACCACACTGTTCAGCATACTTTGTCTTCACTGGCATAGTTTGGCGTCCAAGTTTCCGTCACAGGAAATGAAGCTGTTCACTGTGCAAATTGATTCCATCTATGTACCACATCTTATATTACCTACAACGGGTATATTACCTACCCCACGATAGTAATGATTGCGTAGCAACATTCCACCGTAGCAAGCAGATGGAGCAAATTTTTTTTTTTTTTTAATAATTATCATTGATTCGGCAGTAAAAATAATAAGAAAACCTCCACATTTCGAGGATCTGCCTTTAGACCTACAATTAAAAAGTATGTTGCTTACTATTTACGGTTGGTTTAATATTACTGGTACATTACCACCGTCCAAGAAACTTATCATCGAAACTTACCGTAGAAACCCGGTCAAAGAATTTTAAGAATAATCATTAGCAAGACGCATCTCCCAGCTATTTAAATTTTGTTCTACGAATATTTTCTATTATAATACAAACAAATTTCAAACCTAAAAAAATAATTAATTACAAAAATTCTACTAACTTTGAAGTGTTCATTGCTGCCCTTGATAATCAATCAAATAACGAGTAGTTGTAGTGTGCTTACCTGAAACAAAAAAAAGAAGCATTTTAATTTAAATTAAATTATTTTCCTTTGATCAAACGATATTAACTCCTTTGAAGAATAAAAATTTGCAGTGAATACTCCGGTCTCATAGCACAGGCTACATCTGTATTGGCTCACCACGCACACAACAATAAATATAAATGTTTATCACGCGCGCAGGGCGTTTAAAGCTTTCAATGGGTAAAGATTCTATTTAATAAGCGAGCTTTACATAACCCGTAAGTAGAGTATAGTATGCAGAAGCTCCTTGGAATTTCACATAATAGCGGAGGTTCCTTTGACGTTTGCCTCGTGTATAGTTTTCCTTATCGTCGAACCACCCTACAGCCACAGAGGCGAGATCTAAGGGTAAGGAACCAGAGTAGCTTAACCAAATCACTACCTTCCTTCTTCTTAGCTACCCAGCTTCTCTAGTAGCTAGCTGTTAGATGGTGGGGAACTTCCTTGCACTCCCTCCGCACTCCTCACTTTCCTCAAAGGCCGAGCTTACGGGCAATACACGATACACTAGATAAGAAATCATTTTATTACACTTGCAGGCGTTATAGTTGCAAGGGGAAGGCAATTTGCTCAGTTCTACTTCGAATCGAGTCTTACAGCATAATACAAAAGCCGTGCATACCACTGTTTAAAAATATATTCATGAGGTTTATTAAATAACAAAGCATTTAAGTATTGAATGCTACTCAGGTACCTAATTAAAACATAATATATCTAACCTTTTTGTAAAATCTCTATGGCTTTTTCCCGTGGAAAATCATTCTACGGGAAAAATAATTTTTATTTTTTTTTTACTTCAACTGTCAGTCACATTATGTAGTTTCGGGTAAAATTCGGTTTATGGGAGTCACTCGAATAACCGAAATTGAACTTGATTTAGACTAATTTAGGGCTGGGGAATCCGAATCTGTAAGAATTTTTATTTAGAACACTTTTTATTTTTTGGTTGGCACTTCTGAAATGTGAGACTATTAAACAGTCATTAATTTGGTTTTCTTATGTCATAATTGATAAATAGAACATGGTTTCTATGTATCGCGTACGAAATTTCAAAACCCTATAACTCAGTTAATAGTGCCGACCCCCACCTAATTCTTACAGATTCGGATTCCCCAGCCCTAAATTAGTCTAAATCAAGTTCAATTTCGGTTATTCGAGTGACTCCCATAAACCGAATTTTTTCCGTAGTTTCTAGTAAAAAACCCAACTGGAGGTTGGGAAAAAATAGAGACACATACTTTTTAAAACTATTTGAAAATACGCACGTCGTTTTTAACAACATCTACTGACAGATTAAAATTTCACAAAATCGGAACAAATGTTTTAAAGGTTCTTATTTTAAAACGGCAAAAATGGACTCACTCCCGTAAGACCTCCCATCAAAGCGCAATTCTTTACCGTCACTTTGCAACTTTAAGCCCGTATTTGCGGCATTTTCTCCATGATTTCTCGCGGAGCGCCACCTATTGTAAATCGTGTCGCGGCGCGCTCGTTGCTCGTTGCTCGTTGCTCGTTAGCTAATTCAGAGAGCTTTTATTTTGCTCCGCTATCCACTTGCGCGCCATTTGTATTGTGATATAACGGGAGCAGTTTCCGGCCGCCGATGTATGGTGCTGCATTCGGTGTTAAATGAACCGCTGCAGTGAAATGGCAACACTGTAAAGACTTAAAAACACAATCAATTTAAACGAACATATAAAAAATTACCCGGTGGACTTTGATGTTGTTGCGGTAAATCATATATAATTCTGGGTTGTCGCTTGTCTAAATGGTGACTTTTGTTGATCCAGATTACTCAGATTTAAAGAGTAGGTACTATTATTGTCAGTTATCAGTCTATGAGTGTTCTCCAAAAGCTGGCGCGTGATTAAAGTTAATATATATTATCTACTTATTAATGGTAATAAAAATGGTACGTGTACGTAATATCTGAGAAAAACACTAACCTTTCCATGCCCAGTCCGGGTTTGGAAAGGTTAAGAAGTTAGGATCTATATTCCAACCGAGATTATTATTCAAATTTATTTATTGAATGTATACGTTCAAGTAAATACCGTTGAACACAGAAGACAATTGTAAATAAAACAATAGGTACATTCGCGTAATGTTGGAAAGTAGAATACAGACGAAAACTGGAAGTGCCTTCCGGACATTTTTTTATGGAAACAAATTTTCCATTTAACACTTCTCACCTACACTCTCTGACATTGTAGATCTCCACCCCGTTTCAATTTCATAATCACGTTGCAACATAGTTTTGTACGTTAATTCATCCAAGAACACAAAACCGAAATTCAAATACATGTATTTAAAACGAGTGACCAACGAGTGTAAATTATAATAATGCCTTTTAACTTCACTATGAAAACAAAACGAATATATTTTGTACTTGGTGTGTCAAACCTTCCACAATTCATTGAATTTATTTCCACGGTAACGGTTAAATGGAGTTAACATTTATGTAGATATTTGCATGGCAACCAATATATTCGCCGCGTACCTCCCACTAGTGGATAGTTCTACGTAATGATCAACACTTGTGGGCACAACAATAATACTCAAATTGTCCATTCAGTGAATGATAAATGAACGGCCCGTGACAATACAAAGGTCGCCCTTAGCACACACCAGTCTAAACGTATACTGTACTGACTTTCTCCTTCGAATGAAATTTGTATAGGTATGCAAATAAAGCTCAAAATCAACTACTGATGCCGTGTACGTTACATTGGGCGAAGGCTGTATTCTGCATTGCAGGGGATTGCTACACCCACTTTTAATTTCACATTTTATAACACTAAAATTTACGAGAAGATTCATGTTTATGAAAAATATATACTCGATTCTGCAAAATTCAAGGCGACATTTTGTCAGGTTTAGTCTTTATTGTTGCTTTTCATAGTTGGACTAAAATAGATGTTTCTCATAAATAATAGGTATATAAGTATTCACGAGTAAGAGAATTTCGTTTCAAACCCTCGCTTTAGTCATGTGTAATGATAAATTTTATAATTGACAAACCCTTTTCTGTTAATTTTTTTTAATAAAACAATTTACAAAGTGTTATTTTGTTGTGAAATAAGAAAACGATTATAATTGTATTGAGTTTAATAAATAAACCATTCTTATTGACAAACGTTTAACAAGTGTTTGACAGGAACAAGTTCAGAAGCAAAGACAATCTGGGCATAGATAATTGACAAAGATAATATGTAGGCAGTGTTACTATATCCAACATCCCTCTTTTCCAAAAAAACGAAAAAGTCAAAACAACATTTATTTATTTATTTATTTATTAACGGACATCGTCCAAATTACAAAATAATAACACGAATAAATTAAAATGAAAAATATAGGAGTAGACAAAGGTACATGAAAGCAAAGACATAAGGTAGATATAATATAAAAAAAATAAAGTGACATGTCGAATCAAGTCAAAAATACGCCGTGGGTCAGGACCACAGGACACTTATAATATTCCGTCACTTTTTTAGCGACTGGCAAAAATCATTTAGACTTATCCCAAAAAAGTTAAGGCTTTGACTTGAGTTGACCAGTCTACACATTCTGGACAATGGTGAATAATATCCATAATTTGTCGAATGATGGTTGAGGAAGAGCAGTTCATTATTTCTGAGTCTTTGCGAGGGGATATTGAAGGGAATGAGTTGCAGTAGAGTAGGTGAATCAATAATACCATTTATAATTTTGAAGAAGCAAATGAGGTCATTTCTTTCCCGACGGACTTCCAAAGTAGAGAGGTTTAGAGTTAGTTCAATTTCATCATATGAGTATTTGCCTTTTTCTAAACCTAGCCTCCTAGCAATCCCTCTTAAGAACCGATGTTGAACAGATTCAATGCGTCGAATGTGGACAGCATAAAAAGGAGACCAAATAACACAAGCATATTCAAGATGGGGGCGAACCAAGGAGCAGTAAAGAGTTCTAAGGGTATTTACGTTTTTGAAGTCCGAAGTGATTCTAGTGATGAAACCAAGTAGTTTGAGCGATTTATTAACGATTGCAGTTATGTGATCCCGAAAAGAAAGCTTGCTATCAAGAGAGACACCAAGGTCTTTAATAGATGTAACAGTTGCTAAGCAAATATTATTAAGTTTGTATTCGAAGACAATCGGTTTTTTTGATCTATAGAAGGACATAATTTTGCATTTATCGACATTTAGTTTCAAGCAATTAATTTTACACCAATCATTGAAAGAGTCGATATTCGATTGGAAAAGAAGGCAGTCATCGTGATTTTTTATTATCTTTAGAATCTTATTGTCGTCAGCAAAAAGCCAAAAGCGTGTATGAGAAAAAATACTAATAATGTCGTTTATAAACAAGTTAAAAAGAAGCGGTGCTAGATGTGCTCCTTGAGGTACGCCGGACGTTACTTCAATAATAGTAGACACAAAGTTGTTTAATTTAACTCTTTGTTTTCTATTGCTTAAATAAGAATTAAAGAATGATAGCAAGGGGTTTCTAATACCGATAGCATATAGTTTGGCCATAAGGATTGAGTGGTTTACTTTGTCGAAAGCTTTTGAGAAGTCGGTATATAGAACATCTATTTGTGAGTTATCTTCTAGACCATTGACGATGGAATTGGTAAAGGATAGTAAGTTAGTAGTAGTAGATTTAGCAGATCTAAATCCATGCTGTTCCTCGATCAGTACATTTTTAAAGATAGGTGTGATTTTCTTCGTGATTATTGATTCAAATATTTTAGGAATATGGGATAATATCGATATGGGTCTATAGTTTTCTACGTTCGACTTATTACCTGATTTGAAAATAGGTCTGATATAAGAAACTTTCCAGGAGTCTGGAAAAGTGGCAGATGATATTGACAAGTTATATAACAAACAAATTGGCTTAGATATAGTAAATTTACATTCCTTCAGTAATATTTCTGGAATATCATCAGGACCAGTGCTTGTTTTGCTGGGGAGATTTTTTAAGGAGTTAAAGACATCTATAAGTGTGATTTGGCAATTATTTAAATCAATAGTATTAGTATAGTTGAGTGGAGGGATAGTGCACGAGGTATCAGAATAGACGGAGGAGAAGTGTTCAGCGAAAAGGTTAGCAATGTCGAGACCGTTGGTAGTATGATTTTCATGAAAGAACATACTTGGAGGGAGATCATTATCATTAGTACTTTTTTGTTTAACAAATTTCCAGAATTGTTTAGGGTTAAGATTTAATTGTGTCTCAGTGAGTTCGATGTAGGATTTATAGCACCTAACAGATTCGATTTTGGATAGTTCTCTTAGCTGAGAAAATTTATGGTAATGCGCCAAGTTGTTCGTACATTTGAATAATTTGTGTATTTTCTTTTTCTCGATTATCAACTTCTTTAGTTTCATGCTGAACCAAATGGGAAACTTAGGCTGGGAATAAGTTCCCTTAGGTACAAATAAGTCTATGGCATTAGTTATACATTCGTTGAATTTAAATGTAGCATCGTTAATATTGATGTTCGATTCAAGAAATGTCCAGTCAGTTTGGGCGAGATATCTGTTCATGCTAGTATAGTCACCTTTGTTAAATTTGTAGTGGTATGTAACCTTTGATTTTAAGGTAACATTTTTGAAAGGATTAGTGAAGTTGATATCGAGTGGTGGGTGATATTTATCTATTGGTAGTAATGAGTCAGAAGCTTCACTAACACAAACGCTAGGCGTGTTAGTAAAGATCAGGTCAAGACAGTAACCTTGACAGTTATGGATTGAGTTTAGTTGGAACATGTTCAAGTAGGCAAATTGATTCATTATTATAGAAGCTTGAAGGGAAATATTACTAGGAGTTTTTACACCATGATTGTCATTGAGCCATATTACCTTCGGTAGATTGTAATCACCGCAAATAATTAATGAATCGGCATTTATAGAAATACGTTCTACTGCTTCAGTATGTGACTTGTAGATATCTGTTGAAGAGGATGGGGGAATGTAGATACAACCAATGATAAGTTTCTTGGAGCCAAGCAGAACACAAACAAATAGTTCTTCAGATACATCATTACGAGAATCAAGAATGTGGCAAGAGTATTTTTTTTAACACATATCATAACCCCACCACCTCTAGACTTGTTTGAAGAGGAGGAGCGGTCACAGCGAAAAATATTATAATTATGCAGTAATAAAAGTAACATAATAACAAATATAACAATGAAATAAGTTAATAATTAATTATAATCTGATGGATTATATCTATCAGGTTCTTTTTAACAGTTCTGCCCGAAAGGGTTCGAATGCTTGTCTCATTGCCTGTCGTTTCTTCAGGAATAGTAGGATCTGGATAAATTGGGACGGAATGGAAATCATTGCCAAAAGGTTCACCTTCCTGGTATGAACTATTTTCAGAATGCAGCGATGGTGATTCCTGAAGTGATCTGTATAAATTTAAGTGTTTTCTATTCCTGCGGTACCTAGAACCATCAGGAGTTTCTATAAAGTATGACCTAAGGCAACTTTTTACAACCTCTACTACAGTGGCAGGTAACCATGAACATGACGATTTTTTTTAAATACTACTCTTAATTTCAATCAATTTTAATCTCCAACTTTTAATTCAGCCAAGTTCCGAAACTTTTTGTCAAAAATTCTTTTCATTTTATTTAGACGATTTTGAAATTTTATCTCATAATCTTTAAATTGTACTACTTTAGGTCTGAGTTGATTGGATGTTACTGGCAAATTACATCTCAGTTGACGTGACATTAAAAAACTTGCAGGGGATGGAAAATCATTTTTTGGACTATTTCTGTAATGTAACATTGCGAGACATGGATCCGTTTTGGATTCAAGGCATTCTCTTGAAATATTTTTGACAATTTTTACTGAACTCTCAGCTTGACCATTTGACTGACCAACGCGTTTGGGAGTTAATAATATAATGTATATATATTGGCCGGCCGACCGGTCGGTGGCTGAGTTGACATAGCGTTTGGATTCCACCCAGGCGTAATGTGTTCAATTCCTCGGCTGGCTAAGTCCTCCATCACAACACAAGCAACATTTTCCGCTTAGTGTGGTGGTAGTAAGAGATTTTAAAATATTGTCAGGTTATTCGTAACCCGGGGATGTTTTTCTTTCTTTTTTAAAAAAAGTTAATAAACAACTGTTTTTATTAACTAATTAATAATATGACTGAACAAATAAAAGAAAAACTTAAAAAAAAAAAAATATATATATATCTAAATTTTTAACAATATTTAGGCATTTTATCTTATATTTCTTTGCATATATTATACGCATTAAGAATTTTCTTTTCCGCTTTTTTATTCCAATAATTTCAAATTATGGCATCGTCTCGGAAAATTAGGTTTTTTTCCAATCACTTTTCAAATGGCTTTCCATTTTCCGAAAATATCTTTATTCTGCTTGGCTACCTGTATCAAACAGACATTTTGAGGTTTAACGTTCAACGTTTAAGAAAAGCTGTTTGTTCGCTGTTAATTAGTTCTGTCAAGAAAAAATACTTCCATTGAATAAATAATTATGGTCTTGCATAGCGGCAAGAAGTCTCTCTGGTTTTCTTGGAAAATGATTTTATATTTCGAACTTTCACTACTTTTTTAGCAACTTAGATATAGTCAGAAAAAGACAAATGATTACAAAATATTTTGTCTACGTTGTTTTATCAACAACAACAACTTTCAATTTTAATAATGTGAGAAAATTTTACCCTATGTTAAACAGACATACTAACTTCGGTTATGTGTGCTATGCGTTGGTTAGTCCTGCATGAAATTAGAGCGTCATTTTCAAAATTGGAACCAATTATTTAAAAAATTTAAGCAAGCGATACTGACATCAATACGATAAGTACCTACATGTAATATAATATATTCAATGGAAATTTTTTAATTTCAATTACTGATTTCCTAATTGATTTCTGAGTAAAATGTTAGAAATTATTATACCTATCTAGAAATAATATAAATGTATCATCTGTACGTCGGCTACCCACAGTTTGATAATGCCTTCAGAAGGCGAAACAGCTGTCACGCGTAATAATAATTACACAACAGAACTTGTTTAAAAATAAACTGTTTTTATAAACCCAATAACAATATTATTGAATATATAAAAAAATGAAAATTAAAATGGAGATCTACCAATTAAACTTGATAACAATAAAAAAAAGAATTTAGAATATATGTAAATAACTAGAGCAGACCCGCGAAAAATCAAGAGCTCGTTTGTATTTTTGACAAATCCGTTCCAATTTTGTAAAATGACAGTATTCAGAAAATTTGAGGTTAAGGTTTAGCTTTTCAAGCCTCGTAATGAAATTGCTAGCCACAAATATCTTATTCCAATGGAGGCTCCAAAAGACAGATCTGACCTTACATTATGTGGCACACCATTATTGGAGAGTTTCCCTCAAGCCACCTTCGTCGTAGTACAAGTGCTAAATATGTTTTATTTTATTTTATCAATATACAGTAAATGTTTTAATTTGGCGGACACAGTAATGAACTCACCGCTCTGTTCAGCTGAAATAAATTAATAAATTTTTGAAGGGTTGCATCCAAATCAGGGTCGTGCGCAGGACGTACAGAAAACGGAAATTACTATATTTGATGATATGTAGGTAGATATATTATTTCGTTCGTATTAAAGAATTGTGCCAATAATTCAGGATTGTGGCTAGGAATTTCACAGCTTTTCATACCATGGTGAACCCATATCAAAGAATAGAATTAATAATGTCAGTAGGTTGATATTCAAAATATATTATTGTTATTATCTTTTATTATTTTTTTACGTACTTGTATGAATGTGTGCATAATAAGTTCCAGTGTATGTAAGTATAACAAATATATGAACAATGTCATCATCTTTTTTTTACTATAATTTATCTATTTTAAAAGATTAAAAAAAAATTGCTTTTTATTGAACCTTCCTTCCCAGAGACTGGAGTCAACCGTAATACCGGTCTTGCCAGATGTCAATCGTGTAGGATAGAATTTTATTTTGTATATTAACTACTGTAATATCGGCCGATTTCAGAGAAATGCACAATATGTGCACGAGTGTGTATGTGATTGAAACCAAAATATAGAAATAATACATTGTCATTGACAACGAGTCGATCTGCTGAGTTTCGGCTTGTTTTGTTAATTTACGCTTCCAAGATTTGTATTCATTCACTATCGAAAACAGAAGTGAAATTTAAACAGATGTAGTTAAAAAGTGGTTTATTGGGACTTTTCTTGTTGGTTGTATTATTAATTTCTCATTAAAGATATTATATTATAAATTTATAAATAAATAATAAAAAATTAAAAAAAAATTACTATGCTACTTCCAAAGTGTATCTCATAGTAGGTGCGTTATAAGATACTCTTCCTCAATGATAGTTATCTATGTAAAAAAGGTCATCCAATTTTAATATAACAGTTTTTTTTTAAGAAGTGAAAAATCCGTTTTACATACTTTTTTTACTATGAAGTTATACAATAAAAAATAATCCTTGAAGTGGAAAAAATAACACCCACGTATTATTTTAATGGAGATAATTCGCTGAATTGTCACGCTTTGCATAATTATGTGCATTTGCAAGAATTAATTTAATTTGAGCATGCATGCAAATAATTTTCCCGGTAATTTTAATACGGCGGGGTAAAACGAAAATTAATAACTGTTCACCATGAAATGATTTTTGGAATTACAGTTGCACAAATTTATTTGTAAATTTTTTCTTCAATGTTCTAACAAATTAACGGGCCATAAGTTTCAGAAATATAGCTTTATGAGGGTCACACATCTATCATTTCGTAGATACTAACACTTTTCATGATAAAATAAAGAGTCATCAGTTTTTAAAGTCGCAGTTTTTTCATTAATTTAGAGTCAAGAAGAGCCGAGAAGAGACAAGAAGGGGCGATAAGATACAAGTAGAGTCAAGGCAAGCCAAGGAGAGTCAAGAAAAACCATGAAGAGCCAAGAAGAGCCAAATAGAGGAAAAAATAAGGAAAGCATAAAGGGAAAAATCCTGCCCATCATAAATCCAATATTTGCTTATTAGGTTGCATTGTATACAGTTCGATTGAACTCGAACATCCTTCATTTCTTCAGATTAGGTGTTCCAAGTCCTAACAAAGCATTAACCTCTGGTGTACTGGTCTCACCGGGACAGGAGTGTTCCTGGATTGGGTGGTACAATCGTATCTTAACTTGGTCATGATTTGAAAGTGTTGTCGTGATTTATTTTTGGGGTATTATTCCGTGTTGCACTACCTCTTTCTTTAGCCAATATTTCGGAGAGCGTTACAGCATCCATCATCCGGACAGATATGCAATTACATATACAGTATGCATAGATATATATTCATATGCATAGATATATATAAATTAAATGAAAATAGATGTCTTTAAAAATAACAGTATTCTAACAAGTACTCGTTGCAAATTCTTTTTGAACGGAGCAAAACATGTAGAGCTTTCCAATTTTCAGAACTAATGCCTTACTTAATAAATTCTTTATATTTTTCTTCTTTGTTAGGTACTTCCACCATCCCAATCGTGGCATCACTTAGTTTGTTTTTCTGGCCGAAACATCCGGTAAAGAAAAATATCGTTTAAAAATTGACATTGATTGGAAGATTTTGATTATCACAAAGAAACTTTTTTTAAGCCTCGTACTATTTTTTTAAAATGTATGATTTAATAGCTTTTCTTATGTGTATCACCGCCCCGGGAACTATTCATTGGATAAACGACACCTCTGCTAGGCCAGGTGGTTTGCTACATTTGGTGACTTAGCAGGGGTGACATGGCAGGGGTGCCCGGGCTCATGCGATGAGGATTGTTTACGTCTTGGCTGCAGATGCGTTAGTCCATCTAATTTGTGGCGGGCCGGATTTGGAGAGAGTGGTTGAGAGAGATCTTTTGACCTCTCCAGCAGGACTCTCTCGACCCATCGCCTTGCACTGCAGTGGGAGGGATAAATTCAAACGTCACTTTTAGATACACACACCCCTAGTTTCCTACTTACCCCACATACCTTTTTCCTTCCCATATCTTCTTCTACTTGATTTCCTTAAAAAAAACGTCCACACAGCATCCCCAAATATGACGTAGGCCTTGATGGAAATTGTCTTCCCCAGGATCTCCTATATAGAGCTAATGTAAAAAAACCCTATGATTTGTATAAATAGGTACCTACCTACAAAAAAACGCGACGTATCATTAAGCATCACACATGTATAGTATATCGCACCTTCATAATTATTTCCTAATAAATAAATTGGTACCTACCTACAATGATATGCGCCGTATCACTAGGGATAACACATGTTTATTATATCACACCTTCATAAATGTTTCCAAATGAATTTCGTAAACTATACTAATATCTAATAAAAATAATAAAATGGATGTATACAGATTTTGTTAAATTCAGTTCTTTAACGTAAACTTAACTCAGGGTGGAAGATAATAATACTATCAGTATTTCCATGTCGATAGACCACCATTCAGAAACGAAACAGTGCCTTAATTGAATTTTTTTTATGTAAAGTGATTGGATTCAAATAACCAGGTTCTACACATGCCCTGTCTTTCAATTTCTCTACTTTATTGAGATTTATACAGTAGATATCCCAAACACATTAAATAAAACCCTGCTTCATCGGTCAAGTATAGCATCTGGTATTTCTATTTGAATATTTCATTAAACAAAAAAATCCTTTGTCATCCTTTGAAGTGACGCAGTCTAATCAAATCACTTTTATAATGATCCAAATAAGACAAAGGTATGAGATTGAAATACCTTGCAACGTTGTTTGTACCGGAACTAGCGTATTGTACTTCCGACTATTGCCTCCGTGCAATCAGCTTCACAACTTGATAGGTAGTTATTTAACTGACAAATAATGGGAATGCTACGGCATAGGCTCAAGGGACCTGGCTAGAGCGAGACTAATAATTATTTGCAGAGAGACACTCTGTAAAAAGATCCAAAGATAATCTAGCTAAATAATTGGTTCTGTCCTAAATAATGGGAATTTTTTATTCATTCGTGGAAATTAGTAGGAAGGGCTGTGTTGAAATTCGGGCACAGAACCGGGTAATGGAAAGCTAACAGCTGATTGGACGGGTTGTTAAATTCAGTGAGGGATTAATTGTGTACTCGATAATGAAGGTAATGCACCTAGATTGATTAGTAAAAAATATTTAAATTTGTTTTCGCTGATTTAATTGGTTTACTTATTTGAAAAACTTAATTCAATGCAAAAACCCAATTTGTTAACTTCTAAGCATGATTAAGATTAAAACATTCGCTACCAGGAGCTTTTGTTATCAATAAAATTTTGAATAATTGGTCCGCCTGTAGGAGTGATTGGCACTGTACAGGTTAAAACTAAGGTTGGGGTTTATATATTATATCATCTTCTGTCATATTAAAAAAAACCGCACTATCATTACATTCAAGATAAGATATTTTACATTCAAGATGATTAATATTAAGATTAAATGTTTCTTATTCCATTTTGCGAACAACTCATTTGGCCTCACCGAATTCGTTGTAACTTCAAAAACAAGGTTAAATAGTTACATATGTAACCTAGTTTTTATTTCATCACTTTTTATAACTTTATAGCACTTTTTATAGGTGTTTTGAATTGTCATTTTGATGTGTTATCCGGTCGCCGTTTATTTCTATCATAATATATTTCAATCATAATATATTTCTATCATAATATAATTTTATCATAATATATTTCTTTCATAATATACTTCTATCTATCTATCATGTAATATAAGTGAGAGTGTTTCATCACCTATCAAAAACAATTTTAGTGTTTGATACGTTCAGAAAGATTCCATTTATTTGGATTTTATTGCAATGCGGAAATCCTCCGACCTTTACTCCCATACTTTCTGGTAGTTATTGCAGAAGTGCAAGTGTAGATTAATTGATTATTTATTTCAACAGAGGACGTATTCCAAAGCAACATACTAGTTCTTGGTATAATATTGTAAATAAAAAAGACGCCCCTGCCTTGATATCCCAATTGCTCCCACCTTGCCTCGACTCTGGTAATGAAGAACGATAAAAAATATAAAGTAGAACATTCACTGTACAACTGCACATTATAGTTCTTCTCCCGAGGTAAAAGTGCCGGTAGACGAAGAAAACCTTGGCAAAAGGACCGTTAAAAATACAGTTGTTTTACGAATTGTTTAGACCGGCTGTCCCTAAAGGAACAGCATGAAAGCGCAGAAACTACAAAAAGAATTGAAGATCTTAGATAGAAATTATCGCTAATAAATGTTATTCTTGTGAAAAACCGTTCTTTGGTATATTTTAAAATCTGCTATCCAGTCAGCCAACATAAAGAGGAACATATTAAATGAAATGTGGACGTGTTTTGCCTGGCTAATAGGGTCTTAAATTAAAAATATAGAAATGTGTGTCTGATATCAGTTAGAGAGACAAAATGCGTGCTAAATGGGCTAGAAACAAAGAGTATTAAGTCGCTGGTGCCAATAGTTTCCATTAAAATTACATGTTCGGCTACTAGTGTGTATTATCTGTTCAATGGTTCAGCCGGCTTTCAATATCCGAATGTGGAATAGGCATGCATGGGAAAAAAGAGATAAAAAACGCAATTTTCATGATTTTTTATAGTTTTTCATGCATTTATTTAAATTTCACCTCTGTTTTCGTGAATGAACGCAAATCTTGGAAGTGGAAATTAGCCCACTTCCCGATATTCAATCATATTTCTGAAATTTTATTACAACAGTCAATATACGCAAAAAAGGTCGGTCTTATTGAATCAGGATTTCGCTGGGTTGGTACAGTTGTCAACTCCAGTTCCTGGGTGGGAAGTTTCAAACCTCAGTAAAACCAACATTTATTTTAAGTTTTAAAACATATTCTGTAGTTAGCATTTTACATTTTGTATTTTACGGATTCATTTTTTTCCGTCTAGCTTCATCATTACTTAAAAACAGCTTTAAAGTCATTTACGTAACGGCCATCAAACTCAAAAAAACCCAGTATCACGTCTCATAAAATAATAATATTAAGAAATTGTATAAATTGGGAATGAGATCCCTGAGACGAATGTGTGATAAAACCTAGTAATACCGAATTACGACTAGGATATTGTTTGAAATAATTGGCAATTGGTGAATCCACATCACATACGGAGTTTTGTGGTGTAACTTCTTACGATTTAAGCTTTCGTTTTCGAAAACATCGAGTAAGTTTCGTGTGTTCTTTGTCTGTAAAGTAGATTCCCGCTTGTACCACTAGTTTCCGCACACCGTATATACAGGCCGGGTCACATATACCTAACAATGCGACACTTCATCCTCTTTTCCTACGTCTGACAAGAAATAATGTTATTTATATTTTACGTTAGTGTTAAGTGTTTTAACAAACATGTAATTAATATATAATAATTTTATGAAACAGTAATCTTGAATTAAATTTGTTATTAAAACTATATAGAACCTATGCAGGTGGATAGGGATAACTTTACCTCTATTATTATTTTTGAGGAATGTTATTTTAGCCTTCTTGTAACTATATTCCGTGTAGTTGAACATATCTACTATTTCTACCAAAGTATTGCCAACTAACTATTATGTTACTTAGAAAACGCTGGTAAGTTTGTTAGAAAAATGCACGTGTTTGTGCTTGAGCCGATTCAAATGTGTAAATTATCAACACTCCATAAATGACGCAAAAGCTTAAAATAAAATGGAATATTCAGCTTTCCGTTCTGTTTCTTCATCTGTACTTCGAATAAACTATAAAAGTTACCACAGTTTGACGTGTTCCGTTCTACTTTCATACCATAAAATATTTCTTTAACAAATCCGACCAAATTTTTCGTGCTTTTTTTCTGAATAACCCTATCTTCGCAGACTAACAATGGTGTCTGTGTGGCCGGAAACTAGTTATGCGATCGCGCGCTGAAGGCCAAGGGTATGAGGTTAAATGGTGTCATACAGAAATATTGTGTGCTCTGGGATAACTAAGGAGGTATTGTAATAAGGAGACGTTTCATCGTTTAATAAAAATATTATGACCCAATTGTTAGGGGTTTTTATGTTTTATGGTAAGCGTGCCTTAAAAAGACAATCGTTTCTTATTTTTTTGTCTTGTGGAATTCGACACTTGACTCTGGTGAATAATACATGTTTTCTTATCTTCTTTTTTTGTAACAAATAGTGATAAGGATATCCTCACTAAGATCTCCCGTGCTGAGGATTTCATTTACATATTATTAAAATTTAGTAGTATGGATAGTATGAAGTAATCATAAATATATTATGAAGTGTTTTTTTCTCAAATATTTGTAAATATATTACATGGTGTTTTTAGTACAGTTGAGTGGTATCGATTTCATCGATTTAAATCTGCGTTTAGTGTCAGTATATTTCCTATTCATAATCTCCCTGTGTTATATATTAAGCTTTTTATTTGAGGTTTAAATGTTACAATACTCTTGTCAGTTTTGAATGAGAGTGAGATTTTGTTCTAGAGTTTAGTTCCATAGTATAGGAACCATCTTTTGACCAAATGTTGTATTGGTTAAGTTTACTTG
The DNA here is from genome assembly GCA_026573805.1 of Hesperophylax magnus. Taxonomy (NCBI): domain Eukaryota; kingdom Metazoa; phylum Arthropoda; class Insecta; order Trichoptera; family Limnephilidae; genus Hesperophylax; species Hesperophylax magnus. Next base: position 32,141,608 of record JAIUSX010000046.1, read on the forward strand.
AAATTTGCTTTATTTGTTTGTGTATTACACATTTTAAACACAAAAAAATGAAATGCACTACATAAGCTTCAAATTTGTTTTTCTAAAGAATAGAGATAGAACAGAGATAAACAGCAGAGATGTTGAAAAGCCATACATTTAGCACATACCCCTTGCTTGTCCCTGCACACATCGTCTTATTCATAGTTCTCCATTACTCCGACTCTAATCATGTCTTCTAAGGGCATCCCCAGAATCTTCTTTTATAAAATTATAATGCTTTATAATTCTTACTTTTCAACTGAATTAACCTCTCCCCAGTCTAAAATTAACTCAAATTCAATTCATCTTAATGTAGCTGAAATGCTACGACGAAAGGTTTTTCTCGTCCGGAAGATATCCGGCATACCTGTACAGAAATGAACGGGTTACACGGCTACTGCAATGGAACGAATATTGTTTATGTAATTGTCGTCTTAAGAAGGATGCCAACTAAAATGCGTCATTTTGAATTATGACCATAAACAATTCTTGAAAAGTATGTACCCTTTGCTTCACATCGCTAGGTAATCAGATCAATGAGATCACACGTGAATTATACCTAACTACCATATACAGCCATCGTCGCTAATATTAAATTTCGTGTAACGACGAGGAATGCAAGACAAAATATAATATTTTTCTGCAACACGATACACAACCAACCATCAGACATACTCACTTACCAATATGATGCATGATCTGGGCATTCTTGTGCTGTACTATACATTTACAAACTCCATTTATAAAATAAAGCGTAATCGATATATAACAGTGCTGAATCCTACAAATTAATAATTGTGGCAAAGTAACGTGATTTTAGTAATTGTTGTCATACTATCGTTTTAATTTGTATTTAGTTTTATGTTTCATTTGCATATTATTTTTTTTTTTTAATTTGGTTTATCATTTCTGCATTTCCCTATGATTAACAGCTAAGTGTATATTTGATAGCTCAAATATTCTGTTATTATACTATGTATTAATGTCCAGCTGCGTATAAAATTAAAAGTTTTAATATTTTCGTTAATGAATAAGTCTTATCAAACTAATTAAGAGTGGAGTATACTCTCAGTGTTGTCATGGTATAAGACCACCATTCAGAATTGAAACGTTGCTTTAGCTGGGCTTAGTGACCAGATCTGAATAGCCAAGTACTTCCCCAACTTCTTATTCCCCATCTGTTTCCCATCCCTACCAAATTCAGCCTAACAACATACCCTGAGTAAGGAAGCCATAGTCTCACTAGCTCCAGACGGTTGGAAGCAGTTATTCATATAAAAGAAATCTGTATTTATAAGTATTTTCACTACATACCACGTCAGCTCAAAGACATTTTTTCTTCCTAGCTCCTAAATTCTTTAACCTTATCCCTGAAAACATAAAAACCGCGAGTCAACCCCATTCCCTTAAAAACAAAATACGAAATGGATCCTTACACACGGAATACATTACAACTACAATACCCATTAATTCTACACCCTATCAATTTAATCACCTTACAGACAAAACATAATATATCCTTATTCCCTAACTTAGCGGTATAGTATTACATAATTAATTAGTGTGATCTATTTACTGATAACTTCTCAAAATTTTCATCTTCTTTTAATTCTCCATCCTCTTCTTGCAATCCAAACTAGCTACATATCATTTTTCTTTTTTATATTATAGATTATATGTCCGTATTAGTAATACAGTGTCATCCCTAGCATGGAGGGTGAAATATCACAAAAAACCACATGTACTCTCTAAATCATGTATCAATAAAATAAATAAAATAAAATCATTTTTCACTCCTTTTCGGTTTTCATTCTAAGCATGAATTGTCATTTTTCGCCATTTCTAATTTTATATATTTTTTCTAAATATTATGGAATGTGTTGCACTGCACTATCCCTGCATAACATTTTGGAAAAAAATATTATTATTATGTATTGGTTCGCACCAAACACTTTTTTATTTTTTTTGCTGTTGTTTTAACTCGGGGTCTCCATTTTCCTTCTTCAATCCGCTTAGATGGCGCATAAGCCAGGATAACGATGACGTACGCGATTCTTATTTCAGATATTGCGTACAAAGGCGGCGCGTGGAAGGGTTGAATGTGTCGGGCGAATTTAGTGGCGCGGTCGGCCGAGCTAATTCTCCAGACTCTATACTCGTATTTACTACTGCAACAACCGACGTGGCGAGCACAACGAATAGATTTATTATAATAAAAAAATATGTTGGGTAAGTACTGGGTTGTTTGGTTAAAGTTGGATTTATGTAGAAAATCCGGAGATGTCGTATGTATCCAGGCATATGTTGTTAGGTAGGTACTTTCAGAAGAATATTTTAAGTTTTGGAGGAAGGAAGTTGTTTGACTGTAATCTAATGAACAAGACTTACAAGGATTACAAGGACGGGAAGGTAGGACATATTTTTTGAAATTATCTATCGGTATATATGGGCGAACATTATTATTTTTCAATTTAAAAAGGTACGAAAACTTTACATGGGTTTTTAATAACTTTCAATACGTATATCTTAAAAACGGTAGATTTCAAAAGATCGAAACTTAAGTTTATCAAACACCACAGAAGTCGCCTCTTTGATTCAATTTATTTAAAGGTCTGCGCTATCTCTTCTGTGGGTCTCAGCTAAATTTTGATTAAAATCACCAACGCATTTCCTTTCCATTTCATCCCCGAATTCTTCCTTCATCGTGAGGTGTTTTACACGGGCTGTGGACGCCGAACTGTGAAACCGACGCCGGACGTACATAATCATCCGTCGTATGGGCGAAAGCCGTCGATCAGGCACTCCAATTAAGGCTCGTCTCGTCTCGAACGGAGCCCAAACCTGATTATCTTTTACATTTACTCATTTACTGGGTCAGGGGAATGGTGTTTTTACACTTCTCTGCCAGAACAATCGGGATAAGGGAGTGACACCTACTGCTATGTACTTCTGTTAACAATTTTGGGAAAATAGAAAAAGCCTCCAAACAGTCAGGAAATAGGCTTTTAGGGAAATACCTCTAAAATAGGAATTTTCGTTCAGCAATCGAACAATTTAACAACAAATACAATTTGTTTTTTAAACTTTAGATGAGGCATCAAAAAACTCTCAAAATTTGTGCTCCGGCGTAGTGAAATTTACAAATCTCTCCAAACTTCTAGGTCAAAGCAACAAGTATCTGTTATTTCATCATAAGCTTTGTGGTTTTGAAATATCTGTTCAAACATAAGACTGGACGCAAACATTTCTGTACTTAACTGTATTTTTTGTGAAATTTCGAATACTAAAGTGCTAATATTACAAAAATGGCCTTATTTATGTTGTTGTAGCTGCAAAGGATTTTTTATTTTTTTCTAATATTCGTTTTTTGTATGAAGATTTTCAAGAAATTTCTTATCTACAACAACATCGATAATGCCATTTTTGTAATATTACCACTCTAATACATCCAAAAGTCAAGAACTGCCACTTCTAAAAACTACATTATAGAAAAAGCACAGTTTTTTTAAAACGACTATAACAAATGTCAAATTTTTCATTGGAAAATAAATATTTCTACGGAGGTACTCAATAATTGTGTGGTACGTACCTATCACCAAAAACCGGCCAGTTACAGATTGCAGCAGTCCTTGGGAAATTACCCCCATATACAATTTAAAACCTCCCTTTTTGAATTTCTTTTTACATCATACAACCTATCCCTCGGAACAGTTCAAAAGGTTTTATTTGTCAATTTAGTATTAAACGTGAATTTGGAGGGTTCACCAAATGCTTTATATTATACCAACGGTTTCGCTATTAATAAAAAATCTAATTAAAGATTATAGTTTGTGATCATCGGGGGAGGTCGCCAAAAGTGCCAACACTTTTATATCGAATATAAAATATAAAAGTCAGATATAAAAGAGGGCAATAAAGGCGGGCTAATGGAATTATAAGGAAATGGCAGAGCGGGGATGGCCCCCTAGTACTTAACCGCGCAACGCCGGGTCTGGCTTTTACTCTCCCGACTAATAAAGTAACACCCTGTCCTAAAACGCAAACAACACTTTGCTAAATTATTGTCAATCAGAAGGTACGTAATGTACCTATACTGCAAATTAAGTTTTCTTTAGGCGTACTAGGTACATGAATGTACCTAGTGGGTAAGTGGATGAGTGATTAAGATCCTTGGCTCTGGTTCAAATCCCGGCGCGCAAGCGTATTTTGTCTTTTAAAGCATTGAAGACAATATTAACAGAAAACACACACGAAAAATTTAGTACTGAAAAGAATGTTATCAGATTAATCAACTATTGCATTAATCATCCCATTTAGAAATGCATTTGTCACACTTTCCACTTGACGAATAACCCCATAAAATTCCAAATTTTCTTATATACCTTCTAGCTTGTATTAGGCGAATCATGGTGTAACGTCCGAGAGATGTCTTGTCGAAGCGATGGGTCCCCTGCCCGGAATTATTTTAAATTACTAAATATTTTATAATCTTATGTGGAATCAATTTTTGAAGATACCCGAAGAAAAGTGAATCTAGTTTGTCCAAAAAATAAGTAATAGTGAAAAAAATACAACGTTTTTTTTCTTTTGCTAGTATAAAGTTTTTTTTTAATAAAACCGTTAGTCTAAAGTGAAAATATGATGTCAAAATGTTAATACTTATTCCGTTTATTTACAAAGTAGATGCATGAATATTTATAATTATAATATAAGTGCATGGTACCGACAAGTAATAAAACAAAAACCTTTTCAGTGACAGCTGTCATGCGGCAAGGTGTATGAACGCCAGATGCGACCGACACGAATAATGATTGTTCCTATATCGATTTGTTCATACATAAACATAAGACAAGGGGAAAGCATCGATCATCCAACAGAAAGCCCATTTAAATGAAATTGACAAAACGCAGTCATCAAGCTCCGTGAGAAATACATTAAATACATCAATATTAATTACATTTCGTCAAGCCTAACTGATGCTTTGTAAAAAAAAAACCTATTGAAATAGTGAATATTACTACACTTGTGTTTTTTGAAGTGTGTATTTTAACAGTGAAAATAACGACGGTAATGTAGCAGATGATAAATTCGGTTTGTGAACGAATTATTGACGTTGACACAATTTGAATATTTGAATTATACAATTATTATTCTGAACTTGTTCAATGGCCCAGCAATGATATCATTTTCAGCAGTTTTCAAGCCATTGATTAAAATACTGCATTTATTATAATCTGAATGATCTCATATTGTGTTATGTTGAAATGTTTTAACTGTTTGTCATTAGTTATTTTGACGCCACAGGCTTTGTTAAATGTCGTAAAAAGGATATCATAATTTGAAACAAACAAATAATAAACATGCACGCACATTTATCACGAGTTCAAATTGGTTAACAGTGTTAAGAGTTGGCATAATATTTTGACAGTGATAAAATTTAAAATTTATACATCCTGGAGTACATTTTTTTAAAATAGGTATGTGATCCTTAAGATTAAGCTTTACCAGAATAAATAAACAAAAAAAGAGTTATTAAAGTTCATTCCCAGATTCCTGAATATTCAGTTTAAATGTTTTATCAAAACTAATATTTAAACAGCATATTCAAAGCAAATTAGTGATTCTGCAATACCTATTCTATCGATGAAGTGAAGTTTTTCGCATTGGAATCTCATTTTATTACTAAAAATATATATTTTTTTAATCTCTTTGTGTACACATTACGGTGCAAAGGTTCTATCATGCCAGAGTCTCTTTCATACTCAAACTCAACCCTCAAAATAGGACTCATGGGTCCCACAAAGAAGTATCCTAGACCCTATTCTGTTTTTCGAAAATATTAATAATCTCTCTAAATTACCTAAAACTGAAAACTATAATCTTTTGACATTGTGGTTATTATTTGATATAAGAATTGGAAAGAAGCATTCGACATGGTTCAAAGGTAAAAAGCCTTATTAAAAATTTGTTAGATGATAATCTCAATACTGAAAAAATATAATGTTTAACTTTAATTCTGTCCGCTGCAACCCAACCTACTGACAATACACAATAATAATTCACTCATGTCTAAGACTTGATTCTTGTTGTAATTTAAGACTTGGAACTTATCACCAATGTATCTGTGTGTCTTGATTGATCAGTACAAAGCCAGCCTTACTACCCGCATTCGCAAGCTATATTATGTTTTTCGAACTCTTAGAAATATTCTTAGTACTACAACACTTAAAACTGTAAGCTATTCTCTTTGCCAATCCCTTTAAGTATACGTCATTATCATTTGGGGTGGCTGTGCTCAAACTATTATTTATCCTCTCCAAAAAGCACAAAAATGGTAAAACACGTTATCAACAAGCGACCGACAAAATATTCCTCCATTCGATTATTCCTCGAGTTTAATGTCTTAAATTTACGTCAACTCCATCTAACATTTCCTGTACAAATAAAATAACAGTAAAAAAACACGCTTACAACACAATCAGACTACCATAACTATAACAAACTTATACTACAATGTACCTACACAACATATTACATCAGCAAAAAGACAATTCATCTATATAACTTCTTAAATCTTTAACCTTCTCCCTAACAACTAAAGAACCGAAACTCATCTCAATTCTTTCAACACACAAATTTCGATATGTATTTTAACACCTGCAATATATTTCAATTATGACACCCATAAATTCTACACTCTCACCACCTTCTATAATCTCTCTCTAATCTACTTACTCTAATCTCCCTTCATACTTCCTCACATTCCTTATCTAATTTTAAAGTATTTTAAATAAAACTAACTATTTCCATTTCAAATATTTAAAACTAAAACTGAATTGTGAATCTTAATAACAATTATTATTTGCGCATTATGAAAAATTTCAATCTATCAACTTCATCCGCCATAACACAGGGACGTTCCTAGCATGGTGGGTGAAATTATTCTAAAAAATGTATCTTCTGTACAGGTATCGGTTACATACCCAGAAAATTTAGACATTTTAAAACATTAAAATTTCAGTAATTTTTGGTACTTTTAAATTATTGACACTTAAAACAATGTTATCCAAATGTTTGTGGTGCTTTCCAAACCGACTGAAACCGATAAAATCAATATTATCATGGCAGTTTTAGTACTTTCTTAGCTGAAAACACTTCACATTAGACCATGAAATGCTTTTTTAAAAACATTTAATAAACGTCATATTTTTTTGCAAAATGCATATCAGTACATATTATAAAACACATCAGTAGGTACAAATGTACCCATCACGTTATAAATTCATATCAGTTTCTTTCACAATTGTTGTTAGTCTTTTGTTGTATTATTTATTGATTGTAAAGCTTCATCCCAACTGGTGAATTATATAATCATTTATTTTCCATCATCACGTATTTTCCAAAAAAGGGTTTCTCTTTTTACCGTTTGCAATATTATTGTGGCCTAACAAGAATTTAATTTGATTTTAAAAGTCGTAAATGCGGGAAGCGTTATTGCGGTTGGAGTAGGAAGGTAATAGTTAATAGAAAAGAATGAGAAAATATTTTACCCATTCAATTTGGGATTCCCCGTAAGTCTCTTAAATTTAATTATGATTTTTCCTAATCCCGCCTCGTTCTGAAGTGAGGCGGCCAAATTAAAAGATAATAAAAGGTTTTTCCTAAAAGAAGGCTGATCATCTCAGACAAAATACCCCCACCCCTTCTCCCACCCTTCTTTAACTTTCTCCCTTTCTTTTCTTCTTCTCCGCTTCAGATTCTCCTTACTCAAACATAATTATTATTATACAAAATGTCAGTCAACCACACACAGGAAAAAATCCTACATTTTGCTTTATGGAATCTTCCGTTCCAATTACGATGTGATTTACCTGAGGGTAAATGTAATAACATGTCGGTAATATCGTACAATATTATATTATAGGCTTTACATACGAAAATAACTCAAATATTACAATTATTTATGAGGAGATCAGATCTGAGTTCTTTGAGTGACTTTTTTATGAATATGTTTATTACGATACAAAAATTTTCACTTACAGAATTCTACGTAATCTTTTGGGTCACCTTTCTTTTAATTTTCATAAATATGTTTTTCATTTATTAATTAAATTTTATGCTTTCTCAAAATGAAGCCAGTTTGATATACAATCTACCCCTTTAAAAAAGGCCTCATTTTGTATTACCTTTTATAATAATTAACAATTAATATTCTTTCATCTGAAGTACCTACCCTCTTTTATGATCACATTATCTTAGAGTTCTTTTTGCATCTTATCCATTTTGTTCCCCCATTTTTTTACGATTTTCTTCATTTTTCATCTGGTCATACGTCGTTTTGTCGTTTTACCGCAAATTTGCCTCCGTTATGGCCTTTTATCTTTTATCGTTTTGTCCCCTGCAAAATTTGATGTAATCATAATATAAAGGATGGTACTGCATTATGGTAATAGAATGTTGAAGAAAAACCTCACCTCTCCCAGAAAGGCAAAATGATATTATGATATTATTACTATTATCATAATTATTATTTTTTTTCAATTTTCTTTTATTTTATAGATGTTTAAATATTACAATCTTCAACTACCATACTAGGCTAATGTCCGTGTTATAGTAGTCATACAAATTATAGAATGTGAAAAAATGTGCGCCCCCTTTCAAATATCCAGCGTTGAACACCTACAGTAAAAAGGGATATCTTATTAGTTGATTTTATATCGGTTCTCAATGCGTTTTATATTTTAGGGGCAATGAACCAGAATTGTCAAACCATAAACTAGAATTAACCAGAATATACAAACCATAAACTTGTTACAAAAAGTTTGACACGCAATTCTCTACCTTCATCACAAGTGGTTTTGGTCTGGAAAATTCTGACGTTCTCCGTCTTATTGGGAAGATGGAATTTTACTTAGTTCATTCTCCGCTATAACCACGAAGAAAGAATGGGATAATGCGGAGGAAATCGGACATGAAAATGCGCTAAGCGGGCATAGCAAATGACGAGATAAGTGAATCTGGGAATATTAGAAAAGAATATTATATCGCCCTTCCTTTATTGTGCTTATTGCAAGAGATTCTCGCTTGGGTGAACGCCAATAAGACCCATAGTCGAGCGAATGGCCTCCTATTAACATCTGGAAGCCGCTCGGGAGATGAAGAGATTATATTTTTATTATTGTCAAATAATCAAGTACTAGATAAGCTCGTCTTTCATATTTTTCTATTAAAAAATAATATGAATTGCGAGGTGAATTTATTCGGGTTATTTTTATCTGTTTACTTTAATCGTTTTTGTAATGGCGAAATTTTCTTATTGCTATTAAGTGTGATATTGTTTAGATTCTAGGTTTAAGGGACAAAGAGACCTATATCTTTATTAAAACTCCCATAATTAGCTATATAATTTGAAATAAACTATATGCGTTAGCTGCCGCGTAATACGTAAAACATGATACTTTTATTAAAACGTGCTCAAAGGAATCGTAAAATCATTCTACCTGTAGAATAAATAGTTAAATGCGGTCGTAATAATTTGAAAACCTTAAAATTAAATCCGGATTGTACCCACTTACGAGAATAGGCAATCAAATACGCGCCATAAAATAATACGACTGGAATTTCCGATTTATCAAATAATGGAACATTCAATATCCTAGTAATTCGATCACTCGGAAGAGTTTAATGGTGGATCGGCAATGACACAAAATGGTAGGATTTCCATCTCCTCGGTCTCCTGTGCTCCTGCCTTCCCATATTTTATTATTCTAATAAAATTATTTGAATGGGGATGAGACGAGATCCGTGAATCGAATTTAAATTAGGTAACGTGTTCATTCATTTGTTGTTTAAATCTTCCTGGATATTTTAATAAGGTTTCCGAATACAATTATAACGGTAATGTAGGTATTCATAATATATCCATATAGAACATCGTAGGTTTTATCGTTTGGTTAATTGATTTATCAGCAAAGAGTTGGTTGATAAAATCACCATCAGCGCTACATTCCTTGCAGAGTTGATCACCCTTGTTTCCCCCCAGTTCTTAATCCCTAGAACGTGGTAATAACTAAGACACCATCCAGCTAACAAGTTTTATGTTTTTCAACACTCGTTCGTTCTTCAGTCTACTCACAGCAAAGCCATCAGCTTCAAAAAGTACCATTCCTGCAATTTGGATTACTCCCATAATTTTTCTGGCAATTTTTCTCTCAAATATCTAATATTCTTTCACATTTCTTTGCGAGGTTTCAATACTTTGAACAGTTATTAGCACTAGTCTAACGAGTATTTTATGAAGGTTAGATTTGGTCATTCTCGAAAACAGGCTAAATTTGAAGAGTATTTGGAGACCATTAGACCAGTAACAACTGTTTGGACCAATGTAAAATAATACGAAAAAATAGAAAACCATAAATTTCCAAACCAAAAAGCCTACCATGACAACAATTTAAGCTTTTTGATAAATAATATTAAATCTTGAAAAACAACACTTACCAAATTTGTCTATAAAGCATGCTTTTAAATCGTTTCCTTTCGTACAATTGGCCATCTGTTAAAATGTATACAAAGACTGTATGTCTCTCCTTTATTCCTTTTTTTATATAATTGATTCTACGATGGCCCACTTTCAAAAGGTCTCCTCATATTTGAAATCGTAAAAAACGCACGCAACAGGTGGGGAACGCGGCAAAGGTAAAAAAACAGGGTCTTGTGCCGGCTAAAGAATTAATGTATTGATGTAGGTATTGAGGTATTGTGCAGACCTTTGGTAGGAAGAGTTGCTCCCAACGCCATATGGCCAAAGCCCAGACAAAATAAAACAAAAAATGATTAAAATTACTGTGCTGCGTTAAATTTTAATAACCAATACAAAATCGTGTTCTTCTACCCGAAATCACGATTATTTCGGCACTTCTGAAAGCGCAGGTAAATTACTATAACGTTTTAAATGAAAAAAGAGCAGGTAGAAATTCCCGTATTGATACAGATTCGTAGAGCGGACATAATTTTTTAAATAAATGGGTCCAGGAAATAATATTGCATGAAGTTTTAACTTTAAGGGCAAATTGAGGAGTACGTAACTGTTTCCATACTTATGTCAACAAACCTTGTGAGTTAAATAAGTTAAATATTTTAAGACTTCATTTCTTAAAATACATCAAATTCGTGATACTAGTAAATTAATTTGTTTTACTGTACATAAATCATACTCTTTCACATAAAAATCAACCCCACTACGACTAATATCCTGTTTCGAGGTTAACAATTTATACATTTATATTTAGATTCCGGCTAAGAAAATTACCTCTCCACTCAAGTCAACTAAAATAACACTAAAGTAACCGAAACATCTTATGTTCATATGTAATAACTCATTAAATGAGTGACAAGCGTCACCAAACAAGATAAACATTTCGAAATTTATAACTAAGTTCCTATTTAAGCATGAAATGTTTTCGAGTAAATATTATTTGATAATTAGCTTCAATATCAAACATGAATACAACCTAAACACGCGACTCCTTGAAATCGGTATACTCACTTTGAAAAACATGGGATTACATTCGGTGAATGCTTCTACGCTGAATCGGAAACCTTATCAGAGAAACCACTATAAAAGGATGAATCCTGCTTCTTAATATAGAATCCTATAATTTGCTATGGTATATGGTTGTATTTTGTTCGTGGAGTTTAAAGATAAAACCCATGTCTTGTCAGAATTTCCTTTTAACCCCTATGGCAACGACTGCCACTGATACACGGATTAAATTTCATTTTAAATTCAGTGAATTTGATGTAATATAATGATTCTTGAATCAGAAAATTACCAGGAGATCAGCTGACGTTAGAGGCTTTATTCATAGCTTTGTGTGTCTTCTCTATTTCAGTTTCAAATACATTTTTGTTTGAGTGAGCGTGGAATTCGTTTTGGAAGCCCAGATAAAAATACTTTTTGAAATAATTTTATGGAATATTTAAAAAAATAAGATTACCGTTACAAATGCATGGAAGAGTACATTTTTCTGATTCCGATCATTGTACTAAAAACGTGTAATTTTAATATTTTAAAAATAATTATTGATTCTAAAATCGATCTGAAACCGCACATTATAAAACTGTTTCAACTGGCTACATAGTCATTATGACGTAGAAAATACCATTGGCTGGTAATACGGCTGACACCGACCTTTCCTGACGTCATCGCCGCCACATTTACGAATAAAAGCGAACATGTCGTTTTGGCAGCAAATCTAAAATGGCACATTTTAAATCGTTATAAAAAATTTATTCCTACACATATTGCAGATAAATTTATAAAAAACCTTCATTATAACAATTTTTTCGAGGGTAAAAAAACATTAAAATACCCTGATTATGTATATTGAGAGATATTATGTTCCAAAACCGGCATTATTTTTTCACAAGTCACTGGTCAATTATACCTGCTCTACACTCTCGGGGTGTCTAGACGAGGCGATTCGAGCACGAGGTTACAGTAAACGCACTCGCCTCGCCGTTCCTCGGGTTACCTACCTACCCTCATAACTTTGAGTGTCCGAATAAAACGTTTCCTTGTTGTAATTAATAAAACTCTTATATGTTCTGATAAGGGATTTAGTTTTAAGCAAGGAAATACTGTATAAAGTAGTGTATAATGTAATATCGTTACATAAATAAGTAATGTAATTATATCTATTGATTATTCTTATTTTTCGAACAACAAGCTTTTACTTGTTTGTCACTTACTCATTTAACCAGTTCCAATTATTGAAATGACTTTTATATTCAACGCAAATTTGAGTTGACAAAAAGCATAAAGCACATCACCTAAATTAGGGTACTTGTTAATTAAGTAAGATTTGGCAAACGCTTTTTCATATCCTCAAGATGTCATCCACTGTAGTCATTGAACTCTGAACAGAAAAAAAACCCTGTCAGATGGTAATGACATATGCAGTGTACAGTGTGCAGTGGGCAGTATGCAGTATGCGAGGCAATAAGACTGAAACATGAAGATCGCGTGCCACCGATTCCTTAGTACATGGGTAGTAAGGTACCGCTGACAGTAATTTAATGCAATATCCAAAGAAACGGATGCTCCTTGTTACATGGTTAGAGATATGACCCTTTGAAACCCTTCCGATGCTAATGAACCCATGTATAAAAGGGTTTGTAATTATCCACTGTAAAACACAAGAATTAATGTTTCTTTTTAGGGATTCTGTCACGAGATTAGACGATTATATCAAGATTCTACACGGAGAAAAATGAGCCCATTGCTAATTCATTAAGATTGTCTTCAAATTATTTGTCATCCTGTTAAAAAAAGGATTGCAAGCCGTTTCCTGATACAATTTTAGTAAATTTGAACACATTTCATGCACGTCTTGATTATATATAATTAAATCGTTCCGGCATCGTTATAATATATAAGTATTTTACTAAAAGTTTTTCAGGAAACCTTTTAATTGATTCGTTAATTTGTTAACCGGATTACCAACAATTTGAAGAGATTCTTAATAAATTAGCAGTACTTTTTTATGTATTGGATGAATGGAAACTGATATAGGTTACCTATAAGATTTTGAAAGCACAAAAATAAAAATATGTTGAAAACACAAAAATGCTTTCGATGTACCATTTACACACCAAAAAACTTGGTAAAAAGCGGCCCAAAAAATAATAATTAAACTCAGTAAGGCACATTTAATCTAGGTGTAAATACTGTAATTGGCGAATATTTTATACTTATTAGACCTTAACAAAAGAAGGGTGGCCAACATGTTTAAGGAACACTGACAATTAAATTGATAGACCAACCAATCAGGGAAGGTGGAAAACACCAAGTTCGCGGTGCGCCGGAGGTGGCGTAACCGTTTCCCTTTCTGTGAATTGTCAATAAATGAATCTGGTTAAATACAACCAACTCGCATTGTAATATCACTGTTCAGTCATCTAAATCAAATATTAGCTTAAAATTTAAAAAAAAGCTTACTCGTGCTTTTTAAAAGAATTACTATTGATTAGTACAACGGCGCTCAAATTGCTGGCTGCGTAAAAAACTACAAATCCCAAATCGGGTAACAAAAAACAAAACAAAAGTTTGGAATTGTTTCAAAGATAGAATATTTTGTTCACTATTTAGTAAGACACTTTAAAAAGTGTGTCATAATTTACCCACCTCACCCATTTTTGGCGTCGAGAGCCAGACGGTTCGTTAAACTAATATTCAGATGAAAGGTCCCACAATGTACCGCGCTGCAACCCTTTGCCTTACTTCCTGCGTAGGGTCCGGTTATTTCAATGTGCACTCTCCGGCGGTCAACGTACGACTGATGTTGTAGTTTATTGAAATCAGTCTCGAACCTTCCGGGCGACAAATCTTGGTCACGTGGTTCGGTCCCAGCTCGTCGAAATGATACCCAGATTTCACGGTAGGGCAAGTCTATCAATTTAAATGTCTATAGTTTGAAAGCAATTGAGTGACATGACTAGCACAAAATATTATGATCGTCTGGGTGCAATATGGCACGTGTGGGTATTTTTATGATTTCACCATGTCTTGGCAAAAACTTTACAAAACAATGTGTTCGCAGGTGGACAACATTTTGACTGATAATATGAGTCAGCTGCTCAGTTCCTTACACCCGTTAAGGCTTTTTATATGCAAAGTAACTCCTGTCGCAATAAAGTCATAATATTTTTCGTTTATGTTTTAACGGTTGTCTGCTGTATCATGTACAAGTATTATTTGTCTTTATTTATTTAAATTTTTAATCCAGCAGATTTGGGAGGGTAGTACAATACCATTTGTGCCATATTACCTACGAGTATGTAATATGTAATGGTTCCATGAAAACTCAACACAGTGAAAAATCAACACGCCTTTAAAAAGTGATATAAAGTCATTAGAAAAAAAAATTAAACCTAACCTAACCTCCTTAACCCAGTTAATAAAGCTTTTGTTTCATCACTTTCCATGACTTTATATAACTTTTTTAATATGTGATGAATTATCATTGTGATGATTTATCCGGTCACCATATGTAATATAATAAATTAGAACAATGACGAATAAACATAACGTTAAAAAAAAAACATAATTGTAAGGTTAGTTATAATGATAACATTAAAAAAACGTTAAATTTAAAATAAATTAAATTAAATGATCATCTATCAGGGAGGTCGCCACATCATCTCCATTCATCGCTCATTAAGGCGAGCCAAAATAAAGACAGAATGAAGCAGCCGTGCACAAAAATATGCGACCAAAATCAAATCTTTAAAATAAAATGGGAATATTAGCGACATAAGTGATGAAGACGGGTAAAATCATTATTCAGCGCGCGGACCGGCGTAATGGACGGACCTACGGTCGACTTTGCCCTGGCAGGCCTAAAAAATCGATCTTTCCGTGGGGTTTATTTTAATTATTTCCGAAGAACGTATTACTAAAATCTAAATTTTTTTAGAGGGATTTTACTAATTCATCGTCTAGAATATATAGGTATTTTTTTGAGTCTTGTCGCTGAGCCACGACGATGACGTTTGTTGATTTTCGTGTGCTGCCCCAGAAGCTGGCTAGTCACTGGCGAAGTTAGGTGGGGAATGGGTGAACGGGAATGAATATTTGGTGAGATTCACTATTGACTAATCCTTCAGATATGGACCCAGAGCCCAAAGTAACCTTTAAAATGCCTTTTTTACAAAATGGTGGTTGAGAGGTTGAAAGCGTTGGATTCCAATCTGGATGTCGTGAGTTCAATCTGCTAGCTAAGTGTTGCATCATTTCAAAACCAATATTTTCAGCTTATAGTGTGAATGCAATAGGAGAAATTAAAATATTGTTGGGTTATTGTAACTAGCAAGAAGAGCTGAGTTTCAAATCACAAATAGTATATCTATATCTATACTGT
The DNA here is from genome assembly GCA_026573805.1 of Hesperophylax magnus. Classification (NCBI taxonomy): domain Eukaryota; kingdom Metazoa; phylum Arthropoda; class Insecta; order Trichoptera; family Limnephilidae; genus Hesperophylax; species Hesperophylax magnus. The sequence continues at coordinate 32,157,549 of JAIUSX010000046.1, forward strand.
CATCTTCTTTCTTAAACGCAGCGTATCAAATATCGTCAATCTTTAACAGTTGCATTTTAATTGTTTCTCAAGATTGATTCCCAAGTAATTCGCCTTTAACCATCATCGCAACCTCGTAAAACTAACCGTTAAACTTGTTTATATCTTTTATGACATCTGCGAATATATCTACATTAAGTTTTGAAGATAAAGCCGCTCGTTTTACTAGTCATAAAAATTCCCACTTTCGTTGGAAGGAAAAACGTCACCTACTTATTTATATGGGAGATTTTATCTTTGAATTCCTTCGTAGTGGCGTTAGAACCTTGTCTTGAGCGAAGGTACATGCTGATAATTTTATTCCAACTTTCGAGAACAGAACAACGGAAGAATTTTAGCAAGACTATTGTAGTAGTTATAAAAACATATTTTTGTAACAACAACATGAGTTTGTTTTCCGACAAGACTGCTAAAACATGATACAATATTTTAGTTTAAGCTCATGTTTTGCTTTTTATTAGGGTAATGTTTAAAAATAATTTTATAGATCAGTTTTGGCATCCGAACATTCTCGTGATAACGAACTTTAGAACGGGTTGTTTTACAAAATTTGAACAATTCATCAAATTTAAAAATTAATTTTATGTTCCGTAATTATATCTTTTTTAGTTATTTCACTGAACTGAAATAATAACGAAACTTGAATAGAATACTCAGAACATTAAAATTAACATTGAAATTTGATGAATTCTTCGAATTCTGTGGAACAACAACCCGTCCTTTTAGAATGTTACTTTTGAAATAGTATGAATATATTCACATAAATACGGTGGAATTTTACACTGTCAAATTAAAAGAACATAATATATTTTGAGTTCCGATTACATTTTTGTTACGTGTTATCTTCCGAGCGTTTTTAATTGATCTATTGTTGAAAGTTTATCCCAAAGTTTCAACCATTTCAATGTCCACGCTTTATGTAAATATGTAAATATGTAAATATGTAAATATAAATTTTACATTATTTCATAAAGCTTCTATAAAAAAATTTAATGGTTTTTGTGTAATTTTAATTAGAATGTTAAACCATTTTCTAGCTTTGGAAAGTGTCATTGAGATAATATTTCACAAAAATGGTGACATAATAGTCGCATTATTATAGTTGTTATTACAAGGAGAAATTAATTGCCGGTTTAGAATGAACGTAGTTGAATTTGTAGGCATTTAAAAATTATTACCTTCTGTTTCATATTGTTTTACAACTTTTAACAGCTTCAAGAAAATAAAAGCGTCAAGTGCTCAGAATTTACGACCCGTTTTGTCAAAATTTGACATTCTAAATTTTCACCTCCAAGTCTCCCACGGAAAGACTACAGTTTCAAAATTTACATTAAACTGAAAATAATACTGTATGACTTAATGATATCGAATAGAATATGCAAAATGTTCAAATTATTGATACACGACAATGGTGGGTAGGATGATACTTGTGGAAATAGAAAAAGGCAGATAGCCAAATTCTAGATACCTACTGAAGATAATATTAGATACTAAAAAATACAAATAGAAAATATTGAAGCTTTGACTGTCCAACTTGGGAGGTTTTCTATTTCAGGACAGTCAAATTGATTGCTTTAGTTTATATGCAGTAGGTAATGTTAACAAGTACATTACAATAAATTCATAACATTTAAGAAATTACTTATTACATAACATTAAATCCATAACATTGTGGAAATAACATGATTGTTTACAATATAAGTGACAAGTTAGGTGAGCATCTTAATTTATTTTATTGTTTTATGATGTGTAATAATATATGTGTAAAAATTATTATTTTAACTGATTTAACACGTGTTTATAGGACATATTATTTGAGTTTATGAAGTGTGGTAGGAATTTCAGAGGTCTAGAGGTCAAAAATATTAAATAATTATATGAATGTTGTTACGTAATACAGTCTCCATATTAATTAAATAAGGCATAGTTGCCCCAGCTTCCCCTCGCAGCTAGCCACCGCGTGCTCAGTGCACGTGACAGGCCACCCAGACAGCCAGCGCTAGCAGAGCTGACACGCTCCCCGCGCTCCTCAGTTACAATCCCATTCGGGCCTTGGTCGGTCACGCTTCCCGCGCCCGTCAGTCTAGAATCGACCTTCGGGACATCGACAGCGTCCCTTGCGGAGAGCGAACCGAAACCGCTCGCAATTAACATCACGCGTAGATTACGTAATATTAGGAACAGCCGTGACCTTGTTCCAGTTAATAATTAACATCACGCGCTGCCAAGTCACAAACATGTGCCGTTATCACCACTCTAGCTTCTCCGTCGGAGCCTTGCTTCCGGTAAATTCCAAGTGTGACGCAATAACAATTGACCGTTGCGTACCCCGGAGACGCAGAACATCTACAGCCCGACACGTTTCGCCGCTACCCATCTTCAGAACCTGGAAATCCGTAAGCCTTCAGTACACCTCTTTCTTGTGTTCAAATCATTAATACTGGTAAAATCCTCGTTTCATCCGGTCGTCACAGAGAGTGTAGAGAGTAGAGATCCAATTTATACCTGTGTTTCTTTAGAAGATGATTAATATACCTTGTGCCTTTTACTCATGTGTTATTATTGTGATGGTCTTTTCCAACCTCCTGACCGATGGACGAGCTGATGATCAAGGAACTGCCCACCCCTGATCGTACACGAATCTCATCTGCTTTACCTTTCTACTGAGCTTAGCCAATATTTAACCAGGTTCGATACCGGTTTATCCATAAGTTAGCACTGGCCCCTTCAACGTGGATTTTTCTTTGGTTATTAGTAGTCCATCGGGAGGTCAAATTGGAAATAATCTTGTACCCTTTCACTGTGTTTCATGCCTTGTTTTGTATTAACCATTGTATAACTATGTTTTTCTTCCAATAAATCATAGCTGTTCTACAAACCATCGCGTCAAATCTAAAACAACCGTGTCACATTAAAACTATTCTGTGTTAAATTACAAGTTTTACGAATCGTCACTCGACAAAATTTAATTACCGGTATTCTATCACAAGGTGCGCAACCAACATTCACTTCTTTTCGGACACCTCAAACATCACATAGTGATTCTTAACCATGAAGGTTTACTTTCCGAGTACAACTATTAGAGGAAACGAGCTACATTAAACTACAATTCAACAATTTCAAATCTTGTACATGATACAAAATGAATTACTTGTTTGTGGAATTTATCAGCCAGTTCGCTCTGCACATGAACACAACCAAGGAAAAATTAAAGCCTCTCAGCCATCTGACAATTTCGCTTTATACGTAATAAAGGTGGGTAGAGTATCCTTTTTGAAAGAAAAGTCTTGAAAGCCGACTCACCCTTTACATATAATTGAGATTCGCGATTGACGTAAATCCCCGACTCTCGGCTCTTCTCCGCCTCGAGCCTGTCGCTGTCCAGGGAAAGGGATGCTGCGTGTAAATAACCAAAAGCTGGTTCTGCCTAAATTCAGACAATTGGTCACGAATCACAAACAACCCTCCATTAATTGTTGAAAGAACAAACAATACTTCCTCGAAATCTGTATTCGGAAATTTTTCGGAAATTTTATTTTTCGGAAATTTTAATTTTTTCGGAAAATTTGAAGTTTTTTTTCAAAATTTTTTCAAATCACACAACTCAGGGACTTTTCCATCAAAATCCCAGGGTAATCCCTGGCCATTTTTTTCAAAAATCAAGGACTTTGAAATTTTTTCGAGAAATTTAATTTTTCGGAAATTTGTTTTTTTCGAAATTTTTTTTCAAAACGCACATCTCAGGGACTTTTCCATCAAAATCCCAGGGTATTCCCTGGCCATTTTTTTCAAAAATCAAGGACTTTGAAATTTTTCGGAAATTTTATTTTTCGGAAATTTTCTCACTTTGAAGTTTTTTCAAAAATTTTCAAATCACACAACTCAAGGACTTTTCCATCAAAATCCCAGGGTAATCCCTGGCCATTTTTTTTCAAAAATCAAGGACTTTGAAATTTTTCGGAAATTTTATTTTTCGGAAATTTTCTCACTTTGAAGTTTTTTCAAAATTTTTCAAAAACGCACAACTCAGGGACTTTTCCATCAAAACCCCAGGGTAATCCCTGGCCATTTTTTTCAAAAATCAAGGACTTTGAAATTTTTCGGAAATTTTATTTTTCGGAAATTTTCTCACTTTGAAGTTTTTTCAAAAATTTTCAAATCACACAACTCAAGGACTTTTCCATCAAAATCCCAGGGTAATCCCTGGCCATTTTTTTTCAAAAATCAAGGACTTTGAAATTTTTCGGAAATTTTATTTTTCGAAAATTTTCTCACTTTGAAGTTTTTTCAAAATTTTTCAAAAACGCACAACTCAGGGACTTTTCCATCAAAACCCCAGGGTAATCCCTGGCCATTTTTTTCAAAAATCAAGGACTTTGAAATTTTTCGGAAATTTTATTTTTCGGAAATTTTCTCACTTTGAAGTTTTTTCAAAAATTTTCAAATCACACAACTCAAGGACTTTTCCATCAAAATCCCAGGGTAATCCCTAGCCATTTTTTTCAAAAATCAAGGACTTTGAAATTTTTTCGAGAAATTTAATTTTTCGGAAATTTGTTTTTTTGGAAATTTTTTTCAAAACGCACATCTCAGGGACTTTTCCATCAAAATCCCAGGGTAATCCCTGGCCATTTTTTTCAAAAATCAAGGACTTTGAAATTTTTTTCGGAAATTTTAATTTTTCGGAAATTTTTTTCAAAACCGACATCTCAGGAACTTTTCCATCAAAAACACAAGGAAACCGCTGGCCATTTTTTTCCGTATTGGGACTTTGAAAAATTTCACAAAATTCTTCACCCATCATCACAAGCTCATCTTTTTTTGAAAAAAAACTCAGCCACAACACTCTGGACAATTCTTTTCTTCTCACAATGTCTAACTCAAATAGCCACAAAATGAATTCTCAAAACAACACCTTAGGCATAATAGCCAACATCTGCTCTCAAAGTACGCAAAGTTTAGAAAAGGAATTGAAAGACAGGAATATTTCTCCTTTCAACAAAACCAAAAACGTCCTGATCAAGTACGCAACATATTACAACAGGAAATACATAAAAGGGCTGCAATTTCAACCCGGCAGTATAATCTCTGTCACAAACAGACACAATTTACGCAGGAAACATGTTACCTTTAAGGAAAACGACATAGTCTGGAGACGCAACAACACACTCTCACAAGGTGCTCTGTATTTCTCTGCAAAACTAGCTCCTCGCTTTATTAAAGCAAAAGTGCTGAGAAAAATCTCCGATGTAGTATACACCCTATCGGATGCCTCTGGTAAACACATCGGCAACTATCACGTAAAAGATATTGTCAAACTAGGAAGTGTGGACACAACAGACACCACCTTCACTAGGTCACACTCACATAACTAACAAACTTTTGGCTCTACCTTTGTCCCACGAGATTTGGCCCTCGTGCAGACAAACAGCATGTCTTAACGCGTTAGTTTCATATAAAAACTCGTTTTTTTCGACCTCTGCAAGGTAACCTTTTTTTCTAAAAACACAGAAGTGTCAACTGTGGTTTTAAATCATTTCTCACCCATACTTGTACTATTATGCTCTTTTGTATAAACCCTTTGTTATTTTGTTTCTTTGTCACACCTCACCGTGTAATGTTATAATTGTACTCATATTTTGTACGTACCTTCTCTGGAACTGATCATTCTAGTCAAGAGACTTTTTCTACTTCCCGAACAATTTATGCTCCCGGAGTCATGACCCTGGACATCATTTGTTAGTCGTTACCATTCTGACACTTACGACACTAAATACATAACTATTTTTTGTCATAAATACCACAAAAGTCACGTACAACATTGTTTTGTAAATATTTTTTTTTTCTCTCTCATGTTCTTTACATTTGTTCTTCACATTTGTCTTTCACATTGTTCTTCACATTTGTTCTTCACATTTGTTCTTCACATTTGTTCTTTACATTGTCCTTTCACTTTTGTTCTTCACATTTGTTCCAATGGGTTCCATCGTACATAAAACAATGGCCCTTTTGCAACATACACCCAATTGAGGTGAATATTCTACCCCTGTAACTTGTAATCATAATGCGTGTGTAAATTCCAGTTTGGTGTCGTCATTTGATTCAAGTTTACATAGGTGTAACAAATAAAAAGTTACAATTACTTTGTTTTAAAGTTTTTTCAGTTTTTTCTAAAAAATTGAATGGCGCTCAACATTCCCATTTGCTCTAATTTGTTGTTTTTTCAGAATTTGATATTGACACGTCAATTCTGAAAAAGGTTGTTGTAAAGGAGAACAAACGCCGATTTGTCCTCCTCATCAATAACAATGTTACATACATAACACCTTTCGGTCACTTTGAGTATGTAAAATCTTAAGATCTCAACTTCCTGACCCCAATTTGTTATATTATGTACTATATTTTTGACTTAAATAAGCATTAATTTGCCTTGTCAAATACACCGAGCCAGGTCACTCATATTAAGTCATCCTGTGTCTCTAGGTGCCTTCTGTATCAAATTTATATTATAAAGTTCACAACATTCATGTTTGTGGCAATTTTTGGCAACACCAAGTGTGTTTCCTTGTTTTTGTTTGGTCATTTTAAGTAAGTAAAACCCTAAAAGGTCTTAAATAAACCACTACAAACCTTTTTTGTAAGCAAAGAGTAAGTAAAACCCAGTAGGTCTCTTTTGCTATATGGTATGTCTTGTTTAAGACATCCTTGTAGGCATATGTTTTGTATTATTGCCAACTTAAAGCATAAACCCAACCAAAGGTTATGCCATCACAACATTTTGTAAGCAAAGAGTAAGTAAAACCGATTAGTTCTCTTTTGCTATATGTGTGTCTTGTTTAAGACATCCTTGTAGGCATATGTTTTGTATTATTGCCAACTTAAAGCATAAACCCAACCAAAGGTTATGCCATCACAACATTTTGTAAGCAAAGAGTAAGTAAAACCGATTAGTTCTCTTTTGCTATATGTGTGTCTTGTTTAAGACATCCTTGTAGGCATATGTTTTGTATTATTGCCAACTTAAAACATAAACCCAACCAAAGGTTATGCCATCACAACATTTTGTAAGCAAAGAGTTAGTAAAACCAAATAGGTCTCTTTTGCTATATTTGTGTCTTGTTTAAGACATCCTTGTTGGTCTATGGTCGCATCTGTCAAATCTGCAACAGTGAATTTCGCTCCCCAATATATCTAACGAAACAAGAAGAATTTGCTAATCCTCGCATCTTCAAGTGCGTAAAAGTTGAAATCAGTTTATGAATTCATAATTCATTCAATTTGTTTTCTACATTGGAGTGCTTGCTGTTAAATATCGTGATTTAAAATATAACAAAGTCCAACACCGTAAGAAACACAGATAGTTTTTGACATTAACTCGTGATTGGTCAATACTGTTGTAATCTGCCTCGTGATTGGTTAATAGTGTTGTCATCTGCCTCGTGATTGGTCAATAGTGTTGTCACTTTTGACGACTTTTAAAAACATCAACATGAAAAACACAAGGGCGAAGCAAAGTTCAGATGCGTGCTCTACAAAAACCGATCAGAATATCAATGTCGAACCACTCAATAAAGATGACTTTCAGCAATACACCAAGTACATCGATGATAAACTAGAAAAACTGACGGCAGCTCTGGAACATAACCTAATTCAAAAATTTAGTGATATAATTACAAGTAAAGTGACAATGGAATTGAACTCAATAAAAGAAAAATTTGTCATGCTCGACGAAATAAAGACCTCACTGGATTTCCTATCTACAGAATATGATCGCTTATGCAAAGAAGCCAAAGAAAATTCCTCAACAATAAATAAATTATGTGTCGATAACCAACGTCTCCAAACAAACAATGATATTCTTACGAAGAAAATTGATTCTCTTGAACAATTTAATCGGAAAAATAATATAGAAATACAAATGGTTCCTGAGAAATCTAATGAAAATCCAGTGAACCTGTTTAAAAAACTTTGTTCAGCAGTTTCATTCCCAATTCGGACAGAAGAGATATTAGCTTGTCATCGTGTCCCTCAATCAAACAAAAGCTCCATTCGACCTAAAAATATTGTAGTGGAACTACCTAGCAGCTATACCCGAGATGCTTTACTGTCTGCAGTAAAAAACTACAATAAAAAATACCCAAATTGCAAACTCAACAGTGAACATCTGGAGATTACTGGAAAAACCCCTGTATATGTATCGGAACAACTTACTCCCAACAATAAAGAACTTCACGCCGCAGTACGTCACGCAGCCAAGGAAAAAAACATTAAATTCATTTGGGTACGGAATGGGAAAATATTTATTCGAAAAAATGAGAATTCCCCGGCAATATGGGCAAGTAGCAAAGACGTGTTAGAGAAAATCTAATTTCTGCATACATATACACATTTCTACATCCCTCTGATAATCAAAATGGAAGTGTCTTTATATTATCAGAATATAAGAGGGATGAGAAGCAAATTAGATCAAATCTCTTTAAACACTCTCTCCTCAAACTATGATGTTATATGTTTAACAGAGACATGGCTAAATTCCTCAATTCAAGATGCAGAGATACTGGATAAACGATACACTATTTTCAGACAAGACCGAGAAAAACTAACATCCAGAAAGAAAGACGGAGGGGGAGTTTTAATAGCTATCAAGAAAAACATTGTAGCCTATCAAATATATGATGAACCCTCTAATATTGAACATATTTGGGTAAGAATTAAATCAAACGGATCAAATAAAAAATTTATAAATATTTGTATAGCTTATCTTCCACCAGATATTGCAACTGACGCATTTACTAATTTCATCAACAAGTGCCAAGATATCTGTATTAAATCACACATCAATTCTCATACATTAATACTGGGAGACTTTAATATCCCTTCCATTGAATGGTCAGTTAACGCCAACAATGATAGTAATTATGTTGAATCATTTGCTAATCAAAAATCTTCATTGTTATTAGAATTTCTACATTTCTCTAACTTACATCAGTATAACTATACAAAAAATGTTAACGGTAGAATACTTGATCTAGCTCTCTCTGATTTTACGCTTAATGTTCAACCTGCCCTCGCTCTTTCTAAAATTGACGTGCACCATCCACCAATTGAAATGGATCTAACTATTAATACAATGCACAATCTTAATGATAACCTTGAACGTCCTTTATTCAATTTCAAGAAAACTGATTATCTTAATTGTACCAATGAATTATCCCTAATCGACTGGACCCCAATGGTAACACTAAATTGCAATGAGTCTCTTCAATTCCTATATAATAGCATCTGGCCAATTATAGAGAAACACACACCAAAAAAAGTGAATAAAAACAAATATCCTATCTGGTATTCCAGTGTTGTTATCCATCAAATCAAAGAAAAAGACAAACTTAGAAAAAAATTCAAAAGTTTGGGAATCCTAGAGACTATGATAGTTTCACAATCCTACGATCAAGGGTCAAAACTGGAATTCACAAATGCTTCCAATCTTATATTAATTCTATCGAAGACACTTTACATCATAGTACAAAACCACTATGGACTTATGCAAAATCAAAAGGTATGACTCACTTAATTCCTAAAATAATGCACTTCAATGAAACTGTAGCAAACAATGGTCATGAAATTAGTGAACTTTTCTCAAATTACTTCTGCTCTGTTTTTAATACAAATGATGTATCAAATCAACATGTAAATTATGATTCTCAAGAAAGTACCTATGAGCTCAGTCATGTCGAAATTTCAAAGACTGAAATATTCAACGCTATGAAATCACTAAACTCAAACAAAGGTCCAGGTCCAGATGCCATTCCACCATTATTTATATCAAACTGTGCTAAATCTCTTGTTTATCCTCTTCATGTTATATTTCGTAAATCTCTTAAAGAAGGTGTTTTTCCTGATCTTTGGAAAACAGCACGTATCACTCCTATCTTCAAATCTGGGAATAAAAGTGACATCTCTAATTATCGCCCAATAAGTATACTCTCATGTTTTGGGAAAATTTTCGAATCCTTAATCTATAAAAGCATTTTTACACATTTTAAACATATTTTAAGTTCTGTTCAGCATGGATTCGTATGCAAAAGATCCACTACCACAAATTTAATCGAATATGTAGATTTTTTATGTACCAATTTTGACAAAAGAACACAAGTAGATGCAGTCTATACTGATTTCCGAAAGGCTTTCGATAAAGTCAGTCATCCTCTTCTGATCCAAAAACTAAAAAGAACAGGTTTCCATGGCAACCTCCTGAGATGGATCATATCTTATATCTCTAACAGGAGTCAATATGTACAAGTTAATAGTTATGAGTCCTCTCCCAAACTTGTCACATCTGGTGTCCCTCAAGGATCCCATTTAGGACCACTACTCTTTATTATATTCATAAATGATCTAACGGCAAAACTTTTTTGTAAATGTTTACTATATGCGGATGACTTAAAAATTTTTCAACCCGTGAATTCACAAGAAGACTGCAAAACTTTGCAAAAAGACCTCCTCACATTGTCTCAATGGTGTATAGATAATAACATGGAATTAAATATTGGCAAATGTAATGTCATCTCGTTCACGAGAAATGTCCGTAAAATTGATTTCGCTTACACGATCTGTGATGAAATCCTAAAACGAGTAGACTCCATTAGAGATCTGGGAATCTTACTTGACTCGAAGCTAACCTTCAGAAACCATTACCAAAACATTGTCAATCAGGCTAATAAAATGCTCGGTTTCATCACCAGAGTCACTAAATCATTTAAGAACACCAGTAGCTTCAGAATCTTGTACTACTCATATGTAAGAAGCATCTTAGAGTACGGCTCTGTGATTTGGTCACCACATTATGCAATTCATAGCAGGAAAGTGGAGTCCGTTCAAAAAAAATACTTAAGAATACTAGCTTACAAATCTGGAGTACATCGGAATCTCAGTAACTATGCTGAAAGACTTACTCACTTTAAAGAAATCTCACTCGCCAAAAGAAGAAACGTATCAGATATAATCTCTCTGTTTAAAATCATTAACAATGTATATGATTCATCTTTAATTAATCAAATTAACCTTAATATAAGACCGAAATCCACAAGAAACCCTGAAACCTTTTGGATAGATACTTGTCGTAGTAATACAAGTTTTTTCAAACCAACATCGAGAATGACTCGATTGTATAATAGATACTGCAATCTTCTAGATTTAGATATATTTTCAAACTCAATTAATACCTTCAGAAAGAACTTACACATACTTATACCTGATGATTTCATTTTCTTTACCAATCACCTACTTATGCATTAGCTCCACTATATATGATTCGTGCGTGCATATGTGTATATATGTTTGCATACAATATGCGTACAGTGTACACACTTATGAGTGTGTTTGTATTTAAATGTGTATGTACGCATCTATGTATGTGTGTATATATGTATGTATGTGTATTTATATGTGTATTTAGATGTATGCATGTATGCGTATACATATATATGTATAATATATTAATAAGTATGTAAGTTTCTTCCTAATAATTGATTTCGATCCTCATTGTTTTTATGTACACTCTTTTAATTAAATTTATTATTACTGTAACTAACCAATTATTATTACACAAATAATATTGAGATGAATGTTGTGCTCACCTATAATTAGAAACATCATTATAACCATGTATAAATGTAAATTACTGTTAAAATTATGTGATGTATTCTGTTGGCGAGCCAATAAATAAATAAATAAAAATAAAATAAAAAAATATGTTTTGTATTATTGCCAACTTAACGCATAAACCCAACCAAAGGTTATGCCGTCGTCATTTTTTGATAATACCAATAGCCACTACTTGATTGTTTTTGACATTGTGTATGTATCTTTTTCCGGTATTGAAATGGTACTTTTTTTTTCATTATTGAACGTTGATATGTTATTTTCATGATACATGAGAATGTTACAATATCCACCATGAGACGAGGGATCGTTATAAAATCTAACACTATACATGAGAATGTTATAATATCTACCATGATACGAGAAGTTCGTTATAATTACTTTTTACTGGCTTACATACACTGTGGCCAAAGAGATAATTTGTTCCATTAAATGGTTATAAATATCTATGTTGTACCTTTCCTTTCAATACTAGGGTTCTTTCGTAATTCGTTCAATTTCTACATGAGACGTGGAGACGTTATAATACTTACCATGATTCGTGCGAACGATACAATATCTTGTTGTTGTTTTCTTTAAATAAGTTGACACTATGTACTTGTTTTACATGAGACGTGAAGACGTTATAATACTTACCATGATTCGTGCGAACGATACAATATCTTGTTGTTGTTTTCTTTAAATAAGTTGACACTATGTACTTGTTCTACCGAACGTAGATCATTTTACCCTGACTTGTCACCCTTAATTGGGGCCCTTTTTTGTATAACTCATGACACTGAGGGAAATGTCCTTCACTGTAGTGAGAAATTTTTTTGTTCTCTTCAAACAAACATGAAGCTGTGCATTCAGCAATTTTTTACGCTAACTGATACCTGTGGACTTCTTGTCAGCGGACCCAAGAACCATCCACTATCCATTGACCATGGACTAGCCATCAGCTTCACTGTTGGTTATGAGGTATCGTGTCGTGGGAGTTAATTGAGACAGTGACACAAAACCACCTAACTCGTTGTCTGGGAGACGAATAAGAAAAACTCCCAGGTTTGTGAAACTTGAGCAAGGGTCTGTCATGTTCTCACAAACTGTAGAAGATTAAATACGACCCCTAATCTTTCACCAAATACACGTGCAAGATTAGATTGTTATTACTGTGTATTCTCCTTCACCTTTTCATCAAATTCATGCATATTTGTGTAAAGAGTTAGGAAATTTGCTGGTTGATATATTTCGTCCTCACATAGAGATCGAATTGGGAATTAGCTCAGTCACTATCAATTTTCGCTACTCAATCCTCCATCCTTCACCCTTCCATCAAACTCTTGTACATTTGTAAAAGTTAGGAAACCTGCTGGTTGACCACATTTCGTTCTCTGAAAGAGATCGAACGGAGAATCAGCTCCATCACCAGCAGACCTTCTCGCTCAACGCCATTTATTTATTTATTTTTTCCCTCATTATCCCATGTTAATTTCATGAATCTGGAAGGTGTACCCTACGCACATAGCGTATCGTCTGTCTATAAGACAATCTTTATCCATGAAATTTGCTTCAAATCTCTCATTTTCACCCCATTCCTAGGTAATCAACACATTTCTTGTAATTTTGAAAGTCGTAAGTTGTTATCGCTCAAGCGCTAACACCGGCCATGGAAGGCCAACTTCTTTCAGAAACTTGGTGTTACTACTGTACAACCACCTACCTATACCTTGTATATCAAATAGGTAACCTCACGCCAGTCGTGATAGTTTTTTTGTCTCCCCAATCTCGGGATACTCTTGGTATAGTCAGCATATTGGATCTCTCTCTACTCTCTCTCACTCCTCTCTAACCAACGACGCTTTTTTGTTTTTTTGTCTTTTCTCTTGAACAAAATTTGTTTCTCTCCAAACGTTTTGCATCATTGGTCTACTAGGCAGGTAAACTTCAAGAATTTTGGCTCTAATAATAACCTGTCCCTGGATTAAAAAGAAGACCAGCAGCCCTCCTCATCACCTGCAAGCTGAGCTTCTCTTCTTCGCCACCTTCACTTCCATCACTCACATCTCTCCAATCTCTGCGTACCAAAAACAGATAATATTAGATACTAAAAAATACAAATAGAAAATATTGAAGCTTTGACTGTCCAACTTGGGAGGTTTTCTATTTCAGGACAGTCAAATTGATTGCTTTAGTTTATATGCAGTAGGTAATGTTAACAAGTACATTACAATAAATTCATAACATTTAAGAAATTACTTATTACATAACATTAAATCCATAACATTGTGGAAATAACATGATTGTTTACAATATAAGTGACAAGTTAGGTGAGCATCTTAATTTATTTTATTGTTTTATGATGTGTAATAATATATGTGTAAAAATTATTATTTTAACTGATTTAACACGTGTTTATAGGACATATTATTTGAGTTTATGAAGTGTGGTAGGAATTTCAGAGGTCTAGAGGTCAAAAATATTAAATAATTATATGAATGTTGTTACGTAATACAGTCTCCATATTAATTAAATATGGCATAGTTGCCCCAGCTTCCCCTCGCAGCTAGCCACCGCGTGCTCAGTGCACGTGACAGGCCACCCAGACAGCCAGCGCTAGCAGAGCTGACACGCTCCCCGCGCTCCTCAGTTACAATCCCATTCGGGCCTTGGTCGGTCACGCTTCCCGCGCCCGTCAGTCTAGAATCGACCTTCGGGACATCGACAGCGTCCCTTGCGGAGAGCGAACCGAAACCGCTCGCAATTAACATCACGCGTAGATTACGTAATATTAGGAACAGCCGTGACCTTGTTCCAGTTAATAATTAACATCACGCGCTGCCAAGTCACAAACATGTGCCGTTATCACCACTCTAGCTTCTCCGTCGGAGCCTTGCTTCCGGTAAATTCCAAGTGTGACGCAATAACAATTGACCGTTGCGTACCCCGGAGACGCAGAACATCTACAGCCCGACACGTTTCGCCGCTACCCATCTTCAGAACCTGGAAATCCGTAAGCCTTCAGTACACCTCTTTCTTGTGTTCAAATCATTAATACTGGTAAAATCCTCGTTTCATCCGGTCGTCACAGAGAGTGTAGAGAGTAGAGATCCAATTTATACCTGTGTTTCTTTAGAAGATGATTAATATACCTTGTGCCTTTTACTCATGTGTTATTATTGTGATGGCCTTTTCCAACCTCCTGACCGATGGACGAGCTGATGATCAAGGAACTGCCCACCCCTGATCGTACACGAATCTCATCTGCTTTACCTTTCTACTGAGCTTAGCCAATATTTAACCAGGTTCGATACCGGTTTATCCATATGTTAGCAATGTACTAAAAATTTGTTGTTAATCTGTAAGTTTGCATATGTTTGCTCTCGACTCTCCCTAAGACCAGAAGCCAATTGTTAACCGATTTACGCAGAATACGTGTACTTTTAAATATTTTTAAGCGCTAAGGGTATTGTCTTTGAGCATGCCATATATATGTAAACATTAACATAATGTTCACTAAGTAAGGATGTTGTCTTTGAGCATACCCTATGTATACATGTAAACATTATCATAATGTTAACTAAGTAAAGGTATTGTCTTTGAGCATACCCTAAATATACATGTAAACATTTAAATAATGTTCACTAATAAAGGGTATTGTCTTCGAGCATAACCTATATATTAATATATATATATTATTATTATACATGTAAAAATTAACATAATGTTCACTAAGCAAGGGTGTTTATGGTCTTTGAGCATACCCTACATGTACATGTAAGCATTAACATAATCTTCACTAAGTAAGGTTATTGTCTTTGAGCATACCATATATATACATGTAAACATTAACACAATGTTCACTAAGTGAGGGTATTGTCTTTGAGCATACCCTATGTATACATGTAAACATTAACATAATGCTCATATAATTCTTGTAAATATATATTTTAATTTATTGTGTTTAGGAATCAAATAGTGTTTTTTGAGATATTTACATCATATACGAATTACGTTCCATTAATTAAATAAATATATTATTTAACCAAATAATTATTCATAGGCACATACTCATCGATATTTGTTCGCTGTGTATACTATAATATGTACAAAAACAAAATAAACAATAATTACAGTGAAAATAGTAATAAATGTTTTTGTATCAATAGATATAATCAGATAAATGAGACACAGTCAGATTGATTTTATGTGTTTTCAAGGTATAGTTGAAAATGTTTACATCTCGTAGGGTGTTAAATGTATTGCAGATATGTTCCATTGATGAATTTTGCGTATTGTTAGGACGGATTGTTTCACGGAATTTGAACAATTTATCAAATTTCATAATTGGTTTTCAAGTTCTCTGAAGGTTCTATTCAAGTTATATTATTATATAATTATTGGCCAGGGGCATCACAAAACTGAAATAATAAAAACTTAAATAGAACCTGCACAGAACTTGAATATCAATTTTTAATGGGGTATGTATGGGGTACTCTTACAATGGGGTATTCTGAATAAATCATTCGGTCTAATGTGACATTCAGGGCAACGAAATGCAATCCTTTCAAATAGATATAATAATCAATCAATAGTGAAGTTAACAATTATATATGAGAACTAGGCATCAATTTATATAGAACAATGGGATTAAATTGATATGACATGTATTTAGTATTATTCTTATGTTTTCAGTACGAAAGTTATAAGTTTGTTATTGTCAGTATATTATTTGCAATCAGTTCCCGAGTGGAAGAATTTTTCAGTTCCTTCCTGACGAGAGTAATTAGTTAACAGATCTTACCAGCCAGATAGATGTGGTATTTCCTTCCATCTCAAAACATTATCCGTAGCAGGGCGCCACTCTAGTCCAATTGTAGAATTGTTAGGGGTCTAATTCTATAATTATTATTTCTCTCCCGCCTTTAGAGATCATTGGCACGGACCTGTGAATAGTCTCGTACTACTACTACTACTAGGTACCATACTTGTGAGTTGGGTACCTAGATTCGGTCCTTTGTTGCAATTTCAAAAGCCCCAGTCTAAAGGTCTGGTGTCCTGCGACTGACGCGTCAGTCCTGTTTAAACCCTTATCTAGGCACGATAATACCTCAAATTTAGCCACCAATAGGCACATAGTAAAAAAGCACTAACCGAAAAATCATTGAGAAATTAAACACGCAGGTAATACTTACACCTATTCACAAATTCATTTAAATTTACATCTAACTTAGTAAAACAATAAAATTTAATTACTTCCGAATGTTTTGAGTACTGCCAACTAGTAAAAGGGTTTTTTTAGTAAGTAATAGCAGATTTTCAGTTCGGCAAGTTGAAATTATACCTCTGAAATACATCAATTTAATTCCATTAATGTTATAGTGGACCATTCCAGGGATTGAGTTTAATTCTAGTGTATAAATTAGTGGTTAGTAATTCAATCAGCTAGACTCACAGTGCCATTTTGTAATTATATTTATTTGTAAGAATAATAATAATATCTGAACCGAAAACAGATAGGTTTATACGTAGGTATTATTCCTTCTAAAATCATCAAATACCAAGAATTTCAATCGCGAAAATTTCGAAGATTTTTTTCGTCATTGACAAAAGTATATTTAACCAATGTAATTTACCAGGTTACCTTTAAATTAAGCATTCAATAAAAGTTTGCTCTGGTGTCATGAAATATTACACAAGAATATATTTCTCAATTTTCTTAAGATATCATGTTACTTTCGGCTCGCAGCGTCAATCACTTCGTGGGGTGAAAACCGCTTTGTTTTGAAAAATATAACAAGACGCCAAATTGCCTGTTCCACAATTATTGTTACTAATTTCAGCTGTCGGTGGATAGGTTCATGATTTGAAATTTATTCCTGAACAATGCGTAAAATTATTCAAGGTCAGTGAACTCATACATTTCAAAATAGGAGCTGATAAGTATGAATCTTATCAGATAAGCGGCAAAGTAGTTACCTAAATTATGAAATGAATTCTTTTTTTCTGAATTTGTATTTGACTAACAAACATCCAAGTATTATTATTATTATTATGGACCGCCAACTAACTCAGTCTTGGCACACACTCCTTGCCTCATTCACATTCATACATTATCTCATACATACTCTTCTATTATTCTGATACATTGTTTACATGTCTTCCTCGGGCATGCCCGACTTCTTCTTTTGCTCAAACTTTTTGAAAGATGCTCATATATTTTTTTAATAAGTTAAGTTACATTTGGATCGTTCATTTTTGCTTTTGAAAGACAATATCTTGAGGCAAACACTTTTTTTATGAATACTTTCAGCTTCATAAATATTGAAATTAAAATATTTTGTTATTTTTCACAAATCTCCCCTAGTATACTGATTACTCAACATAAACAATTCACCTCATAAAAAAAATTGTCGACCGCAGCTGGATAAAGCAAGTATTCCTATCTAAAATTATCCAATAATTGTTTTTTTTTTAAATGTCAACGGCTTATATTCTCACTCGATTCTAACTAAATTATGTTTAAGTGGATACTTTCTTACTCCTTTCTTCCTTTGAAACCTTTAAAATAGCCATTGTGGCAGACCCAGCAGCTTGATTCAGCGGCCGACCCTCTAATAAGGTATTTGTGCTTTGTACAAGTTTAATGGGCATACACTAGATTAGCCGTGTAGTGAAGTGAGCTTCGGTACTAGTCAACCACTACCCGCGACCATTCCCTCCCTTCCTCAGGCTGCAGACCCCAGCCACTTACAAGGGGACCATACAGCACACACGGCTGCCTAATAGTCTGCTATTCATACGTGGCTGATTAAGATTACTACTGTATTGTTTGATAGGGTGATTACGTTGAGAAGACAAACAACCAGAAAACAAACGTAAGTTAGTACGTTTGTTTTCAAACATCTTGCCTACAAACTACCTCACGTATTTTGAGGGGTGGTTTATATAGCCTGTGTTACGTACAATAAATTAGGCAAATATTCCGTTATTTACACTCGTATAATTAACTCCCCTATTTATTGGCTTTCTTCCTCTTCTATGAGTGTTGACACAATTGATTATCTTCTAATCTTGGGTTAAGCATAACATAACCCCATATTCTGAATATCGGTAGCTTTTAATCCATGCTCACATGTAATTATTAAAGATATTTCATTTACATCTCCAGAGCCTACATACATTGATACATTAAGTTATATCATGAAAGGAAGATGTTTTTACATGAACTTCTATGAATTTATAGTACTCTGAATTGCTTAAGAAGTAAATACTTAAATTAGGCATTTAAAATTAAATATCCATGTTGGTCCCTAGGCATATGTAGGTTTTGTTTGCGTAAATGTGTTTTGAAAACCACAAGGGAGACACAAGGAAATCTCAAATTGAAGTAATAATATCGTCTACATTACACAGTATCATCATTCACACTGCAAAATTGTTTTAGCAAAACCTCTTTATTCTCATGTCTAAAAAAATTTCAATTGATTACAGTGTTGGACAATGTTGGACGATATTGAAGCAAAACTTCCTAGATCACAAGGCCGGGACACTGAATCAAATCAGCCTTGGATCCAATTTTTTTTTTAAAGTTTACTAATAAATTAAAAAAATTTAATAAATAAGAATAATTTGAAAACGAAAATTTTTGTAAAATTCTAAGTGTTTTATGAACGATAAATTTTATTGAATTCCATAGCGAAAAAATCAAGGATTGTCGGTTAAAATCCCAAATTGAAGTACAAATGTCATCTCAATTATTGAGTATCTTCCACATTGCAAAAATTGTTTTAGAAAAAATCCTCAATGTCAAAAATTATTGAGGTGTCTGGTTTATTTGTTTATTTATTACAGGCAAAAAACATGAGCGTTCGCGGACAATCCGTGACTTGAATTGATATATTTTATTTTCTCCCTGTGGGCTTCAATAGATTTCTTGCATTAAATGTATTATTTTATGAAGTTATATTACAATGTGTTCTCAAAACAATTGTAGCTGGGGAGCTACAATTATTTTGTAAATTGTAACAAGTTACAGTTTCTGTTTGAAGAAACCACGATCAATACAAACAATTACATTCTCTTCCGCGAGTTGAGTAATAGGGTAGTTGGGCGGTCGTCAGGTTGATTATGAACCCAGGTCATGCAGCGTCCCTTTCATCTTTCAACCCTCCGGACCGGTCTCTCGTCTTGCACAGACGTAAACATATTGCTGACAAACTTTCAAGTGACATCCGCCATTTCTGTCCGGTGTAATAAGCAGTAAGCTGACGCGAACGGGACCCACTCCCAGGGGCTAATCTTGAAAAGGAACTACGATACGCTGATAAATGGTTTACTTGGAGTGAATCAAGTAGCAAAGTAACAAAATTTGCATTTAAAGCTTTACTATGGAACCTAGCTATAACTATGTTCGGATTCACAAGAATCAGGTAAGTACATCGATACATCGTCCTTGAGGACACATATGAATGGATTAACCCGTATTTTGAATTGTGATTTAGGGATGTGGATAGATTTTACAATAATAAATGTTTGCTAATACTATTATTATACCCTCCACGTGGCGAATTAGAATTTAGATATTATTTACTGACCTTGTGAAAGTGATCGCTTTGTTAGTTAAAGGGTAAAAAAATAAATCTGCTACCCTTTACAAATCTCAAATACGCCCAGCAATTTAATTTGAGAGCCACCTTTGGGCTAGAGCCACACAACACTTGATAAACCTACTTTGATTCTGTGCAAAGGAGGGCGGTCCGTCTGATTGACAATCCGTTTTTGACAGTCCGATTACCATCTCTAATGCACAGATGCAATGTAGGCATGTTTAATCTGTTCTGCAGCTATTTTAATAGAGCCTCGATGAACACCCATTCACAGTTGATGATGGCTAATCGTTTTTATGTCAAGGCACTTGTATCTGGAACGAGTTACCTGCATCAGTTTTTCATTCTTCATTTACTCCAGGCATCTCAAGAGTCGCATTAATAAATCCCTTCCTAACAGTCCCTACTTTAACACGCCTCACAATGTTGTCCAACCGGGTGGCGACATAGCTCCCATGCATTTTTTCACTGTACAGACAGGGGCTTATGAGGTGTCATTTAAAAAAATACAGAACTTATATCTTAGAAAAAAGGTCGCTGAAATATTAAGATGCATTCATTGTGCCTGTATATGCGTAATACGAACAAGAATAAGTAGTTTTTTGTATTGAAGCACCAATTCAATATTGTATTTGTATGCCTTTCTTGAAAGAATTGTAACTGTATACGGACAAAACTATTTATTCATGTTCATATTGCGTATCTTCGGGTGTGAACAAATAATTCAACGCAATATTTTAAAGCATCGATTACAATAATGTTTTTTCTTAAAATAATTAAATTAGCGCCATCTATGAAACATAAACATATGAATTATTTTAAGTATGCCCTTAATAAACATTTTAAAATATAATTTAATTACTTTGGACTGACTCATAACTAATGGCTCGACTTTACCATTTTTAATGAATCTTATTTTTGTATATCATAATTGTTGAAGTAAGAACTTACTCTAAGCTCTATGACCTGATTTATTTATACTCTTTATTAAAAATCCGTATCAGCTCCGTCTCTCGTCCATCGCAAATAAGTAAACTCATACAATTTCTAAAAGTATCACCAAGTTGTCCATAATAATTATGAACGAACTTTTTTGTAACGTCGACATTTCAAAACAAAAAAACATTGTGACTGAAGCCGAATCGAGATGATGTTCAATTTTTTTTCCAGTACGCACGTTTTACGTAAACGTAACCCTTAGCGACCTTCGGTAACTACGTAGGTCGTGTTATTATCATACCACATTGTTACTAACAAATACTTTTTATTGAATTAAATTCAAACTCTTAACGCATTCCAAGGGGGGCCTATTCTGTATCTTTCGGGTTAAAAACCAACAAGTTCGTGATTTAATCGTTCCTTGCCGGTGCTGTCAACTGAGTGAACATCGTTTTTAATCAATAAATATCTCTGTAAACACCGAGTTCAAATTTATTGGTATTCCTCCACAATACATTTATTTATTGCATTAAGTAATTATAATATATAAATATTTATCGAGTGTATAGTGCCGTAGGACGCGTAATTTTTTAACACCGTAAGGGAATGGTTAATACGGGTTTGTGACGTGGCCAAACCGGCGGCAGGAATGTTTCGAAAGATACAGAATTGGCCTAACGCTGAGATGATGCGTTTTATAGAAAAAATACATAGGACATACGCACAACGAAATTTATAGTATTAGATGTATAGTTAGGTACTATTTGTAACAAGTTAAAAAATATATATACTTAGCCAGCTGGGTGGGTACTTTATTGCATTGATACCAATAAAAATGGTAAAAGAAAACATTAGTAATCGTGAATCGGTGCAAAAGTGCAACCGCTGTCAACGTCACGCTGCATATTGTATGTTTCAAATAGAAATGGAGCTTTGGCCATAAATTCAGCTGCTACAAATAAAAGCTTCCTCTGTAAAAAGGATCAGCAATATAAAATTGCACTCTAGATATTGAAACCTGGTATCTACCTACCTACCCGCTTCCCGGAATGTTCTCAAAGAGCTGTAAACTTGGAAGCGTAATCTACTTTCAAATGGAGCAATATAAAATTTATGAAAGGATTGTTTATAAATATCGGAGTTCAAATCAGTGGATGGAAAGTAAATAAGATAAAGTGAATTATAAAACAGTACTTTGAGAATACAAAAACAAAAATTTAAAAGTAGGATTACCTGATGCACTCTAATTGAAGAGTGGTTGCCGGTAAAGCCTTTGAAAATGAATGAAATATTTTTTCTAATATTGAGTTGTCTATGAATAAGAAAACCCTATCCCATCATAGCTTTCTTTTCTCTTTCAACACTGAAGTATTTTTAATGGTTGCCATAGACAATATAAGCATATCCGTTGCTGAGAAAGTAATTTTACTAACAATATTTTCAATGTTTCAGAGTTCGGATTAACGAGTAAAAACCGTATTTAACAGATTTTATATAATGGCCTTAAGTTTGGATAGTCTGGTGATTAAGTTTTTAAAATATTGTTTTAAATATCGTTCATATAAATGCAATTAATTTTATCAGCTATTTTTGAACGCCCTATTGAGCTTTTACATAACATTAATAAAAAAAATAAAAGGAAAAACATGTTATAAAAACATAAAATGCAAATTTACTAGTTAAATTAAGCTGTTAAGAATCATCCAAATTTATGTACGAGTAATAAAAAAAATATATAGGTATATATTTTTAATATTTAAGATGAACGGCTGCGCGGCCTTCTTCATACAAAACTTAAATTTGGATTTGAAGCCAAAATACTTGTCCGAACTGAAAAATCATTCATTTATTTGTGTTTTATATTAGAAAATATAGGCCATTAAAGAATTTTTATAATTTCTTTAAATTATTTCCAAATATACTATGTAAATACAATGAAATATAATTTAAAACGTGTTTTTAACGATAATTGAGGTTGAAAATTGTGTTCTAACGTAAATTGGTCGTATGAAAGTAAAATTTAAACCGATCAAAAGAGTTATGCTTAATAATTAATATTTCATTCACAAAAGGTAAGCTTGTTTTTTTAGTAATTACCAATAAAACACAAATAATTGCCAAACTTGCCTCCAAAATCGTGAAAAATCAATTTCTTTGATTACCAGTGTTTTATAATCTGAAACACAAATAAGTAAAGGAGTAAAAATTCGTATTGGATATTTGCTACTGCATTTGATTAAAATAGTAATTATTCAGTTTGGTTGGGTATTTTGGTTTTCAAATTTAAGTTTTGTATGAAAAGGGCTGCACAACCTTTCCCTTTACGCATATGCATAAATTATGATTACTCATTATTTCCATAAAATAAAGGTGAAAAGCTTGGTTTTCGATATGTGAAAATTTAACATTACCACATTACCCAGTCTATATATTCTCTCTAAGGCCGGTAGTGAAATATCGCTAATCAAATAATACATATGTACCTGCATAATAGGAGGGAGAAAGTTGTATATATATATTTATTAAATCAACAAACTGACCAACTGAACAAACTGAATAGTGAAATAATTAGACGGATGACGTCAATGTATTTTTGCCAGTAGGCTTGCTATCAAGTGTTGAAACAGTTCCCATTTGAATGGCTTGATACACAATACTGTGTGGCCTCTATGTATATTTTATTTCACCACGGGCTATGACTTTGGTTATTATTGAGTACGGGAACACATAGATGGTTACATGAAACAGCGGAATATGGCCATGGCGGCTATCGGTCCGAATGAATCTCGAGTGTTGGAGAAATGTTATTGTTTTCCTTGCCGCATGACTGATCATCATTGCTGAAACAATGTGGCATAAATGGTTTTACGTGTTATTCATGCTTCACTGTGCGATCTGGAATATTGTAAAATGCCACCCGAATGGTATTCACGCTACCGCATCGGTACCAGTGGCACTACAAAACATTTTGGATGAATGGATACCAACAAAAGAATTTAGTGTTTTATTGTAAAATTTCTTTTCAAATTGGTATGCTAGTAACATAGAAAAAGCACAATTTTCCGTTCAACCTCAAAATCAATTTATTATAATTAGAGGAATAATTTAAATAAACTATACGAACTATCTTTTGATGGCGAATACTAACCCATCTCTAAATAGTACAGGGTTTTCCAATAAGAGGTGTTATTTTGATATTCAATCGTAAAAGATTAATGGTTTTGTTGCTTGTGTGGCACGTAGCACCGTCTTGTTGAAAGTAAAAATTGTCCAGATCACTACCATCTAATTCCGGCTATAAAAAATTCATTAATCATCTCTCAATAGCGCAATCCATTCACCGTAACTGTTGCTTCAGCCTCATTTTCGAAAAAGTAAGGTCCAATGGCTCCACCGGACCATAAACCGCACCAAACAGTCACACGTTGAGGATAGAGAGGCTTTTCAACAATAACTCTTGGGTTTTCCGAGCCCCAGATGCGACAATTTTGCTTGTTGACGAAGCCACCGAGGTATAAATGGGCCTCATCACTCAAGATGATTTGCATTTGATTCACTCAAGTGAGTTTTAATAATTTCAATGCGTTGTTGAAGCGTGTATCGTTCCATTTTTATTAATGGCGTAGTTTTTATTTGTCAAATGTCAAAAAGTGACAGCTTCAAAAGAAAAATCTACCGAAATAGCAGGCTATTCAAAATAACACCTCTTATTGGAAAACTCTGTATAAAATAAATTCACGATCCGCGTCTGTCTGTTTGTCCGCTTAGTTCTTCTAAACTATTCAACGGATTTTCGTATAGTTTTCACCAACATTTATATTTTTTATCCGACAGGTTTATGTACATAAAACATGCATTATGTACATAAATCTTATTATATTTATAGAAAGTAGAGAAAAGTCGATGATTTGTAATCAATTCGTAAAAATATATATTTTCGGCGCTTACATTGCTAACGCTGACTAAACCTTATGATATACATCAAAACAATGTACTACGCAATTGTATATAATAAAAAGGTCTATAGAAAAATCCGTCATCGCGTATGTCTATCTCCTAAGATCCCCAGCAATGTACACCGGGTATATGTCAGTTAGTAATAATAAAAATAAATTATCTTAGATGGTGTTTTGGATAAATATATCATATTTTTATGGTTTTTATTTGCGACGTCTATTGACTTTCCAGCAAGTCTAGAATGATTGTTTTTTTTAAGTATCTTAATGAGTTTCAAATTGTAATACTGATACCACTTTATTGTTTATATTTTTAAAATATGAAAACAAAATTAACTTTTATGTTCTCCCTCTTTTACCTGTTAATATACTGTAACTCTGTTATTGATTTAATATGTTTTTATAAAATCCTGATGAAGGTTCAGGGAGAAGAATAAAAACATACGTACATTAGTAGAAATGTATTAAATATTTGTACAGCGTCCTTGGGATGATTTTGCACAAAAACGACACTATACAAATTATCAAAATATTATTATTATTAGATAATTTATGAATAAAAATTTGAAATATAAAAATCGCATGTAGGACTTGACCACACAATAATTTTACTGAAACTTATTAAGTAAAACTTTATGGACAACGTTACTTGTATGCATTTATTGCAAAATAGCTCCATATTTATTTTTATTAAATTTTTTTACCTTAACCCCACACAAGAGGCCCTTACGAAATTAATTACTTTATTATTCTCCATCTACGGCGCAAGGCGATGGGTTTGGAGCTACCAAACCAGTCTCTCCCGATCTGGCACGTCACGCAGCTGGTGGGCAGGCGCATCCTGAACACACCTCACCCAAGAACCGGAGTGACCAATGGCAAATGCTTTGGTTATCCAATAAGTGGTTCAGGGAGCGGCGTAACCCAAACCCGCCTCCTAAATTAATGTTATTCATTACTAACAAAATAACTATCCTTCAAGGTAATGCATGCCAATTGACTTTAATGCCATTTTTACTATCTACTTGATTTACATGTCTACCCTAGTTTATGAAAAATAGATCAATATTTACGACCAAACTATCCATAAAACAGAATAAATCCCCCCAAATCAACTGTCCCATTATCCTATCGTACGCTAGCAAGACGATAATTCTACTTTGTTGGTAATAAGCACGCGACTGGGATTATTTCAAACGAAAAACAGTTCGCAAGATAATGTACGTAGGATTACGCCTAAAGCTGCAATTAGTTTATCTTTATTTATTGGATAGTGGGCTCCTCTACTGCTGGGGCGATTCGATATAAAGTTATAGAATAATCAATGAATAAATTATGTGAATGGGAGAGCTACGTACTTCTCTCCAATCTAAATGATAAATCTATTCAGATATAGGAAGCTGTTAGCATTTAAAATGATTCAATCGAGAGAAATTCAACTTGAACATAACAAATAACAACAATACTCAACTTTTGGTGTTTACAATTAATGCAGACATTACAAAATTACTATTAAAAGGTACCCACAAAAAGAATATGTGGGTGGCTAGGAGCTATTATTATTGTTGGGAATAATCCATAATAGCCCAGGGTCAGGAAAAAATAAACCGATTAACATTCCAAGCTCTTTTTGCAATTTTATGGCGGATTCGTGAAGGGTTATCTGAGTTGCAAAGGTGTATTAAATATTTTTTACAGAAAAGCAAAAGTAAAACGTTTACGAAAAAAAAAAAATTAAAACATTTCACTACGTTATTGTATTTTTATTAAATACTAGTATGGTAAGTGAAAACATTGTGAGAAAGCATCAACATTGATGAATTTTGTAATAAATCGTTGGTTATTGCATCAATTGGTATTTTCAAAATGGTCTAATACAGTCCTTGCATTAATGAAATTAATACGGCAAAACAGAGAATGCAAAAACAGACAGTGCAGTTTTGAAGGGTTATTAATAAAAAAATTACAGTTATTACGGAAATAGGATTTATTTTATTTTATTCGGTACATCATGCCTCGATATATGCATCAAGTCCTGAAGATGACTTCAGAAACCCAGCAAAGATACACTAATGTAGGCGATTTCTGAAGTTTTCGGCGGCATTTTGGCACATTTAGTTGGGTTAGCGACGATTTCCTTTCGAATTCGATCCTTGAGTTTTTTCAAGGTGGGACGCCAATATTTAATAATATTTTCTTTCAGGTAGCCCTACAGGAAGAAGTAGAAAATTACGGCTGGAAGGCCTGCTGGGTAGCGACGAAAGGATGGAAATTATCAAGAAACTTGTGGACGGTGAAGCTCCGGTACTATCCGGACTAAACCATGGTAACGACTGAAAACGGCACAACCCTCTCGTCACAATGAGACTCCTTCAAGATTCCTATCCCCACCGCACGAGTTGTATGGGCCCTTCAAAACTGCACTCTCGGTTTTGCTGCACCCTGTATTTTGAAGGAAACTTTGTATTACCTCGATCAAAACATATTTTATTTAAATATTTGTCTTATTTACTTATTCTTGCTTACTCGCCGAGGGGGAGGGGGGATGTTAATCACTCGACGTACACCGGCTGACACTATTTTAATAACAACCTACCTTTTTTGGGAAAATTACGTTTTTATAAACTGTGATAATGAAATAATGTGTGTATATATTTAGTAAAAAAATATACATCTATCCCATGTGGTTTCCACAGAATAGCTACTTATATTTAGTTAAATATTTTTTTCTTCCTAATGTTATAAAAAATGTTAAATTATGATGAAGACATACAAAAAAATTCTTGAGTTTTATTAAAATTTATAGCTAAATAAGCGCTCTTCGTGATAAAATAAGTAATGTTAGGCTTTCCTCTCAATAAATAAATTGTACAACGACTTTGAAAATGAATAATTATGATATTTGACATGAAATTTTGCGACGAGCTTTTTCACAGATAAAATAAACATATTTGCAAGTGATGAATCCACAAAATTCCTTCTCAAACTAATAATGTTTTTTTTTGTATTTTATAAGAATTCCTTAAGTGTAAAGTATCATAAAATCGAGGCAAATGTGGTGAGCTACTAGAAAATTTTCGGTAGTTATTATGGCAGGCTAAGGGTTAAAGATTAGTAGTAAAAAGTTGTAATTCATATCAGCTTTATCCGTTTCAAGGATGTCTACCGATGTAATAATAAATGAAAATTCGTGCGAATGCTTTTTTATGAAGTAATACGACACGCCCGTAAGTTAAGCTTATTGGCCCGATAAAAAAACGATAGTAGTGTAGGAATCGGCAGCGAGAAAGGGAATGGAGGAATAAAAGTGGATATCAAAAATAACAACCGTGGCACTCCCGACTCCGGACAGTAGCGTTATAGCGTTATACTTTCAAATTGGACTGCCATATGAATAACATGTCTAGCAACAGTTAATCCCTTGGATTGTACGAACGATCTGGATGCAGGATAAAGGTGAAATGATAATCTGGTTTTATTTTTAAAATCTTTTGATTTTATTTTTAAAGTTTGTGAAGCACAAGATATCTTGTGCAAATAATATTGCGTGATTGTAGTATTGACTACTGTTCCCGTTTCGTGAACAAAACGTTGTCAGATTCAAAGATTTCAGAAAAGTTGCTTGTATTTTTTTTTTACTTAAATCCACACAGAAGGCCCTGGGAAAACATAAACGTCCCCCAGAGCCATCATCTTTGGGGATGCTGTTTGGATGGGTCTTTTTGTGGACAGGAAGGAGTGAACATGGGTCTTCAAGAGAACCATGTTGTCGGAGGGTCTGAAAATCGTTCCACAGCTGTTGAACTCAGGAGCTGGTCATGGTGACTTATAATGACAACAAAGCGTCTTTCATTGAAATACCAGTAGAAAAAGGTCAGCAATCCCACCCGAAGCCTGTGCTTTATTACAATCCGTTTTTTTAAGATAGGGGAGATGGCAATAACCGTATTTAGAGACAAAATCTAATAACCAGGCACTTCCTAATCTTCACATTTTTCATCTTATTTCATTCTCCACATTTTTCAGCTTCAAAAGATATACCACATTAGGAATTCAACTTATCCAATCAGATTGCGATATTATTTTTCATTTAACAAGGTTTAACGAGTAAACAACTTACTATTTAATTCATGATTTGAATAACACGTTTCTTTTATGTGGAACTACAAGATTATGAGGAATGCATATTTAAAAATTAAACAAATTCCTAATTGAGTCAGATATTCTTGCACGGTTTTTAATAAAGTTATTCGATGGTTACAGTTTATCCGTATTGAGTTGTATATAATAAAAGCCCATACGACATGTTGATTAAATAATCACAATGATATTAAATAATCAAGAATTTCAAATACGACTTAAAATCTTTAATAAAAGGGATCATTTCTGTGGCAAGGAGCAAAGCAATTGACTTTTAATTCAAATGCCAAAGTCAATGGTAAGTACATATTTTTCTATCACCTATATGTTTAATATTTTAATATTTGAAACTGTTATTTCGTGGTGGAATTCCATTATAAATATATATAAAGAACACATTTTTAAACTTTTTTCCACTTGTTTTTATTTGACGGTCAAATAAAAACAAGTGGAAAAAAGTATAAAATTGTGTTTTTTATATATATCTATATGTTTAACTCTAACTAGTTACTTAAAACCTTTTTCTTATTGAATTGTTAGAAAATGGAAGGCAAATTTATATATTAATTTTATTTAAACGTGCATCCGCGCTCCGATGATGGTGTGAGTTAGGAAAAAAGAGCTTAGAAAAAGAAGCCAGATAAAAATATTTTTATTGACTTATAAATTCCCTAGAGTAATAGCTGTCTTAAATTTCATAGAGCTAGAGCTTACCGTTCGCGTTAATCTTTACTTAAAATTCTCACAATGGTATTTTAATATTTCGGGGTTGACAATTTTTTACCCATGCACAGAATTATAATTTATTCCCTAATCTCTCACCCGAATTAGTTACTGTATATACTTTTTTGTTCTGTGGTCCAACATGTGTTTTTTTTGTAATCCGTAGTAATTGAATCGGATGAAAATAGGTTGTGAATAGTAAAAGGTTATCTGAGGGAAGGGAAAAAAATTCAAAACAACCAATAATTATTTTATTTCAGCATTGCTTAATCCTAGTATTGCAACCCTTAAATTTGTTTCATGGCTTTCTTCTTGCTTGTTTTACGCAAAATCGATTGTTTTCTATTATTTGTTATTACGTTCTTTCAAAGGCGATGGCGAACATATCGCTGATTGTGCTATAATCGTAAAGCAAATACGAAATAAATACAAGTTAGCATCATTATTGTATGAGAGAGTGTTTTAGGCTATTGTAGCTAATGCGCTATCAATAAAATTACTCCTTCAAACATGCCTAATAAAAGGGCTTAGGATATTATTTTATCTAAGATTCATTTTACCCGGTGAAAAATTTCGTTACGAATCTTGGATACTATGTTATATACTTATGGGACTATTTCTCACTATGTAAAAATAGTGAATCATTTTTTAATATTAATTTTATACTCGTATACTTACTTAATAAGAAGAATAATGTATTTATTTTCTTTGTGCTTTTCTTGAAGGCTCCCGATATAAATTGGTAAGATTTTTTCTTGCCATTTTATATGGAGCGAAAACTGAATATGACGTAGTAAAAATTTGAGAATTTTCATGAATATTTGTTATAATTATTTATACATATATATTTATACAATGACGTTTTACTTAGAAACCATTTCATACCGAGGTATTTCTTAAATCTGTTATAACGTTACAATAAATTTTTAAATTTCAATAAACGCCGATTTATATGCACTGAATTAAACTGAAAAAAAAATCATTTTTAATTTTCGAAATATCTATTTGAGATATAAAAAGCACAAAGTTGGATTAAAGAACAAAAAAGCATTATGATGGACACATTTCATTATACATAACCGTACATCATAATATATGACCGGTCGGTGGCCGAGTTGACATCGCGCTTGGGTCTCACTCGGGCGTAGTGTGTTCAATTCCTCGAATGGCTAAGTCCTCCATCACAACACAAGCAACATTTTCAGCTTACTGTGGTGGTAGTGGGAGATTTTCAAATATTGTCAGGTTATTCGTTACCCGGGAATGTTTGTCTTTCTTTAAAAAAAAAAAAACTAATTTATTTATTTATTTATTTATTTCATTCAAAAAACAGTTTTTACATAAAAAGCATACTCTGCACATCTCACTAGGGCATTCCTGTATCAAGATGTGCAGCTTTACAATAATATCATTTAAAAAAATACATATATGTAAATTAAAAATAATAACAACATTAAATTAAATTTAAACAAAAAAAGAAAAGTTTATGACACGGACGTTTCGAGACCGGTAGACAAAAATAAACAAAATTTTAGTAACAAATGTATGAAAAAAATAAAAACAAAAAAGTCAACAAAAGAAGCATTATTAAGTAAGTTGGCAACAATAATATTCTTCTTTTAACTAAAGTACAAGGTACCTGTGCTGGCTTATCAGACACAAGCATAGGGTAACCATACTAACAATTACAACATGGATAGTATGAATAATAGATTATAAGAAAAAATAAAAATAACTAAATAAAAAAGGTAAATAATAACCGATAGGTAAGTAGATAATATTATAATAAAAAGTAAGTAAGTAAATAATTTAGCTAGACAATAATTAAAGTAAATATTAATACGATAATTAAGTAGATAATAATAATAATAAGTAACATAATAATAAATAACCAAAAGTTATTTTAGAAGTAAATAAGTACATGCGCAGTAAGTAAATAAGGATTGTATCGAAACAGAGCTTCCACAAGGAATTATGATATAAGCGACAACATTGGTGATCCAAAATCATCACTCTCAGCTAGTACGGAGATTTTGACCATTTTCTTGAATGAATTTAACGTACCTATAGTTTTTATATTTTCTCCAAGCATATTATATAGCAACGGAGCTTTATATGAAAAACTCCTTTGCATAAACACATTATTACCTTTACTTTTGTTTTTATTATTTTATTTTTACTTATGATTTCATTTTATTTTTTTATTGGATTTCATTATCTTTTCAAATAGGGGGCTCGTCACCAAACAAGTACCAAGTGATGCGCACATTATAAAATATCATTTTAAAACATATATTTATTGTATCCATTTATGTACACATTTTTTTTAGCTTTTATTCGTGTATACCATAGATTATATAAGAAAACTGGAAGTGTCTTCCATACAAATTTGAATGGAAACAAGTGTTCCACTAAGCCCAATAGCTCAGCGCTCTGTCTCGCTTATACTCGCTTGTTATCGTAGATCTCAATCCCAATTGAATTTCGAAAACATTTTATGTACTGGAAATTTAAGCCCCGATTGGGCAAATATTTGGATCACAAAATACCCTCACAAGACTTTTATTGGGTTCTTCTTTATTCTAATTATGCTATTCACACATAAAATACATAAGCAATAAAAAAAGAGCGCCCATCACACAGATATTAGATATTAGCTAAGGATGATAGCACAAACATATTTGCTCCCTTTTGCTCCATGGGACACATTGTTTTGTATGACTCGAATCAATTGTAAATAGAATATTCGATGAGATTATATGAACTATAAGTTAAACAACTATTTATACGACAGCAGATGATTGGAATCTTGAAAACTGGAACCAAAGTTAGCTATCGTAATCACTATACATACAATGCTATAGACCGTGCATATTAAATAATGTAATAATTCTTTGTGGGATACAAAGAAAAATAACGTTCACGTTTTACATTATAGGCAGCAAGTTAACTAGGAATTCAATAACGTACTGACACCTCTTTGAACACCTATTTTTTATTTTTCACACTTTGTCCCATTCAATCGCCCAGCACGTACAACTGACCCTCTCCTTTAAAATTTCCCCGCTTTTCCAGTGCGTCAAAGTAAGAGGTGCCGAAGGATAAGACTGGTACGGATCACTTAAAAAAACTTGAATACAGCAAGCAAAATAAGATATCTCCATAAAAGTTTTCGATGATTCTTTTCGTGACGTTTTCATGGACTTTGGTAAATAAGTTCTTTTTGAGCTTGGGCGAGGGCTTGAATATGTACTTGAATGAGTCTGCGCAAGATTTTAGTGCAGCGTGGAAACCAAGGGTTGTCGGGCGATAAATTTAGTTTTATGTCCTTTTGGATGGCGGTGATTGTTAGAAGATTCACCCCAGCCGACTGCAGCGCCATAGGGCGACACGTGTGCCGTTTCGGTAACAACCCCCAGTGAAAGATATAATACAATGTTGGTACGCGGCGGAAAGTGTGGTATTGATACACGATGATCTGAAAAAACATCATCAAATACAGCAAAATGGCACAATATTTGATGTCATTCAATAACAAGGGACACACATGTAAAACAAACGGTTGTCGATGCATATATTCTTGCTTACTTAGAGTAAAATAAAAATGCATATCTATCCATGATCAATCACGGTGGAAATGGATATAATCTATATTCTAGATCGTAATCGCATGTGTCAAATCATTATTTAATAACAAATTGATCATTTCATAGTTAGTTCTCATAACACTGAAGCTTGATTAGAAACTAAAAACATACCTACACACCATAACAGGTACCTACATGATAAAGCTTTAAATCGTCAATAAGAATCTTCAATGAATACAGTTATTCCACAAAGAATTTTTTTAATAAATTGACACTGCCATACTGCCTGAGTTTATTGTCTACAGAGCTGCCTGTGTTGTCCATGTAAATATGCAATCATTCCTTTGAAGTTATAAAAACACTTTCTATTTACCCTGCGCCTATTTATGCGAATCACCGCGGAATATTCGTATTATTGCAGCCCAATGAATGCTTTTATTTTCCATTGCGTGTATTCTTTTTCACCGCGAATGCATTGGGGGAATCTTAGAGTCTTTCTATTAGGTCTAATTGCGTCTTAGGTACAAGCAAATACACTCCTTTGTATTACCCTCCAGGAATATAAATCGTTAGTGTTTTTTTCCCCGTCTTTTTGTAAAGGTATCTTTGCTATCTGTGACGTGCCCTTGCGCGGGCAAAGGGGAAATGGCTACGTGATATATTTTCCTGTAGATGAAAAAACGTAATGGGCTAGAGAGCATTTCATATTGCACCACGTAGAGGTAGCAAAAGTATAATGTATAGAGAATAGATGGTTTGGTGAAAGAAAAATCTATACGTACTTTGGTGTGAAACGATTTATTTTATTTTTATTTTTTTATTATTTAATAAATGTTTACATGTTACATTTTTTGTAATTTTTTTAACTACCATACTAAGCTAATGCCCGTGTTATGGTAGTTATACATGAAATAATAATAAATATAACATAAAAGAACTAAAAAATACTGTTTTATAGAAACATAAGTATGCAAGTATGAATCATACATGAAATAATAATAAAAATAACATAAAATAACTAAAAAATACTATTTTATAGAAAAATAAGTGTGCAAGTATGAATCATACATGAAATAATAATAAAGATAACTTAGAAGAACTAAAATATACTATTTTATAGAAACATAAGTATGCAAGTATGAATCATACATGAAATAATAATAAAAATAACTAAGAAGAACTAAAAAATACTATTTTATAGAAAAATAAGTATGCAAGTATGAATCATACATGAAATAATAATAAAAATAACTTAGGAGAACAAAAAAATACTATTTTATAGAAACATAAGAAAGAAGTAAAGAAAAAAACATTGGAAAAGGATACAGGTGGTCGACCTCTACAAATTACTTGAAAACTAACTAACTATCACGCCATTTCCCCGCAGGGGTAGGTGAGGACGGACCGCCAAATAACTCGGTCTTGGCACACACTCCTTGCCTCATTCACATTCACATATCGTCTCATACATACTCTTCTATTATTCTAACTCTTGACATTGCCCGACTCAAGTTTCTGATTCATTTGGTCGTGCCATGTCTTCCTCGGGCGTCCCCGACTTCTGCTACCATTCAAATTTGTATCGTATATTCTCCTTACACTCTCTTCTTTGCTCATTCGATCTACATGCCCAAACCATCTAACCGTCTCTTTCTTGATCTTACTCATTACGCTTACATCAGCCTTGCACTCTTTGCGGATCTCCACATTCCTCACACGATCAAACATGGTTTTACCACACATACGCCTCAGGGATCTCATTTCAACAGTATTCAATCTACTTTCATCTTTTCTTTGCCAGTTACATGCCTCACTTCCATACATCAGTGTAGGTACCAGCACTCCATTGTGGACTGCTAACTTCGCTTCTTTGGACAATTTTTCGTTAGCGCCAAATGCGTTCAGTTCTCCATTAATGGAGTTACCTGCATTTACACTTCTTTCAATATTCCTGTCAGCCTTCCCATCTCTCGTAAACATACTTCCTAAATACATAAACTCATCCACCTGCTCCAAGTATTCCTCATTCACAGCTATTCAAATTACTTGAGCATGGTTATAAAGAGTTAAATGATTTTTTATTGGTTAAATTTATATATTTTAAAAGGTGTTGGTACTAAAACCAAAAATTAATAATAATATATTCATTGAACATCCATAAAATAATTGATGGAGATAAAAAAAAAACACCTACAAACAAGGTTAGCTTTATACTGCTTGTTAAACATACTTGTGTATTACTATTGCGTAAAATCTAGTTTAAATAACACTTTTATTTTTTATGAATACCGCATAAGAGTTTCAACTATTCCAAATCGTCTGGAGCCAGTGAGACTCTTTCATCTCCGATAGGAATATATTATAAAGTTGAAGGTTATGGGGGAGGAGAGGGGAAGTGAAAGGTAGGAGAGTATCTGGCTATTCAGATCTGATCACAAAACACTGCTAAAGCCATTTAAAGCAACATTCATTCATTCATTTCTGAATGGTGGTCTTACACCAGGGCGATACTGATTGTGTCTTCCACTCTGGAACGTGACGCAATTATACAAAATATTATTTTTAAATAAATAAATTGATTTGAAACGGAGGCCGTCAAGTCGCTTTGAATTTATGAGTCATTTTAAAAATTGGAACTGATTTTTTTTTTTTTTTTTTTTTTTTAATTTTATTGAAACATATAAACAAGGTTACAATATTATAACAATATAAACACCAATATTTCAATCACTCTCCTAATAAAGCAGCTGCTTGTGTTTAGGAGAGGACAACAAAATATTTCAGATAAACTATTAAGTACGTACTTACAATATACAGGGTGTCCGGGGGTAAAGTGCTCTAACTTCTGGAGGCGATTCTACATGATAGTAGAAGTAAAAAAGGTAAAGAGCTTTTTTCGAAATTCCAATGTTAATTTTCTTAAACAAAAATATTTTTCTATAGAAGAATATTTATTTTTACCAAAAACTACCTTAAAACATTGGAATTTGTAATTTATTATTTTAAATTCTATAGTCTCTTAAAGTTAGCGCACTTTTACCCCTGATATCAAATATTATTTAATTTGTTGTTTAACAGAGGATAATTTTTCTTTTTATTTAAAAAAAAATAAAGATTTATTTCTTGTGGTGTGTATGTGAAGGGAATGCTGTTCAACACTACGAGTGTTGCAGCTGATTATTTGAGTGTTGAACATTATTTCAGTTACCTCTTTCTGGGAGCATTTTCTGCATAATATAATACTGTGGTGTGCTTATTGAAACCAACTATTGAGACATAAGTTATCTTGTTGGGGTATTAATTTTATAAATGGGTATTTTATGACTTTGACACATCACATTCACATCAGAATCGTAATACTATTTCGAACAAAATACAACTTACAAAACATTAAACTTTTATTTTTTAATAGATTAGGTTATCAGAGAAAAAAAATAAGAGAAAAATGTGTAATGCTAATTTATAAATCATCTCTTCAAATTATTTGTAATCCGGTTAAAAACGGGATTGCGGGCCGTTTTCAGATAAACTTTTAGTAAATTCCTTATTTATCGGAACACGTGTTCATGTACCTGAATTTTCTTCGTAAAATATAATGACGGAATGCGAAAAACACGTGTACTTACGTCGTGATAGGACATTCGTATTTTACTGAAAGTTTTTCAGGAGAACTATTAATTAATTATTTAAGGGCCTGCAATCCCGTTTTTATTCGGGATAATTTGAATAGATTCTTAATTAATTGTCAACACTCATTTTTCTGATGAAAACACTGTTTTAATGTTTGTTGTAAATTAATAGTTTAGGTGTGTTAAAGTAAACAAACAGAAAACATTTCATTACACTGCCAGTATTTTTTTTTATTTTCTTCAGTTTTTTACCTTAAAGATTACGTATTTGCATAACATATTGCCCAGCGCTGTAGTCCCCTTTGTTCAGGTACACTGTATTTGATGGTAATTGTTGCTTGAGGCTGAATTGTATAGGAAAGCAACATAAAGAAAAATGAAAAGGAATAATAATTGGAAATTATTTTGTGCGTAAGCTTGTGGTTCCACTGTCAAAAGTAATGAACCACTCAATCAAAGTAATGCTTATTAAGTTTGGATCATTTTGGACAAGTGGGTGGGAGAACATTGCCTCTGGCACTTAGTTTTATTGTTCAATGTTACAATAACAGTAACCATAGTTTATTATTTACTTTAATTCCTAATAATGTGTTTAAAGCGTGGGCGACAAAAAAATTTTAACTAGTGTACCTATTTATAGCCGAAACACCACTTAAATGATAACGTTTAAATAAGTTTAAATTACCTATTTATAACTGCAAATAAACAAGCTCAAGAAATTAAAACATTATTTGGAAACAAATACCAAACTACTTTTATCAGTCGATTCTCACATAATCCCTACAAATTTTACGATTAGTATCTAAATAATTATGATATATATTTTTTTCAAATTTGAAACAAGAATTGACGAGGAACAACCGAATAGTTTTTTCGGTAGATGACATTAATGACCTCCATGATAGGGCGGTGACATCCCCTCCTAGATTGGAAGATACTCTCAAGCCCTTCCGAGATACGTAGGTATCTACTGCCATTCAAAATCAGAACATTGCTAAATGCCCTAGGGTAAACATGTTCATAGCAAGGTATACCTCAATCGTTCTTTTTTTAAACTACTCCCCCCACTAGAGAGGAAGATCTATTATTCCCTCACAACTTTCCATAAATTGATTTGGAGTACCACATATAATTGATTCGGAATATTTTCGGTTAGTCAACAATTTTATTTTAAATTAAAACATAATCGCGATCAAATCAGCCAACCATTTGATGATTGTATTATTCGTGTTTAGGCAATAAGGATGCGGTCCTTCGCGGTGAACATGTGAGATAATTAGGAGGCCCGCGGCCCGGCATATGGCAGGCAGGAGTGTCTAATTGGGCGCCCACGGGTCCCGCTACCCGAATAATGGGGCACCAAGATAAAACAGGGCTCATTACGGCATACAGGAGACCATTACGGAAATCTCGGAATTTTGTTACAGATCAGGGCATCTGGTGTTTATCGAGATCTTCACAAATATGTTAAAGTGTAAATGATGCCGTTTATTTTGACTTCGGAGAGGAATGGAGGAACGATTGTATAAGACAAGAGGACGCGATCATTAATTAAAGTTAATATTAAGGGATTGTAAAAACAGGCGACAGTTTTATCAAGATTTTACGCTTGTGAGATGGTTACGATGTCCTTTACGGTGGCTGCAAGGCCAAGTGAGGATCATCAAACATAAATAATTAGGCGTAGGTACGTAGGTACTAC
This sequence comes from Hesperophylax magnus, assembly GCA_026573805.1. NCBI lineage: Eukaryota > Metazoa > Arthropoda > Insecta > Trichoptera > Limnephilidae > Hesperophylax > Hesperophylax magnus. The sequence continues at coordinate 32,196,513 of JAIUSX010000046.1, forward strand.
CACGTTTAATGTAAATAAGAGGGTAATTTATGAAGAATAAGAATCGTGTTGTTCTTTCGGGTTGTATATCTGCAAAAATAATAACAGTAGTTTTTTTCCCACATCCTTGGATGGGCATCGAACAAAATTTGAGATAGTGTAAGCAAAACATGGCTAATATTTACGCATATTGGAATATTGCAGTGTGTTTTAAAGTCATCTCAGTGAAACTCGGTGGTTAAAGCAGTCCTACAATTAGACGAAGATACTAGTATTCAAATCCTGTTTGCAGTAATAAACTTTAGTGCGATTGTATTGTTAACAACTAATCTGCCCTGAGCCAGTGATTCTATGGCATTCACAATTGGGTTATCTTGTGAGACTATACTTATCTTGTGAGGGCGGTGGAAAGAGATTTGAAAGAAGAATGAGGGGAAGTGCCTTAATCTTCAAATCTGGTCACCAAATATAGCTTCAGCCATTTAAAACAATTTTTGATTCTAAGTTGCGATCTTTCAGAAGGACGATACTGATAGTATCCACCACTCTGGACCTTGACCTTAACCGCTTGCTCGTCATGCAAAAACTCTTCAGGTATATATATTTTTTTTAATTTTGGTTAATAATACCGATTTAACAAGTATCAAGCGATATTATTAATATTCGCAGTGAGATCAGCAATATTATAAATTGGTCGTAATAATCATATTACTATTATTATTATTCTACGCCTCTTGTAAACAACCAAAGATTAGTATTCACAACATTCCCTTCCCATTAGAAGCGACTGAAGTGAGCCAATGATTTCTTACTCGTAAATTAACTGGAACATTAACATATTCTAATATGGTAAATCATAAATCAGATTTTAGATATGTATATTGTAATGGATACTAATTATATATGTTTTCACAGAACATAAAGACGCATAGAAATTTGTATTTCAATAGTTAAGTCAGATATAAGTATAAGGTGATATTATTTTATGTTATTATGAGTGAGGGTCTTTTAAAAAATAAGCAGACGTTGGAAAAAAAGAATTTATCTTTTATTTTATAATTTAAAGAAAAATTAGAACATAAATACAGTACTAGATTCACGCGCAATGACGGGTTCATGGTTCCGAAATTTAATAATAAATACGGACAGAGAACGTTTGAATACAACATACCGAAGATAATTAATTTCTTACCTGACACTATAAAGCAATGTAAGTCTATGAATAATGGTGAAAAATTGGCTATCGGAAAAAAAATATTTACTTTAATATGTATGAAAAATTGTATGAAAAAATTGTTGATTCTGTAGATATAAGATAACTGATAATGTATATGTTACTAAACTTTAAGCACCTGTTGACAAGCCAATTCAATTGGCTTAGCAGGACTTGTTTGTTGATATGTATTAACTATTTATTCAGTAAAAAAAATATATATTTTAAGATATTATTATTGGGATAGTTTTTGAGTTTTTTTTATTTTTTATTTTTTAATATTTGAAAAAAAAATTTTTTTTTCATAGATAAGTATACAGGATTTAAACAAGATATAAAAAATAGAAATTAAAGTAGCCTTTCCTCACCATAAAGAGACAATGCTCTTGTGTTTGGTGAGGGAATTCACGAATATTTGTTATAAAGTTGTCACGATTATAACACTAACACTTTATTTAGTTAACATTATCAGGTACATGAAAGGTAATATAATTCGTGTTTAAAATCCAGCAATTATAAAATAAATATTGACTAAGTATATTTTTTAATCACCTGAATGGTAAGACACTTCCCTTTTATTGTATTTTTTGCTAACGGGAAATTGGTCAGGCATATTGAAACATTAGTTTGGGGTAATACGTACCAAAAACGTTTAAGCGTTCTCATCTAAGGCAGTTTGTTATTGTTCTTGAAGCTAAGGAGAGACAAAATTAATAAAGAAGAACATACAAGAACAGCCTTAGTTTCTGGCGCACCACAGGCAGTCGAGAGACAGTAAGGAGTAAGATTTTAAAGTGGTCCTAAAAACCCTTCACACCGTCCCCGGCAGCATAGTGGCCAGACTTGACCTCTATGACGATGTTGGGGTAGTGGAGCAGTGGAATTCACCTTGTTCAATACCAGCTCAGAATTCCAAACCAGCCTAGTAGTAATACCTTGTGAACCCTCGAGCATTTCCTCTCGAGCATCCATCATGATCTGACAGTGCCACAAAATGTGCATGGCCGTTTGGTTTTCCTCATCACAGGCACAGCCAGCATGCCGAGAGAGACTGAGGATGGACCAAAATTTTCCATGTCCAGTTAATATCAGGATCACGTAATGATCTAGCTTGAGGTATGCCCGTTCCAATCTGGCTTTAACTGAGAGGAAGAAGGAGTGAGTATATTTCCCGCTTATCGCCCTGTCGCATCTACCCTACCATTCTTCAAGACTTTTCACTCGCATCTCTCTCAATAATGCTGGAAGGCGTTAGGCTCCGCCCGGGATGAGAGTAACTACACTGAAGATGCTTACACAAAGATGGGGACTCCGCAGTCCCCACTAAGATGTGGAAAAACTTCTAAATTTTGAAATGGGGTTTAGGCTTTGCTTTAAATACTCTTTACTTGTGCCAGGAAGTAAAAGATCTGTCGAAAACATCACCTACTACAGTTTTCGACAAATTTAATGTGGATACTCCCTATTCTTATTGCGGAGATTCTTGTACAAATAAAAGAACCCTTCATCAGGAGGCCAATAATCTTGTGGGGGGCAAAAGCCAACTTGTTCATTTCTCCTCATTTTAGAATACATCTCAGATAATCTTCAACTTTGCTTTCGACTTCAGTCCGGTTATCTCCCCGAGACTCATCAACAAATCATCTGCGTAAGCTACCAAGTCATCAAAAAGCACATTTCAACGTGTGAGTCTACAGACCAGACATTGAGAGCATCCCATACTGACAGCTCTGCGTACCTCGGTAGTTCCATGGGAGACTAATACTGTGCGAACCAAAAAATAATCTACCAGAATTTTAAATAAGCCACTAGTGCATCCACGACTTTTAAGTTTGCAAAATATAATCTGCCACCACGTGTTGTCGAAGGCCCCAGAGATGTCTAAAAATATTTCCACGATATACTTTTACGTGCAAACCTTCACCCAGTTGAACGTATCCAGAATAGCGTGATCAGTAGACTTTTTCGGAACAAAGCCAAACTGTATATAGCAAGGAGGCGATAGCACCAGGTCTTGGCTAGTTATGATTATTTTGGGGACTTTTCCAAGAATCGGTATAAGAGTAATCAACCTGTACCTTTTGGAATGATTTTGAACACGCCTCTCTTCCATACTGGGGAAAAATCCCCCTCTGATCTATCTAAGATGATCGTTTTCCCCTCTTAATAATTCAAAAAGGATTATCCTTACCAGAAGGATATTGTTCTTTACCTACGGAAGTATTTTCACCGTCCCCGCTTCCTAGTTCAAGTGTAATGCTAGTCAAATAACGTTTGGATGGGTTTTCCGTTGTCCCGATGGCACTATTAATTTTTTAAGGGTTGACTTTCCACTCACGACCTCTACGCAGTTCGTTTTATCTCGCAAACTCCCGAAAGGTATATCCTACGGAAAGCATGGAGATCATTCAAAAGAATGGACTCCATTTCGGGGATACATCCACCATCACTGGCATCCCCGTAATTCCTGCAAGAGCTTTTATGGGAACTTTTAATGGAAGTTAGCTAACTCGACCACCATGGCATATTTAAATTTTCCTTTGGGTTTGATCTGCCCTAATGCGTACTACCCGTATTGACCACCGCCGCGTTAAAAAAGTTTCCCAAATTGTCTGGGTCCCTAACAGCGACGGCATAGAAATCCATGATTTCATTGCGTAACGTTCAACCGATGAAATCACAGTAGGCCTGTTTAGTTTTAAAGTGCCAAGTTTCCCTCGGAACTTTCCTCCTAAGGTTATGGTTAAAGATTATGAATCTATGTACACTAACTAGCGCAGCATCGTGAATCCACCATTTTTTAATGTTGGTGCAAATAGACCTAGAGCACAGAGTTATGTCTATATTACTTTTTCCACCTGCACCTGAAAATGTGGATAAAGCTTCCGGTTCATTTAAGATGACAAGATCCTGTGCCGCAGTTAATTTTTCAACGGTGTCCGATCTATTTCCTTCATGGTCTTGCCAGGTCTCATTACGTTCTTTGGAAGAATGTAGTGTGCGCGTTAGCTATTGTATGCGAGGACCTCCATCGTTACCGTATTTAAAATATACTGAGATCAGAATAACCTCAGTATTTCCAAACTAATGGATACTCGGGACTGATAATCGTCAGAAAGTCCTTCAAGGAACGGGGGTGACCAACAAAGTGTTATTCAAAATCCCAGCTTCCGGAGATTGCCTGCTTTAGAGCATCGCCAATGAGAACTCAACACTCCTAGTGCTACCTTGCTAAGTTTACTGCTCCTAAACGAGAATAATATGGAATCCCATCTCAGAAATGACTCGTTGTACCTTAAAAGTCATGAAGCGTGACCTTAAAGTTCATATGACCCACGAGGAAGGTATTTTTCGTCCACCACAGTCGGTAATCTTAACTTGGGCACTAATGGCAGCAACCTGGGCCGGGCAGCTGTTGTCACCAGTAGCGTGGTCGTTCTTTCTGCCAAATCGAGTGCATGTATTGCATTTAGCGGCCTGTGTCTTATTGGGGCAGTCATCGAAGTTGTGACCTGATTCAGTATAATGCCTGCAGGTCTTTTATTTGGCAGTAAAATTTAAAGTGGCATTTGAAACAGCGTGTAGCACCCACATAATATCTTACGCGGTAGGTTTGCCAGCCAATAAAACAAGTCTATCCACTGGAGTGATATTTTGTCATATTTTGCCATTTTTCAAAAACGTTTTGAGATATATCTTGTCTTAATGGGCGATATTTAAAGAACCTAAAAATGTGGGATAGACTGAGAAATCTTTTTTTTGTTTAAAAAATTACATTTAAACCTTTTAACAACTTATTTCTATGATATTAAGGACACTTTACAATACATCTGAAACTTATAGTATTTAGGCATAACCCACAAAAAGCAGCAAGGCTTTTAGCTTGCTTACATCTGTCAGTAGCTCGTTAAAAATCTTAAATCCTTTAAAATAGAGATTATTTTGGGTTCCCGACAAATTTGTTTTTGGAAGTCTAAAATCTTCTGAGTTTCTCGTGGGGTAGCCATGTATCGCGAAATTAAAATGTACATTTTTAAACATTTATTTCGGGAGCATCTTATTTTTAGCTTAAATAAAAATAATAGGGGATTGTAAATTATTAGCCGTCTCTAGCTTAACATTTCTAGTTTTTTCTGCATAATAATTATCTTAGAATACCTACTGCAATTCAATACTGCTCGCATGCCTCTAATTTGAATTATTTGCAATTTCGTTATCTGTGTTTGTTTATGTTGATCAACTATAATATGTTGTGTGTAAGGTAGGTTTGAGAAGGTGAAACTGTATGTGAGTAATATTGTATGTTTCGTGAACACCTCACTAGGAGAACCTGTGCTGAGGTGTTTACGTGGTTATGTATAGGTGTGAAAAGTATTTATGTGTTGTAGAAGAAAGTTTTTATTTTTTATAAGTTTTAATTTTTGTTTTTTTTTTTTTTTTTGTAAATTGAATATCCATAACATTTTAATGGTTTTTGTAAATTGAATATTCATAATAAATATGTAAAAAAAAAAATATTAATATATATTAACATATAGGTAAGTGCATATATTTGTATTGTAAGTGTGAGTATAGTTGGTAAAATCTCAAAAAACGTGTTTATTTATTATACACTTTTTATGGTTTAGTTATGTTTGGTTTGGAGTTATTATGTTTTGAAAAAATAAAATATTTTGATTGTTGATCCAGGCTGTGATATGCTTTTTGTGAATGTTTGCGGATGTATTTGCAGTTAGTAGTTGCCTCAGAGTAATGGGCATACAATTAAACAGTTTAGTAGCGTAGTATTTATTTACATGTATATATTGCATATTTCTAGTGAATGTCTAATAGGGTGATATTTATAAACGTTGAAAAGTAAGTACACAGACAAAAATGATCCTGTTAAAATAGTGAGCCTATGCCAACTTCCTGATAAAATATTAATCATTCAGAATAAATCAAGAACGCGTCTTCTTTACCTAAAAGATATCATGACTATATAGAATATCTGTATTTGAATGAACACGTGTTCCGCCGTCCTCATAAAACATTCGCTTTTGACTGATACTTTGTTAGGAACTCTTTCAATTCACTCGTCAAAGGCCAATTTTTAATAGGAAAATGAAAAAAATTACCAGCTTTTTAATAAATTAACAGTATTTCATATCAGCAAGTTTTCTCAATGTAATAATGTTTCTGACTCGGCACAAGATTAAGGATGACCATATTCTTCCCATCGAACAAAACCAGTAAATTCATAAAATACAAATCAATAAATAATTGTTCGAAAATGTAAAGAGTAACATCATTTGAAATTCTCCATGAAATGAAACTCCAGTACCTACGAAATACAAACGAAAAAACATTCAAATGTAAACAATATATTTTTTTGTCGGTTTTCATGTCTCGTTCATTCAGCGAATCGTTCTTTCGAGTAGGTACTCTTCCGGGCAACCGATATATTGGCCCATCAAAACGATATATCTGTTTCAAATAGTTATCTGATTTTTATATCAGCGTGGAACCGTTCCAAAAACATTCAATGGGGGTAATGAATGGACACGGCACTTGAAATCGGTGGAAACCGTCTGGATTTCACAACTTTGTTATTTTTTAAAAGTTATTCTTTGAAAAAAGTAGCGTATATTTTCCTGAGAAGATTTGTATTACTTTGATATCAAACACGACACTAAATTAACTGATTCACTGCGTTTAGAACAACCCCGGAGACACATCAAATAAAACAAACGTATCAAATAAATTTAACATTTTACATCGGCTAGTAAGTAGTATCCATACTACTTACTAGCCGATGTAGTCAATGTATCTAAAATGTGGACAAATGATGAATGTTGCAGTATCCCCTTCCTTTCCTGGAGTATGCTTTTCATATTTACATAATGGATACAACCTAATCTAACTTAACCATAACTCTGCAGTACAGATTAACTAAAAATTGAAAAAATAATGTTGGTGATTGAACAATTACGACTTCGTAAGATCAGATGTGCCCAGTAAAATGTGACTCCCAAACAAAAGTAGTGAATTTTTCCCTGAATTAAAGAAATGGTAGAATCATATTGATAATCAATGACACATATTTTGCTGTCACAATGAAACTGCACTATAAACCAACGTAAAAAATAACTACATATATTCGATAAAAGACGTAAATAGTCATAAAATTACCATTTCCAACAGTGAAAGCCGGAGGGACATGGCAGAACTGGTATAATATATTTATGCGTAGACACTTGTGGTGGCAGGGATGCAAAATCTTAAGAGGCTGTGATCCATGTGAGATAAAACAAGACAAATATTAAATACCATATAAGAATTATCTCCACGTATTTACAATAAAACACCCTTCCGTCGAGATTTGTTTAAATTATAATGTGTTAGATAGTGATGGAAAATATAAAATTATATGAATAAGGGAGAGACAACAAAAAATATTGAAAGATCCTCTCATTTACTGTGGGATGCCATTTTGCCCGCTGAATAGATAATTCACATTTGAAATGCCTTCAATATAGATTTGAGTCGAAATCAATGTCGTCTTTGACTTAGTACCTTTTGGTTCAAGTTTATTTATCACGCGCTGTCGCTCTTACATTTGCATGTCGCCGTACTTTAAAATTTCATAATGATGATAATAATAAGTGTTTTATTATACATGTTTTGTAAAATAATGTATATATAATGTTATCCCTTGCTGAGGATTTCATTTACATGTGATTAAAATTTTGTAGTATGGATAATATGAAGTATGAAACACAGTTTAGTGTATTATGAAATTAAGCAGAGAATGGTCAGACTTTTAGATATGGAGTTCTTCTTTATTTAATGCTTGGGAATAATGTTAGTGATGCGCAAAGTAAGAACATTTAATTTCTTGAATCGATCAAATGTAAAATAATTAGAGAGCTAATTAGGTATATCTCTAAATACTTTATCAAGAGTTCCCAACACACAGAAATCTGCTATAGTAAGCAGAGATATAAAGCTAAAAACTAAGGGCACAAACAGAATTTTACACTACAGGGTTTTCCAATAAGAGGTGTTATTTTGAACAGCCTGCAATTTCGGTAGGTGTTACTTTTGAAGCTGTCATTTTTTTACATTTTACAAGTAGAAACTACGCCATTGATAAAAATGGAAAGATACACGCTTCAACAACGCATCGAAATTATTAAAATTCACTTGAGTGAATCAAATGCTAATCATCTTTAGTGATGGAGGCCCATTTCCACATCGGTGGCTTCGTCAACAAGCAAAATTGTCGCATCTGGGGCTCGGAAAACCTAAAAGTTATTGTTGAAAAGCCTTTTTATCCTCAACGTGTGACCTTTTGGTGCGGTTTATGGTCCGGCGGACTCATTGGACCTTACTTTTTTGAAAATGAGGCTGGAGCAACAGTTACGGTGAATGGATTGCGCTATTGAGAGATGATTAATGATTTTTATGGCCGGAATTGGATGCTATTGATCTGGACAACGTTTACTTTCAAGAAAACAGGTGGCACACAAGCAACGAAACCATTGATCTTTTACGACTGAATATCAAAATAACACCTCTTATTGGAAAATCCTGTACATTCATATTATATTTAGAAAAAGTAGAAGACAGTCTCCGGGCAATGCCGGGTACACGTCAGCTAGTTCATGATAATCTGAATGATAAAAGTTTTGAGAATTCTAAAAATTATGCAAGGATGTAGGATTAAAATAGCAGTGGTATGCAGCCCCATATCTAGGATGTATCCATATTAAGATTTTGTGAGTGCTACCCCTAACAGGGACTTAAAGTATAATTTTCAACATGGCTTTTTGGGCTAGTGTGTTTAGAATATTGTCTTTTGCCATCAAACAGTGATCTCGATTATTTTTGTTATATTTCGCACTTAAAGTGAAATGACACTTTCGCACTTAAAGTGAAATGACACAAAGTGGGCTATATAAATGCTATTTTATTATTATTTTTACATTGAACTGCATCCTCTCCCCTTTTGATACCTTTAGGGTTGCATGCGGCGATAGTTGCACGGACTGGACACATTGGGAACTATCAGAAAGTAAAAATGACCATTCGGAAGAGCAGCGACCATATATCACTATAATTGGATGGAGGCCAGTCGGGTTTGGATCCCCCGAACAAAAGCAACCAATTTGGATTATACTGCTGGATAAGCCGCAACCAATTATTTATATTGTAGTAAAATATTTTTTTCTAATTTATTTTCGGATTAATTATAAATATTAACTTATAATAATCTTAATAAAAAAAAAATTGGTATCATAACTACTACGACATCGATATTCAAAAATCCAGTAATATTTTTTTTGCCATTACTTATTTTTATTTATTATCCGCCCCATTTGGGCTGATACAAAAACTTTATATGTAAATAAATAAATTCAAACCCTTATAATAAGTATTATTCCAATCTGAACGAGTTGAGATCAATAATTTACCCTGTTTGCTGTTATTGCCCTGTTTTTCTAAAGGGCGCATAAATAAGTAAAGAAATATCTGCAATATAATTCTCTACTCACATCAAGGCATTATAAGTGAAAAATTAAGTTTTAGTTAAATCATTTTCTAAACTAACTGACTAACTAACCATCACGCTGTTTCTCCGCAGGGGTAGGCAGAGGACGGACCGCCAAACAACTTGGTTCTGGCACACGCTCCTTGCCTCATTTACATTCATACAACGTCATACATTATTATTTATCTTCTATTATTCCGACTCTTGACATGGCCCGACTCGAGTATCTGATTCACTTGATCGTGCCATGTCTTCCTCGGGCGTCCCCGACTTTTGCTACCATTCGCACTTGCATCATATATCCTCCTTACACTCCTTCTTTCGCTCATTCGCTCTACATGCCCAAACCATCTAAGCGTCCCTATCTTAATCTTACTCATTACGCTTACATCCGCCTTGCACTCTTTGCGGATCTCCACATTCCTCACACGACCAAACATGGTTTACCACACATACGCCTCAGGGATCTCATTTCAACAGCATTCAATCTACGTTCATCCTTTCTTTGCGAGTTCCATGCCTCATTTCCATACATCAGGGTAAGTACCAGCACTCCATTGTGGACTGCTAACTTCGCTTCTTTGGACAATTTTTTTTAAGCAATAGCAATAGTTAATTAACGAAAATATACAATTTATTAGACGATAAAGAAATAAATGAGTTTGAATGCAGAAGATATAGTAAAAATTTTAATGTTAAGACGCTTCAACTGGCTTTGCTATATTAGCAAGGTTCAAAATGAGAAAACCCCTAATTCTGTTATTCGATGTCTTTCCCGTTTATTGGTGTCGTGAAATTTGTTGCTTTTAATCAAATAAAAACAAATCACCTTTCCCCACTAATCCCTATTGCCCGAGTCTCCCCTACTGGCGACATCTTCCTCTACGCACCGAATTGGTTCTTCCGCTGAAAGCTCCGTTGAAATATCTCTTTCTGTTACACGTTTATTGTACTAGAAAGAGGGAGAGGTGAAAACGGAGCTATCAGCGGCGGGCTTTTATAATATGAAACCGAAAGTCATTTGACTCCGCCGGATAATTTAGGGCGAGAGGGGACACTGGCGCATTTCGGAATGGCTATTTTACTTTTTGTCATTTTGTTTACAATTGTAATGTGGTCATAAATTAGCTTTATCACGTGGCGAGCCGTGGCTTTTAGTTTAAAGCGGGTGAAAGTTTGGCTCCGGTTCACTCCGATGAGACGGGCAACGGCAGTATTACATGAAAGCATTTGAAAAGATTAAAAAATTTCAAGGGTAAAAGCAAAATAGCCGTCATTTCTAAAACACTATTTTCTGCGAATGGAAAAACGTTCTTGCATTATTAAATTTGCACATATGTATTTATTTCATGAATTTCGTACCACGAGATGTTTACAAGCTTTGAACGTTATTGCGAATAAGATATTGAGTATAGAAATGAAAATCCATAATGTCTAGAATATGACAAGATGCTACATGGCTTGTTCTAGGTACTGAATGCTATGTACAATTTGATGTTTGATAAAAATAAGAAAAAATCAATTCAAAATACTTAGGTAGGTTCATAATGCTCTTAGGGTGGGTTGTTTCGGAGAATTTAAACAATTCTTCAAATTTCACGTTCTGTGAAAGATTTTTTCAAGTTCTGTAATTATTTCAGTTCTGTCAAGCAACTAGCCTAAAATGATATAACAGAACTTTAATAAGACTTTCAAAAAACCCGAAAATGAACGTTGAAATTAGATAAATTGTTCCTTAATGTTTTCAATGTAAGAGAATATTATATCCGAATCCCGGGAACAGACGATTAAAAAGCAATCAATTTATAAATTAAAATAAATAAAAGCTAATTGCTGACGTACCCGGCGTTGCTCGAGGTTATGCATGCTTTGAAGTAATGTTCAGAAGTTCTGAAAATCTAGTGTACCTACCTGAAAACTAATTTTATCCATTTTATTTTTAAGGTGGAAATAAAACAATTCTAAAGATTTGAATAATTTTACTTTTTGTTTCACTAGATCTTGTCACGTTTTCCTTATGCGTGCTCTACTTCCTCTATTCATTACTGTATGTCAATTTGTTAAAAAATTAAAAAATCACGTTTTATCGCCTTTTATTCGACTCATTCCAGTGCACAGATAATGCGTTGAGTCTCTCTCGTGCGACCCCGACTTGTGCTGTCATTCACTCCGGTATACAAAATTGTTACTAAAAATAACTTAATAATAAACCACTCTCTAAATAGTCCTGACACTAAAGAACGATCAATATTTTTTTTGAGAAATCGGTGCAGTAGTGTTTGAGTCTTTGGAGGACAATGAACGATACATTCAATCGTATAATAGAAGATTGACAATACGCGATTGCCATCAAAAAACCCATATCCAACTCTAAATTTACATATTTAAAAGTAATCCAGCTGTTTTTACCATTATAATAAATAGGTATTGATTGACATAATAAGCTTTTAAATCTAGAACGCTTGATATTTGTTGCTACAAATTAAAAAATAAAATCACTCAACATTTCAAATCGAAACGTTAGTGTTTCAAACACCATTTACAAAAGAGGGTAATTTTTGGATAGGGCCTGACACGCTTATTACGAATATTTTTTTGAAAAAAACTTTATATTCGCCTTAATTACTATAAAAGAACACTTTTTGCATTTCGGGCGGCGGAAAATTATGAATTTTAATTTTCAATTGCGTTAACCAAAATTCACTTCGCGAATCGATGCGGCGGCAATCAGCTGACAGCTGCCATTAGGTACGTCACTGTTATGTTGGTATCCCTGATACATTGCGTAGATACGACTATGGCTAACTTCGTGACAAATGGATTTGTATCACAAACCATGTTACACAAACCTAGCGTAGCCGGTAAACTAGTTGAAAACTGGGATGTTTTTCTTGCCTTGACGCGAGCAGGCGTTATTAAGGGGCACTTTCCTTTGTATCACAAACCATGTTACACAAACCTAGGTATCACACGAAGATAGCAACGGTCGTATTTAGCTCTTGTTAATGCATCAGTGATACCAACATAACAGTGCGTTCCTAATGTCGCCACATCGATTCGCGAAGTGAATTTTGGTTTTACGCAATTGAAAATCAAAATGCATAATTTTCCGCCGCCCGAAATGCAAAAAGTTTTCTTTTATAGTAATTAAGGCGAATATAAAGTTTTTTTCTAAAAATTATTCGTAATAAGCGTGTCAGGCCCTATCCAAAATTTACCCAAAAGAGTTATCAACATAAAAAGCAAACTTCGTTCAGTGCCGCCTCTGGGGATAGGCAAAATGGCTGCCACCGTGGCAACGGCAATATGCAATATCGTAAAAAAGAATTTTTAACCAACTACATTGACAACAATGAGTAAAAAGGGTTATTTAAGATATATGAAATATTACTTGAGATGTATTGATTTAATTCTGTTTTGTTGCTAAGTGTCGTAGTGCTTGAATTTTATTTTAATCCTGTGTAGATAAATAGCACAAAACGCAAGAAGAGAATGTAGTTCTGTGGCGAGAGATCACTCAGCGGCGTACCGTATTTTCAGCAGTCGAGGAAATATGCTTATTATGGTGGTTCTTTTAGAATTTTGTTGGGTCTTCTTGTATTTTACTTGGCTTTTCAGTATTTTTCACATAGCAGGAATTGCCTCGGAATTGTCTGAGACGAATGCAAATAGAAAGGTAGATATCGCACACGCCTTTGTGAGGCTTGTGATTTTCATAAAATCGCTTCACCTGGCACAAATGGTATCGCTAGGAAAAAAATAAAATACTTTCCAATGATTTATAATTTAATATTTTATGTATATTAAACAAAATAGATAATAAGCAGGGCCAGAACCAAACGGCTCCCTTTAGCGCCCTTTATCAATAAACACTGTAATCAATAATATTTGGAAGATTTGTAATTTTATGTAGCGCCATTCTTATGAAAAATAATCGCAAGGGCGATGTGTAAGGTGTTAGATATTATCAGCGCCTTGCGCCTTAGTAATTCGACGCCCTGAGCAGATTGTTCTAATTGCGCCCGATCAGGGATGGGTAATAAACATTGTTAATAATTTTTTAAAATATTTTTACTAAGAATATTATTATCAAAAGAATGAATGAGTTCGGTATTGTATAGTTTTAAAATGGCAGAAAAGTGTAGCTCGAGATAATCACACAATTTGAGAGCATGATAAATTATTTTGTAACGATTTTCTATTTCCTTAGTTGCGCCCTTGAGGTGTTTTTGCACAAAAACGGCGCTATAAAAGTCATCCAGGTATTATTAAAATGATAAACTTTCTTACATGATACCTCACACAAGCCCTTTATGCCCACTACCAGTTGGCATTATTGGCCTATTAGCAACATTTAGAGTGAGGGCGATGGAAGTTGGGGAGGGGAATAAGAAGCGAAGATGAAGAATTCTAGCTATTAATATCTAATAATAATCATATAAAAATTCTTCTCAGCGGTGATTGGTGGAGTATCATTCACCATTGCACTCATATCGAAATTGACACGAGTTAAAACTAAATAACATAAATTTATTTTACATATTATTATTGCGTAACAAAATTAACATTTGACTTACGCACCCAGTGTTCAGAGCCAAAGAGTTTGCCGTACTGCCACTGAGGTCATCAGTTAGTTACTTGAAAAACTTACGTTTATGATTACCTTCACACAAAACAGATTATATTTTATCCCTGATACCACTGTTTTGTGCCTAAAAAATAAACAAAAAATGCCTACACCAGTTGTTCTGTGAACAGCAGACCTCGCGTCTAAAAAAGTAGGTTTCTAATTTTCCCTTACCTAATAAATCAAAATGTTCTTTTAAATCGTAAGATTTCTTGGTAGGTGCATAAAGAAGTACCTAACTAGCACTAATAATAATATATGAAATAATAATATAATTTGTCCAAAAAAGTCACCATCTCAATGACAATTCATTTTCAAACTTTCTTAAAGCCATTAAGTACCGTAATATTGATAATTCCAGTTTCACAGTTTGTGCTGGCTTGATAATAAGGTAGTATCCAAGAAAGCCACCATATTAGAAACGTAACAAAAAAAATTACGGTCAGATGAAATATGAATCGTCGAGTTTAATATGGCTTCGCTATTCTCAGTCAATGAAGTGTAGTTTTTTAAGTTCTCTGTAAGTACATATGATGACGATAATCAACAGTATTTTCAAAAAACTTAATTGAATATGAACAAAACAAAAGAAAGAATATTAAGAATCGATTACTTGTATAAAAAAAAAATACAAAACCTATACGAATGAAGTGGAATAGTCCAGAGCGTTACGTATTATTTCACCTATCAACTAATTATATTCCAGCCCCATGTTCGCTCGAAGAGTATTCCAAGAATTCAATCAGTATCTGCCCCCCTTTGGTAAGTTGCCACCCCATCCCTTATTTAGCTATCTCCTAGATAATAGAACTTTAGATCATGTAAATGAAAGACGAAAGTCTTAAAATAACAAAAAAAAAAATTTAGGAAATGGGAAAAGTTGAATTTCATTTAAAATTTGGTTTGGTTGGCAGTAAAATGATTTAGACCGTACACTAGCAAAGTTGTGATCTTTTTTCACATCAGGTTGATTACTTTATTATTTGATTTTATTTCAAATCAAATAATATCAATTTCATACATTTTTAACCGACTTATTGTACTGGCAGGGTTTTTTGTATTAATGTCGTAAGAGGCATAGCGTCAACATTTACAGCTTTGTGTCTACGTACAGTTTTAAAACCCCGCAAATTGTAAATATAAAAAATACATATAGCCTAAAATTTACAAGTTTAATTAAAAAATATTGATTAATATTAAATTTGCGCTGTACTTAGTGTAGAACAAAAGTTCATTTTCGCCACGGTGAGAAATTCAGACACGAACAATACTTTTTTAATAATTGTTTACAAGGGACACTTTTGTATCGACATATACAACAACCTTTGCTCAAAGTAACCACATATAGTGCCACACACTTACAACATACTACCACTTATATACTATACAGACCATAGCAACAAATAATATGTATTCCTTAAACTGAATCAATCACCAAATGGCTATTGAAAAAAGTTCACAAATAAATTGAAGACATTATGAAATAGAAATAGTTATTCTAAGCATTGCATGTTATTTAATTTTATTTCTGTATATAATTGTCGTCTAATCATCGTCTTTTTAACAAAATATTTAAAAATTCCCTCTACATCTTCTTTTACATACTATACATACTAATATACATACTATTTATCATCTTCTTCACATAACTAAATTCACTACACACTCGTAATTTGTCATTGACATTGCAATGATATATTTTTACTGTAAAAATTATATTTCAGTAAACGACGATTTATCGGCTCTGATATGAATTGAAAACTAGGTACCTATTAAAATAGTTATTAATAAAAAAATAAAAAGCTTTAACGCATAAACATGATATAAAGTTTTACAAATTACACATCATGCAACAACAATAAACAAAGTGAATAGGTATAATGTTAAAATTTGCAATATTTCTTCTATTGCGGCTTCACTGATTCTGAAAAAACTTTTATTATGATATGAACAAAAAAACCTAACATCCCAACTTGTACGTGTGTTATATATGTCTTCCTCTAAGTTTCTTTCATCACGCAGCTATCTCGTCTGATGGCCGACAGGAATCTCCTAGTTTAATTTGTTTCGTTACCTTCTACATTTACCATTGAACTATCCTTCTACAGGGAATCCTCAATAATGGAGATCGATTAAGCTCCCATCGCCCATAATTGAAGGGAGCTGATTTATAAATAAAAGTAGGAATCGATGCAATTAAAGAAGCACGTCGATGGCGATCTAATGAAAATGAGCGTACCGTCTAATTGAAAAATAATTGTTTTTGTGCTGACAAAAAATTGTCTCAAGATGACCGTGGTAGAGGACTTGAAATTATAATTTGATTCTTGGACGGTAGATAACTAAAAAAATTTACGTAGATCATCTTCGGGAATCCATCTGAACCACCGAGAAATACCAACATTAAAAATATTGCAAATTTATATGCTGGTGAACTACCGTCCTTTCCAAGACAGTAGGTAATACATAGAAGATAATTTTTTTTTAATTGAACACACGACGTCTGTGTGGTACCAAACGCGAAGTCAACTCAGCCACCGACCAGTCGTGGCCATATTTTTTATATGTTCAATAGTTATATCGGTTTTTGCTCGAAAGCCGGATATTGTTAAGCGCACTTGAAGTTATAAACTGAGCTATAACATTCTATATAAATAAATGAATGTTTCTTTGTTTTTTCCCGTACGCGTTCCTATACTATCCGTCCAATGTTTCTGAAAATTAAAATTGTTTATTCTTAACGCTCTTTGGGTGATTTTGAACAAAAACTGCGCTATACAAATCATCCAAATATTACTAATGACAGGAGTGGGTGGTGGTTTGAGTGGTTTGAGTGGAAATGAGATAAGGAGTCGAATAAAAGTCTATATTATGTAGTTTTTTAACAGTAACGATGGGGTTTTAATGATACTACATGGAATAAATGGTAGGAAAAGTCGGGGATGTCCGAGGAAGATATGAATCAAATATTTATTTGTGTTAAAATGAGATGTTAGTGATGAGAGAGAAATAAGAATGATTGAAGAGGTTTCAGACTCCCAAGGAAGACATGGCACGATCAAGTGAAACTAATACATTAATTACAATACAATAATTTTATTTAATAATATTAATATTTGGATGATTTGTATAGCGCCGTTTTTGTGAAAAATCACATCAAGGGCGCTTTACAAATGGCCCTTATCTGGGGCCTTTTTAAATGCACACAGTTATCAGGTAATCAGGTACAGAATAATTCAAAACCTCACAACTTTACCCCAAAATTATTTTTAACTCCCGAAGCTACCACGTCAGCTAGTAGTGTCATAAAAATAATAATTATACAAAAAAATTGATTAATTTTGCGGTTTCGTCGATATTTTCATGCTTTCGAATTGTTTGAACAGCGGTGTGTAAACCAATTTCCATGCAACAAAATCAAATTCACACATCATTAAATATAATGCAATAACTGGTAAAACCAGGGAAAAGCTGTAATAATACCCAAATAGTTATTTTGAAGTACGCAGGGGCGTATGGTACTGGATAGCTTATAATTTTTTATTTCTTTACATTATATCTTTTTTATGTTAAAATTTTGTTGTAGCCTGTGTTAAGGTTAATAATTTTACAAAATAATAAAAATAACATATAACTACGAGTATATTTTCCCGGTGGACCGATGTATGATGAGGTTATGTTTGTCAGCGGGGAAAAAAGATTTGTGATCATTTATACTGAATTTGTTCGTAGTCGGGGATGCTATAGCTGATAAAAAATCTAGATGTAAATAATCAATCTCTAATTAACTGTTGGTAAATGTACCTACTTAATATCGTTGTGAAGTCCATGGAATCCTGTTGCTATAAAAAAAGAAGTTCCGTAAACTCTATCTCTAATAGTAAATGGGGCTTCATTATATTCGTATGCTTGAAGTATTGAGAAATAAATACCTAATAAAACAGTGATAATTAATCTATTTTTGAAGTTGTGAAGATTGACCTCATAGTTTAGGAATTTCTACAGTTAAATAAAAACAATTAATAAATCTTCAGCTTTTGTAATAAAAGCTCTAAAGAGAACTGTAGCAGAGCAGTAAATTCTTACAGCCTTACTAAAGAACGTGGTGTAAATATTACGCGACGCTTAAGTTCGGAACAGTGACAAACTATTAACATGGTGTTTATATGGTTTAAACAGTTGTTGGCACCTAGCATCATGTTACCTACACCTTTCCTTTTGATCTCCTTTATGAAATTATTGTTGCCCACCGACACCAACTCCTACCTCTCCCATGCCAACTTAGTTGAACTTTAGTTGAGTTGAAAATATCGTCCTGTCAACAACGTTTGATTACGGAGCCCCCTTTATCGACCGTGTAGAAACTTAAAAGCCATCGTGAGCTCGCGCATTGTGGTGAAAATTAGTGATTTGTGTATGAACCAGCGCAAAGGATATAAAACCGTGGAAGGATAGAAAAAGGTAAGTCGGCATATCCGAACTTTCCACTCCTATCAATTCCGCGGTACGACGCGACGGTGCCAATTAGAGGCCGACTTCAATACACCTACGTTGAACGGGCGTATAAGAATCTGTTTGGTAGATGTAGATTAGATTTTGATAGCAGTGTAAGAATTAGATATTTTTTAGAATTTAGACACAGTATCATGAATCATGAGTGCATTTCAACACGATTTTTCACATATCCTAGGTCACAGTCAAACTAATTTTAAAATTCAGAATAACGTACAAAAGTCCACTGTTCCCATACACTTGGAGTGAGACTATGGAATCCCCAATTTGGGGCATTTTGTGAGGCTGGAGGTAGTGACGAGGGGAATGAGTTTGAAAAAAAGATTATGGGGACGTACCTGGCTATTTAGATCTGGTGAAACCGTTACCTCCGGATTGTTCGTCGAGAGCCTTAGCCCTCGACCGCGGCGGTCATCAAATAAAATATAAAATATTAGATACCTAAATTATTAAAACACTAAATAATTACGTTAAGGACACAAAACAAGTTATGTATACTGGTATTAGCACAGTACAACAGAAACAAAGACACTCTCAGTTTTAAGAGTCTATTTAGATATTCTTTATAATAAAATACGGATTTTGATATACAGATTCGACAGCATCTATGTAGATATTCCTGATAAGAGCCCACCATTCAGAAACGTAGTTTTGCTTTTGGTTCTTCCAAACCTTTTCGTGCCTCTTCTATTTTACATGTTCTACAACCTTCTACCTTACAACATTCCTGAAATGACATTGCTCCACTGGATGCTGGCAATTCGCATTTAAACGACATTTAAACATATTTATTTTGTAGTTGTGTCAAAGACAAGTAAAGGAATTGTAAATAAAATAGCAGTTTTCAAAAATGACCTGAACTAATTCGATTGTCAGTCTGCCCCCGAGACCAGGGCTGGCAATGCCGCGCCGCTGTTGCGAAATCCTGTTTGTGTCCCGTTACAAATAAAATTATTTTCCTTTTCGCTTAGTTTAAGTGTGTTAGCGGCACGGCGCAGTAATGAACTGGGAAGTTTCCCTAATGGATTAGAGCGAATGCCGAGCGAGACAGACGCGAAGGGCGCCCGGGCCCTGGGATGTGACAACCCTGTTATGTGTATCGTTATACTTCGATACACCAATTATGTAATACTTGATTAAATATTTCGATTGTGATTAATGTAGTGTATTATTAATGTAATGTATATCACCTTTTGAACGTCCATAATACAGTTATGAAAAGAAAAGTTTCCCTCCACACAACATCCTCAGATATGACATAGGCTTCGTGTGTGGATTTAATGTAAAACTATCTAAAAAAATATAAATATATAACTGAAATAACACCATATTGTGTATGCCTGCCATCTTCTCCTCTCTAAATAGTATCAAACCGCGTCTGTTTTTAATTGAGTGTTCACTATCATTTAGAGATTTCTTCCGAAAGGCTAATATACAGGATGTCCGTGGGTAAACTTCAGGGGGTGATTCAAAATGATTTTACAAGTAAAATAAAAAAAAATTACAAAATTTCAAAATTTAAGGAAGTTTTTAGGTAAAAAAGTTGAATTGTTTCTATGGGAAAAAAAAATAAAATGGGTAAATAAAATTTGGAATTTAAAAAAAAAAATATTAATCTTGTTTACTTCTACCATCATGTGAAATCACCCCCCGGAAGTTAGTGCACTTTACCCCCGGACACGGTGTATGTAATACACGCATATAATATTTATTAAAAGTAGAGGAAAATCGATGTTTTGTAATAATTTTCATCAATTTCGTAAAAATAATATTTTCGGGCACTTACATTGCTAACGCTGGCTAAACCTTGTGAGATATATCAAAATAATTTACTACGGAATTATATATCTTAAAAAGGCCTACAGAAAAGTTCAAAATGATATTGATCTATTTCTACAAAGTATGTCAGCTAGTAATATAAAAAAATAATTTGCTGGTAAAAATCGGAAAGTACTTCAAATTTCAAAGTTTGTTCTTATTAGTGCCAGGAGTGTTTAGAGAGTGGTTTGAATGATAGAAAAAGTCGGGGACGCCTGAGGAATACTTTACGCAATATCTCTGAACCGGAATGAGATACGGAGTCGAATAATGGTATATGTAATGTAGTTTTTTAGATGGGACTTTGTGGTATACAGTAGTAATTGGTAGAAGAAGTCTGAGACGCCCGAGAAAGAAATTAGCAATAGCGAAGTATTGCGGGGTCCAGTAGCATAATATAATTCTCTTTGAATCAGAACCCCTTCCTGTCAACGTATATCAACCGGAGAGGTAAAAATAACATTGCATTATTTTAATCGAATTCTGATTCCTCACCATAATCCAACTATAAGTTATTTTACATGTGCAAATTAGAATTTTAAATTTTTGACATGACATCAAATATCGATGTTTACACCTTGCATGTGACAAAAACATTTAGATGAAATTATTGTTGTTACTTGGGTGAAATCGGGAAATAACTACAAATGATTTTGATGTACCAAATGCATAGCAAATATATGCTAAAATATACTATTGAAACTATTAAAAAATACTGAATCCTCTTCAATACCGTGTATTCATCATACTAGTCCAAATCACAATGACATAAAAATATTCCAGGTCATAAAACCACATTCGGACAAAGAAATTACATTTTTTGGAAAAAAAAATCTTCACAATATCCTTCCCCCAGATAAAAAGCCAATAAGAAATTTGAATGTTTTCAAATCGAGAATTAAAATCTGGCTGAGAGAGATTAATGAAAAACTTCTCAAAAAAACATTAAAAACCACACAGAAAACTAATATAACAGAAATAAGGATAATAAATAAGATAATAGATAAGAAATAAGATAAGCACAGGTCATCCTAGTGAGGAAGACTTAGAAATACAATTGATTTTACATATATTCACTATCATATTTTGTATGTACAATGCTTAAATAGTCGCCATAAAAAAAATTAAATAGTGAAAAAATCGGTTCATTTAAAAAATCTTCGATAAGGTTTATATTTAATCTGACGTCCGATACGAAAATATTATTTTGTATTTGTATGTACTGACATACGCTTATATTCTTATTTTATGTTAAAATGGTGAAAGGACCTCTGTAAACCTATGAATATATATATATATATATATGCGCTGAATTCTATTCTCCGGGCAAAGTTGCAGAGGAGACGCTTAAAATTCTGGCGACACAACAATGGCATTTTCCCTCGCAAAAAATGCGAAAAGGTTTTGTGTCGATTTGAATATTTTTTTCAGAGGGCATTTATGATTTTACTGCACTACTACTGTGTGCCTTGGAAAATAAAGAAAGAGGATACGAAGCATGATAAGCTGGGAAATGTTTAAGGTTTTACAATTCTTTTACTCCTAGAAGTTAGCGCGATGGTTAACACTGCAGACATCGTATTTTTCTCACAGTCTATTTTGAAATAGAATTATTTTAATGTTTTTAGTTTTACAAATGTAAATAAGGAGCAACATATTTTTACCTTTCGACTTTTTTGCATTAACTCTATAAAGGAAGCACTAGGGAAAGTGGTGTTACTCAGTGCCTATCCTTGGGAGGAATGCTGTGTGGATAGTATTTTAGAAGAGATGAAGAAGTGAAGATGGGTCTTGAAGAGGGTTCCATGATAACTCAACACAGTGACAATTCAACACACCTTTAAAAAGTGATATAAAGTCATTAGAAACGATGAAAATTTTTTTTAAACCTAACCATACCTAACCTACTTAACCCAGTTAATAAAGTTTTTGTTTCATCACTTTCCATGACTTTATATAACTTTTTAAAGATGTGATGAATTATCATTGTGATGATTTATCCGGTCACCCTTGAAGAGACCCATGTTGTATAACCCAGGAGGGGAGAAAAACAGACTACGGCAAATCGATTAGTACTGATGCCGAAGGAATATATGACGCGTGGCAATATAAGTAGAACAAAGACAGCATTCCCACCTGACTCATGTGCTCTAAAAATTGCGATCCGCTTTTCAAGATTGGTAAATGAGTCAAGACTTTTCAAGTATTTTGGGGCTCCAGACCAGAAGTTGTCAAATTCAACAGCGGGGAGCACTTGCGAGTTGTGCAGGGTTAGCAGTTGTGCGATACGTCCAGCTTCTGAGAG
This sequence comes from Hesperophylax magnus, assembly GCA_026573805.1. Classification (NCBI taxonomy): domain Eukaryota; kingdom Metazoa; phylum Arthropoda; class Insecta; order Trichoptera; family Limnephilidae; genus Hesperophylax; species Hesperophylax magnus. Next base: position 32,219,500 of record JAIUSX010000046.1, read on the forward strand.
TCTAACTTGACTCTGGCTTCCATGGAGCCGTCGTTACATCAAGCACTTCCTCTTCCATTAACATCAATAACTTTTGTCTTCGTAATTAAAGGCACGTAAAAACATTTGTAAAAACTTAAATGTTTATAACGATCCATCTTACTTTCAATGATTCGCAACATTGGGAGTACCATTGACTTCGCTACCACTAACAGGTAGAACTTTTCAGAACGGCAAAAAACTTTATGGACGTTTTTTTTGTGTAACTTATGTCACAGTAATTTTGTATATCGAGTCAACCTATTTAAAAATTTAATAGTGAAGAATAATTTTAAAATTCAGACAGAGATAGATGTAATCTGTTTCATCTTAGATTCAAAGTAAAGACATCGTAGAGAAAATTGAAAGTAAACATTTCGATTTCTAATACTATTTCTTATGAATATTTGGATCATCCCTGTGGCGCATCCTCGAATTAAACATTTCTACTTCCATCGCAATGGACACGCTTAGACTCTGGAGGTTCGTGATAAGGTTTCATAATGTCTGTCCACTGCCACCGGCCAGAATAGTGAATGGGAAGAATAGTGTTCCGGATTTCAGGTGGCGCGGTCGGGGGATGAAATCTCTTAGGGGTGCACATGCGCGCACAGCCTCCGACGCGAACAATGATGGAGCCAGTGACTGACTATTAATGGGAACAATTAAATGATTGATAGAGAGGATTTTGGAATTTACTGGCTGGCGGTAAAAGGCAATTGTTCCAGAAGGGATTCATGTTCATCGGAGATTTTGTGAAAGCTCTTAATTAAGATTTTTAATTTGAACTCTAGTGTTTTGTAAAATACGTAGTTTGATCGGACGGAGCCATGACTTGAAAATTAGAAAAACTTTGACTTAAATACAGATGCAGCTTGAATACTTCTTTCTCCACCATATTTCATTTAACTCTTGAGTAATAATTTATAGTTTTAATTTATAAAATTTTCATTTGAGATGTTTGATTTCCAACATATATGAATTTGTTTATGAATTGACCAACAATGCCTCATATCAAATTATTTTCCTCTTGCAATTGAAACATTGGTCCATGGCTAAGTTGACAAATGCAGATATCTCAGGCGTCTGGTCGTGGGTTCCATTCCTTTACTTGTTAAGTCCTCCATCATCGCACAAATAACATCTTTGGCTTGTTATAATGCCAGTAGTAGTAGTTGATTTTAAACATTGCCTTTTATTTGTAAAGCAGGAATGTTTGCCTTTCTTATCTAAATTAAATAATGATAATATATAACAAAAAAAATGTACTTCCCACATCGTTATTTTATGCTCTTCAGAGGTCAACACAATATATAAAGCTCCATAAATCATGATGGAAAAGATTGTGCCAATAAATACGTTTATCAATAATTTCCAGTAAAAATATATCTGCAAATTTTATCAAACAAAATAATTTTTTCGAGATTACCTGTGGTTACATAATCCAGATTTATGTTAAGATATTTCGAACTATTTGTCATATGAACTCGCTATTTGCTTCCCTGGCAATGATTTGATCAAATTAAAGTTAAATTTATTCATGTATTTAATGTGATTTTCTTCAGTAAATTTAGTCTGGAACATTTCTATAGTTAATTATCACATTAGGTATCGTTTAGCTCAAGTTGAACTCAGTCAAAAGTAAATCAAATATTTGATACTGTAATATACTGTAAATATTTTATACTTGCTAAAAACTGCCAGTTATATGGATGAGTTTATTGCAATACTTAGACGTTATGTTGGTACATTAAAAAAAAATTGAGCAGTTTTTTTCTATGATATGTCTTTTACATCTATTGCAATGTGCATTGCAAATTCTATAACCGCGAGGAGGAAATTTAAGCTTGTTAAGTTTTCAATGAATGATTATAACAGGTTGTAAGAGTGTAAATTCAAAGCGGAATGATTATTTCCAAATTTAAACACTAAAACGATTTTATTTTTGACTCATTACTGTGATTTAGATTACCTCATATGTATAACCGGTAGATTTAAGAAGCATTTTCAAGTCACCAGCAGATTCAAGTTAAATTAAGGAACTAATAGAGCTTTCGAAAAGGTGTTTTATCTTCGAATTCTTTTATTTTAACCCATAAACTGAGGAAAGCCTGCATGCATGCATGTTGCCAATGTAACAGCGGGTTTCGACGGAATTAAAATATTTCAAATTAAAATATTGTAAATTATGATGTGCCACGAAGTGAATGCTTTTTACAATTACGTAAAATATTTATGTTTTTGAATTTATCGTAGTTATTAATTTCAACATCTCTGAAGACATTTTAGGTGCTAAATTTGGTTTGTCAAGAAGATGAAAATATTTCTCTGTTATTTCAAGTGACAGAATATTAACGTAAATATAAATAGTTCCATTAGTTTTGACATTTACATAATTTTTTAAATTTTTTTAACATCCATTTTTTTTTACTTAACATTAATGTTTGTTTTGGTTGTATACTTTACTGTTAGTGTGGTGAACGTATGTCTGTCGGTATGAAAGAGACAGGCATATCTGAGTGAGACAGCATGACCGAGACGTATAAAAAGGCGTGTCTGTTGTAACTCGTCCTCTCTTTGCAACAACATCTCGAATACTGTACATTAGTAATAACACTAAATAAACCAAATAGTATGGAGTATCCAAACGACTATTATTTACATCTTATCTGAGTGATCGACACGGCAGATCACCACAGTTGGCGCAGCCGAAAAAGGAAGCTGAACGGCCGCAAAATTCTTCCTGGAGGAAGAACCGTAGCCGCAGCTGAAAGAACTACAGTTGGAGCAGCCGAAAAAGGAATCTGAACAGCTATTAAATTCTTCCTGGAGGAAGAACTACAGTTGGAGCAGCCGAAAAAGGAAGCTGATCAGCCATTAAATTCTTCCTGGAGGAAGAACCACAGTAGGCGCAGCTGAAAGAACCATAGTTTGGTTATAATCCCACCGAGCACCGCGGAAGGGATTATTGTCGCATAAAAAATAAAATAATTTGGGGGCAGCTTCACGGACAGTATCGGACATTGAAGGAGCATCAAGGCAAGGAACTGGTGAGGAGATTCAAGGCGCTGAGCTCAAGGAATCAGCAGCCGAGAAACCGGATGAAAAACGGATCCAGGCAGCTTGTACGGGCACCCGACACGGGAAGGCGTGGCGGTGGTGACCGGACGAGAAGGACGACCAGGAATCCGGACGGAGCCAGAAGACGGTCGGACGCGGAAGGGCGGCGATCGGCGGCAGCATCAATCATCAGATTCGTGAGTTGAGTGCTGTTTGTTGTTGTTTTTTCTGATTATTGGTAATCTGTGTGGAAATGGAGGGAGTGGGTTTACCCAGGTTTTGTCACCTTAGGGACGGGCTGGAGACGTTCGTGCTACAGTTTGAGCAGTTGATCCTCGTCAATGATGACAAATTTAAATCCGAGGATAAAAAGAGGGCGGTTTTAATATCCCACCTACACACAGACACGATTAATCTACTGATAGATTTATGTTTTCCAAAAAAAATAACAGAATTATCGGTTGAAAATATATTTTTGTTATTAGGAAACCACATTGGTGTTTCAAAGAATGTGTTTAAGGAACGTGGAAATTTTTTTGCGGCGAAACAAAAAGTTGGGGAATCTATAAATGATTATATAGCTAGGTTACGTTGTCTAACAAGATTCTGCAAATTTGAAAGCAGACTGGAAGAAAACTTAAAAGATATTTTTGTGACTGGTTTATTAGAAGGTCGTATTAAAGAAAAAATGTTTTTAGATGCAGAGAAGCTGACTTTAAAAAGTACATTAGAGTGCGCATCGGGAATGGATTCATTTCATAAAAATATTACGTGTATTAAATCCGAGAGTGTCGGGCTCATTTCTAGAAGTAAGAAAAATTTTAATAGTAGTGCAGGTAGGAATTATTCTACTTCACCGGCGCGGGCGAAAGACAAAAATGTTACAATTCCCAGAAAGAAATCAGTAGAACGTATACAACAGTTGAAGTGCAAATATTGTAATTTAAATAATCATGATTCCAGTAATTGTAGATTAAAAAACGTGACGTGTTTTAATTGCAAAAACAAGGGACATTTTAGTAAAAATTGTCGCGAAAAAAAACGGGAGGAAGTTTCATCGGTGTTTGTGAATTCAAGTGAAATAAATTCAAGGTTAACAAGAAATACCGATCCCATTTATTTATCGTTAAAAGTTAATAACGGTATCATCATAAAAGGATTATTTGACACGGGTGCAGGAATATCGATCCTATCGGATAAAGATTATTGGGAACATTTTAAAGATGTACAATTGAAGCCGAAGAATTTAACCCTGAAGGGTTACAATAATTGTAAGTTACAGTTACTTGGATGTTTAATTTTGTCAATTAATTTCAATGGTATTACTAAAATAATGGAATTTTGTGTTGTAAAGGATGGTTCAACCACTGTGCTAGGTAGAGACTTCGTAAAAGAATTTAACATTGGTTTTACGGGTTTCGAGACGGTTTCTTCACAGTTGAAAAGTGAAATACTCACGCATAATATTCACGACGTAAACAATAATAGTGTCGATACGTTAGTGCGTAAATATCCGGAGGTATTTTCAAGTAAACTAGGTAGATTCAATAAATTTAAAGTTCATTTAAAATTGAAAGAAAATGCAGAACCGAAATTCTGCAATCCGAGAAGTATTCCTTTCGCTTTGAAAGCGAAAGTTGAAACGGAATTGAACCGTTTACAGGAAGAGGGAATTTTAGTTCCGATTAGTTATAGCAAGTTTGCATCTCCTATCGTGCCCGTAGTTAAAAGCGATGGAAGCATTAGAATTTGCGGGGATTATAAATGTACTGTGAACCCACAATTGATTGTTGACAAATATCCCATGCCGAAGATAGAAGTTTTATTATCACAAATTTCGGGCGGAATAATATTTTCAAAAATTGATTTACGTCAAGCTTATTTACAGTTGGAACTAGACGAAGAAAGTATGGAATATACTACGATTTCTACACATTTAGGATTATTTAAATTCACTAGGCTAGTGTTTGGGATTAACAGTGCACCGGCAATATTTTGTAGAACTATAGCTTCATGTCTACAAGGTTTGAAGAAAACAGCGGTTTTCCTGGATGATATTATGGTTACAGGAGAAACGATAGAGGAACATAATGCTAATTTAAATGCAGTTCTTAATAGGTTAAAAGATTGCGGTTTGTGCGTAAATATTCAAAAGTGCAATTTTAACGCTTCATCGGTATGTTTCTTAGGGTTTGAAATCTCGAAGGAAGGGATTAAACCTATGGAAGATAAAACGAACGCAATTAGTAAAGTCGCGCAACCAAAAGATTTATCAGAGCTACGCAGTTTTTTAGGAATGGTAAATTTTTACCGATCTTTTGTGCCAAATATGTCTATGTTATTAGATCCTTTGCACAAATTATTGAAAAAAAATACGAATTTTGATTTTAATCAAGATTGCGTAAAAGTTTTTAATAAAATAAAATTAATTTTATGTGATAATCGAGTGTTAGCACATTACGATCCAAATGTTACTTTGAAGGTAGTTACGGACGCCTCAACGAAAGGTTTGGGTGCAACATTGTTACATGTGTATGAAAATAATTTACAAAGACCTATTTCTTTTGTTTCTCGTAAACTGACAGAAGCGGAAAAGAAATATTCAATTTTAGACCTCGAGGCTTGTGCAATTGTGTTTGCTTTTAAGAAGTTTTTCGAGTACATTTACGGAAGGGAATTCATTCTAGAAATAGATAATGAACCTTTATGTAGAATTTTTGGTGAAAAAAAAGGAATTCCTGTTTTAACTTGTAATAGATTACAACGTTATGGTGTAATTCTCTCATCTTTCAATTATAAAGTTCAATACGTAAAATCAACATTAAATTGTTCGGATTACTTATCTCGCGTACCTGTAGGAGATCCTGTTGAGGAAAATAATAACTTTGATTCAAGAATTTTGTGTTTATTCAAAAATAATAGCGAGATGCCAATAGATGTTGAGGAAGTTAAAGCAGAATCTAATACGGATAAATTATTATTAGAGATAAAAAAATTATCTTAGAACAGGGTGGCCAAATAAAGTCAATAAGGATGATTGCAAATGGATTTATTGGATAAAAAGGAACGATTTATCAATAATTGATGATTGTATTTTCTGGAACCATAGGTTAGTAATTCCAATAAGTTTAAGGGATAAGATATTAAGCTTATTGCATAGATCTCATCTAGGGATTGCCAAGATGAAAGGGCTAGCTAGAGGCTATTTTTGGTGGCCAGGGATTGACAGTCAAATTGAATTTTTAGTTAGAGAGTGCGGAATTTGTGCGGAAATTCAACCATCACAACCCAAGAGTGAGTTAACTCCATGGCCGATAACGGAAGAAATTTGGAGTAGGGTTCATATAGATTACGTAGGGCCTATCGGAAATAAATATTTTTTGGTAATCATAGATTCAACCTCAAAATGGTTGGATTGCGTGGAAGTAAATTCACCTAACTCAGATAATACCATTAAAATCTTAAAGAGATTATTCAGTTATTTCGGTAGTGTACAAACCTTAGTTTCTGATAATGGAGCAGCATTCATGTCAGCAGACTTTAAACAGTTTTGCGAGAGAAATGGCATTAAACATTTAACAACACCTATAAATCATCCTCAATCAAATGGATTGGCAGAGAATGCAGTCAAAACGTGTACAAATTTTTTAAAGAAAATATTGTTAGAAAAAAAATTTCAGTCAGGTTATAATGAGAAGTTAGAATGTTTTCTCATAGATTATAGGAATGCACCACACTGTACAACAGGGTTAGAGCCAGCAGTTGTAATGTTTGGTAGAAGGTTAAGGTCAAATTTGAATAATTTTATACCTAAAGGGGGGAAGGTAAAGGAAAATGTGATTGATAAAGATACCAAAATGAAAATGTCAAAATGTCAGGAAAATCAGAAATTCTATTATAAAAGGAATAACAAAGTATCTACGAATTTTAAGATTAATCAGAAAGTTATGGTTAGGGATTTTAGAGACCAAAACAATGATAAGTGGGTACCAGGGAAAGTACATAAACGTTTGGGAAATAAACTATATTTAATTGAGGTTAAATTGAATGATAAAATCATGTACTGGAAAAGACATTTTGATCAATTATCCAAACTGTGTGTATCATGGGAAAAGAACCCTAGTATTTTAATTCCTGAGTCTGAGACGAGGAGGCTATCGTTCGATGAGTACGATGTCTCCGACTTTGTTTCGGATGACAATCTAACGGGTGACCCTCTTTTTCCTTCCAGCTCCAGTGAACCCGTGGCGTCAACGTCGGGGAACTGGAAGGAGCGCCTTCGACCAAGGACAGAGAAATCAAAATAAGCAGCAGTCAACTCTCCGAATCAACATGGTTATAAATAAAAAAGAAAATGTTGTAAAATAATAATTAAATATGTGTATGTATGTTTTATAATTATTATTATGATAATCATGTTGTGTTACTGTCTGCTGATTTAAGTGTGGAGGGATGTGGTGAACGTATGTCTGTCGGTATGAAAGAGACAGGCATATCTGAGTGAGACAGCATGACCGAGACGTATAAAAAGGCGTGTCTGTTGTAACTCGTCCTCTCTTTGCAACAACATCTCGAATACTGTACATTAGTAATAACACTAAATAAACCAAATAGTATGGAGTATCCAAACGACTATTATTTACATCTTATCTGAGTGATCGACACGGCAGATCACCACAGTTAGTTTAATGTCAATGTTCTGCTTTAAACTATTTGACTTTTTGGTTGTTTTGCACATGGTATTTTGTATCACGAATGCATATTTGTTTATTTACTCTGTATGCTGTAAAACCAAAATGGGTTTATCGAAATATATCAACTATTATAAAAATTACAGAATATCCAAAATATTTGAGCATCTTGTGAATTCAGGAAGGAATTTTTTGACACTGTGAATACACATAACAATATTTTTAGAAACTAGATAAACTATACTTAATTTTTTTTTGTTACAATACTTCTAGAAAGACTCCACGTTATTGTACGAGTTCATCCCCTACAACAACCTCTCCATATTCCCGAGCCGTTTCGGTCATCCATCTTGCATTAGGAAGAGGACAATGCCACCCTCCACCCCGGCCACCGAGAAAGGGGCAAACTACCCCATCTTACCCTGTGAGCCTTCAGTTCCCGAGACATTGCGGGTTCGCTAGGAATCAAGTGTCACAAATATAAAACTTCCTTGGAGTATGTATCCTCTATCAGGATGATCTCTGATGGTAAAAGCTCTCGGTGATATGTTGTGACAGGCTCAATATTTTTATATCCGAAATTTTTGAAAGGGTATTATCTGTAAAAACAAGCATTCAAATGTATTTAAAATGACTACCTTCCTCGAGAAAGTTACATCAATGATATATTAATTCTTGAAAATAATGTCATTAATTAATTCTCAATGGTAATTATTAAAAATAATTTATCGTGTACTTTATTATTATTATTAACTTATTATTTTTTATTTATTTTTGTACAATATTTTACATTTCTTGGTATAATTTAGTAATGTTGGCCCCACTGGGTGCTTACCCGTGCTGAAATTATTATTATTATTATTACATGCTTATTATTATTTACTTAATAATTATCCATAAAATGCGCTTATTATTTACTATGTCCTAAGTTAACATGTCCATTATCTACTTAATTTATGTAACACCAATCCACAAAAATGGCGAAGAAAATAATGTTAAAAACTATCGTCTGATTTCAAAATTATTAGTATTCATATTTTCTTATTATTATGTTCTTAATTTGCTTATGTATAATTTGTTGTTATTTTTTGTTAATAATTATTCACAATTAATTAATTAATAATTATTCATTCCATCCCTCTATTATTGTCACCCAGTGATTGTGGCTGCTAAGCCATCACTGGTACTTTGTAATACTGATTAAGTCAGTATAATGTTATTCTTGTACACCTTAAACGTATTGCCCACCTGTAATTTTAGTAAGGATAACTGCGGTGTAAGTTTTTGTAATCATTTTATACGTTTATAATTTCAATATTATATTAAAAGTTCATATGTATTTTTTAATTATGTACTGTAATTGTGTTGCTGCACATCTAGACACAGGAATTCCCTAGTGAGACGAGCGGCTCATAATTTTATTGCAATATAAAATTTAAAAAAAAAAACATATACGAATCAGAATAAGTATAGTGACTGACGCGTATTAGTTACGACTGTATTTATTTATTTTCTGTATCTTCACATGTGTCATATTTTCATAATTAATATTTATACCACATTTGATTGGATTTCTTACAAGTTTCGGAAACTTGTTATACTATTTTGATTCAGGCATAATTGTGTCAGAAACTTACTATAAATTCCAATGCAGTTGTTTAAACAATTACACATATTAAGTATGTTAAAAGATATTTAGTTTCGTAAGTTTTCTTAGTTGTCTGAATAATTGAAATTAACTCAAAATTGAAAGGTACCAACTTAAATTAAATATTTTATTTATATCGCCATCAAAAAACACCTAGCAAATTGAGGTTCAGAAGAAAAAAAAAGTACATTCGCTTCTGCGACTCATCGTATTTTCAATTTATTCTTTTAAATTGATGAAATAATATCGGCATCCGTCGTAATGTATGTTATAATCTATATATTCATAGATGGCGCTAATTTAATTATTTTATTGTAATATACTTTTTTAAAGTATACTATCATATAAGGCTTTTACAAACATGTACATAATAATTTTATTTTAAACTTCTATGTAAACCATGCCGAAGAAAAGTGTTATGTTAGCCTTAATTGTAATGATTACTTTAATATGTTATTATAGCCTTCTTGTAACTATATTTCGTGCAGTTGAACAAACCTACAAATTCTGTGAAAGTGATTCCAACTGAAACCAATCTAAGTGCAAGATTGTGAAAAGCGTTTTTTCCTAAAATAATTAAAGTAGCGCCATCTATGAAAGAGCATTTATGAATTATTTCAAGTGTAACCTTAAGTCAGCTGTTTTGCCATCCATCTAAGGTCCATGAAACTTATAACCTAAATAAAACCACTAGTCTGAGCAGAGCGGTGCCCTTAAATAAGAAAAAAAATTCAAAACACTTTTTAACTGCGGTACCAATCAAACAACATCACATATTCGAGTATGTAATAATTATACCATCCATATTAAAATAAAGAAAACGTGTAATTTAAGATTTAAGTAGCAAGATTTATATTTGTTGGCGATCCCTGCCTAGTCTAGGTTCATGTAAGAGCCCCAATCCTGTCTTGTAGCATCAAGTGTGTATTCCCGAAGCGTTGGTTAACTCTAACGGGATAAACGGAGATCGCCATACGTATATTAACATTCAGGAGACGTGGACGTTTAAATGGCGCAAGGGAAAAGGGAAACCCACCCTAAATAGTTTATTTTCTTTGTTTATCATAATACACCGCCTTCTGATGATATTTTTGATTTGATTAATAGTTTTATCATGAACACACATGTCTTAACTACGCGTATAGAATGTATTAAAATTTATGTCAATGCATCATTTATTGTGATGATTATAATACGTTTTATTAACTAACTAACTAACCAACCATCTCGCCATTTCCCCACAGGGATATATATATATTCTCCTTACACTTTTTTCTTCGTTCTTTTGTTCTACATGTCCAAACCATCTGAGCGTCCCTTTCTTAATCTTACTCATGACGCTTAAGTCAGTCTTGAATTCTTTGCGGATTTCCACATTTTTCTCACGATAATACGTGGTTTTACCACACATACGCATCACAGATCTCATTTCTTTAATCTACTTTCATCCTTCCTCTACCAGTTGCCGTGCCTCATTGCCATATATCAAGGTAGGTATCAGCACTTCATTGTGGACTGTTAGCTTTGATTCTTTGGGCAGTTTTTTTAGCGTCAACCGCGTTCAGCTTTTCGTGCGTCTCAATGTTATGCAAGTTAATATTAAGTTTGTACATAGGTAATAGAATATTATTATAATCTTTTTAAAATAGGTTTGAACTAGATATAAAATGAAAAAATTAATAGCTAAATTTAAAAAAAAATACTTGCTTTTAACCTTCTTTCAAAATCTCTATCAGCCCAATATCTCACGTAAATATACAAATGTTGTATGGCGTATGCAATTCTTTCAACTACTTATAAACTTCATAGTTTTGTGTACATAAAACTGACAGTTATTTACTTTAATTAGTAGTTATTATTAGTAGAATAAACTTCGCAATTAACAACTTCAATAAATTATTTTTCATACGGAATGCATAAATTTTAAAAATCTACAAAGCTTTGTTAGCACCAAACAAGTATAACAGAAAAAAAATATCATGATTATTTATCATTTTTCCAATCTAATAAGGCCTTCTTTATCTAAGGAAATATGAAAAAAAACTCTAGAGTACCTATAGTATAATAATAATAATAATAATTGGATAATTTTTAAAGTGCCGTTTTTGTGCAAAATCACCCCAAGGGCAATGTACAAATATGTAATACATTTCTACAAATTCACATATGTTTTTTATTTATATTTTGTTCAGGTAGATAATATACAGTACCATACTTACCTGGTAGGTGACTTGAGATTAACACTGTTTATACGGTTCGCACCCACAGGTCACAATTTGATTTGGTATTTAATTAAGTTACGCAGTATACAATATTTGCATAGAAAAATTGAAAATTTATATTAATGCAGTATAGCTGCATAACGTGTTTTACTTATTTAGATTCCAAAAATAATGTACGGAATCACAAAAAGTAGTAAATTCTTAAAACTACTTATAATATTTAATATTATGTATTTTTTTAAGCAACATTACGTTCATTTGTGATAAATTACACATTTAGTATTTTTAAAGTTATTTCTGATGAGAGAGTGATTGCAATCAGCTTACCATAACTTACAAGTTGCTATAATAAATTGTCTATCGTTTTGGTAAGACAGAACCTTTGAAAAAAACACATAATAATGACATACTAATCATACAAATAGTTTTATGCAAAGCATGTCATACATAATACATATTTAAGTCAAATATTATAGGCACTTGTAATAATTTATGACTCTGCGATTCAGTACATTATTTTTAAAGTGAAATAAATACAACCTTACCTTACCTAACCTAGCCTAACCTAACCTTACCCAACCTAACCTAACTTAACCTTCTTGCTCTTTTACAACAATAAACGAAATTATTGCTAGTTTCTGCTAGTATTTACTTAATTCTAAATTTATATTGCGATAATTATGGTCGGCACAATAATAATTATGATGCACGTAAGTCAAAACAAAGAATTAAAAAATTTTGTGTTTACCCAAACACCTTTGTTCGATTTCAAACATTAGATTATGAGCGTGGCTTTAAAAAATTGCATAATAGGTATTGTTATAATTTTATTGTAATTGTATTTATAGTGGGCAAATAATCAAATAAAACGCGAACCGTACATATTATCATATGAGTTTTACCAAGAATTCAAAAGTCATTGAAACACAAGCAATTCGATGTAGACACAAACAGATTGAACATATCGTATAAAATCAATGTCATTATTTCTGTGTAATTTTAGCTAGTAGCTTTCTTAAGAGTAAATTTGTCATGCAAGTGGCTCGAGGGATGCCAGCGATTTGTTAATCGCTCGGTTGACGTTCCAAGTACACCCCAAACCAACCCTTCTGAGATCCATCAGAGAGGAGTGATCAAAAAGTTATACCTACCCAATGTATAATATGCCTACAGTAGTGTGCGATATAAATGACACGATATTTTGTCCTTAATGTGATCTATTATTTAATGTTTATTTGCTCTTTATTATTTAGTATCTGTGTTTCCAGCGTTAATTGACGAATTAACCATCACGCCGTTTCCCCGAATGCACAGGCAGAGATGATGATTACTAAACAACTAGGTCTTGGCACAAACTCCTTGTTTCATTAACATCCACACATCATCTTAAACATTAAAACATTCTGTACTTCAGACTGTTAACATGGTCCGACACAAATATTTAGTTCACTTGATCGTGTGATATCTTCCTTGGGCGTCCCCGACTCCATCTACCATTCAATTCGATGTCATATAGGCGAGTTCTTTAAACTCCTTTCATTCATTAATCCGCTTCGCATGCACATACCATTTAAGCATCCCTTTCTTAAGCTTTATAATGATGTTTATATCAGCCTAGCATTTTTTGCGAATCTACACATTTTTCATACTGTCACACATGGCTTTACCACATATACAGTTGGTTAAAAAAATCCAGTAAGATTAGGAAATCTACGTCTCCTCTCCACATTTTCTCAGCGTAAAGAAAATTATGGTTATAAACGGAAAACCAACCGGTACGAGACTCAAATTTGAATTAGAAACTGCACACCGAGGTCAGGCTTCGTAAAGATCTATCATCAACTGAAGTAATTATAAATGATTTAACTAAATTCATTATATTATAGATGCAATAATAAGCAAAAGGTTTCTGGAATTAGATCTTAAAGTGTCCCCTCAAATACCAACTACTGACCATGTCTTTGAAAAAAAAATGGCTTTGTCAATTTTCAAATTTTCATAGACCTTTGAAGATTGAAATAAAGTGATTTAACTCAAAAAATTATGATAAATAAAAAAAATGTTTTGTCAATGAAAAGTCTGAAAATGCTTGTCATAATTGATTCGCAGACCACTGTAGACGTGTTTTAGGTATACTAAATCCTCCAATGTCACCCTGTCACTCGGCCTAGGAGGGAGGATGGGGAGATGATGCTCCCGCTCTTGGAAAAGACCCTCTCGCTTGAATGGGCAAGCTCAATTCTTTTTAAATCATATTTTAAATTAGATTTTCACTTTTGGTAATTTATTTTTAGTGTTTTTCTGCGAATCTACAAATGAAAGGCAATTTTTCAATGACTAATTAGATTTTTAAATGCAAAGTGCCACTAGAACTAGCGTTTTGTGATCGAACTGGACATCAAACAGTATTATTACAGAGAATTTTCTGCTTTGATACATACACTAAGTTTTAACAAAACGAAATAAATATTTCAGGAGCCTTAGCAATAAAACACGATTTCAATTAACTCATTTTAACCGAAAAAAAAACATTCCTGTGGTGATATTTAAATGTGTTTGATTTTTAATAACTACACGAAAAAAATGAGTATTGTTGATTTATTAAAAATCTGTTATTAGTAAATTATTCGTAATCATGTTAAAAATGGGATTGCAGGCCAGTTTCTGATAATTTTGAGTACATTCTTAATATATCGGAACACGTGTTCGTGCGCCTGCATTTTCCTTGATAATATACAGGGTGTCCGGGGGCCAAGTGCGCTAACTTCGGAAGGTGATTTTACATGATTTTAGAAGACTATTTTTTTTTTAAATTCTAATGTAAGTTAAGTAGTTTTAAGGTAAAAACAGTAGAATTGTGTGTACGGGAAAATAAATATTCCCCTTTTGAAAAAAAATGTGTATGGAAAAATAAACATTTAATTTCGAAAAAAGTTATTTTTCTTTATTTCTTCTACTATCATGTAGAATTAGCTTCCAAAATTAGCGCACTTTAGCCCCGGAAACCTGTATATTGTTTAAATGCGAAAATATTATGATTTTTATGAACACGTATTTCGACATCGTGATAATACACTCCTACTGTACCTAAAGTTAAACAGGAAACCTCTTAATTTATTCGTTAAGGACTGGAAATCCCGTTTTTAACCGGAAGACGAATAATTTGCCCTGATGATGGACACTGTAACGTTTTCTGAAACGTTGGCTAAAGAAGGAGTTAGCGCAACACGGCATAACACCCAAAAACAAATAACCAAAATACTTTTGGCCGTGAAAATCTTAAATCATAGATATTTAATGAATTAGCAATACTCATTTTGACATAAGGATTGTAAATATTACATTTGTTTACTACATAATTAGAAACTATTTTTCTACTTCTCTCTCATCATTACTACATATCAGTGTCTTTAAAGCGCTAAAACTATCGACCAGTGGGGTCATGAGTCATTTCAACGTAATTTTTTAAAATATAACATTATGAAGCAAGATTAAAATACTAATAATGTACAATAATTAATGTATATAACAATGGCACTTAAAGCGAAAGGGCCTTAATGATCTTTCGTGACTACTTGAAGAACGCGAGTCGATAAAGAATGAGACGACGTGGATGTAGGCTGGTTAATTCATCTGATCACATTAAAGGGCAAAGAGTCAGAGAGCACCAACCCTAGCCTAACGGCCAGGGGAACAGAAGAGGAATGGGGTGAAGGGGCCGATGAAAGAACCAGTAGACCCCTATAAATCTGCATTCTTTATATAACCCATTGAGAATGGCAATGAAACCACCATGTGGTTCGAATAACCAATACACACCATACTCTACGCAAGGAAGGGAAAGTTTTGCTCTTTGTAAGGGAAAGCTTTGAATGGTTTTGATGGGGTTTTCGAAATGTAATGGATTCGAACCAATTGGAATCTTTTCCATTTTATTATGGACACGCACAAAAAAATAAGGAAGCAAGTTAACAAGCATCAACTAGTCTTGTTTAAAACAAATTTTATTTTATTTTATTGAATGCACATTTATATAAATAGGGTTTGCACATATATTTTTACTACCCCTGTGTCAGACAGGCTAATTTACAACAATTTTATTTTAACAATAGTTATTTACATTTACGGTTCATTTTTTTGATAAGCTGGAAGCAATAAAATATTTGATAGATTTATGTAAATCGGACTAGAGATAATAGAGAACTAATTAGAGAACTACTGATAAAATTTTCATATTTAGACCGTAATAGAAAACTAATGGAGAAATTTAAATAGATTTGTTTGAGTTGAGTAATTGTTGCACGACCATTGTTGATGATCCAGTGGCTAAAGTAATTGTTGCACGACCATTGTTGATGATCCAGTGGCTAAAGTAATTGTTGCACGACCATTGTTGATGATCCAGTGGCTAAAGTAATTGTTGCACGACCATTGTTGATGATCCAGTGGCTAAAGTAATTGTTGCACGACCATTGTTGATGATCCAGTGGCTAAAGTAATTGTTGCACGACCATTGTTGATGATCCAGTGGCTAAAGTAATTGTTGCACGACCATTGTTGATGATCCAGTGGCTAAAGTAATTGTTGCACGACCATTGTTGATGATCCAGTGGCTAAAGTAATTGTTGCACGACCATTGTTGATGATCCAGTGGCTAAAGTAATTGTTGCACGACCATTGTTGATGATCCAGTGGCTAAAGTAATTGTTGCACGACCATTGTTGATGATCCAGTGGCTAAAGTAATTGTTGCACGACCATTGTTGATGATCCAGTGGCTAAAGTAATTGTTGCACGACCATTGTTGATGATCCAGTGGCTAAAGTAATTGTTGCACGACCATTGTTGATGATCCAGTGGCTAAAGTAATTGTTGCACGACCATTGTTGATGATCCAGTGGCTAAAGTAATTGTTGCACGACCATTGTTGATGATCCAGTGGCTAAAGTAATTGTTGCACGACCATTGTTGATGATCCAGTGGCTAAAGTAATTGTTGCACGACCATTGTTGATGATCCAGTGGCTAAAGTAATTGTTGCACGACCATTGTTGATGATCCAGTGGCTAAAGTAATTGTTGCACGACCATTGTTGATGATCCAGTGGCTAAAGTAATTGTTGCACGACCATTGTTGATGATCCAGTGGCTAAAGTAATTGTTGCACGACCATTGTTGATGATCCAGTGGCTAAAGTAATTGTTGCACGACCATTGTTGATGATCCAGTGGCTAAAGTAATTGTTGCACGACCATTGTTGATGATCCAGTGGCTAAAGTAATTGTTGCACGACCATTGTTGATGATCCAGTGGCTAAAGTAATTGTTGCACGACCATTGTTGATGATCCAGTGGCTAAAGTAATTGTTGCACGACCATTGTTGATGATCCAGTGGCTAAAGTAATTGTTGCACGACCATTGTTGATGATCCAGTGGCTAAAGTAATTGTTGCACGACCATTGTTGATGATCCAGTGGCTAAAGTAATTGTTGCACGACCATTGTTGATGATCCAGTGGCTAAAGTAATTGTTGCACGACCATTGTTGATGATCCAGTGGCTAAAGTAATTGTTGCACGACCATTGTTGATGATCCAGTGGCTAAAGTAATTGTTGCACGACCATTGTTGATGATCCAGTGGCTAAAGTAATTGTTGCACGACCATTGTTGATGATCCAGTGGCTAAAGTAATTGTTGCACGACCATTGTTGATGATCCAGTGGCTAAAGTAATTGTTGCACGACCATTGTTGATGATCCAGTGGCTAAAGTAATTGTTGCACGACCATTGTTGATGATCCAGTGGCTAAAGTAATTGTTGCACGACCATTGTTGATGATCCAGTGGCTAAAGTAATTGTTGCACGACCATTGTTGATGATCCAGTGGCTAAAGTAATTGTTGCACGACCATTGTTGATGATCCAGTGGCTAAAGTAATTGTTGCACGACCATTGTTGATGATCCAGTGGCTAAAGTAATTGTTGCACGACCATTGTTGATGATCCAGTGGCTAAAGTAATTGTTGCACGACCATTGTTGATGATCCAGTGGCTAAAGTAATTGTTGCACGACCATTGTTGATGATCCAGTGGCTAAAGTAATTGTTGCACGACCATTGTTGATGATCCAGTGGCTAAAGTAATTGTTGCACGACCATTGTTGATGATCCAGTGGCTAAAGTAATTGTTGCACGACCATTGTTGATGATCCAGTGGCTAAAGTAATTGTTGCACGACCATTGTTGATGATCCAGTGGCTAAAGTAATTGTTGCACGACCATTGTTGATGATCCAGTGGCTAAAGTAATTGTTGCACGACCATTGTTGATGATCCAGTGGCTAAAGTAATTGTTGCACGACCATTGTTGATGATCCAGTGGCTAAAGTAATTGTTGCACGACCATTGTTGATGATCCAGTGGCTAAAGTAATTGTTGCACGACCATTGTTGATGATCCAGTGGCTAAAGTAATTGTTGCACGACCATTGTTGATGATCCAGTGGCTAAAGTAATTGTTGCACGACCATTGTTGATGATCCAGTGGCTAAAGTAATTGTTGCACGACCATTGTTGATGATCCAGTGGCTAAAGTAATTGTTGCACGACCATTGTTGATGATCCAGTGGCTAAAGTAATTGTTGCACGACCATTGTTGATGATCCAGTGGCTAAAGTAATTGTTGCACGACCATTGTTGATGATCCAGTGGCTAAAGTAATTGTTGCACGACCATTGTTGATGATCCAGTGGCTAAAGTAATTGTTGCACGACCATTGTTGATGATCCAGTGGCTAAAGTAATTGTT
Organism: Hesperophylax magnus; assembly: GCA_026573805.1. Classification (NCBI taxonomy): domain Eukaryota; kingdom Metazoa; phylum Arthropoda; class Insecta; order Trichoptera; family Limnephilidae; genus Hesperophylax; species Hesperophylax magnus. The sequence goes on from JAIUSX010000046.1 coordinate 32,237,939, forward strand.
GCACGACCATTGTTGATGATCCAGTGGCTAAAGTAATTGTTGCACGACCATTGTTGATGATCCAGTGGCTAAAGTAATTGTTGCACGACCATTGTTGATGATCCAGTGGCTAAAGTAATTGTTGCACGACCATTGTTGATGATCCAGTGGCTAAAGTAATTGTTGCACGACCATTGTTGATGATCCAGTGGCTAAAGTAATTGTTGCACGACCATTGTTGATGATCCAGTGGCTAAAGTAATTGTTGCACGACCATTGTTGATGATCCAGTGGCTAAAGTAATTGTTGCACGACCATTGTTGATGATCCAGTGGCTAAAGTAATTGTTGCACGACCATTGTTGATGATCCAGTGGCTAAAGTAATTGTTGCACGACCATTGTTGATGATCCAGTGGCTAAAGTAATTGTTGCACGACCATTGTTGATGATCCAGTGGCTAAAGTAATTGTTGCACGACCATTGTTGATGATCCAGTGGCTAAAGTAATTGTTGCACGACCATTGTTGATGATCCAGTGGCTAAAGTAATTGTTGCACGACCATTGTTGATGATCCAGTGGCTAAAGTAATTGTTGCACGACCATTGTTGATGATCCAGTGGCTAAAGTAATTGTTGCACGACCATTGTTGATGATCCAGTGGCTAAAGTAATTGTTGCACGACCATTGTTGATGATCCAGTGGCTAAAGTAATTGTTGCACGACCATTGTTGATGATCCAGTGGCTAAAGTAATTGTTGCACGACCATTGTTGATGATCCAGTGGCTAAAGTAATTGTTGCACGACCATTGTTGATGATCCAGTGGCTAAAGTAATTGTTGCACGACCATTGTTGATGATCCAGTGGCTAAAGTAATTGTTGCACGACCATTGTTGATGATCCAGTGGCTAAAGTAATTGTTGCACGACCATTGTTGATGATCCAGTGGCTAAAGTAATTGTTGCACGACCATTGTTGATGATCCAGTGGCTAAAGTAATTGTTGCACGACCATTGTTGATGATCCAGTGGCTAAAGTAATTGTTGCACGACCATTGTTGGTGATCCAGTGGCTAAAGTAATTGTTGCACGACCATTGTTGATGATCCAGTGGCTAAAGTAATTGTTGCACGACCATTGTTGATGATCCAGTGGCTAAAGTAATTGTTGCACGACCATTGTTGATGATCCAGTGGCTAAAGTAATTGTTGCACGACCATTGTTGATGATCCAGTGGCTAAAGTAATTGTTGCACGACCATTGTTGATGATCCAGTGGCTAAAGTAATTGTTGCACGACCATTGTTGATGATCCAGTAGCTAAAGAAATTCTGGCATATTTTATGTGTTTGAAAATTTTTTGTCCAAATGTAGTATTTTTTAAGGTTTTTGTAAAAGTTTGTTGGTTTTAAACCGTGTGTTTCGTGTGTTTTTGTATATTTCAGTCAAATTTACTCATTTTGCTTTTAAAAAATGAGTTAAAATGGTTTTTTGTGTAAATTTATCGAACATCTAGTATTTCAAATATGATGAATATATCTACAGAGCTAGTTACTCTCGAGTATACATTTATTGTATAAGTGATTGCCAAAAAAACGATTAATTTAGTGGTTTCCTCATGGGCCGTCTCTATAGAAATTTATTTTAATATCTAGAAAATAGAGTTAACAGACTCTCGTTTTGAGCCTGTGGTATAGAATAGTTTCATTGTGCGGTTTTGTGGAAGTTTGAATATTTTATTTTAGCTATTTTTCACGTCCATTTATATTTTATAATTTTGAAAGTATTATACAAATCCAAATCTCTTGACAGCAATAGAGAAAGTTTACGTACCAAATGAATACAGAAAAAAACTTTAATTTATTCATTGTATAGGCTTGTTAAAATCTAAGAAAAGCGGCGAAGAGAGGTATATAAGTAGTATTAATTTAAGCTAGTAGGTATATAAGTAGTGTTAATTTAAGCTTTGTTTTAAAGATGTTTTAATTTTTATTTGCTTTGTGAAACCATTTCTAGAAACTAGGTAATCAATAAAAAGGCAGTAAAAAAATAATCCAAACATTATTATTATTACTGATAATGTACATCTGGGAAATTGGAAAACTTAATTACATGTCTCATTTTGGAAGGCGGGTATAGTCACCGCCGCGGAAACCATTCAATGGATAAACAACACTTCTGCCATAATATCAACCACAAATGGTTCGGTACGTTTGGTGTTTAGCAGGGGTGCCCGGTTTCATGGTGTCCAGATCTTGCATCTGCTCACCATTTGCGTGGCGGGCCTGATCGAAAAAGGCCGCTTGAGGGAGACCCTTTGACCTCTCCAGCCGAACTTTCTCGACCCAACGCCTTGCACCGCTGCAGGAGAAAGGTATTCATACGTCACTCAAAGACACATTAACCCCCAGATTCCTACCCATTTCTCATACATTATTTCCTAGAACTTCCTATCTTCTTCCTTTACTTAGACCTTCCGTACAACATCCCCAAAGATGACATAGGCCCAGAGGAAAATACTTTTCCACTTGGCCTATGTCATCCTATTTTTCTGACGTCCTGTATGGTGCTAATGTTTAAAATATGTATTAAAACCATTCGGTTATTTTCTGTGTTTTAAAAACAGTTTCTGAATGTTTTGCATGCCAGAGAAATGCAAAAAAAATAACGTAATACAATTTTGAACTCTAACAAACTTTAAAAGTTCAGTGATAGTTTTCGCATTAAATGGCTATTCTAACATAGGAGACCCTCGCCTTTTAAACTTCGATGCGCCAGAAAAGTTGTCCAAAATAAGAAAAAAGCTCGTTGTTTGGTTTGCACAATGCAAAGATAATGAAATGCAAATTACATATCTGCCAAGACTAGATATGGTCGAATTAGCTCAAAAAGTTTGGAAGTCGTTGGAACAACAAATAATAAAATTTCAAAGGTTCTAAAAAATTGTGGCTTAGATATTGCGTTCATCACTTAAAAAAAAAAACTAAAACTAAAAAAAATAGCGGCTTTTATTTACTATAGTGTGACGAATGCGACGCTGTAAATGTTGAACAAACTGGCCGGTCCTTTTACTAGAATCGACAGTCAACAGAAGCGATCGTTAAAAAGTAAAATATAGTCTCAATTTGCCAAATTTCTCCGAGATAAAAAAATTGCTCACTCGATTATAATAATAAGTCGATTCCGTACACAAAATAAAGGCCGTAAAATAGTTTAGAGTCTAACTGCTCCTAATAAGTTAATATTCCTAATTTGATAAATGAACAAAAATATATTATTTGCTCGCTAGATACGTTTGCCGAGTTCAATTATCATAGAACCCAAAAATAAAAATGCAGCAAAAGAAATTCCTGAATTATCCAAATTATTTATTTGGAAACACATTACTTTAACCACCTTACGCAATACAATAATTGGGAGAAACTTTTAAGGGTAATTCTTAAGTCATAACACTTTTCGATATTTCACTCGGAAATCAATAGTGGCATGGGTAATAAAATTTAAATCAATTTGTTTTTTTTTTGTTAATTTGGGAGGCGGGTTTAGTTATACAACACCTATGACATAGGTCGCCAAAAGTGGTTCGCTACGTTTAGTGACTTAGTAAGGTTTCCCGGGTTCATCCGCTAAGGTTGTGCTGTGTGCCGGATTGTGAGAGGCTGGATTGAGGGGACCCTTTGACCTCTTCAAATGGTCTCTCTTGACCCACCGACTTGCACTCCTAGGCACACTGATCCCTAGATTCCTACCCATCCTACATATTTTATACTTTCCCAGAGCTCCTTTTCTTTAAAAAGATCCCCCACACAGCATCCCCAAAGCTTTATGTGCGAGGTTAATGTAAAAAAAGTACCTACATGGAAATAATACAAATGTATCGTCCGCAAGAGGCTTCAGCAAAATTTGATAATGCCATCAGATGGCTGACACAAGTAATACTAATTACGCAGCAGAACTTGTTTATAAATTAGCTGTTTTTTTTTGTATATTGAATATTAATATTATTGAATACATAAAATATGCGCTTAAAATGCTTGTAAAACTGACTACAACCAACGCTCGACAATATTGACACAGCAAGCAAAATGGAAGAAACTTCTACTTTTACGATGCAGTTTCAATTAATAATAATAAGTGAATTAGTTCTATTCACGCCTCTGCCTAATAATGAGAAACAAAACCTCATAAAAAAGAATTACCTAATGTTATAAAAACGGTATTTATGGGGTAGGTAACAGATTTAATCTCTCTTGAATTGTGTTGGTACGTCCTCACTTATTTAGTGAACATAATGTTACCGGCCATATTTTATATTAAATGCCATCCAGAACTTTGCAGATTTTCTGCGCGCCAATACTCGGTCCTCGAGTAATGTTCGGGATGGGCAGAGCATGAAACTGTCGCCAAGGCATGGGCACACAAAGGATTACAGGTTCTACTGATTGTAGTGAAATGAAAGCTGTAGTTTTGTTTTTGCACATTATAAAACATGGAGAATATATTTAAGTTAACATGTTACATATTATGACTCGGCACTTACCCCCAGGGATCAATAATTGGTTTTTTAATTCTATCTAAAACTGATTAACCACTTAATTACGGGAAGTGAGCGGGGAGCTTCTATACGGCCGGCGGTGGTCTGTCCCCGACAGATCGAGCTGGCACCATCAGGGCTTTGGTCCAGGAGACGGGTCCAGCGTCTCCGACAAGGTGGCTGATAAGCGGTTCTGGAGCGTATCGGGTCTATCGTTTATGTAACATTAATGGAGCGAATCCATCCATTGAGCTGATCGGCAGATTACTTGAGCGGGTGCCGTCCGGGCTTGTGATTTTATTATCCGTTTCTTATTAAGAAAAATACGGCTTGTATCGCGCCACTTGAGGTGAATGCTTCATTTCCCGGAGTCCGCGGTATAACGATTTGCAAGGGATCGCGTATATAAACTTCAGTAGAACATTATTTGTGATCTTCACGAACACACACACGGTCATCCATTATACGGACGTTTATTTAATAGAACCTGCACCGACTTGGTTTTTGTAAAAAAGAACCGAATAACCCGCATCAGGAATACTGATGTACACTTTTTTAATACGATCGCCCATCCAGGGTAAAAATGAATTATAATCTAATTGACTGTGCGATCATTACACGGCCGCCCCGCTCGTGTAACAATTCCAGAGTGCCCAGCGAAAGGAAACGGAAACAAACAATCGACTGCCCGGCGGTCTATTTGTTGCCAGACCGTGCTCTCTATAATTTTAATCAAAATTAATGCTATGAATGGTACTTGTTCTGAAGAGGTGTTTTAAATAATTACTTTTAAATAAGACTTAACACCGCTTCATAACATTACCCCCCGCGCCACACAAATGTTTGTCCCCAAACATTAATACAACTCTAAAAAAAAAACTACAACTGCAATAACTAAGCTTGAAAAGATCCTCTGGGTTTCTAAAAAAAACAATCAACAATTATACATGAGCATCATAATTTGTAAGATAAGTAAGGAATAAGACAAAATCTACGATTTGGATAGCAAAACTTATGATGAATGGGTGTGCCGCAGCTTCAATCGCACCCATCGAGCGTGCAGCCGGATGGTTGAGCCTGCGATTCATCCATTCTAGAACTTAAAGATAACTTAAGATTAATGTAACTTAATTACAAATTTTAGAAGATATTACGTGAACGGAGTCTGCAAGCACCCACAGTATCGGAATACCGGGTGATGATAAATTGACGATTGTCGAAGACTGCCGTTAGCGTTACATCTGTGACGGAAAATATTCTTAAACAAAATTGTAGGTAAACCTGTAGGTATATAAAAAAATATTATTGTTCTTCTCAACACATCTAAACAACTTAAGCGTTAAAGCTTCACTGGCCCTTTAATAGGGCGATAAGCCACTCAGGCAACACTTTTTTAGGGAGGTAAACCAACCCTCACTTTTCACTGAGTCTACTTCTCCGTTGGAGATAAAACACACTTCGAAGAAATTCTATCTACTCTACCTGACCTGGTTATTGGGTAAGTTTTTCGAAGAGAATTTATACAATAAGACAAAATAATCATCCTTGGAAAGCATTATTTCGTAATAGTAGAAAAAACTTTTAACCTTTACACACACGCAGGTGTGTAAGGTGGTTTAATCGAGTGGAACTGTCAACAACCAATCTTATAGATGTGGTGCAATTAGTAGTAGTATACATCCATTGTTGTAAATGGAGTCATTGGTCGAAGATTGTATACATCCATTGTTGTAAATGGTGCAATTGGTAGAAAATTGTATACATCCATTGTTGTAAATGGTGCAATTGGTAGAAAATTGTATACATCCATTGTTGTAAATGGTGCAATTTGTAGAAAATTGTATTATTGTACTAATTTATAGATAAAACCTACTTTTACTTAATATAACTAAAGTTATAGAAGGAATTTAAGGAAAAGACATATGCTGAACCAGCTCTTATAATTGTAACATTAATTACTATGAAATTATTAAACAAAATATCAAGAGTACTAACATAAGTATACCATTTTCAAACATGACAAGATAATTATAATAAAGTAAACAAAAATATATTTGGTAAAATTCAATTCTTAATAATAAAATTTTTTAAAACTGCTTAGAAAACAAAGATGTACTGGACCGGTACATCTTCACTTTCTAAGTAACGGGCGAACGTATACAATATGAACATAAGTATATATTAAGAAACCTAGAATATACGGGGATAGTGGAAAAGTATCACCGTGCATTCCAAGATTTGGGCAGTTTATATATCCCATGCTACCTAACTTTCACTTGTTTAGTCAAAGCCATATTTCAAGTCATTTTTTTTTTTTTTTTTTTAAAATTATTTTCCTATAAGCTTATCTGAACAACATCATTGTCGTGTAACAAACTCGAGTAGGATACTAGAGTGTTATACTAAATTTATTATGTTTCTTTCTATTATTTACCGATTATACTAACCATTTTACGAAATTTCTATATTTTCTAAAAGAAAATTAACTAGGACAGGACTAAGGACTGTCATAATGCTGGGTCGCTCCAACTCGGGTGATCAAGCCGCTTTGTGCTCCCGTGCATTGAAAAATATTTGAAATATTAATTAATTGAGAGTACTTGGTAGGGTGGCCAGACCCACCAAAGCACTATCAGAAACATATTAATCCGGTATATTTTCTGACTTGACGATGTCTTTCACGTGAAAGTTACCAGTTTCCTTACCTTTGAGGTCTGCTAATGTATAGATTAAGTCTGATTTTTTCTTCACGACTATATTTTGCACAAAGCGTGGAGCTAGTTTCTGTGCAAAGTAATTTAAAGCGTTTGATTGGACGAAATTTCTACGCCAAACCCTATCTCCGACTTGAAAACTAACATGTTTTCTCCGCAGGTTATAATGGTTTGCTCCTTTTTGATAAGCTTTTAGTAAAGCATCTGAGACTTGCTCATAAACTGATGACAGTTCTTCTAATTTTTGTGCGTAGATTCTCTGACTAGTACAATTTTGTAAATTAGATTCCGTATCAGCTATAGGGTTACGATGCAAATCACCGTCTAATATTTGCTCCCGACCATGCATTAGAAAATAAGGTGTAAAACCCGTAGCGCAATTTACGGAATTGTTCATAGCTGATTGTATTTGTGGTAAAAATTTTGACCAATTACGGTGGTCTGATTCAACTAATATCGATAATGCGGTGCCCAAAGTTTGGTTATATCTCTCTACCACATTATTTTGAGGGGTATAATAAGAGTTATAAAACGGAGGAGGTATATTATAATTATTTAATAAGTCCTTAAATTCTTTGGATACAAACTGACGGCCGTTATCACAAACAATGGTGCGCGGTACGCCATGTACAAGAAAGATACTTTCTTCTAAACTCTTCACAATGCTTCGCGCGGTACCTTTGCGCAACGGGAACAGCCAGGTAAACTTTGAAAAAACATCGACACAGGATAAAATAACGGTAAAACCAGAGTAACTTCTCGGTAATGGACCTACCAAATCCAACGATAACATTTGCATTGGACGTGTAACTTTTTTTGGATGTGATGAAATACCGTTAGGTGAGGCCGTACTGATTTTGTGGGCCTTACAGACCGTACAGCGATTTACAAATTGTTTAATGTCTCTGTACATATTTGGCCAAAAATACCGTAATTGTGCTTTTTTATAAGTTTTAAAAACGCCGGGGTGACAAGATCGAATAGACTCGTGAACACTACTTAAAATGTCTAATTTTTTTTCTTGAGGAATTACTTTTTTCCACGCAGTGTCTTCACACAGTGCTAAACGAGTTTTCGTGTGACGAAATAGTTCGTTTTCCCGAATTTGGAAGTTCTGAAAACGTTGGGGAAATTCTTGACAACCCTTCCAAATATTTTGATACCACTCATCTTGAATATTTCCTGAATCTATAATGGAGATTTCGGCAAGATCCATTCGCGAAAGGACATCTGGGACTATGTGTTGAGTACCTTTACGATGGATTACGTCAAACGAGAATTGGGATAGGCGTGAACTCCAACGCGCGAGACGACCGCTGGGGTTGGACAGAGAACCTAACCATTTTAGGCTTGAGTGGTCGGTTACAACTGTAAAATGAGTTCCTTCAATGTATGGTCTAAAGTGTGTAACGGAGTCTAGTACGGCTAAAAGTTCGCGCTCAGTTATTCCATAATTACGTTCGTGAACGTTTAAGCATCTCGAAAAATAAGCTATAGGGTGCTCCTGTCCATCTATAGTTTGAATTAATACCCCCCCAATGCCTACGGAGCTTGCGTCACAGTGTATAGCGAAGGGTTTCGAAAAATCTGGACAACTTAAGACTGGGGCAGAAGTAAGTGCTTGCTTTAGTGCAATAAATGCGGATTCAGCTTCCGGTGACCATTTAAAATTACTAATTCCCTTTTTTGAACCAGTAATACTTGTTAAAGGAGCTGCAATGCTTGAAAATCCCTTGATAAACCGTCTAAAGTAACCGCACAGGCCAACAAATGCCCGAATTTGTTTAGCATTTTTCGGTATAGGAAAATCTTTAATACTATCTATCTTACTTGGATCAGTGCGAAGTCCCTGGGAATCCACCATATAGCCCAAGTATTTAAGCTCGGCTTTACAAAATTCTGACTTTTTTAAGTTAATGGTGAGACCCGCGTCTCGTAGACGTTCGTACACCCGATTTAACAAGTTTAAATGTGATTTCAAGTCTTCCGATACTAATATAAGGTCATCTAAATAGCAAAAAACATTATCATCGAAATCAGGTCCAAACAATGCATCCGCTAGTCTTTGTAATTCGCTAGGAGCATTTTTCAAACCAAACGGCATGCGAGTGAACTCAAAGAGGCCCCGCCCAGGAACAACAAATGCTGTCTTTTCACATGATTTTTTGTCCAAGGCTATTTGCCAAAATGCCTTGGAGAGGTCAATCGAGGAAACATATCTGGCACCGCCCAGTTTATCTAGGATACGCGCAATATAGGGAAGAGGGTAACTATCACGTACCGTGACGTTATTAATTTTTCGAGAATCAAGGCAGAATCTAGCTGTTCCGTCTTTTTTTGTTACAATTATTACTGGACTGGACCATGGTGAACGAGAAGGTTGAATAACCCCTAATTTTAGCATTTCATCAACTTCTGTTTCTAATTGTTTCTGCCGTGCGGGTGAAAGAGGGTAATACCGCTGTTTGATGGGTGGTCCTGTTGTAATTATTTTGTGTTTAACTAAGTGTGTTAGACCTAACCCCTTTTTTTCAAAAGAAATTGACTCGAATTTTTTAACTATTTTAGAGAGTTCCCTGTTCTCTTCAATAGTTAGGGATGAGGCTGGCCGAATAGCCCGCAACCCACTAATATTTCCTTCCGAAACAGGAAGAGTAGCTTTCGAAAACAGTTCCGGTGCGATGTGGAACTCCTTCCAAAAGTTAACTCCTAGAATAATTGAAGGCGACAATGTCGGGATGACGTAGAAAAGAATTTCCTTTGTGGATGATTTATACGTGACCGGCAATGACATTGTCCCTAAGACTGGTTGGTTTGAACCGTCCGCTGTATAAACACTAAACTTAACTTTAACTAACTTAATACCTAATTCCTTAAAAATTTTATAACTATTGCCTCCTAGACATGACAATGAAGCGCCGCTGTCTAGCATTCCACTGTAGAAATTATTTATAATATGTACATAAGTATAAGGACGGTTATCATTTTCAATAGCCATCTCCCGTGGCAGCGGGCCCACTGTTCCGGTTGATGGGGATGAAAGAAATTTATCAACTATTCGGAGCCAACTCTCCCACTCGCTTTTCCTCTGCGCCAAGGACGGCTTGTAGCAAGAGAGACTCCGACCTAGTTTTTTGACTTTTTATGAGCTTTGTCATTGATAGCTCCCACTTTAGGATTGTTAGACCTTGAATTTTTCTTCCTGCAATCTTCTATAACGTGTCCCGATAGTTTACAATATGAACAGAATGGTTTATTGTAAAACGTTCTAGAATTTTCGTGTGCAGTTTTTGTATATGTGTTAGAAGTAGAAGAAGACGGTTTATTGTATTTATAATTATTATCTCTGTTTCCAAGACTAACTTTAGTATAGTTGTTGGAATAATTGTTGTTATTTGGTTTTCTGTACTGATTTTGGCTATAACCTTGGTGTCTATGAATATTATTATTATTAAAATTAGGTGTTTGTCTAGCAGTACTATCAAATTTCTCCGGTTTATTAGTGACAGGTAAGTCTACTTTTGGTTGAGAAACGTTGAAAGATACGAAATCATCCGACAGTGATGCATAAGATTCCAAGTTGCCTGCATGAGTAGTCAATTGCTCGAATGTCGATATATCTCTTGAGACTAGTAAATTTGTATACATAGGCAATAAAGCTTTTTTTGCCAACCGCAAAAGTTCTAATTCCGGTAGTTTAGCTTCAAGCATATTGTTTAATGATTTCATTCTGAGAGTGAATTCTAGCACTGACATACCTTTAGGTTGTGTCATGTTAAATAGTTTTACCTTAAGATCTGTTTGAAGGTCGTTTGCTTCAAATTGTCTTATCAAAAGTTTTGAAAGATCGTCCCATTTCAAATCCTGAGTGTAAATAGACCTGAACCACAGGAGTGCTAAACCTTCTAAAAGATCAGGAAAAACGCGTACAAGATGATCCTGGTTAAAATTTTTTGTCCTACATTTCTCCTCAATTAATAGTAAGAATTCCCTTACACTACTTTTTCCGTCATATTTCAGTTTCCAACCGTCTACGTTATTTGAGTGTGAGTCCCTATAAATAATCTTCGTTTGTTTAATTATGTGGGCTTTCTTAATGGTTGTGTCGTCTAATTCAGAATCCGATGATTCAGAATTCACTTCACTTATAGCAGGTGTTTTAATCTCTTTATTATAAGCGCGCGCCTGTAAACGTAACTCATGAGAAGTCGACGATGGATCAATATTCCTGTCTTTAAGTTCTTTAATGAGAACCTCCTTCGAAGCCCCATTGATATTTGGTATTGGTATTGGTGAAGACATGATTACGTTCTTTGATGTTCAGATAGGAAGAAAGAAGTAAAAGAAGAGAAAAATAAATATTTAATTTTTTTTGTTTATAAAACAAAAGAAACTCTTCATTGACGGCTGTAGTATCATTAGACGTAATATTAGCTCAACTTCTATTGTACAATTGTGAAAAAAAACAAAAAAAAATTGTTAAAAAAAATATGCTCCACCCTAATGAGAATTGCGAAAAATGGACCACCCTATTATATTGTGAAACGTTATTAAACGTCGGCCTAATGTAATTGTCAATCAAAGATATCATTTAATTTGGGCGAAAAAAAAAAAATGACGTAGGTATGTATATAAATAATATTGAGTGTTTGTTGACTTACGAGTAATTAAAACGCATATCGATTGTAATGTGGACTTACAATTTGTATTGTAGAACGCCGACATAAATGTTTTTAATATTATGTATATTAGCGTAAAAATCTAATAATATTATAAAACGCAAATATGCCTTGATCAAACAAGTGAATGACATCGTAAAATAATCGTAAATAATTATGAATTAGACAGTTTGACATAACCTCCCATATAATCATCTTGTTTACCAATTAGTGTTGACATAAAATTTGACAGCTACAAAAGCATAGATAAATCATAGATTTCATGAAAGATGAAAGTTTACGCAAGATTTTACCATAGAATAACGCAAATTATGAATTATCGTTACAAGAATACTGAGTGTATTTGAGGTTATGAAACAATATTCAAATCACTAGACATAAGTGATACAATATTATGTCAATTAATCATGAAACATTTCACCAAAATCAGCACAACATGCAATCACCACGAGCCAAAACACGTTGAGGCGCCAATTGTTACCGGCCATATTTTATATTAAATGCCATCCAGAACTTTGCAGATTTTCTGCGCGCCAATACTCGGTCCTCGAGTAATGTTCGGGATGGGCAGAGCATGAAACTGTCGCCAAGGCATGGGCACACAAAGGATTACAGGTTCTACTGATTGTAGTGAAATGAAAGCTGTAGTTTTGTTTTTGCACATTATAAAACATGGAGAATATATTTAAGTTAACATGTTACATATTATGACTCGGCACTTACCCCCAGGGATCAATAATTGGTTTTTTAATTCTATCTAAAACTGATTAACCACTTAATTACGGGAAGTGAGCGGGGAGCTTCTATACGGCCGGCGGTGGTCTGTCCCCGACAGATCGAGCTGGCACCATCAGGGCTTTGGTCCAGGAGACGGGTCCAGCGTCTCCGACAAGGTGGCTGATAAGCGGTTCTGGAGCGTATCGGGTCTATCGTTTATGTAACATTAATGGAGCGAATCCATCCATTGAGCTGATCGGCAGATTACTTGAGCGGGTGCCGTCCGGGCTTGTGATTTTATTATCCGTTTCTTATTAAGAAAAATACGGCTTGTATCGCGCCACTTGAGGTGAATGCTTCATTTCCCGGAGTCCGCGGTATAACGATTTGCAAGGGATCGCGTATATAAACTTCAGTAGAACATTATTTGTGATCTTCACGAACACACACACGGTCATCCATTATACGGACGTTTATTTAATAGAACCTGCACCGACTTGGTTTTTGTAAAAAAGAACCGAATAACCCGCATCAGGAATACTGATGTACACTTTTTTAATACGATCGCCCATCCAGGGTAAAAATGAATTATAATCTAATTGACTGTGCGATCATTACACGGCCGCCCCGCTCGTGTAACAATTCCAGAGTGCCCAGCGAAAGGAAACGGAAACAAACAATCGACTGCCCGGCGGTCTATTTGTTGCCAGACCGTGCTCTCTATAATTTTAATCAAAATTAATGCTATGAATGGTACTTGTTCTGAAGAGGTGTTTTAAATAATTACTTTTAAATAAGACTTAACACCGCTTCATAACAATAACATAAAGGTACATAAGTTTTTTAATAATATTCCAACAAAATGAAAAATCGGGATTCATGTTAGTAGATAGACCTGCCGTCTATTGGTGGGGACAGCCACAAAGTTCCAGTACGACGTAAAATTGATATACTGTGAAATTCATGCATAATTAAAGTTCATAAAGTATATTTTTTCGTGAACCGAAATATGATTAACGTATTAGTAGTATATTTATTTTGTTTGTTCGCAATTTCGCATCTTGTATAAAATGAGACATTTATAAATATTTAAAGCAATCAGTTTGATAGTTCAACTAGCATTTGAATATTTTAAATATTAAAATTTTGCGCACTGGTAGAATAGATGTAAAGTCATATTATTAACAATATTTTATAATAAATACCGATAACTCGAGGGGTCGAAATTTTTAATTTTCTATTCCCAAAGAGGGTTATATCTTGGGGCTTCAGCTATGGATTTATTTTTGGATTAGTGTCAATTTAATTACTAAGTGACGAAAACATACTAATAAATTTTATAATGATTTCATTACGTATACCTTAAACATTTTTCAAAACGGTTGCACCCTTGCAAATGAATTTTCAATCACAGCTACAAAATAATACAAAACGTGTCAAACTTAGTTGCTGGGAAAAAAAAACTCTCGCTTGTCGTTGGCTGCATTTTCAGAAATGCGATAGAAATATGAATGTAAATTATTTTTTCACGCTGAAACTTTGCCACCTCTTCGCGATGGGCGGCCGGCGGAGGCTGTAGTGAGTGTGGAGGGTGGTGGTAGGGATCGGGAGACTGTAGGGAGGATGGAAGCGTAGGGGTGGGAAGCGGGTTGGGAGGTAGTATGGTAGGGGGTGGCGGGGCGTGAACACTGCAGGTCGCCATGGCAGCGACGGGAGAATATCCGATATACAAACAAGCAAGCTTCATGGCAGCGATGTTCAACGTTTTATCGGTTGATGCGTTCTCCAGTTTTTATTTATATTGAAGTTTTATAACTTCTATAATATTATGAATTCCCTGTTGCTATTTCTCTTTTACTTTATAAAAATAATATTTTAGATTCGTTTTTAGATAAATAATGCTACTAAAATATTCAACATAAGTTTACGTAATATTCAACCAAAACAAAATTATAGATTCGACAGGTATACGAAAATAAACCGTTATACATTCGACAATCGTGTAATGATTGCCATTGATTAGACAACTTTTTAAACAACTATTAAATATATATAATTTATATATATATACAAAACCATATATTTCTCAAGCAAAAAAAATATTTGTTCTCAATTGGATACGATGGGCTGTAAAGCATTCAATAAACTACGTTAGAAAACAATAAAAAATTAAACATAATTAAATAGTTGAATAAGATACTAATATTTATTGAATTATTTAACGGTTAAAAGTAAGCTGACCAAGCACAATGGCTGCACCTGACCGGCAATCAGAAGGGTGCGAGGGTTCAATTTGCGTCGGCGGCATTTATTTTTTCTCTGAAGATTTTTTCAATTCATATTTGTGTTTCAGGCTAATAATTATTGCTTATGATAATTTTGTATCTTTGTGCTTTGCATAAAAACCTTCTATGTAAACATAAGTTTATCTTGTTTTATTTTATTTTATGTAAGCAGATGGAGATCATCAATGCACTGGAGTAGCCAAGTATCATATAGGTATCCTTGGTTTTCCTCGCAGCACAGAACCACAAGGAGTGGAAGAGCCTTGTCCACCATGAACATTGTAGTCGGGGTCACGATCTTCAACAATGAGGAACCGACTCATGAGGAGTAGTTTTGAGCAATGAGCATTGCAATCGCCGGAATCTAATAGAGGTCAAATTTCTACGATTTAACGATGATTTCTCTGCACACAAATTTCGACCGATGTACTGACCACGCTAGAGACAGAAATACATAGTGCTTATTTAAACAAGGATACAGTAAGCAGAACTGCAGGGTGCAAATACACTACAGAACGTGGTTTCGATTCCAACCACTTACAACCGACAGATTAACTACATATTCTTACTAATGAAAATATGTCGACGTATTAGGCCACTTACCGCATTAATATTGAAGAAAATGAACAAACAAACCGCAGACTTAACATAAACTAACCAATTATTCTTTTTTGACATGGCTCTATCCAGTTTTCAAAAATCTGTTTAATCCTGTTTTGTACAATATTTTTGCATTTTCGTAGGTCCAGCAGTAGAATAATAAAGTGTCACTCTGGTAAAACACCACGATTCAAAAATCAGAATCTTAAAATAATTGTATCGCAGTTACTAAAAAATAACTCTCATAACAGAATATTATATATGTGTCCAACTCTTATTCACAAGCCTTACAAAACAGATTTTAAATATGCATAGTTCTGGCTAGCCGCACACTTCTCCCCCTTCTCCGAAAATTTATTCAAGGATATATTTTGATGCAAATGAAATGCGGCGACGATGGTCCGTGGCTGTTTGTACTGTGAACATTTTGTTTATCTCAGATTTTCAGCACACAAAATGCCCCTTTTAATCTTGATCAAGCGGTGTAATTTTTCCCAGCAGAGAGACACTGACAAAATAATTTTCTGTCAAATGTGGTCAGGTTATATGTCCTTTGCTGTCATTTTTTGAGGGTAAAAGCATTGTCTGATTGTCATTTTATCACGCTAGTAAAACTAACATCTAGTATATTTTACTCCAAACAATGCTTAAAGGAACAATATTTTAAGGTATGGAAAGATCGAATGATCAACACGTCTAGAGCATGGTTTTATTTATTTTATAGTATTTAATTTGTGCACAACACACAGAAGAAAAGATAAAAAATAACAATATAAATAATAAGTACCAATAACCATGTGTCACAACATCTATAATGCATATAAAATTAAGGGTGAGTATAGAGAAAACCAATCGATGATTACGGCTCTCTGTCTATTAAAATAAGGTAAAAATATATAAACGAATCACAAAAGCAGCATGAATTATAATTTAAATGAAAATCAAATTCACTTAACGAAATACGTTTTGTATTATTTAAAGTTTGAAGTTATAAAATGTACTCTATATTCATTTAATGTTAAACTCAGGGGTGGTCAGAAACTCAAAGATAATTTCTGAGAGTTAAGTTACAAAATGTCACTACAAAATAATATTTAAGTTAATTAATGGATGAATTTATAGGGCGCCAGTTTGTTTAACCATGACAAACAAGTAATTTAAATAAACTACTACATAATAAACCAAAAATTATAAGAAAGAAAACTAAATAATATGATTATTTCTTTACGAGTCGAAACTCGTTGCGTTGCCATGATTTGACCTGGATTCCTCATGTCAGAAACATGTTCCTTGCTGCTCTCCTAGATCTGACTGATCAGCAAGCCAAAAGCAGTATCATGGTAGTTGTGTTGGTATCCATTGATTGCCAAATCTCCCAATCGATATTTGTAACAGAAGTCGGGGAAAGTTGTTTACAGCGTTACTAAGTTAACAGAGAGATTAAAATAAAAGATCAAAATAGATTTCAGGAATTAAGTCTCAGAAATGGAAATAAAATTAAGGGATAAGCTTTATGAAAATCGTACAGAGTGGCAGATGCTTTCAGTATCGCCCAGATGGTAGAACACCGATCATAATCGAAAAGTTTGCTTGTTGTGGTTTTAGCCATGATCGGTTACCAGATCTGAATAGTAACGTATTTTCAACCTTCCTCCACCACATCTCCTTCCCCTGTCCACTACCTTCACCATTATTGCATTCCAAGATTAGAAATTCGATAGTTCCACTGGCCACAGACAGTTAGACGCAGTTGCGCCTCTTGTGCAGTATTCATATTTAAAAGAAATCATTCCAAAAATTAATTTTTTGATTTTATTTTTAAATAATTATTTTTATTGTAATGTTACCAACAAACTCTTGGAAACACTTTAGAAGTTACTTTAGGTTTAGTTATAAATTTAAGAATGTATTATTTTAATTGTCTCACAAACGCTTTGAGACTGATTGTTGAAACAAGTTTCTTATCAAATCTTCGTTTGACAGCGCACTAACTAAAAAGCGATCAAAACTGATGAAATTTTTCGTATTTGACCCGCCACATAAACAATATTACAACTTCAAACTAAACTAAGGAGCTTAAAAAGTGTTAATAACATCTTCCCACGTATATTATTAAAAAATATATATTGTTTGCTCTTTATCAATCCCTAATTACATCTGGACTCCTATCTTTGAGAAGTTCAACTAATAGTATAACTAGTGCCGGCCTCTGTGTTTCCTCTCTCCTACAACATGGGACTCTTCAAGACCCATGTTCACTCCTTCCTCTCCACAAAAAGACCCTCCACACAGCAACCCCAAAGATGACATAGGCCCTGAGGGAAATTATTTTCTTCAGGGCCTCCTGTGTGGAGTAAATATAAAAAAAAAAAAAAAAAAAAGTAAAAAGAAATGAAAATAACCAACAAGACAATAACCCTCCAAATTAGTACCATACTTTAGTACCATTTTTGAAATTTTCAAGCTTTTAAACGTTTAGACAGCAATAAATCCGCAATCTCTTCATATCCAATAACCTCATTCCTTTACAATCTCAATCAACAATAATAACCAGATCTTTTATAAACTACACTATTAAAGTTCCATCAAAATATACCACTCACGGCAAAAATAAGTAGGTACTATGCAATTAAATTTTATACTCATGTGCCTACATCTTTGATACAACCCGCAGAAAATACACCAAGACATAAATATTATAATATAATCACAAATAATTTTACGGTCTGGATAAAAACAAAAGGTAACAAATAACACGATATCAAACATAACACAGATAATATTTAATTCAATTATCATCGGGTTTTTTTTTGTCTTTCTTATAAACAAAAATACTTAATTCCGTAGTATTTTTTAACTGTAATCAATTCACAACAATGCTATGTTAAATATACTTTAGCACAGGTTCTCCTAGTGAGGTGTTCAAGAAACATTATGAAATATAAATCATTTACAGGTTCTCAGTATCACCCTGGTGTAAAACCAGCATGCAATTACAATGATGCTTTAAATAGCTTCATCCATGTTGATGAGATCTGTATAGCCAGGTTCGTCCCCACCTTCATTTCCTACCCTCCCCACTACTTTCAACCTCACAACATACCCCAAGTACAGATGTCGTAGTCTCACTGGCTCCAGACGATTGAGATTAGTTCAGGGCCTCCTGTGTGGAGTTAATATAAAAAAAATATAAAAAAAAAGTTGCATTACCAAACTAATAAATATATAACTGTTTTCAGTGAAAAATTTTCAAATTTAATTTTGCTCAAGCACGGAGTAGAGTATGGACAAAAATTAAGTAATAGTTTTTTTAATAAGAATTTTTAATCAAAAATGTTTTTAATTACAATTTTCGTGCATATATTATAATGAACGCACAAGTTTCTACATCTAGTTCGAAATATATTAAGCCGCATGTTCCAACTGTCTGCAATGAAAGTTTTTTGAATTATTGGTTTTTCTGAAAAATCGACGTTGCGAGTTAAAAATCAGTTCGATATTACGTCTGATCTGAAAAAAAGACTAGTCTCTACACGAGTATACGAGATTACTTCCATAGATTTAGTAAATGTAAAGTAAATCTGGGAAAGGAACTTTGGATAAAAGTTTGTTTGTCACATTATCATGGTACCAAAATAAAGTAGACTTATTGTTAGTTTTCACACGGTAAATTTTTATGTTTTCACTCAGTTATTTAACGGGATAATATTTGATGTTTGAAAGAAAAGTATTAACTAAAATTAACATTTTATTTTAGTAGTATTTGATTTCTATGTGTTATTTTCTTACTTTATTATGGAGTTTGTCATATTGAAATCATAGAATCGAGAGTGATTATTTATTTTTACTTTCACTACAGGACGAAGCCAAGAAGAATTACCCTGTTCGGTGCAGTCCTCAGTAATAACAATTGCCGTATTCCAAATTTACGAGATCGGCTAAATTTGATATTTCAGAGAAAATGTTGAAAACGTATTATTACCACTCGGAAGAAAAAGGCAAAGCAATATTGCCTTCCTTTTACGGCTCTTACTAATGTGGGGAAATATTGGTGAAACGATCAAAACTGGTAATTGTCGTACCAAATGAAATGAGGAACTTGACCAGGATGAATCTATCGTGCTACAGAATACTAGTAAGCGATCAATATGTCACTAATATCTGCTGGAAGATAATAACAAAAGAAGAACACAATTCATCTTTACCATTTCCCATCTTTCTTTACATCTACTCAGATAGATCAAACTAAAGTTATCTAAATCTATCTCAGTGCATCAAAATTTCACAACCGTAAATTTTTCTCCAAATACCACGTCAAACGAATAACACAAATAGTATAAAATACTTCCAACAAAGTGCAGAGAACATTTTTCAAAACGAGTCCAATTTAATTTTAGCTCGCAATATCTACAAATTCTACCAAGTATTTTACTTTCACCGTAGCTCGCTCTGTTACACTCTGTGTAATTTGTTACCATTTCTTATTACTAATTACCATATTTCTTGTTCTCAAGCAAGTTGTTACGCTGATCTGTTCAGTAGCGTCGTGATTTTCTCCTTCAGGAATAAACAATCTAAGTGGAAAGCTGCAGTAACGATGCCTTAGCTATAGTCGCCTTATTATTAAGAAAATGGTACTACGTTTGATGTTAACGTTTCCTTGTTGTGCACATCGCTATTTTGTAATTAACAGACTGCTGTATTTACTAGTTGTTATGCATGTTATATACAAGACCTGGACACTGTTCATGAATTTATGAGGGGACTATTTGACTTGAAAAATATTCACCTTACTTCAGACGAAAACCTTGTGCTTAATTTTTCGGTTGTAAATGAAGTATTTTTTGTAGTAACATATATCTTTATTATATTAATCTTTAATATACTATCTATATAAATAAAAATATAAATGTTCGTTTGTTCAAAATCTTAAATCTCCCAAAGTTTTTCACCGATTGCATTAAAATTTCGACACAACGTTGCATTAAAATACGCGTGTGTTTTTATACACCTATATTATAAGATGTCACCTGTGACAGGTATTAAACAGAACCATCTTTTGGACGCAAACGCAACACGAACTATTGTTACTCTATCTGCAAAGACAGACTAAGTAAGCCACAGCAACGCATGGCGGGGTACAGCTAGTATTAAAATAAATATATGATATAATTGTCATATTAATATTATAATAGATAATATTACATGCCTTAAGTATAGGTACATATGTCAAGTTTAAATTTATTTAAAGTAACCTGTTATTTGGTTCGTTCGTTCAAGTAATTTATATTGGTCTAGCTCCAACCATTTCTATATAATGATTTTAATAAAAAAATGTGAAGCCTTATCCAATACCTTGAGAGATAAATATACATTTAATAGCTCCATACCGAAAACTTACTTGACACTCACTCGCTATCGGGACTTGCTACCTCGGTTCTGTTTTGATTAAATGACACTAATTGATACAAAGTGAAGGCAGCCATTTCCAATATAAAACGGTAACACATCACATTTTCCTTCAGTCCAAGAACTTTGATCTCAATTGAAATAAAAAAAATCATAGATCGGCGTCCGAGCCTCACTTGCCCGGCCGCCTGTTTCTATGGCTGCAATAGTCGGCCCTTTGCTTCCCCGCTATTCCGAATCTGTAACAAACTCCCTAGTTAAGCCCACCCTTTTGCGCCCACTGCCATCCCAGTGTATGCTGTATGCCGTGTAGCATCCCCCCTCTTGGTTACCTGGCAACGGGGAGAGTGGAAACGCCACAGTGATGTCGTATGTGGATCACGTTTGCAATAATATCGGGCATAATCATTACTGTTTCACGCATTCGCCTTTGGATTCCAACCCTGTAATGTTTTTTATTAAGTTTTTACGGAAAGCTGAACCTTATTCGTAACACAAAAAAGGTCCAATTTGGCAGCTTTACGACCGCAATGTGACTGGTGATACGGTGCTTCCTAATACGACGGGTAAACCTTTCATAATAGTAAATCCGATGGATTTCCATTAATAAAAAAAAATCGTTTAAAACTGTTTCTGCAGTCATGTACCAATTTATTTCTAAAATTAAACAAAGTAATTGCTGGTACAAAAATATTAGACAAAATAATCTGATGTATTTATGCTGATGGGATATCTATGTCAAAAAATATTTGTGGTTGACAACGAATTACTTATGTGACTGCTGCAATAGACAAGTTTCAGTCTTAAACGGGGATACACAAATATGCTCTCGAAATATAACGTCATCACTCTTACTAACCGGTGAACTTACCTTGACATAACGACCTTGTGCAAAATCTGTAACAATTTTATCGACTGTCTTGGTTTACTCAATCTAATAAACTTTAAAATACCACCCAGAACGACGAGGCTTAACGAGACTTATTCCATATTAGCCGGACGCCCACAAATGCTGGTGTCAGGGATCCAATCAGAAGAATGTGCGAATTGTTTAATAAAAACCAAAACCTGAAGGATTCCGACATATTTTTTGATACATATGGTACTTTTGGTAGGAAATTGAAGTTTGTTTTCCTATAAAAAAAAGAAAATGTGTACCTACTTCATTCACTATACTCTTTAAGTACTTTTTTATGATTTATCTCTAAACTTGTATAAAAAATATTTGTACACTTTTATTTGACGCTGAGCATTATCTATATACAAAATAATTTTCTTTTATAGTTTTCCTTATTTACATGTAAAAAAATATTTAAAATTATTATCTACCAGTCAATCTGTGAGAAATAGTTAGGATGCAGGCGAATTCTCAAGTTATTGTTTTACAAAATTATCTTTTAATTACTGTCTGTATCTATGTTTTCTCCTTAAATAAATAAATAAATGTTGGAATTCTTTGAATAAAATTATGCCTTAATCTGATTCATTCCATTATTTCAACACCAACATCATATTATAAATATAAATATTTTGTTTGTGTCGTCTTTTCTAAGTTATGGAGAACAAAAACCACCGCTTTCCACAAAAAATCATATTCTGCGATACAGATACATGAAACATTGTTTTATAAAGTAATACTCTAGATATCATGTGCTAGCAGTGATTACTTACCAACAACTTCTTGTATCGCAATGTTTGTTATGGGGTATTAAAGTGGGCGGCTAGGAAACTACGGTGAGCGTTAATTGATAAGGTGCTATAATAGGGGCTATGTTGTGATTGTGTGGTTAATATTGTAATAAAAATTAGTAGCCTCCGCGTGAGTGGCTTTGATTATTGGGGCGCCAAACGCCGACTTAAATTCTGGGTTTGTCACTCTATTTGGCAGAGACGAGACTCTCACCATCAGAACTAGGGGACTGTTTTCATGACATATCTGGGATTGATATGATTCTAAGCAGAATTAAACAAGTGGATTGGTCAAAGAAAAATATATTACTAACTTCATTTTAGAGTAGGCCTCTCTTCCAGGAGAGGTGTAGGTAGATACACAGCTATTTCTTACCTGAGGACCCAGGATTACTAATATAGATAACCTAGTTCAGTTTGAAACACACATGTTCACATTGCAGGATTTTTGAAGGGGCCGGAGGACCCTTGGAGTTACCGGATCTCTTTGGGCGAGCAGATGATGTTTAGAAAGAGGCCGTGGGCATCACCTCTGAGAAATCCAATCCAAAATTATTAAATCCGCCAGGATCATGTTAGATAAAAATTAAATATGACTAATCGCCGTCCATTCTGTGCTTCTTCAAGAAGTGAGTGGAAACCGAAACAACAATCTTAACTCCCCAGCCCTGGATCCCGTGTTGCCAGTAATACAAAAACATACCAATTTGCAATACCTATAATACCAATTTGAAATAAAATAACTAAAATACCAATTTGCAATACCTACAATCGCTTTAAGTCGAGGTCAAAAAATTAAGTCTTCCTACAATTACATGAAGTCGAGGTCAATTATTTCACAACAAGTTAATCGAAAGGAAATTCTCTTCAAATAGCACAATTATATATTTATATAAACTTACGGCATAAAGAGTTTCTGAAATACTTTGTTAGAATCCAATATTATAATACAATGTACATAATGTATAAACAAACATTTATGAATTTACAAGAAATGCTATGAGAATGTATAAAATGTCGTATAGATAGTGTGTTTGATATTTCATTTCACGTTGAGCGGAATAGCGTTATTAAAATAGTAAACGAGGAAGATAAAAACTTTCCTCCGGCGCGGCAGTGAGATAACCCGGGATTTCTATAGGAACTCACAAAACATCCCGAGTAGGAAGCACTGGAAATATCAAATAGCAAAGTGTCCGTTACAAGTATTATTACGTGGCAGTGGCGAATTGCCTCTGTAAATATTGTCAACACCTATTGTAATAATATGTTATAAAATAAAAATAAAATAAATAAAAACCGCAGACAAAAATATCGGAGTACATCTACAAATTTTTACACTTGTAGGGTCGATATTAATCCATTGAATAATTAATAATAAACCGTTCGACCTACTTAGGTACGTACTTGCTACTTGCTACTTAGGTACGTATTTGCAGCCGAAATCAAAACAAAGCAACCTACCTGTTTCAAGACCTACTTGCATACTCGCGACAATACTAACGCGCACTCAGTCCGGGATACTACGAGAACTCGCCAGAAGGTTCGAGCCTACGGCCTAGGCATAATTGCCAAGCCGTCGAAAGTTCGCGAATGATCCAGATCGAGCGAGTGTCTTCGATTTAGTTGCCATCCACCTACCTACTGCCGCCGTCGGCCGAGTAGTATAAATAAGCCCGACGCAGCGAGTCAGTCAGTCAGTCATCAGTTATCAATCTGCCGCCAGTGGATAAAACTCACGAGTGACGATCGGCGCGTCCCGCGCCCCGCGAAGGACACGTACCCGGCTTCGCCCCTATCATCATGGACTCTATCGGGACATCATCTTAGCGCCTCGGCCGTGTCCATGGCCAGCGCTAAAACGGATTACAAGCGCCCTGGTTCCAGCGTCTCTGACCAGCGCTTCTTCCACGCAACCATGACCACCACGAGGACACGCAGCATCCTCACTGGTCACGCCGTTCCCGTTCAACTGCCCACAAGGTCCGCCGCACCTTCGGCCGTCTCGTCAGCACTGGAGTGCCTGAAGACCTACGTTCTTCGCCAGTGCCTGACCTACATCGAGTCCCGGTCATCAGCGCCCGGCGTCGACTCACTGACCCGCGCTTGACCTGCCAACACATCACAGCAGCGACCGGAGTATTCTACATCTGTCCTTCATCATCTCCTCGTCACGGCTACTGACTCACCAATAAAACACATGTGACCTTCACAACCTTCTTTCATTTCGTGCCTCACCATTGATCCCCAAACACTTATTGTACGAGTGTGTGGGCTGTTCAGAAGTAACCGACGTTTATAAATAAAATAAAAACCGCATGGGTACAAATATTTTATTACGTGCTTCTTAAAACAACATCTTCCACTATTTTTCAACGCAGTTGTGTGTCACAGTGTTTCACCAATTTGCAAATTCCTTCTGCATAAAACTCGGCCGCGAAGAGTCTTGTCATCCTGCCACATCATTTTAAGGATCTTCATCGTCATTAACGTGCTGCCCAATCCACTTCATCAACCGAGTGAACTTATGGAAATCATCCTCCTCCCCCGCCCCCAATAATCTGGAATTGGTTTTATCTGACTTCCATCTGTTCACGTACACAAAGAAGTGGCTTGAGGTGATGAGGATGAAGATCTTTAAGATGTGACAATACCCTAAAATAAAGCCAGAATCTTAACGCCGCGACGTAAATGAAGCAGCCATGCACAAAATTATGCAATGCGCGGCCCTGATGTATCTGACAGACTTACGGTAGAACTTGCCCCATCAAATCTCTAAAATAAAGTGGGAATCTTAACGACATAAGTGATGAAGTCATGTAAAAATAATATTCGGCGCACGGCCCGGCGTAATGGACGGAGCTACGATCAACATTGCCCTCAAGGCCTAGAAAATTGATCTTTCCGTTAGGTTTATTTTAATTATTTCTGATGAACGTAATGCTAAAATCTCAAATGTTTTTAAAGATTCCGTCTGAAGTTACTAGTTCATCCTCTAGAAAAATAAAATCTGGTGCTTACCGCTAATTTTATAATTGAAAAATCTTTACGAAATTTTATTTCCATTTTACATAAATATTTTATTGGTAAGGTCATATTTGTATTAATCTTAAATATAAATAACTTACATCCGTAGGAATCCCTCAAGAAACATTTGAGATTTTAGTAATACGTTCATCTCAAATAATTAGAATGTGAGCGTCGAGTAAACCCCCGTTATTAGAGTCTTGTGTCGCCTTAAAATGCAGTGACAAGTTGCTGTAAAATTCTAGTGGCTCAGTTATCTTTCTTATTCTAATGATATTTATATTATTTTATTTAAAATAAAAATAAAATTATGTTTTGTAATTATCTTTCTTATAGTTAAAATCCGCCCCTGCCTATAGACACTCCATGAAAACATCTCATAGTTGTGCCGTCAATAAAACGGCCTCGTCTGCCCCCCGGTGCAGCGCCGGACAGGGCACTTACCCGCTGCCCCCTCTACCCCTACAGTACTGGCTACTAGCCGCTTGTATCTATTATTACCCGCTGGGCCGGTTTTGCCCCGGGCTACCCATGCTTGTATATGCTGGATATTATATTATTGTACACTACTGCAAAATTAAGTACAGTCTCAGTAGAAATTTTACCTACAGAAATATATGATTTAGTATTTAATATACTTCTGATTTCATCAGTTATCTAAATCTATCGCAGTACGTCAAATTTTGCTCCAAATACCACATCAAACAAATTGCATAAAAAAGTATTAGCAATTGCAAAACGAGTACGATTTAATTTTCGCTCCCAATGTCTATGAATTCTTCCGAATATTTAACTTTCCCTGTAGCTCACTGAGAAAACTCTGTGTTATTTTTTACTATTTCTCATTACTAATTACCATATTTCTAGTTCTAGAGCATGTTAAACACTCAAATATATGATTTAGTATTTAATTTATTTCTGATTTCATCATTAAGTTGTTGGATCTGGGGAACTATAAGTTACGAGAAGCCAAATAGTGTCTTTCAAGTTTCAACACCCTTTTAACGAAATATTTTTCAAAATGGTGTCTTCTTCTATTTTTGAAAAGTTATTTGAATATTTTAAAGCTCTATAAGTTGAAAAGGTTTTGTACGGCACAAGCCACCCTTTGTTCCACTCCCCGAATATAATTCCCGCTTTGATATAACTTGCGAATTGTATTTATAATTCAGTTTCTTTTTAAGGATTTCTTAAATATGATTCATATGTTCTAAGGAGAATATATATTTTTTTTATATTTCCTCAACAAATTCAAATTCATTTTGGGCATTATTTTAATTAAATGAAAATAACAAACTTGTTTCCAGTATTTGATAGTTACGTAACTTTTGATCTTGGGGTACTCGTAGTACCCTGAAATAAAAAGTTACCAAACCACGTTTGCTTTTTTATTTAGCTTTTTATGGTACTATTTTACAGAATAATACATTTTAATAATTAACGTTTTGTTGCACCATCATAAAAGAATATATTTTTAGGTTATTTTGTTAAACTTAAATTATTTAAAAATAATAGATTACTCGGACAAACGTCAATACTCCCAACTCCGAAGTGTAAAAAAACAATTGGGCAATTCGACTATAATATAATATAAATATATCGGAGAAAAATAGTATAAACTGAATACTTCGACATATTACTTAAAAAATAACGAACAAAATGGCACACCCCACACACAAGCCTGACTTTATTATGGTAGTTCATCTAACATTTTTAAATTAGATTAAATAATGACTATATTTTCTGTAAATTGTGTAACATTATTTTTTATGAATAAATATTAAAACAAAATAATAATAATCAATTTAATTTTACTTTTAATGGGGAAGTCTGAAATTCAGTGTTACTTCGCATCCTTACAATGATTTGGCATTGGCTAGCAAATGATACACACTTTTCACTTTATTTGTTAGTCAATGAATTCAGCACTGATTACGAAGTATCGCCCTTAAAGACTACAAAGTGTGCATGAAAGTTCACGAGGAAATCAATATCTTCCTATTCGCCAATTTGATACAGACAATTAAGTTAAGCTTGCATGTATACTCTTAACTAATTAGTTTGAAGCACGGGGGTAAACTTACCCGCGACTTCTGCGAAAATTTTCCCCGTCTGAGGAAAATGTTCGAATAATTCAATTAACACCATACTAAAAAAAAGTCCGTAAAGTTCGCAGGCGAAAACACAAATACAGCGTTTAAATACTTGTGAGGGACAAGAAATGTCTGGTATGCGTTCCGGGGACATAAGTCACAATATCGACTTTTAGACGAGATGATTTTTTTTTATATACAAGAAAAATGAGCATCAAATTATTCGTAATCCTGTGAAAAACGGAATTGTAGCCTAACTTTGAGTAAAATATGAATGTGTTATTGCGGTGGAGGAACACGTGTTCATTTAAATTCCAATAATTTCACATTTCGTCATTTTATATTATCAAAGTAAATGTGTTTCGATAAATTATTAATTTACTAAAAATTTATCAGAAAACGGCCTGCAATCCCATTTTAAACCGAATTATCAATAATTTGAAGAAATTATTAATAAATTGGCTATTCTCATTTCAGTCAGTGAACGAGATTTAATTCATAAAAAAAACAAGACTTAGCAACAAGGCGGGAATGCTAATTAGAAGATTCGTAATTTATTAATTGGTAGTGTTAAAACAGTCCATAAATATAAAACGTATCTAAATAATATATGAGAGTATTTTGATCTTGAAGAGGGAACCCATGTTATAGGAGGGAGAAAACACAGAAGCCGGCAAATCATTCCATAGCCCAGCAGTTGAACTCAAGAACGAGTTGTAGAAGCGACCCGTTCTTGTGTGACAAATGTCAACAGTGTACATGTTGGGCGCGCATTTGGCGTATTTCCAGATTATGCATCTTCTATTGTACTACTGGTATAACATGGACAGCATACCTACCTAACACCTGTGCTCTAACGATTGCAATCCGTTTGATAAGATAGAGGAATCTATCAAACGGACCGCTTGTTTCTGCACGGAGTCAAGGTTTTTTCAGGTATTTTGGAGTTCCTTTCTGGTGGTTGCCAAATTCAACAGTGGGGCGCACTTGCAATTTGTACAGGGGCAGAAGTATCTGCGAGCAGTGTACAGTACGCACAGCTTCTGAGAGACTGACTTGACCCTGGCGTTGATGGAGCCTCCGTGTCTGAGCTGGTCACTTAGAGTTACACCAAGCATATCAATGAAAGGCATGTTGGGAAGATTTTTTCCGTTGAAGGAGACATACAAGCTCAGCCTTTTATAGATATGCATCTTTAAATAAAAATATACATACGTAGTTATGAAAATGAAATGTCACCTACCCATGAATAATTACTCTGTTATCAGTTATGTAATTTAAAAAAAAAATCCATAAAACTTTAGTTATCGTTCGTGTTCTTAAAAATGAATAAATTACGACTCAATTTGGTTGAAGCGGTTTATTATATTGCATCCAAAAAATAAACGTAGAAAACACAATTAGAACGTTTTACAAAAGGAAGGTTCGAGATATAATTTCAAGCGCGTAACGTAGGCAATTAACTCGGTCTAGGTGTCAAGGTTGCTGGTATTGTACTGTCGAGTTCCTTCCTGCTGTCGCTTATATAGGTGAAAAACGTCCTCGAACATTCCAGTTGCTATAGTCACAAATATTGCCAAACAAGCTTCTTGGCAAAGGCTAAAACTTTTAGTATGTTCTTTCATGACTGTTCGACTAAAGTAGTGTCGTACCACTACAAAACTAATGCAGTTGCAAAGATTTTTTAATTCAAAATATAAATTGCATTATAGTGGGATTCACCAATCTAAGAAATTTAGGAATAAAGGTCATAAATACGCATTCTCCGTGTTTTACATTATTTGCACGTCGAACTACTAATGTATCTACACAAAACACTGTTGACGAATATTTATTT